>JAPTOF010000023.1:5515000-6715000 GCA_028554755.1 Cordia subcordata
TGGAAGAAGAAAGTAGTGTAGTACAACCTACTAGAACTCAAGAAACTAGATTTTATACTGAACAACCAAGTAATAGACCATTACACCAATATGGTAATCTACCTAGAACATTTGTAGATGCATATCCTAATCAGACCACTTATGATAAACCAAGTTATAGACCTAGAGGAAAACCATACCCTTTAGAAAAACCTTTTAAAATACAAAAGGCAGCAGAACCATTAATTCTAGACATTATAGGAATAGATATAAAATTAAGAGATAGATATTTACAATTATGGAAAGATGCAGTAGTAGCAGATTTCATTATTAAACAAGCTGATAAAATTTTTACAGTAGAAGAAATGATTAGATATATCACACAATTTCTAGGAGAATTAGCTAAAGCAAATTGGGAAGAGTGGCAACAACGCTTTCCTAATGATTTGGCGGAATTAGTAAATTTAGGAGTAAATCCATACAATTTTGTTAGTACAATACATTTAATAATCACAAGAAGAAACCCTAATACATCTGATTTAGAATTACAAACAAAAGCGGTTAAAAAGCTAGAACAAGTAAATTTATTAGGATGGAAAGATGTAAAACCATATATGCAAGAATTTTATTATTGGGCATCTCTTAGTGGCAATGTTTGGAATGAACAAGTTATACAAAAATTTCTACATAAATTACTAGGAGCATTAGGAAGAGAAATATACGAAAAATATACTAAAGAAACAGTAAAGGCAAAAATGTCACTAGGAAGGGCAATGCAAATAGTAGTAGAAATATTAGTGGATAAATGTACTAATATACAAATTACTAAACAACTTAAAAATGAAACAAGTTTCTGTAAAGAAATATATACCTCACAACATTATGGTATTCCTGAAAAATCTAAATATAAATATAAAAAGCAATTTAGAAAGTCTCCTAGAAAAATATATTATCTTAGGAGAAGTAGAGCTAGAAAACCTTTTTTAACACAAAAACATGTTAGAAAATATAATAATAATAGAATATATAGAAATAAAATTAGATGTTATACTTGCGGACAAGAAGATCATCTTAGTTCAAGTTGTCCAAGAAGAATAAATTCACAAAATATAAGAGCCATGATAGTTAATAATACAAATGAAGATTTACTAGAAGTAGATGAAACACTTAGTGACAATGAATCTATTTATAGTATTGCATCAGTAATTGAAGAAAATTATGAAACAAATAAGGATAGTGATTCAGATGTTGAAAATAGTGATTTTCCAGATAATTTTTTAGGCAATTTTAATAATTTTAATATAAATATGTTTAAACCATTAAATAATAAATTAAATGAAAAAGAAGAATGTTTACACAATTGGCAATTAGGAAAAGGGATAGAAACAAAATCTTGTTATATATGTACTTGGTATCCAGCAATAAAAGTAAGAGCTAAATATAATATTTGCTTAAAAGAAGCATGCATAAAATGTATAAATACTAAGTTTAATTTAGATTTAATTCCTGAATATAGTAATAAAAATAAAGAACTCAAGATAGACAATAGATTAGTAGAGAAAAATATATGTACTAAAATAGAAACAATAGAAATAAAACTATTAGAATTAGAAGAAAAATTTGAAAATCAAGATATTAGAATAAGTAAATTAGAAAAAGGAAAATAAAAAATAAAATAAGAACCATTATTAATACAAAAGGTAACTCCAGACTTTCAACTTGAGAAATTTTGTAAAATAAAAAGAAATTCTAATTTATTAACTGTTAGAATTAATTTCAAACATTTTGGACTTCATATAGAAACAAATGCTATTATAGATACAAGATGTACAATAACTGTTATAGATCCACAAATAATAAATAGTAAACATATTTATACTTTAGACAAGCCATTAAAAAGAATAGGATTTTCAGGAAATGAAATTCCATACACCCAATATATAAAAAATGCCCATATATCCTTCCTAACACCATGTAATACACAGACTCCTAGTTATAAATTACCAATAGCTTTTTGTTTACCAGTAAACCATAAAGAAGGCAAAATTATTCTTGGTTTAAACTTTCTTTTAAATCAAAATGGAATCATATATATTAATGCTAATTTTATTTATTTTAATCAAAACACTGCATATTCACCTATAAATATTGACAATCCATCAGAGTACTCTTGAAAGCATAGTGGGGAGTATATAGAAATAGAAAAATGTGAAGAATGTAAATTAAGAAAACAAAATTATTGTTGTATAAAACAAGACAATTTAGAAGAACAGATAAATTCTGAATTAGGAAACGAAGAGATAGAAGAAGAAATTTTGTATTATAATAAAATAAACAAAAAATATATAAATAAATGGTCGATGTGTTAAGTAGAAAACTAATCGAGGCAGATTAGAAAAGGCAAATCTTTTATTTTGCAGGATGGCATCTTCATCAAACAATCCAGACAAAAACAATATTTTTCCGATACAATATCCAAGCTATGTGGAGACAACAGGCCCAAAAGCAGGACAAAAGAGTATAAATTTTGACAATAATAATTTAGAGGTAATCCATGCAGGAAACAGGTTTCAACCCAAGGTTCAACCTGGAAGCTTGATACCTGAAGATCAACATGCACTCTTAGACAATTTATGGCAATCTTATTTAAAGAAAAACAATGGATGGTTTATAAATACATTAAACGTTTTAACAAGTTATTTCTTAAAATAAAGACTAACTAGAAAATTCCAGTTTTATTGTGTTTTTAGAGGCGATACACCAGGAGTATATAAACAATGGACAGAGGCACTGGTGATTGAAGTAGGTAAATGCAACAGATCATGGTATAAAGGGGTACAACCCTACCAGAAGCAATATCATTACTCAAAACACATTGTGGAGAAAATTTATTCATAAGTCCAGACTGTAACACCAATACAGAAACAGGCCAAATAGAATGCTTTAGTTGTGAAACCATGATTAAACACTTTAGAACCATAAAAGAAAGAAATGATCAGCTTATTTCTGAAAAAGCCCATTACCAGACTATATTACAACAATATCAAACAAAAATACAAACCCAAGAATTAGACCTAACGGACTGGCAAGCCAAATACAAAGTTTTACTTGACAAATATAAGTCCGTTACACAACCCATTAGATCAGGGGTAAAATATCCAGCTAGTCCTGTTCAACCGGTAACAGGTAAAGACAAGTCAATTCCGGTTAAGGCTAGAAGTTTGCCAAAAGCTTTTGAAAAACCTAATTGATTAGGAGAAAGATTGGCTAGTCCAGATTCACCGGCATCTAGTAAAGACACATCAAGTCCGGAGACACCTAGCAAGCAAACAAAAGACAAGAGAAAATTAAAGAAGGCATTGAAAACGAAATTATTATATGAAGCAATAGAGAGAAAATCTCAAGACATCCTTAGAACGTGGTTTCAAGAAAATCTACCAATAGTACCAACAGGACCTGAAACGACAAGACAAGACAGCATTAGCGGAAAAGACAAAGAAGTGGCTGAAAATCAAGAAAACAGTGATTAGAAGGCATACAGAGCAAAGCTTAGCGTATAATTCAAGCTCCAATGAAAAACCAGACAGCTAAGGAGGATCTAGAAGACTAAATATTTAAAGGTTGATAGAGACAGACACTCACGAAGAAAAAGCAAGACCAAGACAAAAAAGAAGATGTAATTTAAAGCTTACTTTTCATCTGTAAAGTTGTCATGTAAATAATAAAAGCACAAACAAACAAATAGTAACTGCAATAATGTAAGAGATAAGTTCTAACGTGGCAGCTATGAATAGTTAGTAAGAGTAGTATAAATAGAGACACATTCTTTCAGAAAGGGTAAGACGAGAAATTACAACTCTCTCTCTCTCTTACCAACCTTGTATATTAAACTTTCAATAAATCTTTTTCTTTAACACTAAAGGCTCTACAATTAAGTAAGTTCTATCTCTCTCTCTCCCTCTCAATTTTATTTAATTTTATCTATTTAATTTAATTTAAGGAATAAGGGCGAAAAACCCTTGCAAGACAAAAAGATCCTAGGATTTGAAAAGCTATGCTTAGGCAAGTTGGATCCTAAATATGAGAATAGTATGATTTCGTTGATAACATGATCCAATGCACGTACCGGTCTCTACTGTAATCCCTGTTGAGACAGAGCAAAAGGGGAAGCGAGTCCACCTGAGTGGCCGTTGATGATGAAAGGCCCGTTTAGGACGAACACGTGTCCATGAACTCTGTACACACAGGAACTTACACCTAAGGCCACCGGTAGGTCCATTCGATCATTTACCAGACATCTATACTATTCTCCTATTTCCGCTCACAACTCTGCCGCTTTAGGGCAAGCCAGTTTTGAGAATCCGGCATGAGTCGAGTAACTCCGCAAGACCAACCTACTCAACCCCCAAAAATTGGTATCAGAGCTTGATTATGAACTATGTTCATAAGAAAGTAATGATCTAAGCATATTCTTAGTAAAAGAGGATTGAAGTAGTCTGCGAGAAAGTAGCCCATTAATGAAAAAATGGATTTTGATAATTTTTGCTATTATGTTGACTTTGTTTTAAACATGATAGATTTTACAAATGATAGAACTAGACATTTTATTGATAATGGAAGTATATTATTATATGTTAATCCTTTAGACACTTATATTAATCAGTTTTTATTATTAGATGAATTATTAGAACCTTTTAACAATATTCAAAGACAATTTGTTCAAGAATATATAGATATAATAGATAGTCATAATACTGAATTATATAGATTAGATTTAGAAGCAGAATTAGAACTAATATATGGAAATGATAATATAGAAAATACAACTAATAAAGAAATAGATAGTTTATCTAGACAATTAGAAGAATTAAATTTAGAAACAAATGATGATTCTATTGTACTTCCATCTAATAGTCCATGTAGTCTTTGTAGTTATGAAGGAGTTAGCATATATGAAGATAATATAAATAATTTATATAAATATTGATAAAAAAGACTATATAGGAAAAGAAATTAAAATTATTAGAGAAAATTTAGACTATATAAAAGAACAAAACAATAGTAAACTTAAACATAAAAGAAAATTAGAAGAAGTGATAAATCAAAAAACTTTAGAACTTAAGAAAGATTTTGAAACATATAATAATAAAGTAAAAAAAATTACAAATAGATATAGAACAAATAAAATATCAAATAAAAGAAATGGATTATAATTTAAAACAATATTATAAATTATAAGGTTTAGAATTTAGATAATGACAACAATAGAAGAATATAATAATCCATATTATAAGGAAGCTATTAGATATAGTGAAAATTTTATAAGTCCACCAGAAGGCTTAACTATGACAAAAACAGGAACCCCTGCAGAACAGGCAATAATAAAACAAAATAATACTATAATTATATTACAGATAAATATTTTAAATAAATTAGAAAGTAAAATAAATTTTTTAGAAAAGAAAAAATAATTTATAATAATAAACCTACATTAGAAAATGATATAGATATCCATCATGGTATCAAATACCGATGCAATAGGGAGTACTATAGTGTATGCAGCTCCATAATGCAAAAATATAGACTTCAAAGCTAAATTTTCTGTAGGAAAAGTTATTTTGAATGCAAATGCACATATAATAATAAGCATAAGAGAATAGAAAGGATATATAAATATGTATTCAACAGAAAAGATGATCAAGTATAAGCGAATAAGACTTATTAACAAAATGCATGAAGAATGCATGCAATGTACTAAGTTTATTGAGCTCATAGCATTTGTTTATGTACTAAGATCAACTTAATATAAGACTAAAGGAAGAAAAGGACTATAACTGCAAGTTACCCAAGCTTCATGAATTATGCTCCATAACCATGCTCTATCTCTTTTTCTTTGCTCCAATAATGCTACTGTATAAGATATTCATCATACTTCAAGTAGTAGCAATTAAATAATAAAACACAATTATGGCATTATCAAAACATAATTAAACCAATATATTTAATATATCTGTACATAGAATGTAAATGTTAACTACTAATAATAAATAAAGATATTAGTTACAAGGAATTTCTCCCATACATTGTATGGGGTACATTTTAGTTTTCAATTGTTCTTTGGTCAACCAAAAAGAAAATTGATTACAACAGAAACGGGAAAAAAAAAAAAAATTTTGAAGGGCAGTCTATCCAGTCCAAAGTCGAATTGATTATTGGAGCCGAATTATTACCCGTTAGCAATTAATTCTCCAACGGGGCCATGAAGATAGGTCGAGCCATCTAATCCATGAAACAAAGTGGACTCTCTCGGCTTTTCCAATTAAACCTTTCTGCCATTTTAATTACTTCAGGCCTCCGCCTCAGACCATCGTTCTTATGCATTCCATTTTCGTAATAAATGTAATATAATTTCATCTACTTAATTGGGCCAGCAATTAATTCTAGATCAAGTAAAAGAGTAAGTAAAAATTTTGTGTTCAATCCTCGATGCATTTGGTATTAAAAAGATAACATAATTATCTTCGCAAGGTAAAGTGATTATTCGTAATGATTATTTTTTTTAACTTTAAACGAGATAAAATTATATTAAAAGATATTGAATTTAAAGATGTTTCACTTCTCTTATCCTTTTTAAAAAGTAGGTTAACAAGGATTAGGAAGTTGTTCCAACATGTAATTGCCAATAGATAATAAAAATTCAAATCAAATTCACAATCCAATTAACGTATTTATTTGTCTCCCTACTTGCATGCTTAACTCCATAACCAAGCTTATTTTCCAATTTCTTTTACGAACCTCAATCTCTAACGTGAAAGGGCTATGTGGTGTATTTTGTGATCACTGAGGTTTATGAATGAATTGTAAATTTCAGAAAATTTAAGGGACAATGCCTATAAGTATAATAATAGATCAAAACTACGAAAACGTTTGCCTCAATAACCAAGAAATGTAATTAGCACTAAAGGTACTCTGCTAATATATCTTCTCTCTCTCTCTCTCTCTCTCTCTCTCTCTCTTTTTTCCTTTTCTCTTTTTCCGTTTATGGTCAGAATGTTCATTGTAGCTCGAAAGGCGCTTACATATAATTAACAAGAACTTGCTTGCAAATATATTTAACAAACACATCCATTAGGCTCTATCTCGCATCGGGTATTACTTTTAACTCATTGAATTTAAATCCTCTTTGAATTGTTACGTTTTGTCCCCACAAAAAAGAGGCTTCGTGCCACCGTCAACTAAAACCTTAATAAATCTAATAAGAGCCTTAATTAATCTGATACCCAAAGTCCAAAATGTCTAAGCTAGTGACGACATCCAAAATGTTTAAATTTGTGATCATACTAAAGTGAACCTAATTATTATAATCTAACCATAGAAATAAATTCTCATAAAGATGATATAAAACGGTATATCACAATCTCTACTTCTAAATGCTCAACATAATGGAACCACAACCTATGGCTACTAGCTGGTGTGGTTTTAATACCCACATACATGGCCCGGTATGCTACTTTAATGTCATTTGAAATGACCAAGGCTGAATCACTAGTATGCCAATATATAATTAGTCTAAAATATTTAAACAAATAACAATACTAGTAAACCTAAAATTACTCTAGATTGAACAAGGAATTCCTGACGAGATGTCACATCCATCTACTGAATTTTCTCTCCGAGCATGAAAACTTAAGGAAGATTTTTCTTGCATACTAAGATACTGCTTATCAATCTACTTGGCCCAGAAACAACATGTGTAAAACATTTGTACTGGCTATCTCTTTGATGAAAAGGTTCATAAAGAGAATTGGTATTAGTGGACCTTTTGCACCTTTTCAACTTAATCAGTACCCTATTAGTGAGCAACTATCCAAATCTCATGTGATTAATTAATAAGCAGTCAAAAAACATTTTCGATATTAAGACGACAAGATATATCTAAAGGATGATGTTTAAACATTAAATGCTAGTTCCTCTGGGTCCCTATCAATTAAAATCTTTTTTCTGTTATCCGTGCTTTATATATATTTGTAGTAATCTTAGTATATTTAATCTACTCAATTTGAACGTAAAAAAGGAGTTAGTTTTAGACCAAGAGCAAAATATATATTTACGACAAACACTGAGGCTACGGGCCGAATGACCATGACTATAACAAAGCTAATTATTGACTCAAAACGAATGTCTATTGACACGCCATGAATTGTCTCTTGCATCATTGGCTTGGTTAAAAATGCAAAGAATAAAACAGTACTCAGGGTATTTGGTTTGGCTTATCGAAAAATTACTTAAAGTACCTTTGATTTTAAGCAACTTTTTATTTTTTTTTATTTTTAAGCAGTTACATATTTGAGTAAAAGTTGTAGTTATAGAATTAAGTGTATATGTATGTATCTATATATATATATATATGTTTGGTTAAAGTGGGTTAAAAATTAACTTATATTATTAAAATAACTATTAGAGACATGAAAAAATGTAACAAAGTTAAAATGCAACACTAATATACATGATATTTAGTTCAATTTTCTTTTTCTTTTTGTATTGAAAATTCATTCTTTCACATATATACAAGTATAATTTTAAAGTTAATGTTGTAACAATAATACACTCCATATATCGCCCTTTATCCTTTGGCAAAATTTTAATTAATATATGCTTTATTACGTAATATGGTATAGGGTAAGCTCCACAAAGATTCTCAAGTTTAAGAAATAAGTTTAACTAACTCGTTGTTTCACGTACTAAATAGTTTCATAAGATAGTAAGAAAATAATAGGCGAAAAAGCCAGGAAACCCAAGGAACTTGTGTGAGAGTACTACTACTTGTGTATATATAAAGAACTAAAATGACCAACAAATTATTAATTAAGGTGATAACAGTCTCACTCGGTATAAACAAAAAAAAGCTAATAAATGCATTTGTTAGTTTGGGAATACCTTAGCTCGAAGAAAAAAACAAATTAAAACATGCATAATGATATCTTAACCAATGGACACATAATTAATTATGAGCCAACCAATTCCTTTCGTCAAAGTGCTTCATCAAGTACTTGGAAGTTGGAACCTCTTGAACTTATAGCCTCTAGAGCCAAACTTTTGTGCTTTTTCCGCTTATAGATGAGGGAGGAATATAAAAGCACGTGAAAACAAACCTTCTGTTTACTTTGACAACTGCATGTCATTTCCCACAAAAAACTCCAAACACGACCAGGTGCCAGTAAGTCTCAGCATCTCCTTTCTTATTTCGTCATTCTCGTGTTGTCGGAATTTCTGCAGCTCAACTACATGACCAAAGGTTACACACCATTCGAAACACACCCAATATCCATGTGTGTTGCAACTGCGAGTTTCTTGGCCTATTGCTTGGCTCATGACGCTATCCTAAGATTTTATTCTCGCGATCAATTCTCTACGACTTGTCTGAACATTGTCCGCTTTTGTACTTGGTTTTTCGGGCAGCTCTCATTGGCTTCATTAGCAGCTGTCTTGTTCGCAAATTTGATCGCCTTTGTTCGATATGTGTTGTGTCTACTATAGAACCATGGGGGATTAGCTTCAAAAGTGGCTTTTTCAAGGGAGGTTAGGCCAAGTGATGCAACACTGGATGCCGATGATGATGAGCCCGTGGAGTCGATGCATGGTGAATTATGGTGTTAATCAAACACCAATATATGTGGCTCCAAGACGTTAATTCCACAATTAGCAGAGATTAGAATGATTTTGTTTGTCCGTTGTATGTTGTATTGGAATATATGTATTGCAAGGCTGCCAAGGCATATGACAGGCTAAAGCCAGTCACACAAGATTTGTGGCACTTGGACGCAATAAAAGGTGTAGCATCAACTGCAGGAATATAAGTCCAACAATTGTCTTATATTTTATTGAAATTACGTGAATTTTTTCTAGCTCGATAAAAAAAAATAATAATAATTTATCCTTGTGAAAAGAACAACGTCTTTATTGCTATTGATCCGTTGTATTAAAGTCGAAATGTTTGAATTTGCAATCATACTAATAGTAAACCCAATCATTATAATCTAACTACGGAAACAAATCTTTTATAAGACTGCATTTGGATATAATTGAATTGAAGGTGTTGTAATCCTTGTCGGGATTAAATCATCAATTTTATGGTTTCTTTGCATGGAATGATTACTTTCACTAACCCCAGGGAAGTAAGTCCAACAATTGTCTTATATTTTATCGAAATTGTGTGAAATTTTCAATTTCTAGCTTGATAAAAAATAATTACCCTTTTCCAGAAAAAGGCACCGTCTTTATTGCTATTGATCCATTGTACTAAACCCACAATGTTCAAATTTGTAATCAAATTACTAGCGAATCCAATCATTATAATCTGAGCTAGGAACGGAGCTAGAAAATTCTTTTAGTAGGGTCAAATATAAAAGTAATTTATATAAATTTTTACACTAAAGGCACTAGAAGAACTCAATCTAGTAGCTACACATATTGTAGCTCCTAGTTACATTTAAAGTGTAATAAAATTAACTAATTACATTTGACCCAAGCGTAAAGATTTATAATGTAACTAAAATCTAACGATACACTTGGAAGTGTAACTAATGTTGACCAAATGAAATTCAAACTTTGTTACACTTTGAGATGTAACAAATGCTTTTTTCACGGTCAAAACAAATGCATTTTTTAAATTTATATTAGTTTACACTTTCAAGTGTAGCAATTTTTTTGCTAGCTTAAAAGAAATGAAAATAAAAATTCCAATATCATGGCTATGGGTAAAATGTAACAAATATTTGTGACATTTAAAATCGACACTAAAATAAAAGTTACCTTTTTACTTCAAGTGTAACAAAAAATACATAATTACTGACATAAAATCATGTAGTGAAGTAACTCAAAAGTGTATTTAGCTTTCTTTTCCTTTCTACCTAGCAAAATGCGTATGTTCGTGTTTTCATTTCCTCTTTATTTTGTCATATTAGTGGTTCATATAAATTTTTAAATGGTGTCAAAAGTGTCAAATAGGTATATTATATACAACCATTTTCTTCAAAAAAAATTTTGAGTGGGGTCATTTGACACCACTAGTGCAATGGTGGAGCCTTCCCTACTCTGAGCAAAAAAACAAATCTTTCATAAAACTGATATGTGAGATAGGGTGCCATAAACTTACTTTTTAAATAGTGCCAAATAAGTTGTTGGTAGTCTACGATTCCGTGGTAAATCTTTTATAACTGTTAAGAATATTCTTTCACATTATCAATTTTGGACAAATTACTCACTAAATATTCAGCTATGATCCTTTTCATAGTCATTAAGGGAGCAAGATGGTTAAACCTCTTCTATCGTTGGTAATATTCTTTTTTCTTTATCCCTACTTTTATCAACCAAAAAGGCAGGCAAATGAGGGGCTTAATCAGTATTAGCTATATTTAGATAAAACTCAATGTTTACTTTCCATTTCTCAAAGTTTTTTCCATTAAAGACTTCAAAGTAATGATAGCATTGTTAAAAAATAAAAGAAATTGTCAAAGAAAAGGAATGCAATATTATTAACAATTACGCATACATGTTGTATTCCAAAATAAGCATTTTTCAGTAAAAGAGCCTAGGCACATTGTTTTCACTATTGGGAATGGTGTCCTAAAGTCAGCTGTCTAATGTAGACTTCGTACTGATTTGTATATGAATCGTCTCATTTTCGGTCTTACGTCATATCGTACATCTTATTCTTAATTATTAGATCATGACGTAGTCCTTAGGATGATCTAATAAGGTTATGTGAATGAGGGATAGCTAGGTTGTCCTGAAACCTAGTTCATAACCAAATGATAGAATTGATATTAGGATATCAATTCTATCGAGCATAGGTTATAGTGCGTCACATAAGTTGGTTATCCTCATGAACAATGGGTGTGAAGACACCGGTGTGACCCATGGTGAGGTGTGTAGACATGCTCACTGAACATAACTCTATGACGAGCATTCTATGGTATGTATCCTACTCCCAAAGAATAACTTGTGGTACACATGGATGTTGTATTTCCTGAGACCGCCATAGAGACTTGCGGATTACTCCCCATGCTTTGGTACCGGACTATCCGGATTTCTAATCCGGCGACGAAAGGCTGCTAGGTGTGGTCAAGTGCTACGAAGTCAATGCGTAGGTCAAGATGGGATTGACCGCTCCGGGTATTAGGAGAATGATATTCTACTTAGTCCTAATTCATTGAAACTTTGGCCAAAGCTTTCCGCGTTATGTGTCACGCGGTTACGTCATGATGAGATTGGGACTTGACATGAAATATGTGATTAGGGGTTTGACAGTTTACCATGCCCTTAGAGTTATTTCGGAATATCGAGGGTCATAATGAATCCACCATGGTGCGTAGGTTTGTTGAATATTGCCTTGTAACTATTCGGTTTATCTTGATGTCGGGAACCGTTGCTAGATGGTATCATCGATTAGTACAAGGATAGTTCTTGTATTACCAGTTTAAGTTTGAACTTACGGAGTCATGCACATGGTTAAGAATTAGTTAGAGGATTGACCCGACTATAATAATATTTGTCACGTTTAATTTATGAATTCAATATTTTATTGTTGAATTATGTATTAAATAATATTATAAATAATTAATATTATAGATATTTAATTAAGAATTCAATATTATAATGTTTTAATTACTTATTACAGGTCACAGAATTAATTTTCTCTATGTCTAGCTAGCACTCGACATGTAGATCAAAGTTAATTCATGTACTATTATTTATAAATTAAATATGGATTTAATTTGGGTTTTAATATGGATTTTAGAAGTCCATAATTCTAAGCCTAAAGAGTTGGGCTTATTGGGTTGTAGGAATGAGCTTTAAGAAAGGCCAAGATCTCCCTACGTTCTCATTATTTATTGTACGGTGGTTTTTGTGTGAAAACCTAATGTCAGAAAATTCTCTCCCAAGAACTCTAAACTCAAAAATAGCCTTCTCTCACTATTACTCGATGCTTCCACAAGGCAAGACAATATTTTTCAACTCAAGAATTACGAGGTAATTCTAAATCTCTTAAAATTTTAATTTTAGTGTTTGATCTTGCGCGTGAAAATCTAGAGAAAGTCTCCACGATTTCCTACAGTGTTTTTAGAGCCAAAGCTATTTTCTGTGATTTCATATTTTGTCGCATGATCTGTACATGTTTTGTGGCTTTAATATGCTTTTGAATACTTATTTTAATTATGAATTAAATCCCGCTTGAGTCAAAAGCAAATTGATTTCGTTGTTTGGGTTATTGCATAGTGATGCATTAATGGGGTCCGAACCTTTTTCCTTATAAAGGGATTAATCTATATATATAAATATATATATTTAACTGTTTTGAACACCATGACATGGTGTTTTGTTTAATATATTATAATAAACGAGTCTTGGGTTCGATTACATCTTTGGATCTCGTCATGGACTTTACTGTGTATGTATTAAGGATCTCAAGATTTTTTATTAGATCCTAGCTAGTACATATATATATGGGTTTTGAAGACCATGGCTGAACTATATTAGATAAAAGAAAAGGTTTTTTCTCCCCTTTCTTATGCCAAGTGTTAACCGACTTAGTGATGAATGTTGGTGTTGATCTTGAAACTCATTTATGAAAAAAAATAGTTTTTTCCTCTGTTGAAGACGACCGTCGTCTTCTTCAAAATAATAACCACCACCATTGACTTTTTTTTTTGGGTTGCTACTAACTGCATAGTATTAAAGGAAAAAAAGGTTTTGTTGTTTGTTATTTTTGAATTTTGTCTTGATCGGATCTCGTGGTGATGGAAGATGGTCTTCCTACATGGTCGGTGCTCAATGGTGTTGGAGGTAGGCGGCTTTGAGTCCTCTTGAGAAGAAAATCTGAATAAAAGATATTTATATATATTTTATATATATAATAGTATAAATTCAAAGAAAAGTTCTTTTCTATTTTGTAATTTGATTATAGAATGCATTAATATATATATATATATATATATTTATATATATATATATATATTATATATATATATAGAGAGAGAGAGAGATGTTGTTTTTGTTTCTGCAGTGTATATGGGAAAAATGTCCTTCCACCAGTGGTGGCTAGGTTTTTCGTTGGGATAATGATGACTTAAATATTTTTTATTTAAAAATGAAAATAATATATATATATATATATATATATATTAAAGCAGCCTGTCATGCCCTTGGCCTATCCTTAGCATAGCGTGTGGCACTTAGACACTTTTCTCAAGCAAAAGTGGCTAAGTCAACCTGCAAAAACCAGAAACATAGGAAATTTGCAAGATAAAGAGTAAAGCAGCAGAATAAAGAGATGAGAGAATAAGGCTTTGTATTGCTCTCAAATTTTTCTGTGTGTCCTGTACAAATGAAAAGCTAAGCTATTTATACATCTCCTCTAGCAAATGAATGGCTATGATCATTTTGATCTAACGGCTAGCACAATCTTCTAGACTCTTCGACATCAATTAAGGGATTTGAAATCCAATCACGGAGATGCTACAATCAATTACAACAGATTATTGCATAATTAAGGAGATTGAGTATAATTCAAAATCCCTATCATATTTGTTCCTATCTATAGAACCTTTTAGATGTTTCGAGAAAGGAAAGTGACATGTGAACCTCCTTGTGAGCCTCGTCATCTTCGCCAAGTGGCGGTCTACATGGCAACTGCATCGTCGGGGTGTGATATTCTCCTCCACCTATTCTCGCGAATGTCCTCGTCACGTTCCCTTCATGGTATCCTTCAATCTCCTTTGTAAATTGCCACATGGAGTCTGCTGGTTCCTAATTTGCCTCACTTGATGGCCAGCCCTTCCAATGTCTCAAGTTCTCGTGTTGTGGAGGGACTCCTCGCTTGCGAATCACGCGGTCGGTTTCTATGAAGTCAATCTCTTTGTCATAAGAGTCTAGCACGACTGTTAGTGCTCTTTTGGATTCCCCTCGGCTTGGATCCTCCTTATCTTCATGGTATGGTTTCAACATGCTTACATGGAATACCGGATGGATCTTCAGCTTTGGTGGTAGGTCTAGTTTGTAAGAAACATCACCAACTTTGTTGATCAACTCATAAGGCCATTCGTACTTGTGGATGAGTCCTTTATGCATCTTTCAAAACACCTTGAATTGTTATGGTAGGAGCTTCATCATGACCTTGTCTTCAACTTGGAAGGAGACATTTCTGGTTCCCTTGTCAGCCCACTTTTTCATCTTTTTAGCTGCTTTGTTAAGACATGCCATTGTCAAATCAGCTTGTTCTTTCCATCCCTTAGCTATTTGGTAGGTTGAAGATCCCTTAGCTATTTGGTAGGTTGAAGGGCTACTTCCCTTATAGGTGGACTCTAATGTAATGGTGTGTGGGGCAAGGGGTTATTCGCCTGTCACTACTTTAAATGGACTTTTGCCTGTTACCTCACTTTTTTGGAGATTGTAGGAAAATTGGGCTACATCAAGTAACCCTGTCCAATCCTTCTGGTTAGCCCCCACAAAGTGCCTCAAATATAGTTCTAACAAGGCATTTACCCTTTCAGTCTGCCCATCAGTTTGAGGGTGAAAACTTGTCGATTAGTGCAGATCCGATCCTAAGAGTTTAAAGAGTTCAGACCATAACTTACCAGTAAACCTTGGGTCACGATCGGAAATAATGTGTCGTGGGAGTCCCTAGTACTTTACCATATGTTTGAATAAGAGCTTGGCTGTTTGTTCTGCAGTACAATCAGCTGGGCTAGGTATAAATGTGGTATATTTTGAGAATTTATACCTATAGAGCTCTTGTACGCAATTGGCTCGGGTGACCAGCCCATTTTGAGTCATGACATTCCTTCATCAAGTTCCTTCGTAGATTCCCCCATCTAGGGACATATATGCGGTACCCCTTGGTGTATAGCAAGCTGTCTTCCTCCCAGAATTGTCTTGTCTTCCCTTTCCTGGTAAGGTCGAGTAGACTACTAGCAATGGGATCTTGGGACATACCTCCCTTGATCTTGTCAACCAAGGTATCATCTTTCTTCATGTAGTGAAGTTCTACTTTGCGGCTCAAGGTGTCGGTCACCAAGTTGGCTTTCCCAAGCTCGTACTCCAACTTGTAGTTGAACTCCGCAAGGAACTCTTGCCACCTTGCTTGCTTCAGAGTTAGCTTCTTTTGGGTTTTGAAGTAACTCGTAGCAACATTATTTATCTTGACCATGAATGTGGATCCCAGCAAATAATGGTGCCACACCCTTTGGCAATGGATAATGGCTGTTATTTCTTTTTCTTGCACCGTGTATCTTCTTTCAGTGTCATTGAGCTTCCGACTCTTATAGGCAATTGGATGGCGATCTTGCATGAGGACGCCTTCAATGGCAAATTTGGAGGCATCTATATGTACCTCATATGGCTTTCTAGGGTCGGCTAGGCTCATGACAAGCTCACTGGCAACAGCATTCTTTAACTCTTCAAAGACATCTTGGCAATTCTTACTCCATTCCTAGGAAGTGTTTTTCTTGAAGAGCTTGGTAAGTGGGGCTTCCCTCTTTGAGTAGTCAAGGATGAACTGCCTGTAATAATTCACCAACCCAAGAAAAGAGCGTAATTCACTACTTTGGTTGGTGCTTCCCAGTCCATGATAGCTTGAATCTTCTTTGGGTCCATTTTTAGTTTTCCACTCTTGATGATATGACCAAGAAAATGTACTCTTTGTTGAGCAAAAGAGCACTTTTCTTTCTTTACGTACAACTCGTTTTCCCTTAACACCTTGAGGACGGTACGTAGGTGGTTGGCATGCTCTTCTAGTGTTTGACTATATATCACAATGTCATCCAAATATACCACTACGAATCGATCCAGGTAAGGGTGGAAAATCTTGTTCATCAAATTGCAAAAGTTTCCCGGGGCATTAGTGAGACCAAACGGCATAACCAAATATTCAAATGATCCATACCTTATTACGCACGTCGTCTTAGGTTCGTCCCCTGCAACAATCCTCACTTGATGATACCCCGAACAAAGATCAAGTTTGGTGAAGAGCTTTGCCCTACCCAACTGATCAAACAAGTCTGCGATAAAAGGAATGGGATACTTACTCTTTGCCATAACCTTGTTAAGGGCACGATAATCTGTATATAGGCGGAGTGAGCCATCTTGCTTCTTTTGAAACAACACAGGCGCAGTATAGGGAGCTTTGAATGGCCGAATGAACCCCGCATCCAGCAACTCCTTCTTTAATTCTTCTAGTTATGGAGGAGCCATTCGGTAAGGTGCTTTGGCAGGTGGTTTGGCCCCAGGAATTAGTTCGATCTCGTGGTCCATCTCTCTCTTAGGTGTTAGTTTCCTTGGCAACTCAGATGGCATAACATCTTCAAACTCCAGAAGGACTTTAGTAATCTCCATGAGCACTTTTCCTGGCACTGGTTCATCTACGTCTTCCCTCGTAGTTGCTAAGTAGGTTGCCTCTCTACGTTGTAGACCTTTGTCAATTTGTATGGCTGACAAGAGTCTTGTTTCTGGCCTCGCTTGAACTTTGGTTGGTACCATACATGGGGTTTTCTTCTCCATAATTACAATTTGTTCAAGGTGTGGTGTGGGGACGGCCTTAGCTCTTCTAAAGAATTCCATGCCAAGGACGACCTTGAAATCATCCTAAAGTCCACGTTTCCCTACCATATGTCAAGGGTTAACGAGACATTCTTGACCATACCTGACAAAGATCGAGGGACAGAATTGACTGTCTTGAGGGATCTTTGGGACTTGGTGATGATAAGTCCCAACCTCTTGGCTTCATCTTTTATCATGAAGTTGTGGGAAGCTCCGGTATCTAACATGGCCATGGTGGTCTTGTCATGAATCATCACTTATGCATACATCAAGCCACCTTTGGGCAACGTCGCCGCAGCTTGCTTGACGTTTAAAGCATTAAGCAATTTCAAAGAACTCATGTGTGCCTCGGTCGCCTTCTCATGTTCCTCCAATAATGAGTTGAGGGTCTGTCTCTTGGGGCATTCCCGCCACACGTGTGGTCTTCCACAAAAGTAATAACTGAAGGGCTTCCTCTCTTTCTTTCCCTTCTGGTTAGAGGACGACTTCTCTTGTCCTTTGGGATTTTTATCTCCCTCACCTTTGCCCTTAAAATCGTTCTTGGGTTTGTTGGAGGAGTTGTTCCTTGTCTTGAACTCTAGTAAGGATTCAGCTATGGCCGCAGCTTCGGCAAAGGTTTTTGGCCTTCTCATCCTAACTTTTTGTTGGGCCCATGGCTGCAAACCCTTAACAAAGTCATACATGTGATCATAATCCGGCTTGTTATATGCCTGAAGTTTAAGGGAAACATATTCTTTGACATAATCATGGATGGTCCCTGTGTGCTTCAAGACTCTAAGCTTGTCACGAGCATCCCATTCTGCTTCTTTTGGATAAAATTGGGCATACACCTCCTCCTTGAATGTAGCCCAAGTGGGTAAATCTTTGTTTGCCTCCTTGAGCCCTTGGTGCTTCATGCGTCACCATAAAGCTGCATCCTCAGTGAAGTAGAGTGTTGCTATCTTGACATGGCTTGTGTCATCCTTTAGGCCTATTGCGTCGAAGTATTGCTCAACTTGCCAAAAGAAGTTGTCCACTCCTTGGATTCACGCTTCCTACTGTAGGAACTGGATCTTGGCACATCTACCTTTGGTACATGGAGATAGGTTGTTGTGCCATGGGCTATTGCCTCTCTGCACATAGCCCAATCCTTCCTCATCTCCTTTAGGATCTTGTCTTGTTCAGCCATTCTGCCTTGTAACCAACTGGCCAGGGTCTCCTTCTCTGTCAATACTTGTTAAGCCATCACTTTTGCCGTTCGCACATAAGCTTGAAGTTTTTGGAGCTCTTCCCGTAGGTCCCCCTGACCTAGTGCTTCCTCATCGTAGAAGCCAAGTTGCTACATCTTCATCATGATCAGCCAGGGCCTCTTCAGCTCTTGTCAAACGTGCCTCAAAAGTGACTTGCACATCCCAAGACATCCACTCTTATTGCCTTTGGTTGCTGCGAGTGGTAGGGCTTCCATTCCCCTCTCATCATGGCTGGCATCGGTGTTCCTCTCAACACCTAAAGAAGACATCCGTCACAGGAGCAAAATCACAAACACCTTGCGTGTAACCTTGGCTCTGGTAACCACTTGTCACGTCCTTAGCCTATCTCAAGCGTAGCATGTGGCACTTGGACACTTTTCTCAACCAAAAGTGGCTAAGTCATCCTGTAAGGAAATTTGCAAGATAAAGAGCAAAGTAGCGAACTAAAGAGCTGAGAGAATAAGACTTTGTATTGCTCTTAAACTTTTCTATGTGTCTTGTACAAATGAAAAGTTAGGCTATTTATATATCTCCTTTAGCAAATAAATGGCTATGATCATCTTGATCTAACGGCTAGCACAATCTTCTAGACTCTTCTACATCAATTAAGGGATTTGAAATCCAATTAGGGAGATTCTACAATCAATTATAACAGACTATCGCATAATTAAGGAGATTGAGTATAATTCAAAATTCCTACCATATTTGTTCCTATCTATAGAACCTTCTAGATGTTCCAAGAAAGGAAAGTGACATGTGTGCCTCCTTGTGAGCCTCGTCATCTTTGCCAAGTGACGGCCTACATGGCACATGTATTGTCGGGGTGTGACAAGTGGCAGCAAGGGGGTTTCCCCTTTTCAAATTTTTTTTTATCACGATCTGAGCTATGTTCTTTGTTGCTAGTTTTCTTCCAACAAATTTATAATGTTCTTTTGAACTTATGGGCTATCATTTTGGGCTAAATTATTTTCAAATGAGTCTTGAACTCATTTATTTTTATTTGGGCATATTGTTTGGATTTGTTATTTTGGGCTATCAATCTAAATTAATATTGATTAATTTAGATTGATAATGGATTTTTGGTCTTTGGGTCAAATTTTAATATTGGGCATGTATTGATTAATATGACTAATTAATAAATATAAACCATATCTAATTTAATTAATTGTTAATTAAATTGTATACAAATTGATAAATAGTTTATTAAATTGTCATAAGCTATTTCATTTGATAAAATAGGTATGTCTTTCGTAATAAATATTTGACATTTATTTAAATTCCTTTATTTATCAAAAAAAATTATATGGTCTTGATACCTAATTAATTATAAGGTGTTTTAATTACTTGGATATACCCTAGATTTTTGGGAAATTTTTTTTTACTCCCATTAATTTTGAAAAATAGTTTTAATTAATTGAGTAAGCCCTTAATTTATCAAAATTTGGATTTTGACCCTAATTCATTGGCAAGTAGTTCTAAGTAATTGGATAATAACCCAAAGTTAGTCAAATTGAGATTTTGAGTCTAATTAATTTGAAAAGGAGATTTAATTAATTGGAAAAGGTCCATTAATTAGTTAAAATTAAGATTTTGACCCCAATTAATTTAAAATGAGTTTTGATTAATTAGGTAAGCCCCTTAACTTGTCAAAATAGTGATTTTGACCCCAATTAATTAGAAAATACTTTTCAATTAATTGGATAACGTCCAAAAGCTAGTCAAAATTGGATTTTGACTTCAATTAATTTTAGAAGGAGTTTTCAATTAATTGGATGATTACCTTAACTTGTAAAAATTGTGATTTTCAACCCCAATTAATTTGAAAGGAGTTTTAATTAATTAGAAGGATTGATTTAATAAGATTAAATCAATCCAATGATTGTGCGATAAAATCATGAAGTCCCTTTATGCCTTTCTTTTACGATGTATGACATATATTAGCGTGGTTTTGGGCTTGCATCTCATGCATATTATTATATGTTTGTTTATCAATTGTTGTAATTATTTTTGGGATTAAATTGGGCCTGTGAGCTTAGTCTTCTCTCCAATTATGGTTGTAATCTCTCTTCTAAGAGATGTATCTCCTCTTTTAGAAGGAGTTCTTCTTCTAATTAATATAATTAGTAGTTAAAGCATGGTCAAGACAAAGAGATGAAGACAAAGTACTAAAAGGTCTAGCCTTATCCAAGTTTCCAAGTAATAATAGGTAATAATCTTACTTACATGATAGAATGACCCATGATGGCTCTAGTGGGCCACATTAGGAAAGCTCATAACCACATGCATATGTTTATATATATTGTTTTTTGTGCCAAATATGATTAATTAACTAGATTGATTAAAGGATTTGGCCATTAAAATAAATGCGTTTATCATTTCTACTAAATCCTCTAAATTATTATATCCATTAAGTGGTTTGGACATACAGATGCCCAAATCATCTCTTTCCATTAAAGTAAATAATAATGGGTCCAATGTCTTGATAAATGTTAGAGGCCCTTAGACCTGGCTTTTATTAGAATATTGAGATTATTATTTACTATATGAAGCCCTTGGAATCTTCTCAAACTAATGAGTAGGTAGGTCAGCCTCAGTTGCGCTTGCTCATTGAGCTTAGAGGAAGACCTTGGGTGTCCATATTAATGGTTTGACCTAATTGAACTTTTCAATGGAGGACCTCAGTTCTGTTGAAAAAATGCTTGAGACAGAATTGACTACTGAGAGTTGTTTGGAGAAGCAATTGGTTATGAACCTACCAAGCAGTGTCTATTGGTGGGCCGACCTTAGTTGGGTTTATATACAACTGTTTTGAATCTCAGTACCCACTAAAAGGGTTTGGACTCGGAAACCTCTTCGGATTGAAGGTAGAGGCTATCAATTTGAATAAAATAGTGGGAGAATCCTTTAGACATTGGCCCATGTCTCTAGGAATGATGATTCATATACAATGGCATGTTTACATTCTTTCTATTTGTTATTTGCTTCCATTAATCTCAATACGTGGCAGATGTATTATTATTTGAAAGTGATATAATTAGTCACGATCACAATATGTTTTGTATGTTCTAAACAAACTTGGCATAAGTGAGGCCAATTAGCTAAAAAGTGTTGGGATGACCATCAATTAGTTGATAATATATAAGGTCTGCATTAAAAGATTGTCTTCATAATGGATAGTGTGCGTGCTAACTTATAGATCTACATTCAAAAGTTAGATGAGTCTTTCTACACGTTTGATGGCAAAAAAGGACATAAAGATCTAATGTACTGTCTTCGATACTTAGTTGAGGGATGGAATGTCACTTGATTACTTCCTCTAAGAAGATAATTAGGTATATTATTCTTGCCCCTAAATAATTGCCTTCCTTCTTGAATTGGTTCAAGACATGTAAGTTAATTGTTACTATAATGGACTTTTTGAGTTGCGAGGGATCTTCTAGTAAGATAATTAGCTTCTAGAGAGAACATTATTTTAGTGGGAGATAAATCATCCATTAAATTACTGAGTGAGGTTTAGAACCTCACTAGTAGTAGTAATTGGTTCACACACAATATGCTTCTGAATATCCAAACACTAGAAAGAGAAGAGTTGTTAAAGTCTAGTGTTATTATATCTCCAGAGACTAAAAGTTAGAAGTGGTTGCAGCATGAAGTGTGTATATGATAACACCTTACAAACAGTTGATCCTACTAGCTTTGTATAAGATACTAACATCCCTATGACTTGTTACAATGGAACTATTGACTAGTAGAGATAAATGTGATACTAATGTTATTATGAATAATGTTATTATCATACATTGTGAGCTGAAATAAGATCATCCTTCTAGCATTGCGTGTGTTGGCTAGGATGATATGATTCTATGACCTAGTCATAGAAGCAAATGTTCTTTAAGCAAGTCTCTTGTTTGCTTAAAAGAGAATGAGACTCTTATATGATGGACTCCTACTACTTTAACATAATTGAATGGTTTGCTAGAAAGTAGAAATCAAATGATGTTGCACATAGTTTGACCCATTATGTAACTTATGGTTTGGACCATATCCTTTAGATATATATTTGAGACAAATGCTTAAATGTTGAGCTATGGCATCTAGCGAGCTAGTGGATGAGATACCACATAAGATATGGCGTGATAGTAAGTTTTACACTTTTACTGAATGGTCAAAGAAATGTTCAGCATACTTAAGTATCTTATCATTGACCAGCTGGGATTGAAGTTTGTTAAATGTTTGGAAGATTTCGTAGGGAATTCGACTTCTATAATGGTAATGAGTAATGAATATTCATTAACCTCAAAGGAATCTTTTCAAGAAAAAGTTTCTTAAACAAGATCCCCTTGATAGTGAGCTTATGAAGTTCTAAATAGAAGGACAAAACACTAATAATTGAACAAATGAAACAAGATAAGGCTAGGAACCAAATCTTTGGCCTATTAAGAAAGCATCACTAAGGTGATTTGGTAAGGTAACACGTCCAATGGAAAAGTGTTAAATCCTTATCCAAGGCGGAAATTCCATTGAACTATTAGAGAACAATGTGAATTCAATCACTTGTAAAGATACTGGATAGAGGCATAACTCTAAGACCTTACTTAATCTAAGGCAATCCTTCAAGAAACTACAGATGTCAACAATGTATGAACTTTAGTTCGTTGCATATTGGGTAAGACTCATAGAGTGAAAAATGGTTCACGAACGGGTTTTAGTATGTTAAAACCTATAATGCCCAACTATTTGTAAGGAGGCCTTGTGAATGTTGTACTTTGACTATGGCAAGACATTTCCACTAATAATGATGCTCGAGTTCATTTGCATTGTTCATGTATGAGATACATGCTTATAACATGAAATCTAATTAGTAGGTGCCCAGATGGCTTTCCTTTAAGATAAACTGAAAGGGGCTGTGTATGACACAACTGAATAGTTCACATTTACTGCCGATATTATAAAGCATATGTCTATTTGGCTCATGAGTGGTCTTGTGTGAGTAATCTGGGTTAATACTTACTTTTTGATAAAGTATCAAGTTGTATGCCTTTGTTAAGAACAAAATGTGCCCTATATTTGTTAGTAGGCGAATGATCATGTGATTATTTATAGTATAATAATGTGAATGACGTTTTCGATACTATAAAATGGAAAACTACATCTATTTTCTTTGTTCTCCATAAAAGTTTTTTGAAAAGGTAACATATATTCTTGGGATCACATTAATATGGATAGCTTAGGAAGATTACTAAGATTGTCCTAGTATGCGTACATTGACTTCATGTTGAATTCTGGAAAAGGGTTTTTTTTTTAATTTATTATTCAAGAAAAATTTGTTTAATATATTTATCTGGAGAGGAATGTATGAGTAAAATCCTAATTGCTTAGACAATAGGATATACTAAGTACATTATGTCATGTATATGGCCTAATAAGGTACAATCTTAATTAGAGTGACCAACAGGCATCATCCTAATCCCAACTAAAAGTATTGCTAACTAGTGGAACTATCCCTTAGCACTTAGAGTGTAAGAATACTAATGGCTCGTTTGTGGAGAAGTTTGACTTGAAAGTAGTTAGTTGGACTAATTTTAGATTCTTGCTAAACAAAGATGATAACAACAAATTTAAGATTATGTTTGCTAGAAGAGTTCTAAGCTTGTGTTTAGATGATAACGCCTTCTTGAAGCTAAAGGTAATGATCTTTTGCAAGTAAGTATAACAAAGAATGTTTTGCTACTCCTTAGCTAAAGCTCTTGGTATCGTGAGAAGATAAGTATAAGATACAAATTGACTGGCTTTAGCCCAAGTGGGAGATTGTTGGGAATGGTGTCCTAAAGTCAATTGTCATTTTTAGATTTTGTATTGATTTGTATATGAATCGTCTCATTTTCAACCTTATGTCATATCGTACACCTTCTCTTTAATTGTTAGATCATGACGTAGTCCTTAGGATGATTTAATAAGGCTATATGAATGAGGGATAGTTAGGTTGTCCTGAAACCTAATCCGTAACCAAATGATAGAATTGATACTAGGACATCAAGTTTATCAAGCATAGGTTTAGTACGGCACATAAGTTCGTTATCCTCATGACCAGTGGGTATGGAGACACCGGTGTGACCCATGGTGAGGTGTGGAGACATACTCACTGGACATGACTCTATAACGAGCATCCTATGGTATGTACCTTATGGTCAAAGTATAGCTTGTAGTGCATATGGATGTCGTATTCCCTTAGACCTGAGACTATCATAGAGACTTGCAGATTACTCCTCATGCTTTGGTATCGGACTATCCAGATTTCTAATCTGGTGACGAAAGGCTGCTAGGTATGGGCAAGTGCAGCGAAATCAATACGTAGGTCAAGATGGGATTGATCGCTTTGTGTATTAGGAGAATGATATTCTACTTAGTCCTAATCCATTAAGACTTTGGCCAAAGCTTTCGCGTTATGTGTCACGTGGTTACATCATGATGAGTTATGAAGAGATTGGGATTTGACACGGAATAACTGATTAGGGGTTTGACAGTTTACCATGCCCCTAGAGTTATTACAGAATATTGAGGGTCATAAGGAATCCACCATGGTGCCTAGGTTCGTTGAATATTGTCTTGTAACTATTCGACTTATCCGGGCGTCGAGAATCGTTGCTAAATGGTATCATCAATTAGTACAAGGATAGTCCTTGTATTACTAGTTTAAGTTTGAACCTACAGAGTCACAAATATGGTTGAAAATTAGTTAGAGGATTCACCCTACTTTAATAATATATATCACGTTTAATTTATGAATTAAATATGTTATTGTTGAATTATGAATTAAATAATATTATAAGTCATTAATGTTATAGATATTTAGTTGAGAATTAAATGTTACAATATTTTAATTACTTATTACGGGTCACAAAATTAATTTTGACTATGTCTATCTAACACTAAACATGTAGATCAAAATTAATTCATGGGTTATTATTTATAAATTAAATATTGATTTAATTTACGCTTTAATATGAATTTTAGAACTCCACCATTGTAAGTCCAAAGAGTTGGACTTATTGGGTTGTGGGAATGGACTTTAAGAAAGCCCAAGATCTCCCTATATAAGGAGAGTTTTCATTGTTTCTTATATAGTGGTTTTTGTTTGAAAGCTAATGTTAGAAAATTCTCTCCCAAAAACCCTAAACTTAAAAATAGTCCCCTCTCATTATTCTTGATTGCGTACGAAAAGGAGAAGCTTGATGCTTCTGCAAGGCAATACAACATTTTTTAGCGCAAGAATTATGAGGTAATTCTAAATTTCTTAAAAATTTAATTTTAGTGTTTGATCCTGCGCGTGAAAATCTAGGAAAAGTCTTCACGATTTCCTATATTCATATTCTCCTTTGGGTAGGTAATTCAACATGTAAATAGATACTCTTTTAACATATAGCAATATATAAGATCACCATACTGAAAGAAAAATCAATCACCTTTGGGTAATTGAGCTCTCTAACAGTATTGTAATCATCATTCATATTTTATGTTTATACTACTAGACTAAAGTCATATAATAATTTTCTTTGGGAGAGTATTGAGCACTTTAGTATGGTAATTTTTTGAACAAAATGAGAAAAGCCAATAGATTAATGGAGTAAATCAATTTAGTGAATTTGCCAACTTAAATCTAGGCTATCATCTCATTGGGAAAAATAATGCTTAATTTAACCAAATATGCCATGAATGCACTTGATCACACAATACAAAACACACATGTCTTAGTAATCACTTTTGAATTACATTTATCAGGTAATTTAAAATTTTTATTTAGTGTTCAATATGGCACATATATAAATAATTTAGCAATAGAAGATATATAAAATTTTAAATATAATAAGAAAATTAAATATCTTTTTATTAATTCAGAGGGACCAAAAAACCTTTAAGATAAAATATCAAAAGATTCCGTAAAAAAATGCAACAATTTAACAATAATGACAAGGTCACACTGCATATTATCATTATTTGGTTAAATGTCCACGTGTTATGATGACAACAAGAAGACAATATAATTTCATGTAAAGACCGGCTTATACAGGAGCATCGATTCCTTTTCTTGAACTTGAACATTCAACGACAAAAACAAATTAAAAAAATGAGAAGAATTAATAATAAAATTAGATGGCCATTAATAGCTACCGCCATCGTAATTTACTAGTCTTCCCCGCTATCACTAAACAAGAGTAGTGAAAGGAAAAAAAAGAAATTACTTAACCTTGTACGATGACAGTATCGCTTAAGCTGGCATCGCATATATTCAACAAATACTACCAGCTCCTAATAAATGGCTCATTTGGATTGGTTTTTATTAGAAGCATTTTTAAACAGTTTTTTAAAAAGGTACTTTTTTAAGAAATTAAAAATTTTGGTACAGTTTTTTTTAGAATTTTAGTTCTTTTAAAAACCAAATCAAATAGTTATTAAAAAAATAATATATTTTTTCAAAAAAAAATATTTTTCTGAAAAAAAAAAATCAACCCAAACAGCTCCAAATTCTTCTGCATGGTTATGCAAAAGATAGAAAGTGTGGAAAATTTTCTGCTCCCATAATATACCACAGGTTAGTTGCTTTAGTTAATTGGTTGCTTTTATTTATTTATTTATTATTATTATTATTATTATTATTATTATTATTATTATTATTTATTTGATGATACAAGACCGGATCGATCACTTGGAGGATACTCAACCACGTCTCTGGCTAGTTAGCGGCCCTTACGATATGTATTTGCCAAACAATTGTTAATTTCTCAAACGGTACCGCTTTGCACCAATGTCCTCTCAAGTCTGTCAAGATTTAAATCTTTATTTTCTTTTATTTTATTTTTATTTTAAAATATTAAGATATGTTCCGCGATAGAAAAACTTGAATACGAAATAGGATTTGGTCAGCACCGTCATCATCCGCACGAAAACGTCTCAGCCATTATTATTTTTTATATTCGAGATGGTGGACCGATAGCCTTAATTCGTCTGACCCATTGCCTTCCTGCACAGATGGATATTAATTAAACGTTCGAATAAACATTAAGGCATCAAATTAACAAAAATATTTTTTAATTTAATTTTTTAATTTTTATTTCATAAATCAGTAAAGCACCAACAAACCAACCATACGTATACAAATGAATATATATATATATATATATATATATATATATATATATATGGAGTAAAGAGAGTTCTATGAAAGTCCTTAATTAATTTATGAAATAAAAATTTATTAATCACAAAATAAATCAAGAACTGTACAAATTTTTATCAGAATATATGAGTTTATGTACAAAAGAATTGTATGAACTTATAAGATAGGCTTAAATTAACATGATCATAAAGCAAATTTATGAACCAAATATTCAACTTATTTTATAAAAATAAAAAATTAATTAACGGTAGTCTATATTGAAGAGAAATATTTTAACTCAAAGAATTAAAAAATATATATTTTTTGGGTAGGTAGGAGAGGTATTTTTCTTCAAAAATTTTATTAAAATGAGCAAAAAGCTACAAACAGGAAGAGTCAAACCATTTACTACTAGTGCAACGTGAGGATCGCGGAAGAGAACATCAAAGAAATGTAAAAGGTGGGCTGTGTTTCGTATTGCGCGTGCGGACAAATATACCAGTACTACAAGCGCCTCCCAAGGAGATGGAGCTATTGCTATTGGTGATAATGCTAAAAGGAGACGGCGTTGGCGGTGTCATGTGCAACCAAAACTTCTTGAAGCTTTCTTCTTTTTTAATGGTTACTATGATTAGAATTATTTTTTCCCCGGAAGTTTCTAAATACTAACATAAATCTCACTGCTTCTTTGTTTTTCTTTTCCTTGGGACCGTCTTGCAATGTGTGTGTGTGTGTTTTTTTTTTAAAATATTTTTCACTTTTTGATTTTTCACTAGTGACATATCTTTAACCCAACCGACAACTGTATCTCTGTATTTGAACTTAAATTGTTACTTTTAAGGAATAGTTTTAATTACTTGAACTATTCAGTAATCTCAAGCTTACACTTGGTTGTCTTTGTTTACATAAGGGTTTAATTATTAGACATGAAAAATTGTTTAATTAATAGCCTTTTAGAAATTGCAATTCAAATAATTGAAAGCATTTAGGACCTATTACACTTGTGAGACGAGACACCCCTTTGAATTAACTATTTATATGTGGTCATAAGTTTCACCCAAATATATGAAATTAAAAAAAACAAAACCTTTTCTTTTCTTTGATCACCGCAGGTGATTCCTAGCAAAAATTCCAAGAAATTATTATCGCCGTCGTACTCGAGAAAAATTCCAATACCAACAATGCCTAGGTTGAACTCTTGAACTATTCATCCAATATCATCATGCATTCTTTCTTTTCGTTTCTGGGTCAACATCGTCCCCGTCATGCTTCACTGTATTAGCAACGTACACTATAGATATATGAATCATCACCACCAGGAAACTCACTACGGATAAAGGAAAATAAACAAGCTTATTAGTTACAAAGGTATCAAATATTCTTCTTCTTCTTCTTCTTCTTCTTCTCTCTCTGTATCTCTTTATCTCTTTTTTCTTGTTTGTTTCTCCTTCATGTTTATTTCAGGAAGTTGTGTTTGTGCTTGTCTTTTAGAAAGAGTTCCTTAATCCAGCCTTGCTTCATCAAAATGGAAACAAGCTTCTCAAGGCATTACTTGATTGCTTCACCCATACTCAATAGGGTCCGCAACTTCTTCCGAACACCAGGTGCCATTAATTCTCAGCATTTGCTTCCCTATTTTGTTACTCCCGTGTTGTTGGAATTTCTGCAGACCAAACACAACACACCATTCGAAACCCACCCAATCTCCATGTGTGTTGCCACTGCGAGTTTCTTGGCCTATTGCTTCGCTAATGACGCTAACCTAAGATTTTCTTCTCGTCATCAATTCTCTCCGACTTGTCTGAACATTGTCCGCTTCTCCACTTGGTTTTTCGGGCAACTTTCGTTGGCTTCATTAGCAGCTGTCTTGTTTCCGAACTCGGTCGCCTTTGTTCCGTACGTTTTATACTTGATTCTAGCAGTGGGAGAGTTGCTATATTGTGTCTATTACAGAACCATGGGAGATGAGCTTCGAGAGTGGCTTTTACATGGAAGGTTTGGTCTCGTAGTAGTGCAGCAGCGGTTGCTGAGTCTGTGGACAAGCATGGTGGGTCATCAGCTTACACGTCGAGACTGGCATCTTCAAGAAAGGCTTGGGCTACTAGAGGCGCAACAGTGGTTGATCATGCGTCTGTATCAGCTTCGAGAATGGCTTTTTGATGGAAGGCTGGGGCAAGTAGTAGGACACTTTATGTCGCTGATGAGGCTGTGGAGACGACGCACACTAGTGAACCATCGTGTTAATCAAACACATCTGCTTCCGGTATATATAGCTCCAAGACTTTAATTTAAGGTTGGCTAAATCATCATCAAAGATTAGAATGATTTTGATCTTCAATTGTATGTTGTATGTAAGTTGCGTAGAGAGTTAAGGGAATAACTGAAGTGATTAAAATTACTTATTCCAAAAGTGATGATTTAAGTTTAAATCTTACAAGAGGTGAGGATTAGATTGAATCGGGGATGAAGGTAAGAGAAAATGCTCAAATACGTGCATCGCAAGAGGTATTTCTTTTGTTGTTTGTATAATAGATATAATTTCCCTCTTCTTTTACCGGAGAATTAATTGCTTATTTGAGTGAGTAGTGACGGTGTATTGCACTTAGTCGGAGCAATTAATGCGAATTAATTCCTAGACCAACTATATTAAAAATGAGAGACATATCACTTGACCACTAAATTTTTGGTAATTGCCATCAATTTTCCTTGTCCGAGCATGGAAACAAAAGAAAGATTTTTCTTGCGTACAAAGACACTGCCTGTCCACTTGGCCGAGAAACAGAATATCAAACATTTGACTTGAATATCTCTTTGCTGAAAAGGTTTTTTTTTTTTTTGGGTCGAGGAAAACAGCAATTATATTGATAAAACAACTGTACAGTACAAAAAGTCCAACCATACAGCGCAGCAACATTACCCTACACCACGAGGATTGAAATCTAGATACAGAAAACGTTTATCAAGAGAATTGTTGAAGAGCTTAGTAGACCTTTCACCTTTTGCACCTTTTTCAACTTAACCAGTCTTTAATATTAGTAGAGCTAGTATCCCGATCTTATATGATTAACGAATAATAAGCGGTCAAAGTCATCTTTTTTTTTTTTTTTTTCAAAGTAAAAGTTAAGTCAAAAATTATCTTCTAATAATTCTAATTAAGTCCAAAGAAGGTGCGATACCTCATCCAGAAAATATTCCTCAAAATGAGACATCAAGCCAAAATTAACTAATCAAAAACACATTTATTTTCCTTGGATAAATGTGATTCCAAACACATTTTCGATTATGAGACAAGGTATATTTAAAAGATGACGTTTGAACATTAACTACTAGTTCATAATCTGGATTCCTATTAATTCAAATCTTATTTTTGTTAAACGTGCCTTATATACTTGTAGTAGTAATTATCGTATGTTTGATCTACTCAATTAGAACGTACGTATAAAACTAATTAAATGCTAGTTCATTGGCATGGTTTAAGTACAAGATACTTAGAATTTAGAAAACATGTCAAAAGAAATTAAGAATGAAAAGAAAAAACAGTAGTAACAAGAAAAACCTAAAGAGAAGAACGTGACAGAAAATTATAAAAAGAAAAAAAGGGCAAATGTTGTGTGCTTTGAGGCCCATTTTCGAAGCCCCGACCTACAAACCCCACAAATTAAAAGAAAAAGGAAAAGGGAGAAGACAAAAAACGAGGTCAGTTGACGTTGTTTGTCAGGTATATTTCATAAAGAATTATTATTACAATTAGGTGTGAGTAAAAATCAAACCAATCGAACCGAACCAAATTGAGTTCGGTCTATTCGGTTTGGTTATTTGATCTATTCAATTTAATTCGATCAGGTTATTTTCTTAAAAAATATTCGGTATACTCGAATCGGTTCAGTTAGCATGAAAATTACCAAATAGGCTGAATTAACTGAATTGTATTTTTTATATTAAAAATATTTAATATTTTGTACATTAATTTGGATTTAGTTTTATAATTATGTTTAATTATATATTGTTCATAATATATTTAATGAATAAGAGTTATTAATTTAGGTTTTATTGTATTTTTCATGAAACAATTTATTCCATTTCTATTTTCTTTTTTTTTAATTTAATTGGTCAAAAAACGAATAGACCAAAATATATTTTGGTTTCGACTTATTCGGTTTTAGACAATTCGGTTCGGTTCGATTTTTCAAAATTGAAAAAAAATTCGATTTGGTCAAAAACCTTCGGATGCTCATGCTATCCCTGGCTTTGTCCTTGCAATAATCACAAATTAGAGGTTCAATCAAAGAAATGCACTTTTCTTCACTACTCTAATGTCTGTAATGCATATATACTTAACAAATCAAGAATGACGCACTTGGCTCTTGATTATCATTTTGTCAAGAACAAAATCACTGCCAAAGAATCAATTCACAAAACTCAATTCAAGATCGCGAACACCCTCTTGCGGGACGTATCAGGCAAAGTCCTAGTTATAACTAATTTCTCTTTTGGTTATATTTTTAGATAACTGTGTAGGATAGTTATTTATCTGTAGTATTTTTTGATCTTATTATATCGTGCATTTATGCACACAAACACATCAATAGAATATTGACGAATGATTAGATAATCGTATCCTGTGTATGTTTATTCCTTTGTAAATACCCTTAGCTGAAGTATAATTGTGTAACGATAATCATTGTATACTCTTACATGAGTTAGAATTCTTTGTAAACTTCTGTTATATCACATATTATAAGTAATAGAATTTTCCCCAATAATATTACGGGAGTTCATTAATTTTTATATGGTATTAGCTAGTCTAGGTTTTTTCCATGACTCTATTCTCCAACCTTCTCACACATATTCACTATGGCAAACTTTGCTTCCACATCTAATGTTACCCCACGTCCACCTACCGTTTCAAACCTTCCTACGATCTTGAATATTCCCCAAGAACTATCTATTAAGTTTGGCAGCAGGAACGTTTTGCTCTAGAAAACCCAAATATACCTAGTTCTTCATTCTTACAGCCTTCTTGGTATCGAGGATGCACCCTTCAGCAGCCAACTGCTCCAGAATTTAAGTACCCTTAACCTAAGATATTAGCCAATCTACTGCTAATTACCTCATTGCAACCCCCAGTGTAGATCTCACTCTTGGTTGGATTAGCTTTAAGACCAAAAATACGTCTGAAGAGCATGAGGCAGTCTCTAATGATAGCCACAGACCTTGCTTTTCTGTTACAGAACAAAAGAAGATCATCTGTGAAACACAGGTGGTTCAGATTGAGTTTCTTGCATTTAGGATGGAATTGAAAATTCTGATTTTGACTTGGCATTTTCAAAATCCTAGAAAGAACTTCCATAGCCAGCACAAACAAATAAGGTAAGATAGGGTCACCTTGTCTCAAACCTCTAGCACCTTGAAAGAAACCATAGCTACCTCCATTCATAGATATCGAGTACCTTGGGGGAAGTAATGCAACTTTTGATCTAGGAGATGAACTGACTTGGGAAATTAAAAGCAGCTAAAGAGTTCAAAATGAAGTCCTAAGCAAGAGAATCATAGGCTTTCATGAGGTTATCCTTCACAATACATCTAGGGGAGATATTCTTATTCCTATAGCCCCTCACCAATTCTTGTGCAATAAGCACATTATCCGAGATACTACGCCCATTAACAAAAGAATTTTGTTCAGGAGAAACAAAATACTACATGCACGAACTCATACGATTCAAGATAACTTTGGTAATGCATTTATAAAGAGTGTTACAACAAGCAATAGGCCTGAAATTAGTGATATAAGAGGGACGAGGTACTTTAGGAATCAGAACAAGGGAGGTTGAATTGATTTCCTTAATGAGCATTCCAAGAATGAAAGAATGATTTGATAGCTTGAGTAACATCAGTCCCAATAATAAGCCATGCAACTTTGTAGAAATGAGAGTTAAACCTATTATGACCGGACTTCTGTCAGCAGGAATGTCAAACAAAGCTTTTTTAATCTCCTCCAATGACACTGGTTTAATGAGCTCAAGAGGATCCTTTTTATTTCAGTGTTGAATGAAGAATGCTTCTGATATGGAAGAAGAAATAGGATTGACTTCAATCCTTGGAGCCAAGCAAGCTTCTAAAGTATACAACTGCTTCATCACCAATCTCATCCAACGTACTCAGCACCAAGCCATTCTGCTGGATAAAAGTAGTTATAGCATTCTTAGTAATGCGACTTTTAGTGTAGTAAAAAAAGAAACTTGGTTAGCATTGCCTTCCCGAAGCCATTGAATTCTAGACTTTTGTCGCCAGGTACTCTCCTCACTATCCATCATATCTTTATCTTGCTAATCAACCTTCCACATTTTTCATCTGCATCTCCTTTAAGGAATTATTAGCCTCAGTGAAGTCTTGGCTAATATTCTTGAAATATTTAATGAGTTCCTTCTTTAGCTTTTTCAATTTAGTAACTATTTGGAATATATGGCTACCCTCCATGTTTTTTCTCCAAACGTTGTCCACCAGTTCCAAAAAACCATCATGTTTGGTCCAGCAATTATAGAACTTAAAAGAGGAATTTTTTTTCACCACAGATGGATAGGGGTAAAGAGAGAGTGAACAATGATTAGATAAGCCAGGATGTTTCACCACCAAGCTAGAGTTAGGATAACTCATCAGCCATTTATCATTGATGAGTACTCTGTCCAAATGACTAGCTCGAAAAGAGTCCTCTTGAGCACCATTACACCAAGTAAAATGAGGCCCAACACTCCTGTGCTCCTCCAAAATGGCATCTCTTAACACATGAAATAAACTCGTTATTGCTACTTGTGAGGGGAGAACAATTGTACCTATCCTTACATCTAAGGATCTCATTGAAGTCACCACTAAAGCAAAAGGGATAGTCCCAAACATTAAACTCCAATCCTCAAGTTTTCTCTACAATACTCTCCTATATTCTGGATCATTTCTTGCATAAACACCCCTAAAATAAAATTCATTTGAACTTCTCAGTTTTTTGATAAAGCATAGTATACATTGATCATTTGCTTGAATTCTCTTTACGTTAACTATCTAGGAATTCCACAATATCCAAATTCTACCAAAGTCATCAAAATCATAGTTGTTGACAAAAGACCAATTCCTGAATTTAGAGTTCAAAATGCTCACTTCTTTACCTCTCTTGATTTTAGTCTCAACCAAGCAACAAAAATAAATAGAGTTGTTTCTAAAAAATCTGGCAATCTCTGCCTGCCTATAAGGCTTATTGATATCTCTTACATTCCAAATATGGATTTTCATTGATAGGGGTTTGGATTTCAGGTCCGGAGAAGGACTACCCAGATTTCCCACATCTTTCAAGCCCTTGCCGAAGTTGTCAATAGTGACGTTGAGGTCATTTTGTTCCTCCACCAAGACCTGATAAAGATTAGCAGTGGCAACCTTATTAGAAGAGTTGCCACTAGCTGTATTCTTATCTAAACATAATGAAGTTGTTGAGGTCGACGTCCTAGTAGAGGGAAATTTATCCTTGTTCTTACTTGGGGACTTAGACCTTTGCTTTCTTCTGCTTGTTGTGGGTTGCCACTCCCTTTCACTTCTGACTTCCTTACCTTTTCCATTCTGCACTACCATAATAGGAGTAGGTTGTGCAGGAGAATCAATTTTAGTGCATTTGTTGGAAATGTGACCAAAAGAGTTACACTTCAAACATGGCATGGGCTTCCATGCATATTCCACGCAAACAGTTACAACTTTACCATCAAGCAATTCAAATTCAAAATCATCAAGCAGAGGCTTACTGAGGTCAACTTCAATACAAACATGAACAAAAGAGACTTTTGACTTGTTTTCCATTATCGTATCCCTCTGTAGAGGAGTGACTAAAGCACTAGAAGCATCAGCTACACCTTCTTTACACCAGAATTGAGTTGGTAAATTCCACAACTTCACCCACATTGGTACCTCGGCAACATTTAGACTGACAAGTTCAATGCTCAGGTACCATCTATGCAACCGCAGTGGACGATTATATATGTGCCACTATTACTGCAAGATTATTTCACAGTCTTGGGAATTCTCAAATCTAAAGAAGAAAAGCCCTTTTTCAGAGGTTTTAATGTCCACTTTCCCAAATTTTCTCCACCTAGTGTTAACCATATTTCTAATCACTGCAAATGGGGAAAGGCAATCAAGGTACTACCCTACCAACGTGTTTTTCCAAAATAAACTACCTTCTCTACAACGCTCGCTGGCGGCTTAACTCTAATTCTCCCATTTACCACCATCGGCTCATGGTATTGAAGGCGGAGATCTTTAATGGTCTTAGCATCAAAGAGGTTCATCCAATTTTTATGAACATTTGAATTAGGGCAACTCACCTTATTCACTAGGTTCAGATGCAGAGCTATTCACTATCTTCTCTATTCTTCACCATCATCCATATGCAAAGGAACAGAGGCATTAGATCTAGACAGAGGAGAAAAGACCCCTTCGTTGCTTTTCCTTTTTTCGTTTAAGGGGTTGACTATTATTATTGGTTAGTTTCAGTGATTACAACAGTAAACGTCGCATAGCAACGAGTTTCATAGGGAGGTGGTAGGTTATACGCCTAATTTAGGAGGCAAAGCTTTAAGTCTAACCTTTTCAATTGACCAATTGAAAATCATCCCATTAGTAGTGCCAGGTGACATTAAGAGGATGTTTTGCTCAATAAGCAAGTTTTACTTTACTTCTCTTTTTTAAGTTGTTTATGTAGGACTGAGTATGGGATGCGAGATTTTTATACCGACTTGTAATTCCATACTAGACTATTCCGTACAAAAAATCTCAATTATTTTTTTGTTATTCTGATCCATACCGTCCTGAACTCTGATCTTGGGACAGAATACGGATACACCCTTTATCTCATTTCATCCCATTCTGAAACTTGGACTATTCTGTCTCAAATCGAAATAATATATTATAATAATATATATGTATGTCTATATAATATATTTTATTTTAAAATATAGAATTATTATTGTATGATATATAATATAATATATATAATATGTATATATACAATAATATAAAATTATATATATATATATATATTATTTTAAATTCTCTTTTACATTTCAAACCCTACCTACCTAATTGATCTCTTGCTAAGATTGATTGAGACAATCTGGCAATCCTATTAAGGTTGAAAAAGCTCTTAAAGAACATGAGACCTTTGAATTAGGTACTTTATTCTTTATTTTCATTTGGATATTAGAAAATTTTATGCATATTTCACTCTTTTTACTTCAAGATTCTAACATTCAAAAATATATTGCCAAGAGTAGAAATTGATACCTAGGGAAAGTTAATTTATAAAAGATCTAGGTTATTAAGTTGTTTATCTTTAATTTCTACCTCTCTATTGACATTAATATTTGTACTTGTACTTTACTATCTTCTAATTGCTGCGACGTGAAATAGATATTTTTTAATTTGCATGAATAATAATTTTGAAAATTGAATTTGCTATTTTATTGTTATTTTATTTTGAAAATTTTCATCATCTTCACTCGTATGTCTATTAGTCAGATAACTAGAATTCCGATAACTATAAAAAGCACTTTCCAGCTCCCATCCCTAAATTCCTAATACATTTGGGATAGAGTGGGACAAGATGCAAATATTTTGGGATGGGAATGGGATAGAGCAAATGCGAATCCCAAAACTTTGGAATTGGACAGGGATTGACTGTTATCCGGAACCATTATGTCCTATGTTCAACCGTATGTATGAATAATGTAATTTTATTAAATAAAGAGGCAATTCTATGCCTTAAATGTAATTTTAACGAATGGTCTTTTTTAGTCATGTTGACAAATATTGCTAATTATAAGTATATATTCACTAAATATGCCAATAATTTATAAGTATATTTATTCAATAGAAGAATTGAATTTTGCCAAACATGGAATGATTGAAAATTTGTTTAATTAAAAAATTTTGCAATACTCCCAATGGATTTTTTATTTTTTTGACCCAATTTTTAATATACTGCGCAAAAATGACCTGTTTTTGGATGGGTTTTCAAAAATGACCCAATCTCATTCTGGGAACGCGTCAGGCATGTTCTCAGAACGAGACCCGCGTCCAGGAATGCGGTTGCATTCCCAAAACGCAGCTAGTGTTTTTGCAACTTTTTTTTTTTAACATACCTTATTTTTTCATTATGTATTTATGTGACGGTATTACGCTTTTCCCTTATGCAGTTATTTATGATCCGTGGATGCTTTTATTTCAGCATTATGGACACTACATTATCAATTGGACATTATACACTTAATTCTTTCTGTTCAAGTAAACATTATATTGTAATTGTAAACACAATATTATAAAATTACAACTAAGTAAACAAAACAAGATTACAACTAAATAGGATTTTAGATTACAATTAATATATATTACATAACAACATTCAAGATTACAACTAATACACATTATAAAACAACATTACAAGATTACAACTACACGCTGCTCATTTTGATTATTAGGGCAAGTTGGAGCAATGTGGTCTTATTGACCGCATGCTATACACCTTCATCGTCCATATTGGTTTTAGCGATCCATCTCATTTCGAATGCACTGGCCTCCAGCTTGAAATAATGTCCATAATGCTGAAATAAAAGCATTCACGGATCATAAATAACTGCATAAGGGAAAAACGCAATACTGTCCCATAAATACATAATGAAAAAATAAGGTATGTTAAAAAAAAAGTTGCAAACGAGTTTTGGGAACACGACCGCCGTTCTGGAAACACTCCAAACGCGTTCCCAGAATGAGATTGGGTCATTTTTTAAAACCAATCCAAAAATAAGTCATTTTTGCAAATAATATTAAAAATTAGGTCAAAAAAATAAAAAAGCCTACTCCCAATTTGGGGTCTGTCCAAAGGGGGAAAAAGAATCAAAGAGTAGCATACATACATAAATATATATATATATATATATATATATATAATCCTTGTCCTTAAATATTTAGTAATAAATGACTAAAATGATACTTGATTATCTTCTTCAATTTAAAATATTTATTAAATAAAATATGAAAGGATTCTCAAGTTATTATTGGTGTTGAAATATGAAAATATCATATTTATCAGAATGTTTAAAAATGTACAAAAAATCGTATTTGCTGAATTTTATAAAATATAGAAAATATACAAAAGTACTTCAATAAACCCCGTATACGTTGGAAATCTTTATATATATACCCAATTGCCTCAAGATAAGAAGGGAACAAAATTGGAGAAGATTGGTTTCAGATTCTTGAAATTTCCGAATTGAAACTCCAATGTGTACAAACCACAACAAAGTTAAGGCTAATTACTGTTAAATATGACGGGTAAAACCTAATGGAAAAATAACTAAAAAAAGAAGATCAAGAAAATGAAAATTAATAATAACAAGCGGAGGTGTTAATGCTAGCTCTAACAATTTACTTGTTTATTTTATATACTTAAGGGTTTGATTTATTCTTTTGCGTTGATAGATGCCTTATTATATCACTTTCACTCTTATGATTTCTCTACTACTAATAATTTTTTTAATTATTTTTCCAATCATTGCTGGTCCGCTAAGCTTTAGGCGGCTTAAAAGCTTGTGTCAACTCCATAGGGTCAAATTTCTAGCAATTCTTGAACCGATGGTTGTTTGCGAAAAACTTGCAAGGTCCGAAAGGAAATTGAATTTCAAATACCGACCAAGTAACTGTAACAGTAAGATCTGGGTGTTTTGCAACGAGGAAGTGAAGTTTGAGGGACTGCGAGATCATCGCCAATGCCTTACATTTGAGGTGGTTACCATTCTCTCGTATTGCTTCATTTGTGTGCGGCAGGACTAACCGTTCGAATAGGGCTGCACTTTGGCAAGAGATGGAAATAATTGCAGGTCTCACTAAACCATGGTGGATAGGAGGGGATTTCAATATCATTATCCATGTAGGGGAATGAAAATATGGAGCAGATCTCGATGTAGGGCAATGGGAGATTTTGATGGTGTTTGACTTTGCTTATTTTAGGTGCTTATAATTATCTAAAAAAAAAAGCACCATCTTATGTATTTTTTCCTATTTAGGTGCTTATAAGTATCAAATAAGCAAAGCCAAACGCCCTCTTTGTAACTTGCTTCAGGAATCGTGGTCTCGTGGACATGGGGTATGAAGGTATATGTTTGCGTGGTCTAACAAAGGTCTGCTTCAAAGAATGGACCTTATATACATTAATAGTGAATGGGCAAGCCATCAGTGTCTTGCTAGTAGAGGTTCAGACCATTACCCTTTACTTTTCTCCTGCTCGATGAAGCAGTCCAGCAAACCTGCATCTTTCAGCTTTACAAATGCTTGGTTTCAACATCAAAATTTTTTTGAGATGGTTCAAAATAACTGGAGCTTGCCTTGTGAACAAAATGGTATTATTAAGTCTTGGATCAAACAGTGACGATTGAAGGTTAACTTGAGGATATGGAACAAAGTAGTTTTTGATAATGTATCTCAACAGGTATTGGATGTTGAAAACTGTGCAAAGCAGACCGAATCTAGATACCAAGAGAACCCCTAGCCCAGCTCTCTAGAAGAACTTAATGCAGCGAATGCTAAATTATGCAAAACATTCGCGATCGAAGAAGCATTTTTGGAACAAAAGGCAGCATGTAAGTGGCTCACAAAATGGGATCGCAACACAAATTTTTTCCATTCCTTAATTGTGAAAACATGAATAAAGAATAGGATATGAGAGATCAACAATCCAGTGTTAGGTGTGATAGAGGAGCCATCACAGATCAGTGGGTCAGTTGTTTGATACTTTAGTAATCTTTTGTCACCTGAAAGCCCTAATCGGGATCAAGGAGATTGGGATCTCATTCCGAGATTGGTTACTCGAAAAGATAATGCAGAGTTAAATAAAGCACCTGTTGAGGGAAAATAATCTTTAAGAGGGGTGAATTAAGATTATCACTACTAATTGCAAGTAAAAATCCAATCACAAGATGATTTCAAACAATCAAGCAAAAACACAAACCCTTAATGCGCAAACGAAGTACACAAGTAAGGGAGCAATAAAAGAGGATAGAAGGCATCGTATTTTTAGGTGGTTCAGCCTTACCTACATCTATTGTCTAAAGATTCTTCTCTTAAGACTTCAATTATTCTACTATACCGATACTCCCTCAAAAGTTGGTGGAGTATAAACCGACGTTCTTTGCAGCCCTTCGAAGCAATTCTTCAAAGTACCCAAGTAAAGCACCTTCACCAAGGATTTCCCTACACCTATCTAGCTTTACAATCTAATTCTAACAATCTACCTAAGTCTCAAGGTGTGTGAATTTGAATTTGAGTGTAATAGATGGATTGATACAATAATAACTCTCAAAAGGATTGAATAAAGATGTTGCTCTTGCATGCTCAATGATTTTTACAAGCTATAGCTCAATTGGTGATAATTTCTAAGTGAAAAGGATGTATACAAAGATGTTGGAAAGCTCTGGGATTGCCACTCCTTTTGCAAAAATTGTATCAGCTCAAGAAAGAGGTACAAACCATTCAAGGATTGGCTACAATGGAAAAATCAAAAAATATCATGACCCTGCCAGTCAAGGAGTCCAGTCGATCGATAAGGTGACTGAATCCCTGGCCAAGCAACCTGCTCTATCGATTGTCCTATCCGGTTGATTAGTAAGGGTGAGCGGCAGAGGCAAAAACTGCCTTGGCCATGTCTAAGCAGCTTATTGATTCAACTGGTAGGCCACAAGTTCCAGTTGGTCAACCGGTTGGTCCAGAAAGGTTAGTTTTTCACCTAGTAAACTAGTTTTTCAAGAATTATGTACTTTAATGGAATATTTTAAGAAAGATTTTTGCCAAAACTTCGTTCAAACAACATTTTAAAGACTTTTTAAGACTCATATCAAGAAATCATTTGTAAAGATAGGCAATCCATATTTTAAAGAAATCAGTAAGTATCGAGCTATAGTTATCAAGGCGAAGCACAAAGAGAGCACAAACTGATACCCCTTGTGTGTCTCTTCTTCTCCTTGTATCTCCCGTTGCGTTTGAGAGCAATTCTTGATCATTTCTTCATGAGGCGTGCTTGCTCTTCCATTTGGATATTTGCAATCACTCTATAATGAGCATGCACTTCTTCAAGTCCCCATGCCTTGCTAAACATGTTACAATTTTATCATAGAATAGATTAGCAATCAATCTCTATTCATACATTCATGCTCATCAATTCTCTCATCAAACCATGCATTCATGCTTATCATTTTCATCGTCAAGACATTATATATAAACACGTAAAGTCAACAGCACCAACCAGGGAAGAAGTTAAAACAATGGTTCTTAGCATGAATGATGATGGGGCGGCAGGTTCTGACGGGTTTTAAGCATCCTTCTACAAAGCCTATTAGGATATCATCAAAACGGATCTTCTTGGGGCGACCCAAGATTTTTTCTAAGGTGGGGTGCTTGCAAAGGGAGGACGTCAACAACACTTGTTTTGATCCCAAAAAAGGATAGCGATAAGTCTTGAAGTGAGTTTCGTCCAATTAGTCTTTGTACGATCCTTAACGAAATCTTTACACAAATTATGGCGAGCAAGTTAGGGTGTCTATTAGATAAACTTCTAGCGCCAAATCAGAGAGGATTTGTCGTAGGTAGATTGATCACTGATAATGTCTTGCCTACTCAAAAGCTTGTTCATAACCTTGATTCTAAAACGCGGGGCTCAAATGTGATCCTGAACTTAGATATGATAAAAGCATACGACTAAGTGGATTGTGAATTCTTGTACGGGTTATTTCGACGATTTGGCTTTGATCATAGTTAGATAGAGAAAATTCACAAATGTATTGCCAACTGTTGGTTTTCCATTATGATTAACGGGGAATTATTCGGCTACTTTAAATCCTCTCATGGCCTTCGCCAAGGAGATTTGATTTCACCATCTCTTTTGTGTTGGCAACTGATTACACTTCTAGAGGTTTGAACAGGCTCTTTGAGGACAACCTAGCTATTAGATTTAAAAGGACAGGGCACTTTGTTATATCTCACCTCACCTTTGCAGATGATATGATTATATTTGTGAATGGATCAAAGCGTACTTCATCAAAGATTTGCAACTTTTTAAAGTATTATGAAGGGGTCTCTAGCCAAAACATTAATCACAACAAGAGTGGCTATGTACTTCATGAAAAGGCTTCCATGGGCCGTACCAGAACCATTGGGGATGTGTGGGGTTTTGCAAGGCAAACCTTGCCTATCACTTACCTTGGGGTTTCACTGTATAAGGGAAGAAAAAGAAGGTTCATGTTTGATGATTTAATTAATGAAGTCCAGTAGACGCTTAGCGGATGGAGACAGTTGCTTTGGGCGGGGCGTCATATGGTTCTTCTTAAGAGTACGGTGAGCTCTATTCCTTATGCGGGCTCTTCAACCCACTGAGGGCGTCCTAAATGGACTTGAGAAGATTTGCAATAAGTTCTTGTGGGGTGACAAGAGTAGGCACAAGACAAAATACGATAATGCAATAAGCAATAAATAATAGTTTACGTGTAATATATCAATTATTTAGGACGAGACAAAACTTACCTTAAACACATAATAAAAAGTCAATTAATTCTTATCAAAGTACAAAATTGGCTATGATTATGGCACAGCAATACAAAAAAGTGGTTAATTTTCCCCAACTACCAAAGGCAAGTAAGATATCCTCAATAAGTAATACACTATGCGATACAATAATAAAGACGTGTACAATCCCTATCAATGCAAGGGTCATAATAACAGGAATAATTGCCAATTCGAATCACAGCCTAGATGTGATATTGAAATATAGTAAGCCCAAAACTTTCAAAGTCTTTCTTTAACGGGTTCAAAGTTCACAATTTGACTTACAAAAAATAACTTTCAAATGCACTTTCTCAATAACTTTGGCCCCATATTCATTTTGAAAACATTCAATGTAACTTTAATATGCATAATAAGCCTTTCCAATTCTTTTTGTAAAGAATGTAAAACTGATTTACTTTACAGAAATATGTATTTACCAATAATTTTTGCAATGATTTTAAGCAAAAGTTTCAAAATATAATTGAAACAATGTTAAAAGTTTTTAGTAACATAAATACATATACATAAGGTTTATATTGAAAGGGGAAATCTCAACTTACCTTTGACAAAGATTATCAAAATCAAAGCCTCAAACGAGATAAACCAACCATTGCGATAATCCTCTTGCTCAATGATCACTATCTAGACTCCTAGTTTGCAGCCTTAGATTTTTCCCTCAACATTTTGTTCTTATAATATAGGTGAAAATTCAAATATATTAGAAAAAGGTTTATAATGGTTTAATAATAATAATAAGGGTAAAATGCGTGTTACCCCCAATGGTTTGTGTAAGTGGCTAATTACCCTTTTGTTGATTAAAAAACACCACATTATTCTCCTATACGTTTAAAAATATTGCAGACTCTCTCCATTTCCACTAATGAGTTAACAACGTTAAATAAATTTTTAAAATGACCAAATTAGCCTTACTAACTTTTAGTTTTAATTTTTATAAACAAAATTCATTTTGCGATTAGAAATATAGTATTTCAACTAACAAATATAATCTAAAATTAAAATTAAAAATTAAAAATTAAAAATTAAAAATAGGAAAACTGAAAATCTAAAATAATTAATTTTTTATTTTTAAATTTTTAAAAAATTGCTAGTTTGTATTTTTTTAATTGTTACATTTTGAATTTTTAATTATAAAACTAAATTTTTTATTGTTAAATATTTAATTAATTTTTTAACTTTTTAATCTTTTAAATTAAAATTTTTAATTTTTAATTTTAATTTTATATCTCAATTTTTATTTTTACTTTAATTTAAGTTTTTAATTTTTAATTTTTTAATTTTTAATTTTTTTATCTTTATAAGGTGAAGATAATGAATTATATTATAACTCTAAGTAAGGTGTTTTGGTAAAAAAAAAAAAAAGTTTAGCAAAGCCTAATATTTGACATTTACACTTGTAACAAAGGAGAATGTAATGCACTCCTTCTTAAATTTGAGGGACAAAGTTAAGATTAGGAGTTATGTGTCACTTTTAAAAAGTATAAGAGTTAATGTGATGTGTTTTAAATCATAGGAGTGTAGTCAGCCACTTATACAAACTATAGGGGATAATGCACATTTTACCCTAATAACAATAAATAGGCTACTAAGTAAGCCACTAAACCAATAGTTGCAAAACTTTAGACCATTAAGTAAGCCACAAAGCCAATAGTTACAAAACTTTATAACTTTCTATTAATATTCAAGAAAAATCCACTAACTCTTAATAATTCTCACTGCCATTTTAATTATTCACTACCTCTTAATAATTCTCACTGCCATTTTAATTATTTATTTTTCATATAAAAAATATGGGGTGTTACACTCTTCCCCTTTTATAAAAGTTTCGTCCTCGAAACTTTTTTTTGCTTATTGTCACCAATTATTGATTGTTGACTTCGTGTCAAGAGTCGTTTCTTCTATTAAACTTCTACAACCCAAAAAAGTCAATAAAAATATATCATTGAAGCTAATAAAGAGATCAATATGAAAGAGATCAATACCAATATCCTCCTTAATAAATAAATCTGTAATTCTAATTTTCAAGAGTGAACTAAAATTTTTACTTCCCAAAAAGAATAGTGAACGCATGAAAATTTGGCCAACTTTGGTTGCATGTGATCAAATAAAGAATCTAATTTTTTCGCTCTTGAAGAATATTTCAGTTTCAAAAGTCCATAATTTAACTATATAACGGAAGTTTCTTACACCTCCAGAGCAATACAAGACAAGAGTTACTATAAGCACTTTCAAATATATACTAAGACTTATTTGTACCAATTCATTTGCTATCATTTTCCTTTTCCATAGATAAACTTCACCGACAACTATTATCACACCATCCTCATATTCATAGAAGTCAGTGGCCTAATAATTTTTCACTAATAAAAAGTCCTTTGAGAAATGAATTACAACTCTCAGGAAAAATAAATCACTTTTTTTAAAGAGAAAATAACTCAATATATACATTGACTAGTTAATTATAATAATCCACTCATATTCTTCGCACAACATGAATGATATGTCTCAAAAGATTCTTTTCTTCTCTCTATTCCTCATGAATACCTTTACACGAATTTTCTAGATTAAGAAACACATAAAATTTAACATTTCACCCCTCAAACTAAAAAAATGCCTTACCTCTTCAATGTACCTATCACCTGATCATGACAAATGTATATCTTTTTTTTTTGGTAATCAAATTGGTCAAATACCTAGAGAAATTGAATCTAACCAAATCGTCCACATAACTATAGGATCTGACCAGGATTTGGATGGCATATTAGCCAATATCTTTTTTCTAATATGATATATCATGTAACTATTAAAATTTTCATATAGCAAGCCAACTAAACCCAAGACAGAACTTCAACTTTAGTAAATTATTACATAAAAAGATTGCGCAAAGATCCTTCATAAACCCTCAAATCTAAATTGATGCTTATCATAGCTGATACTAATTAAGCTTTAGACATTTATCCAAGTACATAAAAAATAAGGTTCATGTTCTAACTCATCCATTCATAATAAATTAAAACAATACGAGACAACAATAATTTCCTAAAGCTCATTTATAAACACAAACCACTATGCTTACTCTAGTACATTGAACATCTATAATATCAAAACATCAAATGTATGATCTATAACTCAATTTCTATAACTCAATTGTTGGATAACATCAGCAAAGATACCAAAATGTCTCCATCAATTCTTATTCATTATTAAACCTCTAATCTCATCAAAATGATTTAAACTCTAAACCTCCAAATCTAAAATCACCATAACCTAAGAGATCATAACCTAGTGCTCTAATACCACTTTGTCACGCTTCTAAATTTACACTATAGATATTTAAGAAACAAGAATGCCGCGAACCTACGAAAGAGACCCTACCTAAGCCCACAAGGCTTCAATCGATTCCAAATCACCATTAAAACTAATAACAATCCTGATAAATAAAGTACAACCCATAAATCTCCAAATTTACTATATATTGTCAATTCCAAAGTATTAAAAGAAACGATTTAATCTTCGCTCGTGAAGCGCTCCAAAAACTAAGTCAAGTGCTAAATTCATATTTTCTTATCAAATGGCTATCTGATCATCTTCTCCTAAAAAAAAACAGACTTTGATCCTCCTTCTCTACAAAATACATTAATTTAAAAAAAAAATTGAGCATATAACTCAGTAAAAAGGAAACTTCTCAAGAAAATAGTTTGGGACCTTATATCTATAGAGAAAATAAATTGTATTTTAACCATTTTCAAATACCAAGACAAGATACGTAATGCAATAAACAATAAATAATAGTTTACGTGTAATATATCAATTGTTCAGAACGAGACAAAACTTACGTCAAACACATAATAACAACTCAATTAATTCTTAACAAAATACAAAATTGGTTGTGATCATGAAATAGAAACACGAAAAGTGATTCATTTTGTCCAACCACCAAATGCGAGTAGGATATCCGCAATAAGTAGTGCACTATGCGATACAATAACAAAGATGGTATACAATCCTCACCGATGCAAGGGTCACAATAACAGGAATAATTACCAATTAGAATCACAGCCTAGATGTGATATTGAAATATAGTAAACTCAAAACTTTTAGAATCTTTCTTTAACGAAAATGCTGGTATCAAGCAATGGTTGTTGCAATGGTTCTCATCAACTAATTCTTTGGTTCGTTGGCTAGAGCGTAATGCAACAAAATAATGGTAACGTTTTCGACACCAAGCATATCATTTGGCGAGTCGACCGATTTGTTGCACAACTTTTCCAAGTTGGTCTTCTTAAAAGGAGTCAATGGAGGGGAGATTTTGAAATTGCGAAGTTCTTTCAATGTTATTATAAAAGCCCAGTTCCAGTTCCCAGGCGACATTTTTTGGAGAGATGGAAATTTCCTGCATCAGGGAAGTTTAAGTTGAATGTAGATGGTAGCATACATGGTGCTTGTAAAGTAGGGGGTGGAGGCTTATTGCGAGATGATAAAGGCAATCTCGTCTTTGGCTTTTTGTGAATATTTGGGAACTGAAGGCCGTTTTGATTGACTTTTCTTAAAAGCACTTTTTTTAACAGTTTTTGAAAAATAGTTTTTTTGAGAAATTGAAAATTCTAACTTCTAAAAAAAACTGTATTTGAGCTTTTTTTAAAGTCAAATCAAATAATTATTACAAATTTAATGTAATTTTTTCAAGAAAAAAACTTTTTTTTTCTGAAAAAAAAAAAAAACCAATCCAAACAAGCCCTCAGCCAGTAATATGTGGTTTGTGTCAATGTGTTGATAGAGGTTATCGACGGGTATGGGTTGAAATGGATTCTTTGTGGGCTGTTCGCTTGCTACACGGATTAGAGGAGGCGTGGGTTTTATGTCATGTAGTTCGGGTGGCCAAGCACTTGGTTACTAGTCTTGAAGCACGGGTTACACATATTTTGCGCGAAGGTAATCGTCCAGCGGATCATTTGGCTGATTGTGGTGCAGAATCATCAGGTCTAAAGGTTTTTGACAACGTCACTGAATTCCAAGAGCTTAAAGCTATATTTTACGCGACAGACGGTTGATTCCTAGTTTTAAGTTTTAGGTTTTCTTCTCATTTTTGTAAGGGTAGTACGACTATCTTGTTTATATTTTGATTGCATTTGTTGTAAGAATAGCAGTACTATCTTATTTAAAATTTTGCATTGCATGCATTTGCTTTTATTGTTTTGTACAAGAGTTGGCCTGTCAACTCTCCATGTTTAGGAGTAAGGATAAGGTTTGTGTCCGCCTCTTCTTTGTCTTTTGTTTGATTTGGTGAAATATAATATTGGGAACGCTGTCCCTTTTTTCAAAGAAAAAAGGTAGTATATGCAACCTCCTTGATGTAATTGAATATTTTTTGCAATAAAATCTCGGGGGCTTACCTCCTTTTTAGCCCCAAAAAAATTTAAAAAAATAAAAATTCTGAGATGAAAGATATCAGAAAAATAAATTTTGTCTTGGCTTGCATATCGAGCTTTTTGTCAGGTGGAATGTTAGTAATCAAATAACTTGTATTGAAAAAGTTTGAAGAGATTTAATAAGGACAGAGCTCATAAGTTCAGCAACTTAAAGTTGTTCGGTCTCTTTATATAAAAAAAGATTTTTTTTCGTACTTGAAAATATAATGAAGAACTACTTTGTTCTAAAGTTCTATTTATTAGTGTAATTGGTCATTGATATATCTTATTAACAATATTTATCTAGATATTATGCTCTCTATAAATTTGTTAACAAAATTTAATTATGCTCACTAACACAAAGAAATGATAAAAGACTTGCACCAGTTACTACTCAGCGAAGATAAATAAAACAGTGAAATGTCGAAATTCATGCAAACTTCGCAAACCAAAAATAGAGAATCATTATGTTTGTCTTGAAATGGAACAATGTGTCTTTGAGCTAAAGGAGAAATCACGAAAAAGATAATTCTAAAATGCTATTCTAATAATCACGCCGTACAAACTCATTATACACAAACAACATAAATATACATTTATACTCACGCGTAAAGGTGTGACGTAGAAGTTCAATAAAACTAATATGCTGATTGGCATTCCAGCTTGCCACTTAATTCACTTAATTTTTATTATTTTAAGATGTTGAAATTAATGTTAAATATTTCAAAAATATAACTAAATTAAGAAATAATTTTAAAAATTTTAATTAATTTAAATATTTAAAATAACTGAATCAATTTAAAATTTGTAATAGTATTAGAAACCTTTAAATAATTTATCCAAAAAAAAAATTTACTTCATGTGCGAGATCTAACATTTTATCTTTCAAGATTCGTGATTTAACATGAGTTGTCAGGACATGTCAAATTGTCGTCCATACACTGATTGGGTACACTAGTATTCCCTAAAATAATTGTTGTGTCCAAATGGTCCCAAAGATTATTATTGTGCGGGATGGTCCTGCCCAATTACATGCCAAATGGTTATCCATATACTGACCCAACATGCAAAAAATATGTGCCCAAATCTTGGTGGGTACGCAGTAATGAATATCCCCTAAAACCTTTGAGGTGTACAAATGGACTCAACCACTAAATATGGTTAGATAGGACCATTCGGGCACTGCAATGATTTGAAGAAAATTAGAATATTGAAATGATTTTATTTTGGATTTTATTGCTCAAACATTTCATATGATAGAAATATTCCTTAGGGTCCATCTAGAATTGGTTGACAAGGTGTGGTGTGGATTAAATAATCGGTTTTTGACAACAACAAAACAAAACTTGATAAAAGAAGATCTTTTTCAAGTTCACAATTATTATTATTATTATTATTATTATTGTTGTTGTTGTTGTTGTTGTTGTTGTTGTTGTTGTTGTTGTTGTTGTTGTTGTTGTTATTATTATTTTTTTTTGCGACATTTCTTTTTTCTTTAATGTTATTGGAGTTGTCAGACGTGCATGCACTTGTGCGGCAATGGCTCCGTTTGGTTGCTGTAAGATATTTTTTTAAGAAACATTTTTCTAGTCATTTGGTATTTCACAAAATATTTTCTAGTCAACAAAAAATTTTAGTTGAAAATAGAGAATAATGTTTTCAATTGGAGGAGATGAAAACATTTTCTATACAAAACAATTATCCCCACTCTCCTCTAAATTAAGGCTCTTTTTCATTTTTTTTTTTTGGCTTTTAACTTTTTTGATTTTTCTAACTTAAGATTTTAATTTTATTTCTTTATTTATTTATTTCTTATTTTTTATTTTTGAAGTAATATGTTTAAAATAGTACAATGTATTTTCTCATTAAAAATTATTCATAATTTTTCCAATATGACAGCTAGAAACCAAAAAATATTTTCCAGTATACATATCAAACACAAAAAAAAAATCTATTTTCTAAGTAAATATTTCCCCTTATGAATATCATGGGGACTATTGAAGAACTCACAGCAATAATTGCATATTTAAGTAAAGAAATTGAGATGAGAGAGGCAACAAGAAGAGGGTTTAGCAATCTTGAAGTGGAATTTGATTCTCAAGTTCTTGTCATATTGATCAAGGGACGAAATCAACGTGCTGGACCTCTATGACCTTCTATTGAGGAGTGCCAAAAGCTTCTTCATCAATGAAGTTTCATAATTAGACATATTTATTGAGAAGGCAACAAATGCGTCCATTGGTTGGCCAACTATAGACTTAATATGTCCCCGGGCACACACTAGTTCAAAGAACCCCTGAAGTAATTAAAGTGTTGGGAATGATCACAGAGGTGTTTCCTTTCCAAAATTGATTTTGAACTAGTATAGCATTTGCCTTTAATTAAAAGAAGAAGATCTCAAAATAATAAACTTTGTCTTAGCTTGCTCATCGAGCATTTTGTCAAGTGAAATTTTAGTATTCAAATAACTTGTGTTGAAGAAGTTTGAAGAGATTTAATATGGATAAAATTCATAAAGTGAGCAATTTAATAGTTGTTGATCTATTTATTATAAAAAAGCACTCTATTTGTACTGAAAAGATAATGATCAAATACTTCATCCTAAAGTACTATATTTTAGTGCAGTTGGGGCATTGACAGTATATATCTTGCTAATAAACATCCAGGTATTACGTTCTCTGTAAATCTATTAGCAAGATTTAATTTTAAGACATGGTAAAGACTTGCACTAAGTAATACTATGTGGAAGATAATAAAACAGTAAAATGTAGAAACTCATGCAAACTTTGCAAACCAAAAATAGAAGATCATTATGTTTTTTTCCTTTTTCCTAAAAGAAACAATGTCTTTGAGCTAACGGAGAAATTAGGAAAAAGATAATTCTAAGATAATCACGCCGTAAAAACTCATTATACAGAACCAACATAAATATAGATTTACACATGCATAAACGTGTGTGTGTGTGTAGAAGTTCAATTAAAGACAATGACCTCCTCTCATAGATTTGTACATGCATTCAATACTTTTTCTCATGTTGAATCAAAAAAAAATGTCTATTGGCATTCCAGCTTGCCACTCACTTAACTTAATTTTTATTATTTTAAGATATTCAAATTAGTTTTAAATATTTCTAAATATAACTAAATTAAGAAATAATTTTAAAAAATTAATTAATTTAAATATTTTAAAATGATTGAATTAATTTTAAAAACTGTTACAGTAAACCATTAAAAATTTATCCAAAAGAAATTATCTCATGCGCGAGATCTAACTTTTTTTCTTTTGAAATTCGTGATTTTGTAAAAACATTCCAAATTATTGTTCATACACTGATTGGGTACACCAATATATTCCTTAACATAATTGTTGTGTCCAGATGGTCCGAAAAGTAATTGTTATCCCACAACAAGTTTATTTGATGGCTAAAAGTTTTACGTGCACCCCTACCTAGTGCACTCCTCTGATGTTGTTAAATTTTACAGTAAAAAAGACATCAATAGCTTTACACCACTCATTCAATTTTCTTTTTTTCTTTTGTTAAACACGTGAAAGTTATTTACTAGAATATATTTTGAATTCACAAGAATTTTTTGTGGATTTGTTATTCGTGAAATTGTTAATTCCATCTCTTAGACCAAAACTTTACTCATTTATGGGCTCGGTTGGATTGCCTTTCAAATTTTTTTTTTTTAAACTTTAGAAGAAAAAGTATTTGTCTAAGTTAATCTTGCACAAAAGAAACATTTTCATAAAAAAATTATTTTTCTTAAAAAAAAAATTGCAGATGGGCCTATATCATTGATTGGTTTGGATGATTACTCAGCGTCATCCTGCAATATTTGAGAGTCTAAAAATATTTTTAGAAAAAAATATATATGTGTGTGTGTGTGTGTTTGCATATGTACGTCCAAAAAGAAGATTTTATTAAAATTTTTCTAATTTTATGAAAAAATACAAAATTTGTGCCAAAAAATATTTTGGTTTTTTATTTTTAAATTTTTAGCTAATTGCAAAAAATAATATGCTAAGAGAAAAATTAAATTAAATTAAACGAGTAAGGTAAGGCTATTAATGATTTTTTTGCTATAAATTTTAACACCGTTAAGGAAATGTAGATGGTAGGGGGTGTGTGTGAAACTTTTATTTACCATAGGGGTTCATGGTGGGACCTTTGGCACCGCAAGAAGGTGTTGTGTACCTATAGTGAATCACAATAGAGTTTGATGCATTTTATCCTTTATTTTCTTATATATCTTTAGTTGTCCATGCCAAACAAATTTGTAGACTTCATAAAAGTCACAAATTCGTTTTCTAAGAATTTTTTCATCTCATACAAGGGGCACCTTTGGATTGGATTTTTTAAAATGGATTTTTATTAACTTTAAAAAAAAATATTTTTTTTGAGAAATTAAAATTTTTATTCTTTGCAAAAAGTTAAACTTAAGCTTTTTTTTTTTTTGGGACTGTTGATCTAAATAATTATTTTAAAAAAAAAAAGCATTCTTATTATTAGGTGAAAGCATCGAGTTGAATCCAAGCACTTTGTATTAATGCTCCTATCAAGTTTGGAACTCCCAAAAGGACCTTGTGAAGAGTTTTGAAGACTTGCAAAAAAGTATATAATATGATGAACTCACACATGCAATCATGTAAACATGTAAAATATGCTTATGCAATACTACATTGAGTTCATGTTAAAGATCATCCACTATGATAAATTTCGCAAGGAATAATACTAAAGTCTCCATATCTTCAAAACACTTCATGTTCCAAGACTTCAAGTTTAATCCTTGCTCCAAGAGTTCTTCACCCAATCTCCATTACTCCAAATAATCACCCACTATATAATTATGCAATACATATTCCAAGGTAATTATTAGTCATACATAAATCATAATATAAATTATAATCAATTATTACATAATCAAAATATGTAAAAATAGCAATAATTCCAACATTGGATTCTCATCTGGTCTTGATGGCAATGGTGATTTTGAAGGTACTGCTTGGAATATTAAGAGTCTATTTGATCCAGTTTTTAAACACTTAGAAGTACTTTTATGAGTTTAAAAATTAAAGGTAACTCATTTGGCCAATTTTTAAAAATACATTTTATATAAAAACCAAAGTTGAAAAAAGTTAAAAACCAGAAACTCCAAATAGGAGCTTTTTGAAAAAGGCTATTGAAAAGCTTTTTTTTTTTTTTTTACATCATGTTAGAAAAAAAAAAATTTTTGTTCCTTTTTCAAAAATATCAATCTGTAATTTTGAATTTTAACATTGCCCGAAAATTATATAAAAGCTCAACTTCTAAAATATCAAGCCAAACAATCAATGTCTTTTATTTAACAACACTCTTTATCAAAACTCTACTGCTAAAAGTTTTAAAGTTCAATAGCTGAAATTTCATAATTAGGCCAAAGAGAGCCTAAGTAGATTTGAGATCTGGATTTTTGTAAAGGTCAATTGATGAAAATACTTGTGAAACAAGTCTATGACATTGTTGTAATGGTGGAAAAAAGAGTCATGTTGAAGAAATAAAAAGGAGAAATATTCATAATATTGGACAATAAAATTCTAAAATTAATTATAGTTTAATTTAATTTTTGAAATGTAATCATTTTTTGAGAACTTAATTTAATTTTCAGAACGTAATTGTTTTTTGAAAATAGAAAAAAAGTTTAAATGATGGAAATAGAAAAAATGTTACAATTTGATTTGAAAATAAAATTATTTTTTTTTCAAATTTACAATTAGAATTAAAAGAATATCTAATAAAAAAAATTAACCTGCACTTTTGATATTACTAGTATATGCTAGATTTGTTTTTGATTAGTCAAATGGACAAAAGTTCTTTAATTTAATTAATTTATTTTTTTTATGTGTTGATAGACAATGATGAATTCCGGTACATCAAACCTGTGGTCACAACTCAAAAAGCATAACCATCAGAACAAAAAATTTTAACCACAAGACATATATGTAAGCCATATATGTAATGTCCCTATTGTTCGAGATGTCAACACTCTCTATGTGGTCCTGTGCACGTGGAAATTGAAAATAAATAATCTCTTTTCCTTGATATCATTGCCACCATCATAATAGGCGGATCAGGATCCTCTGATTGGTATCATATTGATATGAGATGATTATTTCAATTATTTATGTGTTAATTAAAATTATTTCAACAATTAGTGTGAGATAAATTTTCAAAAAAATAAATAATGGGAGCGAACATTTTTTTTGAAAAAATTTAACATAGATAAATGAGATATTTTTATCTCCCTATAAATAATCATGTTCACCTCATATTAATCTATACTATATTATATAGAAAAACCCAATTTAATATAATACTGACAAGTATTGTACAAATGTGTCACACAAATATAACCCTATCTATGTACTCCTATTTTCAAGTCCCAATTTACAACTATTCAAGCATCGAAACTCCAATTGGACCTCATCCAACTGTCAAGATTTATATTCAAATTTATTCAAAATTGCCTTATTTAGTGAGATTTATATTGATTTACTCATCTATTTTAATATTTACATATTACAACTGAAAATCATGACACGCAATCTAAATTGATTGTATATATTTATTGTATTTCACTAATTTGGTTCTTATCAAATCTTGACCTATTTTAATTGTTTCTTTTACTATAAAAAAATTAGTGCTATTTATGGTAAATTGAATTTTGGTTAATATCGACAAATTGTTTTTTTTATTCATACATTTTTTATATTCAAATCCTATATTATATATTGTGCATTTTTTATATAAAACTTTCACCCACATACGCCACACTGTAGATTTTTCATTCTTTTAATTTTATTTTGTCCCTCTCTGTTAACTATTTTCTTTTGAAATCGTATCTATCATGTCTTCCAAAACAATTTTTTTACTGCAAAATTGATAGTTGGTGTTCCTTGATTCCTAGATAGCTTTATATCTATGTACTCATCTCATCTTAATATTTCGTTTACTTTTTATCTTTTATAATTTATTTGTGTTCTTGATGTGTGTTCTTATCTGTAAAATTATTGGTACTTTCATGATTGTATCCCTTTTAATTATTTTTTTGTGTGTAAAAATTAGTTTATTTTATGCACTTGCTAGATATATGATTGATTTCTGGGTCCGCTTTTAAAACATACAAAATAAAGATAATAAAACTGACGTAATGATGATAACTATTTATTTAAAATTATTTTTATTTTTTCCTATTCAATTTTTTTAATGGATTTTTTTACGTGATTTGTTATTCTTATTACTGTACATATTTCAATTAACTTTTCCTTGTAAAAGTTAGGGTCAATCACGTTCAACCGTTGGATTATACCTACCCCGACCCGTATTCACTCATGGACAATTTTATATTGTTGTTTCTAGAGTTACAAGGGAAAAGGGATTGAAAATTTTAATTCATGATGAGAAAGGATTACCTTTTAACAAAACTAAAAACGTTGTAGGCAAGGAAATCTTTCAAAATTTGTCATAGATAATTGTTTTGTTTCATTAATATATTCTCTTTACTTCTGCATTGTATATTTTACTTAATACAATGTGCCATTATTGTAAGTATTGGTATTCTTAATGTCTTCATTTCTATACGAATCCATATTTATTGAACTATTAAAATATAATTTGATTGCAATGTTTAGTAATATAAAATACTCTATTTTTCAAAAGACCAATTATATATTTCGCAATCCGTGCATATATATATACTAGTCTAATACCCATGCCATACACAGGTTACAAGATATATGATTGGTTGTTTTTTTAAATAGTGTTTTTCTTTATATTACTAAACATTGCAATCAAATTATATTTTAAAAATTAAATAAATGTGGATTCATATAAAACTTAAGACATTAAGAATACCAATATTTATAATAATGACACATTGTATTAAGTAAAATATACAATATAGAAGTAAAGAGAGTATATTAATGAAACAAAACAATTATTTACAACAAATTTTGAAAGATTTCCTTGTATACAATGTTTCCATTTTTGTTGGAATGCAATCCTTTCTCTATATATACTACAACTATATAAAATCTGACAAATCAAAAATTGAAAAGAAAAGTTAGGGTTTAGTGTATAGATTTCAATTAATCAAGAAAAAAAATAAAAAATTATAAAAATGAAATAGTTAAAAATAGATGTTCGGGCTTTCTCGATCTTCAAGCGCGTCTTCCAAGAAGAGCCTTCCGCCTAAAGAACTCCTCGACAATCTTTGCAAGTGCCCTTTACTTACATATTTTATGTATTTTTATATATGAGATATAGTTTCTAAATTTATATATGTATATTTATATATATATATATATATATATATATATATGTATATATGTGTGTGGGATAATTGGTTACTTAAAGTAAAGTAGAAAATCTGCTAGTTTGCTGGGGTTTCAAATTTAGATGTGTAATGTGGTTGAATCACTATGTTTTTAGAGTGCGAAGTCGGTAAAAATTGGAGTAAAAAGAGCACCATAAATCTAAAGGGAGAAAAGAGGAAAGGAAATGGAAAATGGAACTGACTTTTACAAATATAAATCAGTTGAAATATGCACAGTAATAAAAATAACAAATTACATGAAAAATTTAATAAAAAAATTGAATAGGAAAAAAAACAAAAATAATTCTAAATAGATAATTATCATCATTACATCAGTTTTGTTGTTTTTATTTTGTATCTTTTAAAAGAGGATCCAGAAAATCATTTATCTATCTAGCAAATGTATGAAATAAACTAATTTTTACATAAAAAACTAATTAAAAGGGGTACAATCATGAAATTGCCCAATAGTTTTATAGATAAGAACACACATAAAAAACAAAAATAAATTCTGAAAGATAAAAGTAAACGAAATACTAATATGAGATGAGTGCCTGAATATCAAGTTATCTAGAAATCAAAGAATACCTGCCACAAATTTTGCAATAAAAAGATTATTTTCAAAGAAAAGATAGATACAATAACAACGTTTCAAAAGAGACAGTTAACCTAGAGAAACAAAATAAAATTAAAAGGCTGAAAGATCTACAACGTGTAATAACTTAAGTGGGTGAAAGTTTCACTTAAAAAAGTACATAATATAGAATATAGGATCTGAATATAAAAATGTATGAATAAAAATGATAATTTGTCGATATTAACAAAAAATCAAATTATCATAAATAGAATAATTTGGCAATGATATATTAAGTAAATTACACTAATTTTCGATTATAGTAATAGAAAATAATTAAAATAGATTATGATTTGATAATAACCAAATTGGAGAGTTACTATAGATATCTATAATCAATCCAGATTGCATGTCATAATGATTGATTGCATGTCATAATTTTCAGATGTAATATGTAAATATTAAATTAAATTAGTAAATCAATGTAAATTTCACTAAAATAAAGCACAGTTTTTACAATTAAACGTAATGTAAGAGAGCCAAGTAACAAAAAATTATTAAAAAAACTAATTGTGCGACACTTGTCATTATTATATTACAGAAAGTTCTTCTATATATATATATATATGAGGGAATCTTAATCCTATAATAGGCCTCCCCAATTCGACACATATGTGGTACACCACGTGTCTATATAAGTCACGAGCATTGTCCTAAACTTTCGCCCAACCACGAAGGTTAAATAGAGCCAAAATAAGATAGTACAGAAAGCAAGAGATGAGAGCAAGGTGTCACGCCCTTGGCCTAACCCAAGCACAGCGTGTGGCACTTAGACACTTTTCTTAAGCAAAAGTGGCTAAGTCAGCCTGCAAAAACCACGAACAAAGAAAAACTATAAGATAAAGAGTAAAGCAGCGGAATAAAGAGATGAGAGAATAAAGCTTTGCATTGCTCTCAACTTTTCTCTGTGTGTTATTATGAAAATGCTAGGCTATTTATACATGCTTGTAATCTAATGAATGGCTAAGATCATTTCGATCTAATGGCTAATATGTGCATCTAGAAGATTCTACCCTAATCATGGGATATTTGCAACTAATATCAATCCATAATCCCTCAATCAAAGGGGTTTTGATATTATCCTTATCTAGTGTATCTTCTAGATCCTTCCTGGAGAGAAGTGTCATGCGTGTATCCTTTCAAGCTTTGTCATCCTTGTCACATGGCTGCTCGCATGGTGCCTGCATCATCGGGGTTGCCCTGTCACTTTCCTTGTGAGCCTCGTCATCTACGCCAAATGGCGCCCTGCATGGCATCTGCATCGTCAGGGTGTGACATTCTCCCCCACCTATTCCCGCGAACATCCTCGTCGCGTTCCCTTCATGGTATCCTTCGATCTCCTTTGTAAACTGCCACATGGAATCTGCTGGTTCCCAACTTGCCTCACTTGATGGCAAGCCCTTTCAATGTACCAAGTACTCGCGTCGTAGAGGGACTTCTCTTTTGCGAATTATGTGGTCAGCTTCTATGAAGTCAATCTCTTTGTCATAAAAGTCTACCATGGCTGTTGGTGCCCTTTTGGATTCCCCTCGACTTGGATCTTCTTTATCCTTATGGCATGGTTTCAACATGCTTACGTGAAATACCAGATGGATCTTCAGCTTTGGTGGTAGGTCTAGTTTGTAAGAAACGTCACCAACTTTGTTGATCACCTCATAAGGCCCTTCGTACTTGTGGACGAGTCCTTTATGCACCTTTCAAAATGCCTTGAATTGTTGTGGTAAGAGCTTCATCATGACCTTGTCTCTGACTTGGAAGGAGACATTTCTTCTTCCCTTATCAACCCACTTTTTCATCTTTTTAGCTACTTTGTCAAGATAGGCCCTTGTCAAATCAGCTTGTTCCTTCCATCCCTTAGCTATTTGGTAGGTTGAGGGGCTACTTCCCTTATAGGTGGACTCCAATGTAATGGTATATAGGGCAAAGGGTTGTTGGCCTGTCACCACTTCAAATGGACTTTTGCCTGTTGCCTCACTTCTTTGGAGAATTGTAGGAAAATTGGGCCACATCAAGTAACCCTCCCCAATCCTTCTGGTTGGCCCCCATGAAGTGCCTCAAATATAATTCTAACAAGGCATTTACCCTTTTGGTCTGCCCATCGGTTTGAGGGTGAAAACTTGTCGAGTAGTGCAGATCTGACCCAAAGAGTTTAAAGAGTTCAAACCATAACTTACTAGTAAACCTTGGGTCACGATAGGAAATAATGTGTCGTGGAAGTCCCCAGTATTTTGCCACATGTTTGAATAAGAGCTTGGCTGTTTGTTCAGCAATACAACCAGCTGGACTAGGTATAAATGTGGCATATTTTGAGAATTTGTCCATAACCACAATGATACTCCCACACCTTTCTGATGTTGGCAAAGCACTGATGAAATCCATGGTCACCATTTCCCACAATTTCTCTGGTATAGGGAGGGGTTGAAGCAATCCTCTGGGTGCTTGATTGTCAACCTTATCTTGTTGGCAGATTAAACATGTCTTTACATATGACTCAATATCATCCCTCATATACGGCCAGTAGTATGCAGCTTCCAGTAGAGCTCTCGTGTGCAACTAACCTGGGTGACCAGCCCATTTTGAGTCATGACATTCCTTCATCAAGTCCCTTCGTAGGTTTCCCCACCTAGGGACATATATGCGGTGCCCCTTGGTGTATAGCAAGCCGTCTTCCTCCCAGAATTGTCTTCCCTTCCCTGGTAAGGTTGAGTAGACCATTAGCAATGGGATCTTGGGACATTCCTCCCTTGATCTTATCAACCAATATATCATCTTTCTTCATATAGTGAAGTTCTGCTTTGCGGCTCAAGGCATCGGCCACCAAGTTGGCTTTCCCGGGCTTGTACTCCAACTTATAGTTGAACTCCGCAAGGAACTCTTGCCACCTCGCTTGTTTTGGAGTTAGCTTCTTTTGGGTTTCGAAGTAACTCGTAGCAACATTATCTGTCTTGACCACAAACATGGATCCCAGCAAGTAATGACGCCATACCCTTAGGTAATGGATAATGGCTGTCATTTCTTTTTCTTGCACCGTGTATCTTCTTTTAGTGTCATTGAACTTCCGACTCTCATAGGCAATTGGATGACGATCTTGCATGAGGACCCCTCCAATGGTAAATTCGGAGGCATCTGTGTGGACCTCATAGGGCTTCTCAGGGTCGGCTAGGCTCATGACAGGTTCGCTGGCAACAGCATTCTTTAACTCTTCAAAAGCACCTTGGCAATTCTTACTCCATTCCCAAGAAGTGGTTTTCTTGAAGAGCTCGGTAAGTGGAGCCGTCTTCTTTGAGTAGTCAACGATGAACTGCCTGTAATAATTCACCAACCCAAGAAAAAAGCGTAATTCACTTACTTTGGTTGGTGCTTCCCAGTCCATGATAGCTTGAATCTTTTTTGGGTCCATCTTCAATTTTCCATTCTCGATGATATGGCCAAGAAAATGTACTCTTTGTTGAGCAAAAGAGCACTTTTCTTTCTTTACGTACAACTCGTTTTCCCTCAACACCTTGAGAACGGTACGTAGGTAGGTGGTATGCTCTTTCAATGTTTGGCTATATATCACAATGTCATCCAAATATACCACCACGAACCGATCTAAAAAAGGTTGGAAAATCTTGTTCATCAAAGTGCAGAAGGTTGTCGGGGTATTAGTAAGACCAAACGGCATAACCAAATTTTCAAATGATCCATACCTTGTTACACATGTCGTCTTAGATTCGTCCCCCGCAGCAATCCTCACTTGATGGTACCCCAAACGAAGGTCAAGTTTGGTGAAGAGCTTTGCCCTACCCAACTGATCAAACAAGTCTGTTATCAAAGGAATGAGATACTTATTCTTTACTATTACCTTGTTGAGGGCACTATAATCTGTACATAGGCGGAGGGAGCCATCTTGCTTCTTTTGAAACAATACAGATGCACCATAAGGAGCTTTGGATGGCCGAATGAACCCCGCATTGAGCAGCTCCTTAAGTTGCTTCTTTAATTCCTCTAGTTCTAGAGAAGCCATTCGGTAAGGTGCTTTGGCAGGTGGTCTGGCACTAGGAATCAGTTCGATCTCGTGATCCACCTTTCTCCTAGGTGGTAGTATTCTTGGCAACTCAGATAACATAACATCTTCAAACTCTATAAGGACTTTAGTAATCTCCATAGGCACTTCTCTTAGCACTGGTTCATCTACGTCCTCCTTCATGGTTGCTAAGTAGGTTGCCTCTCCATGTCATAGACCTTTGTCAACTTGTATGTCTGACAATAGTCTCGTTTTTGGCCTTGCCTGAACTTTGGCCGATATCATACATGAGGTCTTCTCCTCCATGATTACAATTTGTTCAAGGTGTAGTGTGGGAACGGCCTTGGCTCTTCTAAAGAATTCCAGGCCAGGACGACCTTGAAATCATACATAGGAACCACCGTGAAGTCCATGTCTCACTGCCATGTGCCAAGGGTTAACGAGACATTCTTGACCATACCTGACAATGGTCGGGGGACGGAATTGACCGTCTTGAGGGATCATTGGGACTTGGTGATGCTAAGTCCCAACCTCTTGGCTTCATCTTCTGCCATGAAGTTGTGAGAAGCTCCGGTATCTAACATGGCCATGGTGGTCTTGTCATGAATCATCACTTTTGCATACATCAAGCCACCTTTAGGCAACGTCGTCGTGGCTGGCTTGACGTTTAAAGCATTGAGCAACTGCAAAAAACTCATGTGTGCCTCAGTTGCCTTTTCATGTTCCTCCAATAATGAGTTGAGGGTTTGTCTCTTGGGGCATTCCCGCAACACATGTGGTCTTCCACAAAAGTAACAGCTAAAGGGCTTCCTTTTTCTTTCCCTCTTGGTCGGAGGCGGACTTCTTTTGCCCTTTGGGATTTTTGTCTCCCTCACCTTTGCCCTTAAAATCGTTCGTGGTTTTGTTGAAGGAATCGATCCTAGTCTTGAACTCTAGTAAGGATTTAGCTATGGCCACAGCTTTAGCAAAGGTTTTTGGTCTTCTCATCCTAACTTCTTGTTGGACACACGACTATAAACCCTTAACAAAGTCATACATGTGATCATAATCTGGCTTGTTATGTATCTGAAGTTTAAGTGAAACATATTCTTTGACATAATCATGGATGGTCCCTGTGTGCTTCAGGACTCTAAGCTTGTCACGAGCATCCCATTCTGCTTCCTCTGGATAAAATTGGGCATATACCTCCTCCTTGAATGTAGCCCAAGTAGGTAAATCTTTGTTTGCCTCCTTGAGTCCTTGGTGCTTCATGTGCCACCATAAAGTTGCATCCTTAATGAATTAGAGTGTTGCCATCTTGACATGGCTTGTGTCATTCTCCAGCCCCATTGCCTCGAAATATTGCTCAACCTGCCAAAAGAAGTTGTCCACCTCCTTGGATTCACGCTTCCCACTATAGGAACTGGGTCTTGGCACATCCACCTTCGGTGCATGGTGATAGGTTGTTGTGCCATAGGCTATTGCCTCTCTGCACATAGCCCAATCTTTCTTTATCTTCTCAAGGATCTTGTTTTGTTCAGCCATTCTACCTTGTAATCAATTGGCCAGAGTCTCCTTCTCTGTCAATGCTTGTTGAGCCATCACTTTTGCCGTTTACACATGAGTTTGAAGCTTTTAGAGCTCTTCCCGTAGGTTCCCTTGACCTAGTGTCTCCTCATCGTAAAACCCAAGCTGCTGCATCTTCGTCATGAATTCAGCCAGGGCCTCTTCCGCTCTCGTCAAACGTGCCTCAAAAGCGACTTGCACATCCCGAGACTTTCCTTTCTTATTACCTTTGGTTGCTGTAGGTGGTAGGGCTTCCATTCCCTTCTCATCATGGCTGGCATCAGTGTTCCTATCAACACCTAAAGAAGACATCCTTCACAGGAGCAAAATTACAAATACCTTGCGTGCAACCTTGGCTCTGATGCCACTTGTCACGCCCCTGGCCTAACCCAAGCGTAGCGTGTGGCACTTAGACACTTTTCTTAAGCAAAAGTGGCTAAGTCAGCCTGCAAAAACCACGAACAAAGAAAAACTACTAGATAAAGAGTAAAGTAGCGGAATAAAGAGATGAGAGAATAAGGCTTTGTATTGCTCTCAACTTTTCTCTGTGTGTTACAAATGAAAATGCTAGGCTATTTATACATGCTTGTAATCTAATGAATGGCTAAGATCATTTCGATCTAATGGCTAATATGTGCATCTAGAAGATTCTACCCTAATCATAGGATATTTACAACCAATCTTAATCCATAATCCCTCAAAGGGGTTTTGATATTATCCTTATCTATCTTCTAGATCTTTTCTAGAGAGAAGTGCCATGCGTGTATCCTTTCAAGCTTTGTCATCATTGCCACATGGTTGCTCGCATGGTGCTTGCATCATCGAGGTTGCTCTGTCACTTTCCTTGTGAGCCTCGTCATCTACGCCAAGTGACGCCCTGCATGGCACCTGCATTGTCAGGGTATGACAGAAGGGTAAAGAAACTCTCGTTTCTTCTTCTTTTTTTTTTTTTCCTCTCTCGATGAAACTTTGGTTTCTTGTTAACCATTTTCACTCTCATTCTCAGTAACTCATCTTAATGCATTGCAGTTGAACAATAAAAATATATCTTGTGTAATAATAATATTTAGATGGAATTTTTTTTCACTTGACCAATGGGTAGTAATAATTGTGAACAGCTATTCTTCTTTCATAGTTGCTATAGTATTTTACATAATGCATTCCCAAAACTGGGTAACTTTATTCTCACAAAAAATAGTCCAAGAATATACACTCTTAAGACTTTCAATGAAAAATTCTACAAAACCAATATGTTCCTCTTTCGAATTTATTATAGAAACTTAGACAATTTAATATTTTCACTTAGGAATTATTACCTAGTAAGTGATCTTTTTCTCCTTAAAAACAAGTCACATATATGATTGCATATCCAAATTTTTCAGAATTTCTTCTCAAAATATGACCATCATGTTATCAATATTATTATTTCTACAATCACATCCATAATAATAAGATAATATACCATTTTCTTTCAGCAAATTGACAAGGTTGATAATAATTCATTATAAATTATTTTGCTCATAGGATGTGGTAAAGTCAAAAATAATTTTCAAATCATACTCTCAATATTGATAACTAGCACATCTACTCGTGAGATGCATGTGTTTTGATATTATATAATGTGATATGAATTAATAATTATATAATAATTTCAATATTAAAAAGTATTTTTGACAATTATTTCGATATTTATATAATATGATAGTACTTTTTATGAGACACGGGAGAAAAGAGTATTTTTATAATTGTTAATGGTCAAATTTGACAATTAATGTTAAAGATAAAACATAAATATATTTTGTCATATTAAATTTCTGACATTAAATATAATTTTTATATTTTTATAAAATCTAATAATTTTTAGAAAAAAATCATGAATGATATAGATTGATATATTTTCATCATCTATTGGACATCTTTTTTAAGGTAATAGATTAGTCTTAAGATGATGTTTAGTCTTCTTATTTTTCCTAAAAAAATGTGCAAAAAATATGACAAGTGACAAAAGAATAGCGAAGCTAATATTAACGCGACACTTGGTAGTCATATAGTATAGTAGACTCTTCTTTATTATATAACATAGATATAGATATAGATATAGATATTATGGCATAGTATAGTAGACTCTTGTTTATTATATAATATAGATATAGATATAGATATTAGAGCATATTCAAACATCCATATTTTTTTACATAAATTTTTGAGAAATATTTACAAATATCGTGGATTCATACTCACTTTTATCTAAAAGATTCGACAATTTGTAGTAAAATATATTTCTAGTGAGTTTGGTCCTTTCATGGTCATACTTTTATCAAATTTTGCCTACTGGAACCTGGAAATTGGAAACTAACAATATATGTAGTGTCCCTATTGCTCGAGATGTCCATACCCAGATCTCCATATGGTCCTGTGCATGTGGAAATTGGAAATTGGAAACTAACAATATAAGTGTTAAAAGGGTGACCCATATTTTGGGTATAAGTTAGACAAATTATCTTAATTAAAATAGGGATTACTTGACCCATAAATAATGTACTCTATAAATAGGTATTTGCACAACGTATTATGTGTGGGAGAGATACCAAAGTGAAGAACTTTGTTATATTTGCTGATTAATAGTGAAATTGTTCTTTATTGTTCGTGGACATATACTTTATGTAATGTCCCTGTAGCTCAAGATATCCAAACGCAAATCTCTATATGGTCCTGCGCATGTGAAAATTGGAAATAGATATTCTCTTTTTCTTGATGTCATTGCCTCAATAATAATGCCACCCATTCCCCCTCCCAGTTCATTTAAGATAGAATGGCTTACCCTTTTATTTTTGTGCTTGGGGCTATTTATAGGGTGTTCTCTTGGACATGTGGCATTCTTAAAGTTATTACTGTACATTTATGGTCGAAATAGCTTGATAATTATCGGGATGTATATCCCTTTATTGGGATGCGACGCTCCAGGTTGATCGGGATGCTATGCTCTCATGGATCAAGAGAACTTTATAAGCGACCGTATTTTGGGTAATCTAGTGGGATCGGTTCGGGTTGAGAAAGGGCGTAGCCCATTCCCTACCAAAACTAAAATTATTTTTTTTTTTGCAAATTTAGAATTAAAAATAGAAGTGTATCTAATAAAAAAATAATAATCTATACTTTTGAAATTACTAGTATATGCTAGATATATTTTTGATTAGTCAAATGGACAAAAGTTCTTTAATTTAATTAATGTATTATTATTATTATTATTATTATTATTTTGCATCATAATAAAATATATATATAATGGTCCTATCGAATTGTTGATACGTGTTGATAGAATGATGAATTGGGTACATCAACCCCGAGGTCACAATTCAAAAAGCACAACTCGTCTGCGCCGTATATGTAATGTCCCTCCTATTGCTCGAGAAGTCGACACGCTCTCCTGTGCACGTGGAAATTGGAAATAAATAATCTCTTTTTCATGATATCATTGTTTTGGATTAAAATATTCTTATATCATTACTTTTTTCACATTGATTAAAGGTGACAAAACAGATTGAAACTTGTGGATCGACCCACTCAACTTGTCAAAAAAGAAGGTTATAGTTGAGGGTTTAATGACCCATAAAACAAATAGGTTAACTAGACCTAACCTGTCAAATAGGCGGGTTGGGTCAACCTATAAGTGGCCCACGAACCCATCAAAATGACCCATCTAACCCGTCAAAGTTATCTCAATCATTAAAAAAATAAAATCATTATATAATTTATAGTAAAATATATTTCTAGAGAGTTTGAAAAATTGTCTTTTTGATGGCCATATTTTGTCAAATTTCGCATAGTGAGAATCGGAAATTGGAAACTAACAATATATGTAATGTACCTATCGCTCGAGATGTCCACACGCAGATCTCTCTATATGGTCCTGTGCACGTGGAAATTGGAAACTAACAATATATGTAATGTCCCTATAGCTCGAGATGTCCATAAGCAGATCACTATATGGTCCTGTGCATGTGGAAATTGAGAATAGATAATCTCTTTTTCTTGTTGTCATTGCCCCAACCATAATGCGCCCGCCCCACCCCCCCCCCCGCCCCCACCCCAAACACCCCACCTCAAGTCTCTATATAAGGCACGAGCATTGTCCTAAACTTTCGCCCAACAACGAAGGTTAAATAGAGCAACTTAAGATAATAGAGAAAGTGAGAGATAAGAGGGAGGGGTTAGAGAAACTCTCGTTTCTAGTTAACCTCTTTCACCCTCTCTATCCATCAATCCACGGCGGCCTCTGCCGAGAACAGCAGTTTAGTCACCTCGAACAGGGCTTGCGGGGCACGGTTTGCGCCTTTCAAGTCCCGCTCTGTGACTCCTCGAGGCTGCAACTTTCCCCCATTCTAAGAAATTACATCCCCAAATTAAAGAAACATACTAGTATAAAATGGTTGAGGAAAATTACGCCTCTAGAGGTGATGAACATGACATTAACACAGAGAACATAAATGCAGGCAATGCTGGACTGGAGCAATCAGAACCGGATTCCAAAGAGGAAGGCACAGCTGATACCACGACCGGTCGCGATCCATCAATGATCAGCCACACCGGAGACGAGCCATACAACGCAGAGCCACCCTTGTCAAGTCTCATGGAGCAGGGTTTCATCACCCCAGTGTCGCTCCACTATGTCCGCTGCCACGGTCCAGTCCCTGAAGCCTCTTGGGAGGACTGGACCGTGGAAGTTAGCGGTCTAGTGGAGGAGCCATCTTCTTTTACGATGCAACAACTTGAAACTGATTTTTCTTACCAGGAATTTCACGTGACTCTCGCATGCTCAGGAAATCGTCGGAAGGAGCAAAACATGGTGACGAAAACATCAGGATTCAACTGGGGTGCCGCAGTGGTGTCAAACTCACTCTGGGGTGGAGTGCCGCTTCGCGAAATTTTAGAACGTTGCCTTATACGCGTAGAGGACGCTGTCTACGTCTGCTTCGAGGGCGCGGAGGACTTGCCCGGTGGTGATGTTGAGGAAACAAAGTACGTGGCATGTGTGAAGAAGGAGATCGTGATGGATCCGTCCAGGGACATTATTCTAGCCTACAAGCAGAACGGAGAACTTTTGACACCAGACCATGGATTTCCAGTAAGATTGATTATTCCAGGTTTCATAGGTGGAAGAATGGTGAAATGGCTGAAGCGCATCACAGTCACCACAGAAGAACCAAACAATTATTATTACTACAGAGACAACAGGGTGCTTCCATCCCATGTCGATGTAAAACTAGCCAACGACGAAGGTGAAATATTTAATTAATTAATTAACCATATTATACGTTAAAATTTCGAACATATTAAATAAACTAACTATATATATATATATATGTGTGTGTGTGTGTGTGCTGATGGATATAACACAGATTGGTGGACGAGGCCTGAGTATATCATCAACGATTTGAACATAAACTCAGTGATCACAACACCTGGCTACGAAGATATCTTGTCTATCAACTCTTGGATCACTCCACCTTACACTTTGAAGGGCTACGCTTATACCGGTAAGTTGAAAAACGGGAAAAAGAAATCCAGGTCCTTTAGTGTCACAATTATCCATGCGATCTTATCTGCCACAATTAGCATGCACAAATTAAGCAACAAAAAAAATTAAATGGTTATTTGCGTTAAGACTGTTAAAAATTCCAGGTAAAACTTTGTTACTGGTGTCATAATCTTTTGCCTTCTTCCGAGGATACAACAAAATGTCATAATCCAATTTCGGGTGTTGAAAATCCGAACTCTTGGACCATTTTACAAGATTTTCTAAAAAGGGGTCAAAAATTGAAAAAAAATAATAATAAATCCTTTGTAAAGAGTCGTTGGGCCAGAAAGAAACATTTTTGTGTAGGTATATAGATTTGTGGTTTTGACAAATGGGGGATTTGCAGTCTTTTCTTTTTTTTTTTTTTTCCTGGTCTCCATTAGTTGCAAGTATTTTATATTAGATTAAGAGTTTATTCTGCTTATTTTGCAGCTTATAAGTTCTTAAAAAAAAAATTTCTCATATATTTTTCACTATTTTCAATTTATAAGTCCCAAAAACCCTTAGCTAAACAGGCTGTACGAACAGGCTGTAAGACTCCTTTGAATCCAAGGGAAATAAAAAGGCAAATTTTTTGACTAACTTTGTTCCAGATTCTTGGTCGCTCCCGCAAACGTGTCGGACGTATTTTATGCAACCAAATTACATCGAGTTAATTCTGATTTACAAGAGATATCTATAATATCTTGCCTTTCACTTTCACCCCATCATCAAATTCAAACTTTTTAATACTTTCTTTAGTTTTTTATACATATAATATCAAGCACATATATATAATATCAAGCACCGTCTTGTGTCAGATAGTTAGTCAATATTTTATGTTATATATCAATATTTTATGTTATATATAAAAGAAACACGCTTTTCATATTGTTTCCCTCTAAAAATTCACTTCATATTATGACACTTGTCAATAGACATCTATCTCTATTTTTATCCCAAAGACATTTACACCTGTGCATGTCAAATTTGGTCCAACTTTGCAAATAGATTTAACGTGTATGCTATGATCTCTCTATTTTATTCATAAAATTCTTTTGCTACCACTCCTCTATAATGATTCATAGTTATTAATCCTTCAACTTTAATCCTAAAATTTGAAGCACATGTTTATTCGAATTGTTGATTTTTATAAAAGTTTATACTATGAAGTTAATACAAAAACATGTATCATAATGGCAGCTGTAGTAGAGCGGTCAGTTTTGGAGGAAACTATTATGGTGCATCTGTTTTCTTGTTAAAAAGAAAAAGACTACTTTATTACATTAAAAAGATGCTCAATAAATGATGGAAATGTATCCATTTGCATCGTTCATGATTTAATTTTTCTTTCTGAAATTATTAGATTCTATAAAACTACAAAAGTTGTAATCAATCTCAGAAATTTAATGTGGCAAAATATATTTATCTTTTATGTCTCATATTAATTGTCAAGATTGACCATTAACAATAATAAAAATATAAAAATACTCATTTCTCCCACGTACATATTGTTTTATTTTTGTGTTATATGTTTTAATTATTTAACTACTACATTAACAAAAAAAAAAAAAGGTGTATTATTATTGTTATATTTTCTATAATATAATAAAAATTAATTTAACTAATGATATGTAATTTATTTGAAACATTTAATCATATAAAAAACTAAACAATTAAATAAATGAAATTATATATGTTATATCCCATACATGGCACCGGTGTTTTAATCATGTATAGGTGGTGGAAAGAAAGTGACACGAGTTGAAGTGACCATGGACGGGGGAAAGAGCTGGCGGGTGTCCACGTTGGACCACCAGGAGACGCCGAGCAAGTATGGCAAATATTGGTGCTGGTGCTTCTGGTCTCTAGAGGTGGAGGTGCTTGACCTTCTCCTTGCCGAAGAGATAGCTGTTCGTGCTTGGGACGATACTCAAAATATGCAACCCGAAAATCTCACGTGGAATGTGTTGGTAATTTATTGCATATCCATATTACCTAATCCGTATGCTAATCCCTATGGGATCCTGGTGGTGAACTTTCTGACATTTAGATTGAGATCAATACCACTTCAACTAAAAATTTGTTGATTTTTATCATTGCTACATGTAAATATCAAAACGCGAATGTCATAATTTTCAGGGGTTGATGAATAATTGCTGGTACCGATTGAAGACTGAAGTGCGCCAACTAGACACGGGAGAAATCGAGATTGCTTTCAAGCATCCAGTTATGCCAGGCGACCAATCCGGTGGATGGATGGACCCGGAAAATTCTTCCGACCCTACTCCACCTGATCCCAGCGGCAACACTTATACAGCCTCCGAGGTTGCGGAGCATAACTCTAAAGACTCCGCCTGGATCATTGTCCATGGCCATGTGTATGACGTAACCACGTTCATCGACTATCACCCCGGTGGCACAACCACAATTCTCACGAATGCTGGCCAAGAATGTACTCAAGTTTTTGATTCTATCCATAGCTCACAAGCCAAGGCGCTTTTGGAGACCTATAGAATTGGTGAACTCGCAACTGATGCATCCGGGGAAACATTGGCAAGTCCAGTAGTCGTATCAGTAGTACAAGACCAAAAGAGTTTAGAGATCGTTCCCTGAGGACAAAGTTTATATTGGTGATTGCTGCTAATATTAAATATGTTATTTAAGGGATCGAACCAACTTGAGGAATTAATAACAAGAAAATAAGTTTTAAACAAAATAAATGGGAATTGAACGAAAGCAACATGTACTCAAGGGAAATTTAATTACTGCAATGTTGTTGGAGTACGCAATCCAGTCTAATTAATCTGAATGTTGATTTTAATTTAGAATTTTAGATCCAGAATTGGTGAGTTCTTGTTAAAGCTTACCCACCCATCATCCAGAAAATAGATTTTCTACCTAATTATGGTGCTTATTTGCGTAGTCCAAATTTAATGAATAAGAACAAAACTCAAAATTCAATCCTACAAGTTGTTAGCCCGTGACCTACACGGGTCTGAGCACAGACCTCGTCAAAAAATTAAGAATTGTGAAAACATATTATGTTATATAATATTTTATCATGTATATATTCTCAATACTATATATTTGATTGCATTGCAAAGATCAATAATAAAGTATACTAAATACACATATATATGTACATATCTCGATGAGTTATGGCGTCGTTACAAATACTCATCAGAAATTGCTCAAAACATTTTATGTACAGAAGATGCCCATAAAATGGTGCCTAAAGGTAACCATTCCTATATATTACTACTTGGTTTTAAACTCGTGTCCTGCACGGGGTCTAAACGACAAGTGTGTTAAAAGGACAAAAGTTTTGAAAATATACCCTTACACATAGTGTGTTATGGCACATTAAATAGGATATAAGAAGCCCAGAATGTATTTTTGATATTATATATTTGAGTTGATCGTAAAGAATGGTAATGAAAGACATACAAAGTGGTAATTACTTATAAATTTAGAATCAAAAGTACATAAATTATAATTAAATTGATATTAGACCAAATGGAAATTCGATTTGAGAAACATGAAGTAGCAAGCAATGGAAAGTTATATAGATATACATATAAATAAAATTTGACTCTAAGAATTTTTTGTAACTTATATAAATAAAACATCTGAAACACTGCTTATCTAATATCTACGTCACTTGCAAGTCAAATTCAAGATTGTCCTATTAGAGATCTTTAGCGTTTGGTGAAAGATCTTTAGTATTTGGTGAAAGTGCACAGACTATGAAGGAGTAGCATCTCAATTCATATATTGAGCATTAGTTTAATTCTCCATGGGCGCTTAAACTTTTGGTGGTTTCCTTTCCTAGCGTGTCTAGCTTATTAGTAAGATAAAATTTCAAAAACAAATTGAATCATTTTAAACCAAACAAAATTTGTAATTTTTTTTTCCAAAAAATGATTAAAATAACCAAAAATCTCACATGTTTATTATCTAGATAAAAAAACAGTGAGAAAATGAACATCAATCAAGAAAAAAACCTTAGATCAAACAATTTTAATATTTCACTGACAAAAGTAATATCTCCCAAATAAAAGATATGCACGGGTAAAAAAATTATTAATTTGTAAGTTTAGAAATTGAAACTGGTAAATAGTTTAAGATTTGGTCGGCTTCTTCTCAATTATCTTTCTCAATAAGACCTAGAGTTATAATTCACAACAATTAACTTAAACACCTTCCTATATCAAATTATACCAATTTCAATTCTCATCCAAATTTATAATAATAATTGAAAATTTTAGAGAACTTGTAAACATTAGGACATCCGCCCTTAGCAGCTTGGGTTTCTCCTTTTTTTTTTTTTGAATGGGCATGGCATAAGAAATCAATATAGAATTAATAAAAATCAATCTTTTTTCTTTTTTTTTTTTGGCTTCTGGTTTCACGAACAACTTTAATTGTACTACTTTGACAAATTTTTGTAAAATCAATTACTTTTCGAACTCTACTTCATTTTTCATGTCTATTGGAAAGAATAATAAAGCAGTTGTTTCCTTGCGTTGAAGGTGAAAATTGGCCTCCTGCATTAGTTCAACCAATTTGGTGAATAGTTGGGAATCTAAAATACTATGTTAAGGTAAGGTATCATGAAGACCCCTTGTGATGAGAAGCTTTTTAGTGCATTGCCTCAGGAGAGTCACCTGAATACACAGATATTAAGTATAACAGACCGCACATGAATATGCACGAACTTAAATATGTCATAATATCACTGTTGGGAAAAAATATGCAAATACAAAGAATACGAAAGAAAACAGATATAAGAGAATTACGTAGTTCGGCCTTAAAACCTACGTCCACGGGCAACAAAGAATAATTTATTATCGATCAGCGAATATTACAAGACTCACACTTTAGTCACACTCTAGTTTTTCTCACACACATAACACAATGAGTATTGCCACATATTTATAATGCACAAGTTTCTTAAAACCTATTAAGCCAAAAAGTCAACTAATTAATATGTGCTAGAAAGATAACAAGTTCATAAGATAATATATTAATAAGAAATTTGCTATTCTTGTTGCCTAAGAATACGGGTCACATTGAACAATCACAATAGATATGTAATAAAGTGGACATAAAACACAAGTAGTTTTACATAAATTCGCCAAGTTTAGTGCCCGTAAAACATAGAAAACAGTTGTATGCCCCTATGAATATATCTACAAAAGTCTAACATAGAGACAACAAATATAATACAAACTAGAGCTGATAAACGGATACTCGTGGGTCGACCCAACTCGTTTATGGTTAGTTGTCGGGTCGGGTCGGGTCAACCCCCCCCCCCGAGTATATCCAATAGGTCAAGAATATTAAAACTCTAAACCAACCCTAGTAGGCGGGTTGTTTTGGCAAGTTAAACGGGTCGCGTTGGTGGGTTCGCGGGTCATTTTTTGTGGCTTAGGCAGGCTCTACAGGTCATTTTGTTAGGTTAAGCGGGTTCACGAGTCATTTTTGGCGGGTTGGGCAGGTTCTACGGGTCGTTTTGTTAGGTCAAGCGGGTTCACGGGTCATTTTGGTGAGTTAGGTGGGTTCATGGGTTGTTTTGGTGGGTTGACGGGTTATTTTGACGGGAGCGGATCACCCGCGGGTTAAATCGGATTGACCTGTTTGTCTAGCGGGTTATTGAACCCTCAACCCTAACCCCTTTTTTGGCGGGTTAGGTGGGTCGATCCATAAGTCTTAACTCGTTTTGCCACCTCTAAATATACCAATCCAAAAAGTACACTGTATCAAACAGAAAATGAGGTATGAAACTAAGTCATAAATTATTAGAGCAGTAAACAGTAAAAAAAAAAACGTGTCAAGCCCTTAACAGGGGATATTGATGATTACTACTATAACCAAAAACTTGGAATTCCTATGTCCGCATACTATTGTAAACATCCATTGCCAGCAGCAGCAGCATCATCAGCCAAAAAAAACCATGGACATCTTCAAATTTCACTAGCTTACCGCATCTTCACCACCACTGAATTTCTTCTATGCCTTGTACTCTTCACTTAGTGGTACTAAGCGATGCTAGGACCTCGCGTTGCATTTAGACTATTTTATCCATCTTTAGGATTAGAAAGAGGGTTTTTGCTTTTTGTCCCTCTCTCTCCTGTACTTTTGCTTTCGTCTAATAAAATCCTCGAAGAAGTACCACCCCTTCCACCCACTAAAAAAGGAAAAACCTCATTCAAAATATACAGCTATCAAGTGAACTAAGGTCAAGATCATTATCAATTATAATTGAACAGTTTTCTTGTATGAGAAATCAATACAAATTATTGATATCTGTATGTAGAAGAACATATATAAATTGAAGGGTAAATAGCACCATACCCCTCTATAGCTAGATATAAATGTAAGGCTAGTCCTTATGGTTTAAAAATAGGCTCCAAACTCCCCTATCATGCTAAAAAATAAAGCACGTCACCCCCTCCTCCAGTAATTTTTCTGTCAAATTTAACGGGTAGAGTCAAATACGCTCCACCTATGCAAATACCCAAATAAAAGACCATCAACTCATTAAAAATTGCTTATGTTATGACCAAAATACCCCTTTTACTCATTATAAATAAAGTAAAAGTAAAAAAGAGCATCAGAAATGTATTTAGCCAATATACATTTATTTTTTTCTTTTTAAAAAATTAATTCAAGTATGATTTTATATATTTTTAAATTAATCATATTCTTCACAATAAATAACCATATTGATCCCTTTTTTCACAAAATAAAACCCCAAAAAATTTGAAAAGCTATAATGAAAGAAATTAAGCAAAAATTACTTCATGAACATTCATCTTCACCGTATTCGATCTGCCTTTCGTATATCCATGTCAAGATACTAAACACACCCTAGAAGAAGAATACTCAGACACCTCCCTCGTTTTGCAATTCTATTATGTGAAAATTCTTATGGCAGCCACAAGCTGAGGGCTTCGTTGGTGCCTTTATCTCTACTTGCCGTGAGTTCTGCATCCATCAAATGGCTAGCCTTCAAATGCCTGATTCTTTTGGCACACCGTGTATCACATTCTCTTAAGCGCCATTGATGAAGCACTTGAGCTTCTTGAACCTCCATATTTTCGCACCATAAAGCCAGCCCCATCATCTTATACCACCACTACCAAAGTCATTGGTTCCTCGACAAGATCACCCCCATTTCTACCTAAGTAAAAGACGAAGATTTATCCATTCAACAAATCGATCAAACCAGTTCTCTCAACTTGTCACTAATTAAAAAACCAAACTCCAGCTTTTGCTCTAAAGAAAAAAAAATTGGTCAAAGCCCCACATTCTTTACAACATTTCTTCAAATCAAAATCTTAATCCCAAATCTCAATTACAAAAAATCAGAGAGATACTTATGTAGTGGTCTCTGTGTGTGTTGTATGTATATATAGGGGTACATATATTCACCTATATGTATATATCTTCTTCATCCATGAATTATTGCAGCAGCTTTTAGCTCTTGGAATCAAAGTTCACCAAAGTAAATCGCGATTCCAGCTTGAATGAGTTTTTAGAACTGGGTTTCACAGTTGATTTGGGAATTTTGAAATCTAATGTGAGTTTGATGCTTCTATGTGTAGTATTTATTTAGGGGCATTGTAGTCTTTTTTCTTTTTCTATTAGCCAAAACAAATAGAGTTAACAAATGGGGGCGTATGTACTTCATTTTTTAGAATGACAAGGGTCTGGTGCCTATTTTGAAACCATAAAGACTAACCTTATTTTTATACCTAACCAGAGGGAATATAGTATTATTTATCCTTAAATGGCATATTACCCCCTGTAGTCTGGTATAAGTACAAAATACTCCCTAAAGTCTTAAAACTATATGATTATCCTCTCGAACTTTTTAAATGTGTGCTCACTATCCCTCGCCGTCTGTTTTTTATTAGTTTTGACGGAAATTGAATTATACGCACATGTGTGGCGTTTTTCATTACATAATATATATAAAAACTAAATATTTTGGACCGTTTAAACCCTTATACTTTTTATAAAAACGGTTAATTTATTCACTCCCTGAAAACTTATGGGGGTAATTTTGAGACTTCACAGGATATTGTGCGTGTGTTCTAACCAAAAACAAACGACGGGGGGTAATTTGCACACGTTTAAGAAGTTCGAGAGGGTAATCAGATAATTTTGAGATTTCAGGAGGGTATTGCGCATTTATGCCAGACTACAGGGGTAATATGCCATTTACTCTAAATTGAATGATTTTCAAATGATAGAAGTTCTAAACATTTAGGATTGATTAATAGGGCACAATACACCCAGACCAGCAGACCCAATTAGCTGAAGCCCAAACTCGCATCAGCATGAAGAGATGTTGAAAATAAAATTATCGGAAAATTTTCATTTTTAACCTTATTTTTTAAAATGCTTCTAAAATTAATCCAGTTTTTAAAAGATTTGCAAAAATAGACCTTTCGAGTTTTTGAAATTCGAATTCGAGTTTTTGAAATTCGAATTCGAATTTTTGAAATTCAAATTCAAATTTTGAAAGTTCGATTATATTTTTTTTGCTCCCATTCAAAAGAAAAATAAACATTTACGAAATCGAACTTTCAAAGTTCGAAATCTTCAAATCAAACTTTCAAAGTTCGAAGCAGTCAAAATGAGCGAAAATTCGGGGAAAACCAATTTGTCACTTGCCTGCTTTGGGTTTTTTAAGTTTTTGGACAGGTTGAGTTATGACAAAAGTAAGTGTTTTGCTTCTTATCAGAAGCTATCTTTGCTTTTTTATCTTACTTTTCTGTAGAAATAATTCCAAACGTTATGCACACCTTTTTTTTTTTTTCTTTTGTCTTTCCTTTTTTTGGCAAATAAATCCATGCTGAATTCGAACAAACACATGGCACACAATGCATGCTGTCTCTGTGCAAAATCCATGCCGAACGCTTATTTTGCCTTCGAGCTTTCAAAGTTCGATATCGAGCTTTCAAAGTTCGATATCAAAGCTGTTAAAATTTTTTTTTAACGCAGGCAAAAAAAATACAATCTAACATTTGAAGTTCTGTTTTGAATTTTTGAAATTCGAATTCGAATTTCGAAAGTTCGAAAAGTCTATTTTTGTAAACTCTTTAAAAATTGGGTTAATTTTGGAAGCATTTTAAAAAATAAGGTTAAAAAAAATTACCCTAAAATTACCAGAAAAGGAGAGAGAAAATGTTAGGCTGGGCCAATTGGACAAAAAATTCACTTACCGAAGACGATTGGTGACTGTGGAGACAATCAAAAGCGGAATCACATGAAATTCTCCGAAATAATCCATCACTGCTGCAGATCTAACCAACATGACAATAAAAAATATTATCACATGCAATTCTTCGAAATAATCCATCACCTCGGCATATATATACATAAATATGTGACGAGGTAGGGGTCCCATCATGTTCAGCTTAGTTCAAAATTTAGTTCCTTTTCCGTTTTCCGTTTTCCGTTTAAGTGGTCAATAACAAATTTAAGTATACTAAGAACTTAACAATTGCTACTGGTCAGTTTTTCTTTTTTCTCTTTTTCTCTCTCTCTCTCTTTTTTGGTAAAACCTATACTCTATGAAATTTAATCTAGGATCTCAGACCTTGCACTATATAGCCTCAATCACTTGAGTTATTCTTTAATCCCCTATTGGTCAATTTCAGTGATTACAAAACTGAAGTGTTGTATTTCATAAATAGGTAGTCGGTTACACACCCAATATCGGAAGCAAAAGATTTAAATCTAACCTTTTCAGTTGACCAATTAAATCATTTCATTAATAGTCCCAATTGACATTAGGAGGGTCTTTTCCCTGATAAGCAAGTTTTACATGCTTATAACTAGGTAAAAAGAAAAGCAACCGACTATTGTTTTTTCATTTGCTTATAAGTAAAATAATTTGATCAATTGAAAAGACAACTATATCCCTTAAGCATCTTTGAGACTGTCATAGGAGGTGCCCACATGTTATGTTTTGAAATGTAACTGGTACCAAATCAACAAGTTTTAAATTTTGCAGGTTCAATTTTTATTAAGTACTCCATAAAATAATTACCATTTAATATTAATAAATAAGAAAAATTACACCACAAGTCCCCACTATTTTCTTCTTTTTCCTTTCAAGTTAGTCCTCATTATTCTAAAAGATCTAAATCAATTCCTACTATTTTCAAAGAATGATAAATTTAACCCTTATCCTTAAATATTTAATAATAAATGACTAACAATATAAATTGTTTGTCATCTCTAATTTAAAATATTTATCAAATAAAATATGTGAGGATTCTCAAGTTATTAATAGTGCTAAAAAAAATATCACGCTTATTAGAATGTTTAAAAAAATACACAAAAATCATATTTATAGAATTTTATAAAATATAGAAAATATATAAAAGTACTTCGATAAAACTGTATAGTTTGGAGATTTATATATGTACCCAATTGCTTCGATTTAAGGAGCAAACAACATTGGAGAAAATTGTTTTAGGACTTCTGAAATTTCCGAATTGGAACTCCTAGGTGTACAAACTACAATTAAATTAAGGCTTTGTTTGGTTTAGCTGTGAAATTTCAGCTGTTGAGTAATAGAGTTTTTACTAGTAGAGTTTTGGTAAAAGTGTTGTTGAATAAAAGTAGTTCATTGTTTGGCACCGTATTTTAAGAGTTTAGCTTTCAATTGTTTTGATGTTAATATTCGACTTTCAAGAATATAGAATAATATTTTTGAGAAAAAAAAAAAGAAAAATAAATTTTGACATAGCATAAAAACAGCTTTTTAAAAGTCTTTTTTGAAAAGCTCCAATTTGAAGCTTCTGATTTCCCTTTTTTTTTCAACTTCAACATTTATGTAAAAGATTGATAAAATGAAATTTAATAATAACAAAAGGGAGGTGTTAATGCTAGCTGTATTTGTTTCTTTATACTTATGTGTTTGACAATAACTTTTGGAGTAGTTTTTAGCTTCAAAATGCTATTTTATTAAAAGAGTATTGTTCAGTAAATTAGCTTTTCACATTAGCATTTAGCATTTGAACTAATATTTCTCAAAAACTAAAAATTCTAGCCTTTTAGGAAGCTTTTAGTTTTTTTATTTTTTTCGCAATTTTGTCATTTCTTCATTTTTTTTTTGTGTCAATTCTACTCTTACTACAATTTCTCTCTAAATTTTTACCTTTTCTTTCACGAATATAAATAAAAAATATATAATAAATTTCAAATTTTATCTAATCAACATATACTAAAAATATAAATTTTATTAGTTCTATTTTTTGACAAAATAAATTTTGAATGTATGACAATTAATTTTTATAATATTGATACAAATATTTTATCAAAAAATTAGTTATATTTATTAAAATATTATTATAAAAAATAAATATCTAACTATAAAACATATTATCTAATTCCCATAATAGTAATAATAATTATAATTAACATAACAATAACAACAATTATAATAACATGATATCAACATCATTTTTCATCGTTTTACAATTGTCAACTAATCTAACAACTAGTTTTACCTAACAAATTTCATTAAATCAGCTACTTAAATAGCTATCAACTATCCTAACAACTAATTTTTTTTTCGAATAAGCCCTTAAGGGTTTTGATTTATTCTTTTATATTTACGAATCCGTTATATCGGTTTCACTCTTATAATTTCTCTACTTTTAGTTAAATTTTATTTTATTTTTCCAGGAAGTTCAATGATTTCCTTTTTGTTTCTCTTATTCTATACTCCAAAGATTAATGTTAGGGCTGATAACACAAATAATCTCCTATTTTTACTACATTTGGCACTTAAATTCTTATATTTGAAATCGAACATTTCAACCATTTATCATTTGTTATTACTAATTTTCATTTTCTCGATCTAGTTAGCATCTTTTGAATGTAAGAACAATCTTCAATTTTAACTCTAATATCTGAATTATAAGTCTTTGAACTTTTCTCTTTCATGTCTGGAAAATAATTTTTTCAAGGTTGTCACGTCTTATGATAAGAGTTGCACTAGAAAGAGGAATTAATATAGTAATAGTGTAACACAAGGTTTTTTTTTTTTTCGGACCCATTTTTTGAAATGACACGCAAATCTAACCTATTTTTGAATAGGTTTTCAAAAATAACTAAATCAGATGCCATTAGTGCGATCCCTGACTCCTAGAGAAGGGAACATACTCCCAGAGTCCGTAGCACTCCTAGAGTCCGCCGACAGTAACGTTTCAAATTATTTCAAATTTTTGGTATGGCCGCATGCTAGGAGTCCGTTGATAATGTGGTATACTCTTGGAGGATGTAGTGGACACTGGGATGTAACCACACTCAATAAATATGTCCAGAATGTTCCCCATCCACAATCTTCCCCATTTTTTTTTTTTTTTTCTGATTTTCACAAACCCCTCCCCTCCCACTCCTACATGAAAATCTCTTAGAAAACCCCAAATCTTAGGATTTTACCTCTATTCTACAATTTTTTTAAATTTTATTATGTTTTATAGTTAAATTTGTTCTAAGTTTGTGTTATGTTGTTTGTTATAACATAGTTGAAATTATATTACTTAGAATTGAAGTGTTGATTTGTTAACTTTTAACTTAAATGAAATATTGTATTGTTTTTTAATAGTATTTTGTTAATTATAATGTTTAGTATGAGATGCTATATTATAGAGTTGTTAAAGTTTAAATTATGATTTGTTTATTTGTTATCCTTTATTATTTTTATGAGTATTTTAGGATTTTGAGAAATTTAGGAATGTAAGAAATTTAGTAATTTAATAATTTAAGAAGTTAAGTTAGTTAATTTTAGAAATTTGGGAAAAAGTTAGTTAAATTTAGAATTTTTGGAATTTAGTAATTTAATTTTTTGATCAATAGGAATTTAGGATTTAAGAAATTTAGGCAAGTCTTTTATGATCAATAAGAATTCGTAGCTTAATCAAATTTATGTACCTTTTCAATCAATTTTAATATTTTACGATTCAAATGTAAAAATATCATTTATGTATATTACATAGGAAAAATGGTTAATATGGATTTATGAAAGTAAAGCTATTTGTTGAAATAGTGTATGAAAATTGAAAATGGCTTATTATTATGATTATTATCATCATCATTATTATCATCATCATCATCATCATTATCATCATCATTATCATCATCATTATTATTGAGTTAGATTCAATATGATTGAGTATGCCAGGAACCCTAATCTAACTCCCAGAGTATGTCCATACTCCGAAGGGTGGCAAGGCGAATAAATTCTCTGCCCCAACGTCACTTCACGGTAGAAAATCTCTGGAAAAGCTACGAAAACCCTAAACGAACGCTGGGAGGGCAGGACACTTTCCCCGTACGTTGGGAAAGTGTCCCGCCCTTTTGGTGTATGCCTAACACATTATGGCCGTCTGATTGGGTCATTTTTAAAAATTCATCCAAAAATAGGTTAGTTTTTCATGTCATTTCAAAAAATGGGTCAAAGGAAAAAAAAAATCCTTAATACAATAGCAAGTGATGACCTATGCTAATAAGTTACTTCCTCCAAGTTTTAGGAAAATGTTGAATACCTTCTAAATCTAGAACCTTTTTCAATATTTGACTTTAAATCAGAGGAGAAAACTATGACTTTGTAGAGTATCTAGGAAGGAAAGCATTGGAGTAATGGGGTTGTTCTTCCATCCATTTGATTAACAACAGTTATAAAGAAAAAGAGCCTATTTTTTGTGGAAGTTGCATAAAATACCATGTATTTTCAAAACGCACTAATTAACCTTTGTGATTTGGAAAACGTTGCACATTAACTCTCGTCATTAGTTTTTCCATGAGAGTTAATAGAGAAAATAAAAATACACTTACAATATATTTTGACATGTTAATAACGGAAAAAAAAACCAAGTAAAATTGTGCAAATTCCCCCTTCTGATTTAAAACTAGTGCAAATTCTCCCTTCTAATTTAAAACATTGCATATTAACCCTCCATCATTAGTTTTTTTGTTAAAGTTAATGAAAAAAATAAAAATACACTTAAAATATATTTTGACTTGTTAATAACAAAAAAACCAAGTAAAATTGTGCAAATTCCCCCTTTTGATTTAAAACTGGTGCAAATTCCTCCTTCTGATTTGAAAAATGGTGCAAAATCCCCCCTTTTGGTTCCAAAATCCATTAACTTTAACAGAAAAACTAATGACGGGGGCCAATGTGCAATGTTTTTAAATCAAAAGGGGTTTATGAGTGAGTTTTGAAAAACAGGGTTTTATGCCACTTTCACAAAACACCCGGGGGGGGGGGAATGTATTTTACTAAAAATAATTGTAGGCTTAATACAAAAATTTGTAGGTCTAAAACAAAAATTTGTAAGTTCTTAAGAAAAATTTATACTTCTAAAAGAATTAATTATAGTAAAAATTTTTATTGTTGACCTACAAATTTTTGTTCAAAACCTATAAATTTTTTTTTGGACTAATGTCAATTTGTTGGATGGAAGAGTCAAGGGTGAAGCTACATGGACTTAAAGGGGGTCATTTTGACCTCCCACCTTAGATTTGATAAATTGTTATTATGACTTGTGATTTTGAATTTCTTTTAAATTGATCGAAGTTTAAGACTTCCCTTAAATTTATAAATGACCCCTTAAAATTTCACATTTCATGTTTAGGAGAGAGAAATTTTAGTTTTTAATTAGGTAAAATAAAATATATTCTTATATTTTTAGTTTGGCAATGTCAAACTTGCATGCATAATTCAAAAAGAAATAGAAAAAAGCAATGAACTAATTTTATAAACAATAAAATATATAAACAAATTTTATAGTAATTAATAAATCAACTATCTTTATTCCTTTAGATTGTTCTATAAAATTTTCCTTGTCATTCTCCCTCTCTAGCTGTGCAACTTAAACTCTCAAGACTACAAAAGCTCTCTTCTTTGTTATAAGCTAGAAACATTGAGAGAGATGTATTTCATAGTACATTGTGACTTTTAAATTTTTTGATCCCTTTAACAAAAATTCTAACTCTGTCACTAGAAAGAGTAACCCACTAATTAATGTTGTAGTCATTGTCAAATACCTAAACTTGTATATTTGAGTTGCGAAAATAGTCTTTGTAAACATTTTAAGGTAAGTGTACAAAATACTCCAAAATGGAAGTGACCCTTTTCTCCACTCCCTGCATAGCCGTTGACCTTTCAATGATTTGGATTTTTTTCTTTTTTGTTTTTATCATATAAAAATTTAGTTAATGGAGGTCGATTATATTTTGTTTTTTAACCTGCACTTGACACATTTCCTCAGCTTGCATAGTTGCATTGCTATCTAAGGCACCCCATGGCGACCCTCCAAATACTTTTCCTAATGCAAAGTTTGAAAAAAAAAACGAGAGTGGAGAGATTCTCCGATCGTCATCCATCCATTTTAGCAAGAATTGGTGATAGGGAAGTTCAAAGGCTGGCATATCCGACCAACTTGCAGTTTTTGACAAAGCAATGGTTGAAGAATTAGGAAAGCTATTATTGACATTTTAAGCTAATTAAAACCTACGATTCAGGCTGCCTAAAAATCGGGTATTGAAGATTCATATGAATGATCAAAAAGAGATAGGAAAACTAAAGATCTAGCAGTCAAGTGGTATGTTTCTCGCTTTTAGTATAAGTGGTCTTGAAATTAATTCCCGCTAGTTATATATAATCGGCCTTAAAAAAAAAAGATCAAGGATACGATTAGTTGGTATGTTTCCAATATTCTTGTTTTAGAGTTACATTGGCATGTTTCCAATATTTTTGTTTTAGAGTTACATTTTTTTATCGACTGATGTTACAAATTTTTCTAAAAAGTCCTACAAATTTTTATTTCACACTTATAAATCCTTTTTATAGACGGATATCAGTCGAGATGGAAGGAAGAGCAACTCTTTTTTTTTGGCCGAAAATATTGATAACATTGGCGCTTGAAAAAAGTTACACCAGCCAATGCCGTCTTTATCTTCAGAAACAATTTTCGAAACAAAGTCAGGTGGGCAAGACAACCAGTTACAAGGCAAAGTTTTTGATCTAAGCTAAACAGTCTGCTAGCAATTAGCATTACGCCTAACCAGTTTAAGAGAGAAGTCAGCATTTCTGCCAAAGCTCAAACCAATTTCTCTAACTTCAGAAGAGCACGACTTTTTACAATATCAAACCTGACTTATTACAACCTCCAAGAAGTGCTTTTGCCTCTGCTTGTATTACATCATCCGTCTGATTAATCCAAACTCCAGAGAACAAAGAGGGGTAATGTTTGGTGGCTTCACTTTCACATGGTTTAAGGACAAAATTCCAAATAGAACTCTTTGATTCTGTGGCAAGTGGTACTTGATAGATTACAAACTATGACTTGTGGGGTTTATCGAAAGACGAAGTTCTATGATATGAGGGAAATTGAAAAACAACAGATATTTGATTTCAATCTATATTGCTACAATAAATCATGCTAAAATGATGGTCAATTGTTGCAGACCAAGGGAAGATGGTTGTTCTTTGATATGAAAATCTATTGAATAACACATTTTACCTCACGTGTACACAATTTCTACGCGAAGACAAACAAAATTTTCACCCACAATTTTTATGTACTAAGGGTTTGTTCGGTAAATTTAACTGTTAGAGTAGTTGATAGCTGTTTGGATAGCTGATAGCTGTTGTATTTTAACTGTTAGCAGATAGCTATTTAACTAGCTGATTTAACAAAATTTGTTTAATAAAATTAGCTGTTAGATTAGCTGATGAATGTTAAATGACGTAAAAGGACATTGATATCATGCTATTATTATTATTATTATTATTATTATTATTATTATTATTATTATTATTATTATGATAATTGTAATTACTATTACTATTATAGGAATAAGATAATATATTTCATAATTAGATATTTATTTTCATAATCATATTTTAATATTAAAGTATTTTTGATAAAACATTTATATCAATATTACAAAAATTAATTTTAATAGATTCAAAATTATTTTGTTAAAAAAATGTACTAATAAAACTTATACTTTTAGTAATGTTGATTATATAGAAATTGAAATTCATTTTTATATTATTCCTTATTTATATTTGTGAAAGAAAAGGTAAAAATATAGAGAGAGATTGGAAAAAGAATAGAAAAATAAAAAAAATGTAAAAATGGTAGAATTGCCAAAAAAAAACATGAAAAGCTAAAAGTTGCCTGAAACACTAAAATTTTTAGCTTTTGAAAAAAGTTAGTTAAAACGCTAAAAGCTACCTAAAAAGCTACTTGAAATGCTATTTTACCGAACAACAATAATTTAGCAAAATAGTGTTTTGACCAGTCAAAACGCTAAATACTATTTGAAAAGCTGTTGCCGAACATCTACTAAGATTCTCTCATATAAGAGTTTCTCTCATAGTGATATGAGAGAAATCTAGACTATTCATGGGATCTATGTCCAACTTTTTTCAAAAAAAATTTGTCCTTTAATTACCCACTTTTTTGGGATTTATCTAGTTGAGATAACTCTAACTAAAACATGAATGGTTCATATTATATCAATATGAGAGAAACCCTAATATGAGAAGAACCAAATCCCAATTTTCATATATAATTTACACACATTCAATTTTTAGACACAAAAATACATAAAAAACCACACGTATATACAAAATAAATACAATGCATAAAAAGTCAAAATACATACAATGACGGAAACAACTTTCTAGTTTTATTTACTGAAGACATTTTTTAACTTGTAGTCCACCAAACAATATTTGCTAAATTTTATAGAGCACGAATCGGAAGCTATTTTTCCGAAAATAGAAGTAGAAAATATTTTCCAAACCAACCCCAGTCTAAGCTTTCTATACCTGTTTGTTTAGGAAAAAGCCTTTTTTTGTCTCTCATTCTTTAGAGAATCGTATGATTAAATTGTATAGTATTAAGAAAGTTAGGATCGAGTACTCATTCGAATGGGGCCATTTGTTTTGATTGCAACATTAAAAATAGCTTTTTATTAGGGTTTTTTTGGATTGACTTTTTTTAGGAAAAAGTAATTTTTTTCCTGAAAAGTTACATTAAATTTATAATAACTATTTGATTTGGTTTCTAAAAAAGTTAAAATTTTGAAGAAAAAAAAAACTCAAATACAACTTTTTTTAGAAGCCAAAACTTTCAACTTCTCAAAAAAATAATTTTTTAAAAGCTGTTAAAAAAAATACTTTTCAAAAAAGCTAAGTCAAACGGGCCCTTAGTTAAGTGAGTGCTATTTCTCACCACCTCTTTTTATATAAAATTCATCTTATTAATGATTTTTCTTTTAATTTTCCAAACCCCTATCCTCACCATCATCCCAATCCTCGTCTTTCACGAAATTTGAACTCAGGACCTCACTCCTAAGAAAGATAGTTTCAACCACTTGAACTACCTCTAATCCTGATCTTATTAATGATGTTCATTTGCTTGCCGAGCAAAAAGGGAAAAATATCTATGATTAAATGGAAAAAAGGGGACTATGCACCATGGGTGTCCGACAATATATATATATATATATATATATATATATATATATATATATGTAAGGGGAAAATAATTTTAAGAGGGAGGTGAATTAAGATTATGACAACTTTTTCAACAATTTTTTCCAATCAAAACAAGTTTGGTCACTCAAACAATATATCAAACATTTAGGAAGTAGATAGATAAGTATAGAGCGAGAATAGGGATAAGAGAGGCGAGGATTTTTAGGTGATTTGGCCTCGCCTATGTCCATCACCCAAAAATCTTCCCTTAGGACTCCACAATACTTCCACTAGTCTCAATGTTTCTTCAAAAGTTAGTGAAGTACAAACCAACCAGTACAACTCTTTGAAGTTTCTTCTCCTAAGAATCCAAGTGTTTTCTACACCAAGGATTTTCCAGCACACTTTGCTTACAATGACTCTCACAATTTAATCGGGCCAAAGAGTGTGTATATCAAGCAATCTTTTAGTACAATTAAGTATAAAAGGCTTACAACTCCTCAAGAGTGGATATAAAAAAGTAAGCTCTTTGAATGCTCAAGTGAAAGAAACAATTATATCTAAAGAGCAATAAATTTCAAGCTCAAATGTGTTTGAAAGTGTTGGAGAAGGCTTGAAATCAATTTTGCTTTAGAAAATTTTGTGTGTCGGCCAAGAAGGTTGAAAATGCTTATATAAGACAACTTCAACGATCATAAAATGGTAATATTTTCGAAACCCGCAGTCCATCGTTGGAGGTCCAGTCAACCATGAGGGTTACAGGATCCATTATGGAACTCACTAGATCAATTGGTCGACCTAGCCGATAAGCTAGAAACAAGGCAAACAACAAAAAGGCACAAGCCGATACCCCTTGTGACGCCTCATCTCCACCTTACATCTCCTTTTCTTCTTCTTGAGCAATTTTGAAGTCTTCAATGCAATGCTTTCACAATTGCTACAAAGACTAACATACGTACAAGCATGCACTCTTCCACGTTGTTCGTGACTTTCTTAAAGGATGTTCACAAAGTGCAAATGTTGTATTCACAATTCCTAGCCCTTTGAAATGTTCATAATTCATAAGTGTCGTGTGTACAATTAGCATTTAAGGTGTTCACAAAGCATGATTCACAATATATAAATTTGTTCACACTACACGCCCAACGTGTTCACAACATGCATTCAAGTTGTTAACAGCAAGCATTAGCATCTATTCAGGTATCAACCATAATTTTCATCATCAAAATATCATAAAAAACAATATAAAGTCAAAAATATATTTTACATGTGATGTTTTCTGCCAATAAATTACCCTCCACAACAGTGATAGAGTAAAAAAAAAAAGAAAAATCAATGGGGTCAAAGGAAAACGATGTACACATATAAAAGCTTTAATATTTTACAAAAAAATATTAGATTTGTTCCTTGACCAGAGTCTCATATCTTAAAAGTATTGTATATTTCTCCAACATAATAAAAAAAGAAAGGTTTTCTATAATTCATCACCTATTAAATGTCTCAATCTATTTTTCACAGAATTCATAGTAAAAATTGTTCATTCAGTACTTGTAGTTGCAACTAACAAGACCAATGCTAATTTCACAAGGAAACAAACTGAAGGATACATAATTTTAGCAAAATCACTAGCCCTTAATATTATTGAATTCACGACTCAAATGCTGAATAATGACATAAGCATCAAATTGATTCCTAAATGCTAAAAGATCCGCTAGGAAATAAAAAAAACTCTAAAATATAAAAATTAGGAAGATAAATTAACGTTGAGTGAATTCCATTTCCCCCATGAGTTTTGTTTAAAGCCCAAATACCCTCATTAACTTTTTATATTACCCATATTCTTCTATAGTAGTGAAATATGCCAAACAGAACCTTAAGAGAAAAGATATTCTATTCTTTTATTTTATTAAAAATATATTACTAATACATAAAAACTACATATTATACCACCAAAAAAATATATTAAAAAAAACTACCCATGATCGAGACTCATTTTATTTTCTTTTGTTTTTTTTATTTGTTAAACCAATGAGGTCATTTTAATTTTATATTGGTGTCAATATGTACCAAATATATATATATATAATAAATTTTTCTTTTCAAATTCAGTGGCGTCAATTGACCCCATAAAGGACCGTGTACCGCGTTCCCTGCTTCACAATTATTGTAACCCCATGGCTACGAGATTAAGACGATCATGGATTTGATAACAAGTCTCCGGAGAAGACCTTCCACCAACAATCCAGACCACATAGCACATATTTTGGAAAATTATTCCACAAGATTAGTGCACAATGATTTGACGTAGTAAATTACATATATTCGCATCTCACAATGGACATTTACCATTTCGTGACGTCAAAGTGGGTAAATATAACAGTGCCTTCGGTCAAATCTTCTGTCAGTGGCACATCACCATTCTTTGCCAACAACTTTCCTGTTTGTTGACCACTACGATCCTTTCCTCGTGTCCATTTAATTGACTTTTTTAAAAAATATTTTTTAAAGACTTAAAAGTTTTCAAATTTTTAATTTTTTTTAAAAATTTAATCTAAATACTTATTACAAAATAAATATACAATTGTTTTTCAAAAAAAGAAAACTTTTCATAGAAAAAGAACACCAAGCAATCAAGCCCGAAGTTGTGGCGAAAGGCATGGTACACGCCGTGTATGAGCTTCCATGCACACATAATCGAAAAGAAAAATAAAAAAAAAAGAAAGAAAACTACCCATGATCGAGACTCTTTTTTTTTTTTAATTCGTTAAACCAATGAGGTCATTTTGATTTTGTATTAGTGTCAATATGTACTATGCATATATAGAATTAAATATCTTAGACAATTGGGGTGCTAAGATATGAATTTATGTTATCAAGCTGGGAGCCACCTGAAGGGTACATTCTCCATTAACCAGCGGCTAGAGTTCCCATAGGATCTCTATAACTAAGGAATATTCAGCAAAGATCAGCGGATCTTTTTTCTTTTCTTTTTAATTTTTTTTGCTTGGTCAATAAAAGGCAGCAGGAAACACATAAAATATGCGACATCGTCAATAGCTGCCCCCACCTGTCATTCATTCTTCTACAACCATAATTTGATTTGTGCTGGTATTAATCATTGTAGGATTATAAAATTCTTTATCTATTTGAGTTACAACTTACAAGTTTTAGGACTTGCCCAAATTCTAAACCTCAAATTAACTAATTTAAAATAATCAATTTAAGTTATTAGTTATACTACACTATTTATTTTTAAGCAAATCATAAATCACTCCACAAATCGACGTGTGACATTATACATACCAAACTAAATTAATATCTTCATAGTTGGTTTGGTTTGATTTGGTTCTTATTTTTTTTAAAAATTAAAATTAAAATTTCGGTGAAAAGAAAATTTAAGTATGAGAAAAATAGAACTTTTTAAAATAAAAATATATTTGTTCGTAATTGTAAAACATAGGTAGTATAATATCTTGGTGGTTGAAGTTTAAAAATACAAGTATATATCTTGCGTTTGAGTCTATTAATTTATATTTTTACATATAAAAGAGTAGTACATAGATATGATATATGCAAGAGCTTAATTGGTTTCGATTTAATTGAAAACCAATCGATTAATTAAACCGAACCGTTTGATAAAAGGATATGAGAACTGAACTTTTGCAATGTGTGGTCATCTTTTTCTTGTTTGCTTCCTTGTTCTTGTCAATTATATCTTTTCTCGATTACTCAGTAAGTGATCTTTTTTGTTTTCGCTTGTCTTATCATGTCTTGGTCTGAATTCATCATATAAAATTATCATATGGCTGAATGATTATTTTGTCCCTTATTTTTACTTTTTGTGACTTTTACATTCAATATCTCTAAACTAAGACTAAATAATCTTTTTTTTTTTTTTTATTGTGTGCCCCCCATTAGTCCTTTTAGAGGAAACCATTACCGTTGTCAGCATGATTACATTGGGGATGGTGGTGGTTGATGGCTCTTCTTATTCATCGGTGGAGAGGAGAGGAAAAAGAAATGAGTAAATTACATTAATGATCCCTTTATTTTTACCATTCGTAATAATTTTATCGTTTTTAGTCCCAACTTAATTTTCTAGTAAAAGTTTTGTTCAATATCATGTGCACCTCACGTGAATCATAATTCTGAATAGTATTAGCTTTGGCAAATTAAAAGAGCAAAATAATTTGGTCTTACCATACAAATGAAGGTCTTATCACAAGTTCTACGCAAATGATGTGAGCTGTACGTTGTCTAAGTGGAGCAAAGAAGAAATAAACAATTTTTAATGTTGATCGTAGGCGGTTAATGAGAATTTTTTAATGTTAAAGTGAAAATTAATATATACATGAAGAAAATAATGTTCAATTAGATTATTTAAAATTATTTTATACTTGAAAAAATTAATTTTAATTTTAAAATAGAGAGCAATAGATAAATATAGAATAACACTCAATTAGGAAAATTAAGAATTAGTTCAGAAAGCGAGTTTCAGTTAACCAAAAATAATACTTAATTTTATTTGAAAATAATTTTGTACATGTATGATTCCAGATTAGTATTAATAAGTGATCAATAAATTAGGTAGTTAATAAAAATTCTTTAATGTTAATTTTAGGTGAAAAATCAGTGTTATTAATTGGCAAAAAAATAAATTTAAATTAGGTATAGTTATATGTGCGTGTGTGTATATATATTGTACATATCATGTGACATATACTTAAAAGAAATACTCTTTTTTTTATGTATAATTATGGGCTGAGTCAAAAAAAAAAGACCAATGAAAAGCTCTTATACCAGGATAGCAAAAAATATGAACCAAGATCTTTGAGAGCACACTGAAGGTATATAGCAGTAATTAATAACAAAAATATCTTATATGTTCTTGAAATACAATTTCTATGTGAGCCGTAAAACTAAGAGAAGAGTTCCATAAGAAATACGGATCACAATCAGAGCATCCTTGAAAAAGCAGTTGATATTTTTTTTCCTGGTCAAAACAGAAAAGAAAATGATTAAAAAAGGAGTACGTCAGTGGATCAGATGCATTTTATTTTGTCTTTTGTTTACTTCCACAAAAAATTCAGGGCACATAGCATTAGGAATAAGCATCTAAAAAATTATTGGACATGATCATTTCTGCAAAATGTTTTTTTTTTTTAGTCAGACACAAACATTAGCTTAAGTACAAGAGGAACATAATTTATATCAACAAGCCTTTTTAAAACAATATGACTAGTCTTTCACAAAAGAAAACAAAATCCATCGTAATTATCTAAAACAACTTAATTTGTTATGTGATTGACATCACAAAATAAGAGAGGACTCTGAACAACGAGAAAAGATTTCCTATAGGAATTAAAAAAATAGCCACAAACTATACCGAACATGCATATTATCAAATTTGATAGAATATTCTTGCACACAGCACAAATATGCCATATGATATTATAGTTATAGTTGCACCTCAATTGAGCTTAATTCCATTTTACAAGAGTCAGACTACATACATAATATATTATAATATCCTTTTGTCGTATTCTTTTGTACATAGCACTTGTAACAACTACATGATACATCCAGAAGCCAATGCTATCTTGTTTGCCGGCCAATATACATATAATTTTTTTATCGGATCAGGGGCCACCCCATTGCACAAGAGTACATTTAGATTGATTTTTTTAAAAGGTGTTTTTTTAACAATTTTAGAAAAATAGTTTTTTTTAAAAGTTAAAAATTCTGTCTTTTAAAAAAATTGTATTTGAGTTTTTTTTTTCAGAGTTTTAACTTTTTTAAAAATCAAATTAAATAATTATTACAAATTTAATGTAATTTTTTTTAAAAAATATTTTTTTTCTAAAAAAAAAACTAATCCAAACATGCCCTAAGTCAGCTTGTGCAGTAAAGTGTTTGGTGCGTCTAAGAAATTAATTTCAGACTCCCTAGGCTCCATCTTCAATTATGTGCAATCGTTGTTGGAATCGAAATGCTTCAAAACCTTCAGGAGGTTTGAAAACGTCCCAATCATTTTGTTACACGTTTGCTTTCCGTTATAGAAAATTCTGTTTTAATGTTTTATTTCCTTTCCAAATAAGTATATTACCCCCTTAGCAAATTTGACAAAACAAAGTTATAGCATGGTGATTTCCGATTTTTTTAAAAAATAACACAAATTATAAAATTATTTAAGAAAATAAGCTTGTTTTGAATAGGATTTCAAATCTAACACTTTTGACAATTTAAAAGCTGAATTCGTCAATTCAATCAACGAAATTTGCTTGCCTCACAGAGTGGCAGGCAAATGAGCACTTTCGGTTTTTCAATGACCGAAAACAGAGATTTCGGCTATTGGATAGCCGAAAATTGGTGGGGAATATGTTTTCTCTCAAGGTGGTAGATTTTGGCTTTTCAATAGTCAAAAATTTATGACATCTTTCACTCATCGCGTCAGCGAATATATTCCTGACTAGGTGGTAGCCAAACTTGTTGATTGAATAGGCGAAATCCCAATATTTTGGTTATTCTACCAACGAATTCAGCCCCACAAGTCTCTATATAAACCCCCATCTCATTGCTTCCTTCATTCATGCAAACAATTTGCTTCTAAAACTTACTTATAAAATCTACTTTCATCTATTATTTTAACACTTCTTTCAATCCGCTCAGATTCTATCAAACTTCTACAATGTGTTTGTAAACCATTCAAAATTTCATACCAATCCTCAAATGTCAATATGAATCCAAACATAATAACTTTTATTTTACATTATGGTGGCCAAAAAGTCAAGGCTCTTTCAATGTACAGTATGAGACTCAAAGCCAAGACGCAAAGTCAAAATAATAGAAAAAACGTCGTACAATAAGTTCGTTTACAGTGTTTATGAGAAGTCTAATTTGCATTACGACGTAGAAAGATTTCAGTTACATCACCATTTCCAATTGGCACTCATCAACTTCCAATATCCATACTTCAACGTTAGGACAGTTATTTCTAATGAAGAGTTGTAGGACATGTATGAGATCGCTTGTCGTCCCAATTACATGTGTATGGTTGATGTTTATATTGACGTAGACATGGATGACGTGTACATTTTCTAGACAGTGAGTAGTGCTCTGTCTCATGGCGCTCTCCCCGATTTGAATGCAAATTTTAGTGGTTACTAAGATAAAGAGGTTGACATAGCGACGATGGTGACGGAATCTTTCAATTTGATTGTGTTTCCTCGGGACACGTTTAATGTTGCGGGAACATCACATGCCGAAGGTCCACAGGCGGTGTTCGACTTGAATGAAAATTTTAGTGGTTACCAAGATGAAGTCGTTAGTCTCAACTCAATGTTCTAGTACAAATTTCATTAAATATCACGTGCACCTCACTTGAATTACAATTCTGAATGACATTAATTTTGGCAAAAGAACAAAATAAATCGGTCTTACCATACAGATAAAAGTCTTATCATAAGTTCTATGCAAATGATGATATAAACAGTTGTGAACCGTACGTTGTCTAAGTGGAGCAAAGACGATATAAACAATTTTTAATGTTGATCGTAAGCGGTTATTGAGAATTTTTGAATGCTACAGTAAAAATTAATTTATACGTGATGAAAATAAAGTTCAATTAGATTATTTTAAATTATTTTATACTTGAAAAAATAATTTTAATTTTAAAATAGAGAAGCAATAGATAAATATAGAATAACACTCAATTAGGAAAATTAAGAATTAGTTTAGAAAGCGAGTTTCAGACAACCAAATATAACGCTCAATTATATTTGAAAATAATTTTGTACATGTATGATTCCAGATTAGTGTTAATCAGTGATCAATAAATTAGGTAGTTAATGAAAATTCTTTAATGTTAATTTTAGGTGAAAAATCGGTATTATTAATTGGTGAACAAATAAATTTAAATTAGGTATAGTTATGTGTGCGTGTGTATATATATTGTATGTATCATGTGACATATATTCAAAAGAAATACTCTTTTTTTCTGTAAATTTTTTTGGGCTGAGTTAAAAAAAGACCAATAAAAAGCTCTTATACCTGGATAGCAAAAAATATGAACCAAGATCTTTGAGAGCATATTGAAGGTATCTAGCAGTAATTAATCACAAAATATGTTATATGTTCTAGAAATACAATTTCTATGTGAGCTACAACTAAGAGAAGAGTTCCATAAGAAATACGGACCACAATCAGAGCATCCTCGAAAAAGTGGTTGATATTTTTTGTTTAATTCTACAAAAAAATTGATTGAAAAAAGAGTACGTCAGTGGATCAGCTGCATTTTATTTTATTTTATTTTTTGTTTACTTTCACAAAAAGTTTCAGGGCACGTAGCATGAGGAATAAGCATCTCAAAATTATTGGACATGATCATTTCTGCAAAATGAATTTTTAATATTTTGTTCAGACACAATAAATATTTTATACAAACATTAGCTTTAAATACAAGAGGAACAATATTTCTATCAACGAGCAAGTTTAACTCTAAAACAATACAACTAGGGTCCGTTTGGATTGATTTTTTTTTCAAAAGTATTTTTTTTTAACAACTTTTGAAAAATAATTTTTTTTTGAGAAACTGAAAATTTTGACTTCTAAAAGAAATTGTATTTGAGCTTTTTTTAAAGTTTTAATTTTTTTAGAAGCCAAATCAAATAATTATTACAAATTTAATATAATTTTTTTTAAAAAAATATTTTTTTTTAAAAAAAAATAATTCAAACAAGCCCCTAGTCTTTAATAACAAGAAAAAAGAAATTCTATCGTAATGGTCTAAACTGCTTAATCTGTCATGCGGTCGGCATCAGGATATGAGGAGTTGCACAATCAACCTAGGAAATAAGAAAGATTGCCTGTAGGAATAAAAAGTAGCCACGAACTATACCAAACTTGCATAATATCAAATTTGATACAGTCAATTGAGGTAGATTCCAATTTTACAAGTCATATACGTGGCACTTGTAATATCCAGAAGCCAATGCTACTTGCTTGTCGGCCAATTTTTTTTTTTTTTTTTATTGAAATAGGGGCCACTCCATAAGACGTGCACGAGTCAGCTTGTACAGTTAAGTGTTTGGTGTGTATGAGAAATTAATTTCAGATTCCCCAGGGTCCATCTTGAACTATGTGTAATCTTTGTTTAAATAGGTAAAAGATACTCTCATAATATTATAATATTTTAATAAAATTTAATAAATACATTTGTAATATTATAATTTTATAGAGGAATTAAATTCTGAGCCATATTTCGAGTTCCACAATCAATACCACAGCTCAAGCTGATTATAGCCTGACAAAAAAGAAAAAGCCAATATTTCAAAAAATATATTTATTAGAAGATTTTTTTTTTATTGCTCTACTCAATAGAGATTAGCTCAAGTCAATTAAAAAAAAAAGGGAAAGCCAACGGTGTTGTGAGGAATGTCGACGATGTCAAAATGTAGCCCCCACGAATTGGATTTCTAGAAGAAGGGTAATTTGATTTGGTCAGAAACAGCATGCTACAAAGTTCGTTCGCATTTTGGCTCTTTATTCAGAAATGTTTCTTTAATTTTAAAAAGTTTTTTTTTTTTAAAAAAAAATCAGATTTGAACTTTTATATCACAGACGGAGACAGTAATACCGTCCCATAAAGGTCGTCCGAAATAGTTCCCTTTTAAAAAAAAAAAAATTCTAGAATAAAAGTATTTTTTTATCAAAAAAAAAGGCAAACCCAGATGTGGCCTGACCCACATGCACTGTGCATACATAGAAAGTCTCACCAACCAAACTGCTATTATAATATATAACCCCACAAAGCGATATCTTCAAATCACTTCATGAACATTTTCTTATACTAAAATCTTCGTTTTCTCTGTTGCAGCTGATTTAGTTATGGCTGCAACACTCAAAGTGGCCATGCTCGAAACATGGCTAGTGGCACCACCACCTAGTACTGTGTCCGATTTGTCTCTCCCTCTCACATTTTCCGACATGATGTGGATGCTCTTAACCTCTCCTATCCAACGCCTTATCTTCTATGAGTCCCCTATTTCCAAGAACCAATTTATTGATACCATCATCCCCAAGCTGAAAACTTCGCTATCCCTTGCTCTTCAACACTTTCCATCCCTAGCTGGGAACTTGATAATCCCTCCGGATTCGAGCAAGGCTGAAATCCATTACGTTAACGGTGATTCAGTTCCGTTAGTCTTTGCCGAGTGTTCCTTTTCAAATTTTGACGATCTTGTAAGCGATAAGCCTCGAAATTGTAGTGAGTTTTACGCTCTTGTTCCTCAGCTGCCTCGAGCTTCCAAGTCGTCCGGATCGACAAAAGTCCCGTTGCTTGCTCTCCAGGTGACTTTGTTTCCGAATATTGGGATTTGTATTGGAATAAGCAACCAGCATGTTGCTGGAGACGGCAGCAGCATGTATGCTTTTGTAAAGGCATGGGCTGAGATCTCTAAACTAGGCGAAGATTCATCGCTTGCAGGCGATGAATCTTTTGCAGTTTATGACAGGGATGTCATGACGAGATACACAAAAGAGTTGGACGAAATGTTCTGGAAGTTTGTGAAAGACGGATTAGACAACAACCGGATAGATTTTGATCAAGCTCATGGCCTTCCTGCTGATGCTGATAAGGTCCGAGCCACGTTTGCTTTTGGCCTAGACGATGTGAAAAGGCTCAAGAACTACGTATCGGCTCATCAATCTTCGCTAAAACATTTATCGACGTTTACAGTAGTCTGTGGTTATGTATGGATTTGTCTGGTAAAAGCAGGGAATGCTATATCAGACACTGCGGCTGATGATGAAACAGAATATTTCGGTTCAGTGGCAGATTGCCGAGGACGAACTGATCCACCTATACCAGCAAACTACTTTGGTAATTGCTTAACATATTTAATTGCAACAGCGAAAAATAGGCGGTTGAGTACTGGAATGGAAGGGTTACCAATTGCAGCAGAGCTGATTGGAGAGGCAATTCACGAGAGATTGCAGAACAAGGACGGACCATTCAAAGGTCTTGGAACAATCTTCTCGGACCTGTCAGGCCTAAACATGACGCGCGTTGTAAGTGTTGCTGGCTCACCCAGGCAGAACTATTACCACATGGATTTCGGGTGGGGAAAACCCAGAAAGTTTGAGTTTGTTTCGATAGATTCGACAGGGGCCTTATCCCTCAGCGGGAGTAGGGAGCCTGGGGGCATAGAAGTTGGTTTGTCTATGCCAAAGGCAAAAATGGATACTTTTGTGACAATCTTCGAGGAAGGGCTTAAGGCTTTGTAGAATTATAAACTGAGAAATGCTGCAGTCAAGGATTTTGACATCGACCTTGATTCATTACAACACAAGAATAATCTTAAGGCTCAGGTTCGCAATAAAAGATTACTTTTTGCAATGCTTCTTCTATACATGTGTAGGTGGTTTCTTGGTTAATTTACTTTGTCTCACATTAGTCAATCTATGATCTTCTGTTTGGATCTTTCAATTGCCTTCCAAACTTTTGAAAAACAGAATGGAATTATTCTTTCTCAGGCGAATGAATTATAATTTTGTTGTAACCTTTATTTTTTCCCTTTTTTTTTTTTTCTCTTGAACCCATGACCCTTATGGGATTTGAGCCTTGATCACTACTTTTTTGGGAAGTGGTATCAACCACGCGAACTATTTATAATGTATAATGACAACAGAACAGGTTTTATCGCCAAATATGATTGACAAGGAACCAAGTTAAAGGAAGCTACGCAAAGCCAACCTCCTAGTAAAGCCAACGGCTAAACACTTAAATCAAGTAAGGCCTTAAAACTCTTTAAGCAACTTATTGTCCATAAACTTAATGACTTCGAAGAGACGTTGGGTGATGGGGTCAAGAGATTTGTTGCGAGAGCTAAGTCTAGGCATGAAGCAGGGAACCAACCCTTGGGGATTCCTGTAGGCTAATATTGTGCTCGACATTAGTCTCAAACCTTGGGCTTGTTTGGATTTGATTTTTTTTTTAAAATAAAAAGTTTTGGCTCTTGGAAAAATTTAAGATTGAGTTTTTTTTCATAGTTTTATAATTCAGAGCGAAGATTTCACAACTATCTACTTAAAAATACTTTACAAAATGGAGTACAGAAGATAATGAACTTGAGTTGTTCATGCGTCTTCATATTTTACAATAAATTTAACTATTTTGCATGCAATTACATAGATCAAAGTGATTAATGTGATTTATTTTGTAAATTATTTGATCCAGTCTTGTTCGAGAGAAGAAAAGATTTTGTGAAGGCCTACAAGAACAATTTGCAAAATTCTAGGCAACTAAAGTTGAAGATCGATCATAATTTGAGTTAGGCTAATTTAATAGAGAACTATTGGGCTCAAATATATAGATCAAGGATCAATTTCTTATAGAAAACAAGGAACCTTGGCCTTTCTTGCAAATAAAGTCATTGGTGAATGAATATGGCAAGTGACCTCAGTGTTCGTTTTTGGAAAGTTTTCCCTGTCAGACCAGTTTCGGTATTTTGCTTATAACTCCAACTCTAGCAGAAGGGATCAAGGTGAAAAATCAGTTACAACACGTTAAAAAAATTCTCGTCACCTGTTAGACACATTTCGGTATTTTGGACATAACTCGGGGTACAAAGGTCTAAATAAGGTGATTCTTGCGGTTATGGAAAACTAATTAATAGAGCTACAACTTTCCTTCTTTTGACCTCAGCCCAGATCTGCCTTTAAGATGGTCAAAAAGGTCAGTCAAAGGAGAGCATAAAAACTAGCAGCAATTTCCTAATCTAGGGGGGACTTGAAAAGGAATTTGAGACCATTAAAAACACCCACAATACACAACAAAAAAAAAGGGACTTCAACCTTAGAATTTGCAGAAGATTAAATTGAAGAAAAAGTTGGGGAGCAGCTCTTGAAGAGAATTGGAGACAAAGAACTTCATCAACTTATTTGTCTAGGAATAATACGATGAGTTTTTCTTGTTTCAATTCTTTTTCCAATTTTTGCTTTGAACTTAATTATGAACTAAACCCCCATGATTCGGGGTGATAGTTAGTGATTATTTTTATTCATGTTTTGGATTCTTTTGGGATTTATTTGATTATTTGAATTTGTTCTTTATTGTTATTAAATTTTTAGTTAATCATTATTATGCTTGTAGCTAATTTTTGTTAATTAAGAATTTATACCTTTTGCCATATAAGAATCTTGTAGATTCTTGTAGATACGAATATAGATTAATTAACAGGATTATATTTAATTGATTGTTTCAAAATTGAGATAGGTTATGCCACTGAGATAGCCTATGCCTTTCTAGTCTCGATTAATTTTCTAGGGTATGTTAGATTAATTAATTAAAGAAAAGTGAGATAATTTATGCCACCGAGATAAATTATGCCTCAATAGCATTAGTTAATTAATCTAGGTGAATTAGAGCTTGTAGCCTAATCCCTTGTGCTTAATTGACAGTCCTGGAGTTGACGAACATGAATAAGATAATTTTTTGTCTATCACCTTGATTCCCATTTTCCCTAAATTTAAGTCTTGCAATTTTCTTGGTTGTTTTTTGCAATTATTTTTCTTTCATTTAATTTAATTTTTTTTTCTATTTCGTTTAATCTAAAATCGTTTCACTCGTGGTATTTAGCTTAGTTATCTTAAATTCTTAGTTTTAGTTTCTTTTTTTAGTTATTTTTATTTCTTTCCAATTTCTGAAAGCTATCCCGATTCGCCGTGATTCGACCCTCGAGTTGCATTCGTGTGATAAAGAGGAAAATTTTAATATTTTGTCATTGAATGTTTTAATTGATTTTATTTGGTCATAGAACGACGTGGTCAAATTTTTGGTGTTGTTGACGAAGAGTTGGCATCTAGTTGTTAGGAATTTTTTATTTTCAATTTTTGCATTTTTTAGTTTTTCTTATTTTATTTAAAAAATTCAAAAAAATTGTTAGTGATTTTTAGTTTATTTTCATAAATTAATATATTTTATTTTATTTTTTTTGTGTAATTTAGTTGCTAGTTAGTTTTTTTTTGTATTATTATTATTATTGTTTTTATTCTTGTCATTTTTTTAGTTTTTATTTTGGTCTAATTCGTTTGTTGTGAACTTAAGTTGACTTATTTGTGTTGTTTGCACATGGCTAATAACCAACCCTGAGCTATTAGGGACTTCTTTATTTCTGGGGATTATGATGTGTCTCCTGGCATTGCACCACCGGATGTTGGAGATGCCACTTTTGAAATTAAGCCTCACTTTTTGCAGATGCTTCCCATATTTTACGGCCTTAATAATGAAAATCCCTACCATTATCTGAATGAATTTCTTGAGGTACGTTCAACTTTTAGAGTTAGGGAGAATTGATCATGATGCACTTAAACTTAGGATTTTCCCTTTTTCTTTGAAAGATAAAGCAAAATAATGGCTTCATTCACTCCAAGTAGGAGAAATTACCACATGGGCTCAGTTGAAAAGTAAATTTTTAGAAAGGTATTTTCCTATGGCTAAGACTACCTCAATTAGGAAAGCCATCACAAATTTTAGCTAACAAGATAATGAAGCATTACATGAGAGTTGGGAGAGAATTAATGACTTATTGCATAGTTGCCCGCATAAATGGCAATTAGTTAAGGCTCTCTACCATGGCTTATCTGAGAGAAATCAATAAATGGTTGATGCTTCATGTGGAGGGATGTTCTTATATAAGAATGAGAATGAGGCTTGGGAGGTATTTGAGCGTTTAAGCGAGAACTCGCAGCAACATGCATCTTTTGCACGTAGTGGTGACCATAGAGGGGTTAAGAAAGGGATCTATGAGATTACACCTAATCATGATCTTGCATTGAGCGTTGATGCTATAACTAGGAAACTTGATCAGTTATTAGCAACACAAAAGGAACTAGTGCATGCTGTAGGTGTAAATTTGGGAAAACAATATGCTTTATGTGATAGTCCTACTCATGCATTGATTAATTGTCTTATGGCTAGTCAATTTCCTGAATTTGTGCAAGAACAGGTTAATGCTGCTCAGGGTCAAGCACAGAGTATTTCTTATGCGAATACTTACAATCTTGGCGGATCTAACCATCCTAACTTTTCTGGTATGTCTCGACCTCCTAGTTTTCAACTTGGGCCAAGGCATGCTCCTCCTCCACCTCCTCCTTCTATGCCTACTAGTCAATTTAGTTCTAGTTTTGAGGATAAAGTATTAAAGGCTTTACAGAAATTGGATGATTATACTCAATTGTTGCACTCGCACTCACAATCCATAGTTAAACTAGAGCAATAAATGAGTCAATTTGCTAATATTTCACAGTTTGTAACAAAGTTGGAGTCACAAATGGGTCAAATTGCAAGTGCGTTAGCAAAACTTGAGGATAGATTACCAGTACAAATCATAGAGAATCCTAAGAGACATGAACAAGCGAATGCAATCATAGTGCTTAGGGATGGAAAAGAAGTGGATAATGGGGTGAATCTAGATGCACCACATAGGCAAGTGAGCATAAAGGACAAAGAAAAAATAGATGATGCATATGTGAATGACTCTAGAGAATTAAATTACACTGCTATTCCTTCATCGAAAACACAATATGCCCTTAGATCACCGTTTCCTCAAGCCTTAGGTAGAGACAAAGAAAAAGAATCTAAGAAGAATACAACTTTGGAGACTTTTAAGCATGTGAATATTAATTTGGCTCTTTTAGAAGTGATTAAACAAATTCTTGCATATGCTACGTTCTTGACGGATTTATGCACTCAGAAGCATAGGATCTAAGCATATGTTCTCAAGGTAAGGCTAGCTGAGGCTGTTAGTAGCATTCTCACTTCTCCAACTTCGCCTAAATGTAAACATCTAGGGGCTTTAGCTATTCCATTCTTTCTAGGTGAGCATCGCATTGATAGAGCACTCCTTGACTTAGGTGCTAGAGTTAATATTTTGCTTTTTGCGATTTACAAGCAACTAGGTTTGAAGAGGATGAAGCCAATCCCTATTACACTTCAATTGGCAGATAGATCCATTAGGATACCTAGAGGAATAGTGGAAAATGTGCTTGTTGAGGTTGACAAATTCTTATTTGCTGTGGACTTTATTGTTTTGGATATTGAGTATTCAGATCTTAAATAGAGTTATACACCTGTGATATTAGGTCATTCATTCTTGGCTACAGCCAATGTGAAGATAGATCGTAGAAGTGGCCTAATGAAGGTTTCTTTTGGCAATAGAAAGGCTAAAATTTTGATTAATAGTTTGGGGAATAGTTTGGAGAAAATAGAGACTTATGAGGATGATGAAAGTCTTAAGGATAATTGTATCCCTGTAAAAGTTGGTTCACATGTAGTAAGACGTAACCCTTATAGAGATCCCTCTTTAGAAGTCTCTAGGAATCCTGGCTAACAAGTTTTGGCTTCAGGTTGTCTAGCTAAAGACATTAAACTTACCATGTCCTAGGAGGCAACCTAGGATATTTGAGTAGATTTTTTTATTTATTTTATTTTTTTGTTTGTATTTTTTTATTTTATTGTGATATTCTTGTTTTTCTTATTATTTTTGTGAGTCAACTTAAGTGCCTCCCAGAGTTTGGAGCCTTTGTATGGGGATGTAAATAGGGTTGGCTCGAAAAAAATTGAAAAAAATGAAAAAGAACAAAAAAAAAAAATCTTTTATTTTGTTTTAAGAAAGCTCATCGATTATTCTTATCTTTGTCTCTAGTGTTTTAACTGAATGCTCTCTCTTGTGAGGAAGGAATGTGTTTTGCGGGATTTTCAAGTGAGCGCAGAAAGCTGTAATCTAAGTTGAGCACATCGTCTTATTAGCATTACCCATCAGGTTGTCTCATTCTAACCCTTTCCCTTTTGTTGTTTAATATTTCTTGCAATAGGGACATTGCAAGATTTGGGTTTGGGGGTGAGGGTGAGAATGAACAACAATGTGTTTTTATGATTATGTGTCAATAAGGTGAAAAAATGGGGTAAATTTGAAAATTTTTTTGCACATATGAGCTTGAATTGCATAGGCGACTTTGACTTGATAATGAGACTTGCATGATTGCTGAGTGAATTTGTTGGCACAGTTGTTCTATCTTTGTTATAAATCCCTCATTGCTTGCTTGGGTTATGTCATTTTTTATAAGCATCATAAGGGTGATTAATGGGGAGAAAAAGGCGATTTCGTTAGCCTATATTAGACCTAGCTTAAAGTTTATTGAAGTGCTACTCTAATGTGTTGAACAGTGATAATATCATTTTCTTTGAAGTGTTTCCCCATTCAGAAAAGAAAGAGAGAGAGAGCGAGAGAGAGCCAAAAAGACAAAAACATGAAAGGTGGAAAAAGTCAAAGGAAAATTGTGGGTCAAAATGACACAATTGTTATTCATGTGTTCTCAATTGTTATTTTGTTGTATTATGCAAAGTAAAAAGTGTGAAAAGCAGGAAAAAATGAAAAAAAATGAAAAAATGAGTAGAAAAAAAAAATTGTGGGGACAACACTCTGCTCTGGTTGTGTTAGGTAAAATGACTTTGGGTCTAACCAACTTTTATGGAGTCAATTTCCTCTTCTTGTTAATTACCTGATATGCTTAAACTGGCTGAAAGAAGTGACATGATTGAAGTTGAGTAATTGAGAGGTGCATGCCTAGTAATTGCTATGCCGTGTGGATGCTTGACTATGTGATTTTTGTCTCATGTTGATTCATTATTATTTGTGTAGTTCTTCTCACTGCATTTAACATAACATATTTTCCTTGAGTTTATTTGTTCCTTAGCTTGAGGACAAGCAAAGAGTGGGTTTAGGGGTCTAATGCATCTTTATATTTTACAATAAATTCAAATATTTTGCATGCAATTACATAGATCAAAGTGATTAATGTGATTTATTTTGTAAATTATTTGATCCAGTCTCGTTCGAGAGAAGAAAAGATTTTGTGAAGGCCTACAAGAGCAATTTGCAAAAGATTCTAGGCAACTGAAGTAGAAGATCGGTCATAATTTGAGTTGGGCTAATTTAATGGAGAACTATTGGGCTCAAATATATGGATCAAGGATTAATTTCTCATAGAAAACAAGGAACCTTGGCCTTTCTTGCAAATAAAGTCATTGATGAATGAATATGGCAAGTGACCTCAGTGTTCATTTTTGGAAAGTTTTCCCTGTCAAACCAGTTTCGGTATTTTGCTCGTAACTCCAACTCTAGAGTCAAAATCACGTGATTTTGGAGCCATTGGACTCCTAAGAGGTAGGGGTAAAATTCATATGAACACCAACCTTTCCAAATTCAAGAGGGATCAAGATGAAAAATCAGTTACAACACGTTTGAAAAATTCTCGTCACCTACTGGACACATTTCGGTATTTTGGACATAACTCGAGGTACAGAGGTCCAATAAGGTGATTCTTGCAGTTATGGAAAACTAATTAATAGAGCTACAACACTCCTTCGTTGACCTCAGCCCAGATTTGCCTTTAAGACAGTCAAAAAGGTCAGTCAAAGGAGAGCATAAAAATCGGCAACAGTTTCCTAATCTAGGAGGGACTTGAAAAGGAATTTGAGACCATTATAAACACCCACAATACACAACAAAAAAAAGGGACTTCAACCTTAAAATTTGCAGAAGATTAAATTGAAGAAAAAGTTGGGGTGCAGCCCTTGAAGAGAATTGGAGACAAAGAACTTCATCAACTTATTTGTCTAGGAATAATACGATGAGTTTTTCTTGTTTCAATTCTTTTTCCAATTTTTGCTTTGAACTTAATTATGAACTAAACCCCCACAATTCGGGGTGATAGTTAGTTATTATTTTTATTCATGTTCCGGATTCTCTTGGGATTTATTTGATTATTCATATTTGTACTTTATTACTATTAAATTATTGGTTAATCATTATTATGCTTGTAGCTAATTTCGTTAGTCAAGAATTTATACCTTTCGCCATATAAGAATCTTGTAGGTTCTTGTGGATACGAATATAGATTCATTAACTGGACTATACTTAATTGATTGTTTCAAAATTGAGATAGGTTATGCCACTGAGATAGCCTATGCCTTTCTAGTCTCGTTTAATTTTCTAGGATCTGTTAGATTAATTTATTAAAGAAAGTGAGAGATAATTTATGCCATTGAGATAAATTGTGTCTCAATCACTTTAGTTAATTAATCTAGGTCAATTAGAGCTTGTAGCCTAATCCCTTGTACTTAATTGGAAATCCTGGAGTTAACGAACATGCATAAGATAATTTTTTGGCTATTACCCTGAATCGCGTTTTCCCTAGACTTAAGTCTTGCAATTTTCTTGGTTGTTTTTTGCAATTATTTTTCTTTCATTTAATTTAATTTCTTTCTTTTTTCTGATTTCTTTTAATCTAAAAATCGTTTCGCTCGTGGTATTTAGCTTTGTTATCTTAAATTCTTAGTTTTAGTTTCTTTTTTTTTAGTTATTTTTATTTCTTTCCAATTTCTGACAGCAATCCCGATTTCCCGTGGTTCGACCCTCGAGCTACATTCGTGTGATAAAGAGGAAAATTTTCGTATTTTGCTGTTGAATGTTTTAATTAATTTTATTTGGCCATACAATGATGTGGTTAGTTGTTATACAGATTGTACAGGTTTTGTAAGTTAGTAGACAGCTTCTCTTTGCTGACTACTTGATATCCATAGAGAGTCAAGCGGTTCTCAACAAATAATGACGGAGTGGAGGAATGAAAGTTCCTAAAAGACCTATGAGGTTGACAATTAAGGGAGAATATGGCTGGCCAAAGAAGATGCTATTCTCAAGCAAAAAGCAGACTTATGTGGCTTGAAGAGGATTATACTTTGGATGAACAAATAATTGGGCACCTTCAACATTAATGCTTTTCAAGATTACTCAGTGGCTGATCTCATGAGTGAGTAGATTTGATGTTTGCCTGCTGATTTCACGAGTGAGTAGATTTGATGTTTGCCTGCTTGAACAGGACATCTCTCTTCTTCCCAAACTTATGATGGATCTCGAGATCAAGGATAGTCTTCAAACCGGCACCACCAAAACATTTCAACACATAAATAGTTGGACCTGCTTGGTTTTTTCTAACCTTGGGTGGTGCCGGTATTAAGTTTTTCCCAGAGATTAAAAGCTCTATCATATCTAGTGATGGAACTAATAAAAGCCCTGGTCCAAATGACTTTAACTTCCATTTCTACTAATTGACATAGGTGTTATGGAAAAATTTCACAATCGATCTCTATTTTATACATGTTCTTTTACTTTAACTCTACTATTCAAAAATAACACAACTGGTCTATAATGTTGTCAAAAGATGCTGCTAATGGTCTCACGTATTTGACATTAATGCTAATATTTGTTCCCACTATTTATTTTATCTCAATTAGATCTCATTGTCGCAAAAATAACGCAATTAGTCACCAAAGTTACTAGAAATAGTGCAAATAGTCCCTCCCGTTAGAAATAGTATTTTCTAGTTCACTAGATATTGATGACTTTTTTTGGCCAACGAAACTTACCAGATATTGACGACTGCAATGCACAATTTTTATTAATATTAGAAATCAAATACATAACTTTTTGAAACAATAAGAACTTTTCCGCTTTCCTTTTTGGTAACAATAAGGGCCAAATACATAATTTGACGCAAGTGAAACTAATTGAATCACTTTTTGTTATCGTTGAAACCAAAAATATATTTTTTTCGAATAATAAGAACTAATGTTGTGCTTGTTATATACTTATAAATTTGAAATATATATAAAATTATATTATATGTTTTTAAATTTAAGTATTCAATATAAGTATATAACAAACATGACATAAGTTGAAAAATGTGCAACCAATGGGTACAAACGGTCAACTTTGCCCTAACGTGGACGCGATTGAGTATGCCAAAAGTTTTCAGGACTACTTGGTAAAGTCAGTCCGGTGGGTCCTACATAAGTTAAAAAGTCTATTTGTACTTGCAGGTAACTACTTAAAAACGACCAGAACTTTTGGTCGTTCCGAAAGTTTGATATGAGAAAATGAGAGCAGATATTAGTTATGTGATGTTGGTGTTTGGAAGCTGGCTGCAACATTTATCTTAGGTTCAGGGCTTATTTGGATTAATTTTTTTTAAATATTTGTTTTTTAAAAATATTTTTCAAAAATTTAAAAATTTTAATTTCTGAAAAAGACTAAAATTAAATTCTTTTTAAGAATTCAACTTTTTTTGAAATCAAATCTAAATACTTATTGCAAAAAGATATTTTTTTCCAATAAAAATGTGTTTTTATTAAAAAAAAAACCCAAACAAGCCCTTACAGTTCACTTGAATTGGCTTTTCCCATAAGTGGTTTCTTTAACCTTCTAGAAAAAAACTAAAATTGAACTTTCTTTAGCATTTCATATTTTCCTAAAACCCAATTCAAATGCTTATTGAAAGAAAGATATAATTATTAATAAGAATAAAAGTGTTTTCTTTTTCCCCCTTCCAAATAAGCCCTTACAAGTGCTTGACTTTTCCCTTTTTCTTTCTGGAATGAGATTTTACCATCTCATTCATTAAACAAATATATTGCACGTAAAAAAAAAAATCAAATACACTCCCATGTTCATTAAAAGTTTATCCAGCAAAAATCCATTTTGAAAAGACCTTTCAGGGAAACTATGTTTTCAAATTAAAAAGCCAAATTAGCCTTCAGCCAGTATTAGTTTACTCCACAAATTAGTACTTCACTGCGTAGGGATCTGTAAAATCAGTGGCCTTTTAAGCATTTTACACTATTAAACCTGTGAAACGAATACTTCCCCAAAAAAAAAAAAAAGAAAAGAAGAAAAATAACGCAAAGACCGCTGCAATCTGGATGAACACATCACACACACATATATATCTAAAAAATGACTTTGTCGTTTAATTTTGAAAACCAGGTAATTTGTTGGGGGGGGGGGCGGGGGGTTGTCGGCCCCACATGTGCGAGGAGCCGAAGACCCAATCAGCAGGACCATCATACCCACACCTTCACTAATGTTGTTCACCGGGGGCAGTTGTGCATTGAGAGCTTGTTTAGATTGATTTTTTTTTTTTAAATATTTTTTTAATAAATTTTTTTAAAAAATTAAAAATTTTAGCTTTTAAAAAAACATTATTTGATCTTTTTCAAAGTTTTAACTTTTTTAGAAGTCAAATCAAATAGTTATTACATATTTAACGTAACTTTTTTTAAAAAAAAATTAATTTTTCATAAAAAAAAGTCAATCCAAACAAACCTTCAATCAGGTTGGGAGAATGGGATGAGGGAAGCATTTGCACATGAGTACCTCTTCCATCTCATACCAAAAAAAAATTAATTTTTCGTAAAAAAAAAACCAATCCAAACAAACCTTCAATCAGGTTGGGAGAATGGGATGAGGGAAGCATTTGCACATGGGTACCTCTTCCATCTCATACCACAGTCATTTTCGGGCAACGCCATTCCAAGCCATGCCGTAAATTCTACACTACACGAGTCCATTAAACATCTTCACCACAGCCCCCAACCCCACAAGAGGCTTTCAAAACAGTAACAGAATAGATGAATTGCAGCTCAGAATGGAACATAAAAGTTGGACAATTGTTGTCAGAATAGTTAACATTGTATATGTCTCAAAACGATAAGCATCATTAAACTGCGGATGACCAAATCACTATACCATCTCTGAATCAAGTACCAGATCAGCAAATACATTTGAGATTTCAGCTTCCAAAGCCCCACTTTTTTTGTTTAATTTGCTCACTTGGGCATCTCAGTTCCTTTTATTGAAAAATATCTCTTTAAAGTAAACTACCATTAATTATTTTTGATTTTATAAAATAGGTTGAATATCTAGTTTAGAAATTGGGTTTTGTGATCATATTTGTTTTAGTCCACCTCATAAATTCACACGGTTCTTTTATACGGAGCCCCATATATTCTGATAAATCATTTTGTGGGTAGGACTGTCAAAATTTATTATAAATAAGACTAGGTCCCCTCTCTTACTCTTAACCTAACAATTTTTCCTATAAATATCTATTAATATTGAGTATAGCATGTTCCCATAAGCATCTGTTAATATTGAGTAGAACGTAGAGAGAGGAATATCTAAATTTAAACTGGATAACAGTTATTTCTTCAACAATTTCTTAATAATAATGGCTTAAACAGGAACGCGCTTCCGCTATCAATTCTATTTTTCAATTTTATACTGTAAATTCATGTATTGTATACTATCTACATGCTGCGGTTACACTTTCTTTCTTCACACAAGATGATATGGTACCCATGTCTGCAATTAGTAATAATCACAATGCAAGTCAGGTGACTTGCACACCTTCAGACATAGAACACCAAAGGAATTGTAAGCCTTGCAAACAGAAAGAAGGCAGAGAGAGTGGTGGGAAGAGATGACATTAAGAGAAACTCACATTGATTTAAAAGGTGCACTAGTAGCTCCAACAGGGGTGTTAAAGGCAACCTCCTGAAATGGACGCGGGAACCATCCCAAGTCCCCACCATTCTTTCCTGATGGACATTCTGAATATTCTGCCGCTACCTGTGGAAAGAAGATGAAACCAATATGATTATGAGTTACAGCTACTGAGCTAAAGATTCGAACAAGAAAGTTATAGCTGACTTTTGCAATATACACCTATTGCTTGATTCATTTCCAAGAGATGTTTGACCACGTTATAGTTGTAATCTAACTCGTTAACATATTAGTTGTTGTAGTGAAAAATCCTGGGGTCCCATCCTAAAAACCAATTGGTCAATAGAAGGAGTAGCTCAGGACTTTATTAAGTGGCCTTAGATTTTCTGAACTTTCCATGTGGGAGAAATAACACTCTAACACTCTCCCTCACGTGTGACCTGAACGAATAATTGAAAGAAGGACAACACGTGGACAAATTAGAACATCACACGTGGATGAAGAGAATAATAATGGAAAGAAGGGCAACACGTGGACAAAACTAATAATTGAAAGAAGGACAACACATGGACAAATTAGAAGAACATCACACGTGGATGAAGAAGGGTTACACGTGAACAAATATATTGGCCCATAACCTGTGCTCTGATAACATGTGAAGAATTCTGGGGTTCTATCTTAAAAACTAATTGGTCAATGGGAGGAGTAGCTCAAAACCTTATTAAGTGGCCTTAGATTTTCTGAATTTTTCATATGAGAGGAATAACACTAACATCTGCAAGCAAAAAAAACGAAAGAAAAGGAAAGAAAGAGTATAGCAGATGTCATGCAGAATTTTACCTTAGCAAACTCCACCGTGGAACCTTGTCACCGTTTTCGAGCCAGCCATCTTGTAGCTTTTTGTATGCTTCATTAATTTTCCCTTGCTTCTTGCATAAAATATGCCTAGCTGGAAAAACAAAATTAACCAACTGTCTTGTGAGGAATTGGACAAAAATTCTTTCACGTGATCCCATGCAAACGAATTGGACAAAAATCCTCTTAGTAATAAAATGATATATAGCTACTAGAATTCCAATCTTAACATAGATAAAAATCTTAATCCGTCCTCCCTGTTTCTCAAAAATCACAAGAAGAAAAGAAAAAGGAGGGAACTCATCTTTGCCCAAAATAGTTTTTCTGCAGCTGGTAATTGACCCAGAAGAATTTTAAGAATTTAATATGATAAAAGAACTTGGGCACTTTAGTGTATTGCACTAATTTTCCTAACATTTAAATCCCCAAAAAGATAAACTTTTCATATCAAGAATTCAAGGTACCATTCTACAATCAATTTGCAGCAAATAAATGGAGAACGGGAAAAGATAATAAGGAAATGTTACGCACTCAAATTCATTAAAAGTTACTCTCTCTATCTCTGGGTTTGGGCCTACAAGAACACTCTACTAACCCAGAGCATGCAGAGAGCCCACCACATGTGGGGCCGCAAGCCTAGTGACGACCAAATAAATGGAGAACGGGAAAAGATAATAATTGAACTTTGAACTCTAAATTTCATCTTCCCTTTACATCTATCACCACACATACTTCACAGATTTTTTAACCCCCAAAGGAGCCATCAGAAAAAGCAAACATAATTCCAGAACAAAAACCCAACACTTCCACTATGTAAGATAACTGCAACAGCAGAGTCACGACCATACATACATACATACATACACACACACATATATATATATATATATATATATATATAAACACACACACAAATATATAATATGTATGTGTGAGAAATTGATTAGATACCCAGTTGCAAGAATTATCAATTAAGAAGAGAAAATTTGATCCACGAGACATATTTGCACAGACAAGTTATCAAATGCCAAAAATAAACCCAGAGTAATTATAATTAAAAAAAACAATCAAATAGAATTTGATATGGTAGAAGAATATATGAATATAAGAGGGAAAAAAAGGAAATTAAATAATAGAAAACAAGTCGTAGGCATGATAAAATTACCTTAAAGAATCTTTGGGTGAAACATGAATTGTTTAAAACTTGTACGTGGACTTTTAACATTTTGGGTAGGGGTGAGTTTCGAACCTGAGACCGTTTGGTTTCTAAACTCTGATAATTATAACGATCTAGCCCCAACTACTGGCCTGTCACCAACTTAAGCCTAACAAATTGGCCAAAAATGTTTAAACCGGTTATAACAGTAGTAGTGAACCCAACCCGTTATAAAGTGTACAAAAATCTCACAAAGAACTGATGTGGTATAGGGCGTTACAAACTCCCCCCCTTAAAGATGCGACACAGTAATAGAATCACATGCCAGAACCCTAGGCAGCGTGAAATTTGTCTAGAGCTTGCTCTGATATCACCTATGACGACCCAGGCCCAACTATTGCCCTGCCAGCACACTTGAGCCTAACCAACAAGCCCAAAATACTTAAATCAGTGATGACAGTAGTAGTGAACCCAAACTGTTATAAAGTGCACACAAATCTCACAAAGAATTGATGTAGGATGGGATCTCATCTAAAAGCTTAAGCTTATAAATAAAATATTAGTTTGTTTATTTATTGTGGCAACAACCCACGATTCATAAGAGCCATCTCTAAAATCTTGCATTAGGTCTTGTGTGATTGTGATCGTGTACCTCTGATGAGGATGTCAAGTCGTCAATCGAGAGTGACTATGATGTCCTACATTGGTTTTGATAGGGATTTGTTTATAAATGGGTGGTGCGTGTAACTAATAAGTTGATTTGACCATTTTAAGCTAGTTAATTTTAGGTGCAAGTAGTTTTTAGTTATGCCTATAAAACTAGTCTCAGTTTGTGAGCCTTGGGGTCTTGCATGGTCGCCCTTACTTGCGGGCACACGTTTGGGCTAAGGGAAGTGACAAAAATTTCCTCCCTTAGTGTGTCTTTTTAGATGCCTTGGCATACATAATATCCTATTGCATAACTTTGAGCTTGTCCAACATGGATTTCAAATCTAAAGATGGAGGTAGAAGCACAGTAATTTTTATTAAACTCCTTTGGCATTGCTTGACTAGTACTTACTTGGCCAATTCCAGTTCTTGAATTTTCTTCTAACAATTGGTAAAACATTTGCTTACTCATTTCAAAGTGGCAAAGTATATCTACTTTCAATGTGGTGACCCATTGCTTGCTTCTTCCATTTTGGCTTAGTTCCTATTAGTTTTTGGTCACTAGCAACTCATCAATTTTAAAACTCTAGTTTACCATGTAAGATCTTGGCTACTACTCTTAACACTAATTGATTGGTTTTGGAATGAAATCGCGTTTGTTTTAACATTTGACATTTAGCATTGTGAAATCTTGGACTGTAAAAGAACATAAGGATTCTAAATTTAGGGACTCAGATAGAATTCAAAGACAACAAAATCGATGGGATAATAGGTAATAGCTATAAAAGTGACTCTTTAGCTCCTCTAGAAGAGCTCACTTGGAAATTAGTATAGTTACACCAAAGTTGCCTTAGTTATTTCCACTTACATATAGAAGTATCTATCTCTGATATACAACACGATTAGCGACCATGTGCCTCTAGAGACTCACCAAGTAGCGTTGGAAAACCACAAGCCTCCCTGGAAAATGCCATTCTCAAAGCCCCTCCAGCATGATTCTAAAGTAGAAAAAAAATTAGATTGCATTTGGTTTGCCTATTTTCTGTTTTTGTTTTCTAGTTTTCATTTTCTATTTTCATTTTCTGAAAACAATTTTCATTTTCTATTTTCTAAAATTTAGAGAATGTGTTTTAGTTAGCAAAAGTGTTTTTCTTTTTTATGTTTATTTACAAAATTACTACTTTATTTTCTAAATTTTTTGGAGATATTTACAAAATTGCTACCTTATTTTCTAAACTTTTTAGAGATATTTACAAAATTACCACCTTGTTTTCTAAATTTTTTAGATATATTTATAGAACTGTCACCTTGTTTTCTAAATCCTTTAGAATTATTTACAAAACTACCACCTTGTTTTCTAAATCTTTAGAATTATTTACAAAATTATCACTTTATTTTCTAAATCTTTTAGAGTTATTTACAGAATTACCACCTTATTTGAAGAGAAAATACTTTTTTGATATTTTCTATTTTTCCTAAAAAATTGTTTCTGTTTTTTGAAAATGAAAACAAAAATGATTGACCAAATGAGTTTTCTAACCTAATTTTCATTTTCTATGAAGATGAAAACAAAAAACATGCAAACCAAATGCATCCTTAGCAACTCGCCTACTACAAGAGTGAAATACACAAAATATGGAACGAAGCAACTGTGTTTGGGGACAAGGCAGATGCTAATGATGCCATCGATAGGTGCCCCAAAAACCATGTACAGAAGTGAATGATGATGTCGGTAAAAAGGAGTAAAAGGCGCCTATTTAATTTAGTATTTTTTGTGCCTTTTTTTCCACAATTTTAGCACATTTTCCAGGAGTGATCTCAATTCCGACATAACTTTCCTAGACGTGTACTTTTTCACAATTTTACCACACAAATAAATTAAGGCAAGTACCCATTAAACTCAAACTAAGCATTGGCTTTCAATTTAAGCACATGCACATTTTTAAGCCCAAGTTAAGATTAAGCAAGGCTCAAGCACGGCATGTTCAAAGTAACTACCAAAGACAACTAAATACAATAGGGATGGATTTACCACATGTATCAACTTACCATTGCAAAAACAAGTTTCTCGAACATGGGGATTAGACTTTTTTGAAGAACAGTTTCAAGTTTACAAAGGAGAAAGTTGAGTAAAAAGAAAAATGATTTGACAAAAAGAGCTTTTAAAACTTTTGAGTTTGACTCTTAAAAACTCAAAGAAACATGAAACCTGAGACATTAAAAAACTCTAAAACAAAAAGACATTTTTACAAGACACTTAACAATTTTTTTTGTCATTTTTCTGGTTTTTTTTTTCTTCTTCTTCTTCTTTTTTTTAATCCATGAAGACTCAAAAAAAAAACTTAAGAAATACTAACTAAAACACATATATTTATAAGAGTGAATATACCACATTAAAAACACATCTAAACATAAAAAAAACTCAAAATAAAGGACTAAAACGAAGCATTCCTCCCCCACACTTATCACGCACATTGTCTTTAATGTGTAAAGGAAAGAAAGCAACAAAATAAAGAAAAATAAAACAAAGGTAAGGAAAAGAAAAAGCAAGAGGACTTCACTTAAGAGAGGCGCGGGAGGTGGTGGAACTGGCTATCATTCATCTAAAGTGGAGCTATGGTTCTCAATGAGATTCATCAATTTTTTTTTAACTTTGATCTGCATAAACAAAGAAATACACCTTCTTCCCCTTTTGGGATTAAATCTAATCATACAATTAGATCAATTCTCATCTCAAAATTGTCCAGAAGTTATGCAAGTATTCATCAAAGATTTTTTCAGTTAACTCCAATGATTGATAGGGCAAAATAATGCCCAAATATTTAAAAATAAATCTATCCGAGGTGTTAAAAATGTGTTTTTCATGATAAGCATGTCTAATTCTTGCATAAAACTTCTAACAAAATTCATAGTAGTTATAATATACAATCTCCAAGTAAGAAATCCAACCAAAATTGCCACAAAGTCCATTGACCACATTCTTGAAGCACAAAATTTCCAAAATCTCAACAAGTAAGAATTTTCGAGATATAAAAAAACATAAAAAGATTTCGAAATACCTTTTTTGTTGCACCAAATCTGAAAAACAAAGGGCAATACTTCGCAAAAAATCAAAATTCGGAACATGAGATGTTGGACACTTTGAATTTAGGATTTACAACACAAGGGAGCAAGTTGGGGAGCAATGGGGGCTACGATGGTTCTTGGCCGCGCGTCACCACCTCTGGTCAATCGCTAGCGTCACTTGTTGCATGGTGGGGAGTGGTGGGTTTGGTGGTTGGTATGATTTTTTGTGCTTTCTTGGCCATTCTTTTGTTCCCCTTGTGTTTTTGTGAAATGGGTTTGGAAGATCTTGGGTGATTTTGGTGTTTAGAGTAGTGGTTATGGTGGAAGAAAGTGGTGGGTTTCTCTAGAGAAGAAGAAAATGAGGTGGAATGGAAAATATGTTTTCTGACTTTTATGTTTTTTCAAGACAGCACTTGTGTGTGCCCATGCCTAAGCCCTTAGTGCGCCAAAAATTTCAGAAAATAGCTCAAAAACTCACCAAAATTTCAAAGTAAATCCTACCTGTAAACATCAAAGACCTCATAAAATATATTCAGACCAAAGTTAGGATTCTCAAGGAAGAAGAAGATAAAAAATAATAGAAAAAATCCTAAAAAATTAGAAAAGAATTTTTAAAAATTGGAAACTAACTAGAAAATAGTAGAAAACTCAAAATTGAAATTTCTAACTCTGTGGGTTGCCTCCCACTAGCACCTTTGCTAACATCATTGGCTCGACATAGCCAATCCATCTAAGCTTTATCAAGAGGCTTTTTCGACTCAATTCTATCACGGACGGGCTTCAAATGATGTCCATCAACTTTGATAACTTTGTTATTGCTCAAGCCCTTCACCTCAAGAGCATTTCTTTTCTTCTTCTCCAACTCTTGGGGTTGTAACTTCCTATATGCACCTCTCTTATCTACCATAGGTGGATTCAATCGACTTTGAATTTCTCCAGTTGGCTTCCTTTGTTCCTGCAAATTAGTGCTACCTGCAAAAGTCTTCTTAAATTCTTTCGGCTTTTCAAGAGTAGGACTTTCACAAAAGATAGCACTTAGCTTATTATTATCAACTATTTCTAAAGCAAAAACACAAGACACTTCACTAGGATTTTTCATGTCATTATAAACATTAAATTTAACAATGTCTTCGTCAAACTCCATAGTGAGAATACCTTCGTGCACATCAATTTTAGTCCTAGCTGTACTAAGGAATGGTCTTCCTAGCAAAATTTCACAAGACTTAGAAAATGAATCTTCCTACATATTAAGTATATAAAAACCAGTAGGAAAGACTAAATCATCTACACACACTAAAACATCTTCTAAGACACCTTTAGGGTAAACCAAAGACTTATCAACTAATTGAATAACAACTCTTGTTTCTTTCAAAAGTCCTACTTTCCAAGGTCCCGCATTCAAAGTAGAATAAATGGACTTGACTTTCTAAGGTCCCGCATTCAAAGTAGAATAAATGGACTTAGGCATCACATTAATGGAAGCTCCTAAATCACACATAGCTTTCTCAATACCTAGAGAGCCTATGTGACAAGAAATAGCAAACATACCTTGGTCCTTGAATTTCGAAGACTAATCCTTTTTAAGCATGGTAGAGACATTTTCCCAGGCTTATTTTGTCATTCTCAAAGAGCTTTTTTTTGTTAGTGGACATTGCTTTTAGAAACTTTGTAATTTGAGGTACTTGCCTAATTGCATCTAGTAAGGGAATATTTACCTCTACCTTGCGAAAAAACTCAAAAATCTCCTTCTCTTCCTTCTCTTTTTTGGACTTTGCAAATCTTTCGGGGAAAAGAGGCTTAACCACCAGCTCTATACCATTTTTAAGCTCTGTTTCATTACTGTCCAGCACTTTTTCGTTGCATTCCGTGCCTTCTTTTTTGATTTCTTTCTCTGTTTCAGGTGCTGTCAACTTTGCGTGCTCATTCTCAGCCAGACAGTGGCTGTCCGACAGCTCTTTTTCACTTCGTAATGTGATTGCATATGCATTCTCCTTTGGATTGGCAATTGTTTGAGAAGGTAATTTATCACGGGACTCCAACCTACCCATGGATGTTTCAATTGGGTCATTTGTGTCTCCAAATTCTTTATACTTGCCCTCGTTTCTTGTTGAAACTGTTGAGTGTTAAGAGCAAAAGATTTCTCAATATCCTCAAGAGAAGTACCTAAACTTAAAGGTATGGACTGCGATGGTAGGGCTAGTCATGGCTGGAAGTATTGCGAATTTAGTGAATAAAAATTTTATGGCCCTGCTCCATGGCTTAAGTTTGGGTGATCCCACCAACCTGGGTTGTATGTACTCGAAAAAGGATCATATCTTTGTTGTGATGGACCGGCAAACCCTTTAATGGCATCAACATGTTGTGGATCCTCTTCTTGGAGCGTGGGACACATATCAGTTGGGTGTCCCGTCATAGCACAAATTCCGCAAACTTTTTGAGTCGCAGCACTACCGCCTACAACCAAACTTTGAACAAGAGAAGTTAACTGAGTTGACTTTGAATCAAGTGAAGAAACACTTACCTCATTAACTCTTCTTGGAGGCTTGTATCTATTCCCAAATTGTTGTGAATTTGCAGCCATGATGGAAATCAAATCCCTAGCCTCTCGAGGTGTTTTGTTGATGATTGCTCCTTTGCTAGCGGTGTCTATCATTCTTCTCTCAATTGGAAGGAAGCCTTTATTAAAGTATTGGATAAGAGATTGTTCAGAAACCCCATGTTGGGGGCAACTTGCACAAAGTCTCTTAAATCTCTCCCAATAATCATAAAACAACGTTGAATCCCTTTGCTTGATGGCACAAATTTCTCTCCTAATTAATGCGGCTCTAGAAGCTAGAAAGAATCTATCAAGGAATGCTTTAGCCATATCTCCCCAAGTAGTGATGAAACCGGATGGAAGATAGAATAACCACTCTTTCGCCGCATCCGCCAAGGAAAAAGGTAACACTCTTAATTTAATTTGGTCCTCCGTTACACCATTGGGCCTCATAATTGAACAAACTATATGGAACTCCTTCAGATGTTTATAAGGATCTTCATTCTCCAACCCATGAAAAGTGGGTAAAAGACGAATTAATCTCAATTTTAGCTCAAAATTGACATTAAGCTCCAGATAAGTGATCCAAAAGGGTGGTTAATTCAAAGAGACAACGGCTAATTCACGCAAAGTTCTATTGTTTTCAGCCATCTCCTCTTCTTTTTCAGACTCAGTAGATGATTTGGACCAAACTTGTCATGTTTTGGCTTGTTTCTCGCGTTGTTTTCGCAACTTTGCTTCTTCTTTCAAGCTCTTTGTGGTCTTTTCAATCTCTGGATCAAAATGCAACTCACTTGTATGATCTAACCTGGCATCAAAAAATAAAAATTTCAGCACCAATCCCCGACAACGGCGCTAAAATTTGATGGGCGTTGAAACCACAAAAAACAAAGTACCAATTCTTACCTCGCAAATTTAATTTGTGTACGCGATGAGAAAATGGTCGAATCCATGGGGATTGGGAGATTATATTATACTAATTATGCCAAGTAGATTAATCAAATAAGTTGCAATCAAAGAGGGGGTTTTTAATGCGAAAAAGTAAAATAAACAAAATTGTCTAGCACACTGGTCCGTTCTGCGTGGGTACGCAACTCGACCAAAAAATAATAAAATGTAAATAAAAATGACTAAAACACGCAATCCTAGGTTCTCGCAAGGCTGGAAAAATAAAAAATCAATGAGAATTAAATTTAGCCTAAGGTATAATCGTAATTTCTGTCAACAAATCCAATCCTAGATTCAAAGATACTTCCAACTATCTTGATAAATCAATTATGGTTATTGGCACGGCCCAATAACCTCATCTTTCCTTACAGTATTGATAACGATTTAAATCCCCTACGATTTCTCATCTTTCCTTACATTGATGATGACAGTTTAAATCCCCTACGATTTCTCATCAGATTGGGGTACCATTAATTATTTTTTATTTTATAAAATAGGCTGAATATCTGATTCATAAGTTGGGTTTTGTGATCATAGTGGTTTTAGCCCACTCATAAATCTATACGATTTTTTTGTGCGTAAGCCCAAATATTCTGATAAATCTTTTATAGGTAGGACTGTCATAATTTATTATAAATAGGGCTAGATCCTTTCTCTTACTCTTAATCCTAACAATTTATTTCCCATAGACATCTGTTAATCTTGAGTAAAGCAAGGAAAGGAAGATCCTAGCCTAAATTGATTAACAGTTTTCTTCAACATTATGTCATTGAATAATTCATTTACAATAATGACTCAAACAAGTACGTGCTTCCGCTATCAATTATGTCTTTGAATTTATTATTGTAAATTCATGTATACAATCCTAATTGCGCTTACATAGAAAAGATTCATTTTTCGTAAAATTAAAAAAAAATTTCTTATAAATTTAGCTATATGTATAATCTATATCAATATGGTTAATTATGTAATTTTATTTTTAACCAAATAATATCATTATGTTAGAGAGAAAAAAATTTTAAAAAAATTGACAAATGTAAGATTCATTATGCTTGATGATAAATAATGATGTGCCATTGCATAAAAACTCCAAAATGTTTATATGGCACTCTTAGTATTTGAAGTATAAATTTTTATAGAATAATATACTATAGATACAAACAATCACATATAATTAAGTATACGCTTATGATGTCGATGGTGGTGATTACGATGAAGCATTAGTACAATTAAATTTTTAGTAATTATTTTTTTAGACATTCTAAAATTAAACCTTGGTCAGTAACACTTAAAAATAATTTTTAAGTTATCTTTTAATGTTTTGACATAGTGAAAAGCACCACTTCTCACCACTTCTTTTTGTTTTATTGTTTAGTAAAATAGTTTCTCACATTAACTTCTAATATTTCAATTAGTTTTTGTGACAGGATCACAATTTTAATGTTTCAAACTAGTATCTATTATTTTAGCTATTTTCCACTATCCTAGTATTAACGCCTTATTTTAGCTTTTTTTTTCCCCTTATCCTAGGCTTAACTTCTTATTTTAGCTTTATATCATACCCTTTTATTTTTTTTATCCTATCTTTATATTTTAACTTATCTATACTCTTGTTATGTATTTTTTTCACTATTATATTTCTCTACTAAAGAAAAAAAAATTAGGAAATTTCTTTGCTAGTGCATAGCTTTGTCTTTTATGATTGCAAAAAGATTATTCCACTTGCCTCTCACATTCTAATATGTAAAAAATGGTTATGCAATATTTTTTCTATTTTCTACCTAAGTAACAATCTAAAAAATTGTTACGTCTGAAAAAATAAATATAAATAATTTTTCACAATAACATAAATATTATAACAATTATCTATTAAATTATTTCCTATAAATGATGTTAACATTTTATAAACTTAAATTGTATATTGTGATGTAAAGGTTTGCAGCATAAATCTTGAGCACCATTGTTTATTATGGATGATTGTATGAGATTATTTTTATTCTATGAATAATTTTTTAGAAAAGAATTTATATGAAATTATGGAACCAAAGTCTTAAAAAATGAAAGACAAATAATTTTTTAAATTAAAAAATTGGCAAATACAATTGACAATTAACCAGAGAAAAACATGTATAGTGTGATAATGATGATTTTGATTATTGCAAGGGATAGAAATGAGAAGAGAGCAAGATAAATTAAGAGAGAGATGGGATTCAGTCGCTCAAGAGAAAGGAGGAGGGGAGAGAAAGAAAAGTGTAACAAAAAGTGAGAATTAGGTGATAATAATTATTTTTAATGGGTAAAAAAGTTGTTCTATCCTATCATAAATGCTTTTTGGCCATGAATTAAATTTTGAGCTGTATTTCGTGTTCCACAGTCAACACCACAGCTCAAGCTGATTATAGCCTGACAAAAAGGAAAGCCAATAATTTCAAGAAATGTAATTGTTTGGAGGATTTTTATTTTATCTCTCTGCTCATCGAGGATTAGCTGGAATCAATTAGAAAAAAGAAGGGAAAAGCCAATGGTCTTGTGACGAATGTGGTCATTGTCAAAGTATGGCCCCACAAATTGGATTTTCTACAAGAAGGGTAATTTGATTTGGTCAGAAATACCATGCTATGAAGTACGTTCGCATTTTAGCTCTTTATTTCAGAAATGTTTCTTCAATTTTGAAAAGTTCTTTTTAGGAAAAAAAAAAATCAGATTTGAAGTTTTATAGCACAGACAGAGACAATAATACGATCCCATAAAGTTCATTCGAATTAGCTTCTTTAAAAAAAAAAAAAAATTATTTTCTAGAATAAAAATATTTTTTTATCAAAAAGTCAAACCCATATGTGCCCTGAGCCACATGCATTGTGCATACATAGAAAGTCTTACCCACCAAACTGCTATTATAATATATAGCCCCACAAAGCCATATCTTCAAATCTCTTCATGAACATTTTCTTATACTAAAATCTTCGCTTTCTCCGTTGCAACTGATTTAGTTATGGCTGCAACACTCAAAGTAGCCGTGCTCGGAAAATGGCTAGCGGCACCACCACCTAGTACTGTGTCCGATTTTTCTCCCCCTCTCACGTTTTCCGACATGATGTGGATGCTCTTAACCTCTCCTATCCAACGCCTTATCTTCTATGAGTCCCCTATTTCCAAGAACCAATTTATTGATACCATCATCCCCAAGCCGAAAAATTCGCTATCCCTTGCTCTTCAACACTTTCCATCACTAGCTGGGAACTTGATAATCCCTCCGGATTCCAGCAGGGCTGAAATCCGTTACATTAACGGTGATTCAGTTCCATTAGTCTTCGCTGAGTCTTCCTTTTCAAAATTTGACGATCTTGTAAGCGATAAGCCTCGAAATTGTAGTGAGTTTTACGCTCTTGTTCCTCAGCTGCCGCGATCTTCCAAGTCTTCTGGATCAACAAAAGTCCCGCTGCTTGCTCTCCAGGTGACTTTGTTTCCAGATATTGGGTTTTGTATTGGAATAAGCAACCAGCATGTTGCTGGAGACGGCAGCAGCATGTATGATTTTGTAATGGCATGGGCTGAGATCTCTAAACTAGGCGAAGATTCATTGCCTGTTTTACCGTTTTATGACAGGGATGTCATGCCGAGATACACAGAAGAGTTGGACGAAATGTTCTGGAAGTTTGTAAAAGACGGATTAGACAACAGCCGGATAGATTTTGATCAAGCTCATGGCCTTCCTGCTGATGCTGATAAGGTCCCAGCCACATTTGCTTTTGGCCTAGACGATGTGAAAAGGCTCAAGAACTATGTATCGGCTCAACAATCTTCGCTAAAACATTTATCGACATTTACAGTAGTCTGTGGTTATGTATGGCTTTGTCTGGTAAAAGCGGGGAATGCTATATCAGACATTGCAGCTGATGATGAAACCGTATTATTTCGGTTCTGCCGCAAATTGCCGGGGACGAACTGATCCACCCATACCAGCAAACTACTTTGGTAATTGCTTAACATATTTTATTGCAACAGCCAAAAATAGGTGGTTGAGTACTGGAATGGAAGGGCTACCAATTGCAGCTGAGCAGATTGGAGAGGCAATTCACCGGAGATTGCAGAACAAGGATGGACCATTCAAAGATCTTGGAACAGTCTTCTCGGACATGTCAGGCATAAACGTGGCGCGCACTGTGAGCCTTGCTGGCTCGACGAGGCAGAACTATTACCACATGGATTTCGGGTGGGAAAAGCCCAGAAAGTTTGAGTTTGTTTCGATAGATTCGACAGGGTCCTTATCCCTCAGCTGGAGTAGGGAGCCAGGGGGCATAGAAGTTGGTTTGTCTATGCCGAAGGCGAAAATGGATGCTTTTTTGACAATCTTCATGGAAGGGCTTAAGGCTTTGTAGAATTATAAACTGAGAAATGCTGCAGTCAAGGCTTTTGACATCGACCTTGATTCATTACAACACAAGAATAATCTTAAGGCTCAGGTTCGCAATAAAAGATTACTTTTTGCTGCCCTTCTTCTATACATGTGTAGGTGGTTTCTTGGTTAATTTACTTTGTCTCAGATTAGTCAATCTATGATCTTCTGTTTGGATCTTCAATTGCCTTCCAAACTTTTGAAAAACAGAATGGAACCATTCTTTCTCAGGCGAATGAATTATAATTTTGTTGTAACCTTTTTTTTTTCTTTCTTCTTTTCTTTTATTTTTCTCTTCAACCCATGACCCTTATGGGATTTGAGCATTAACCACCACTTTCTGAAAAATAGTATCAATTATTCGAGCTATTTGTAATGTACAACGACAACAGAACAAGTTTTGACGCCGAATACGATTGACAGGGAACCAAATTAAAGGAAGCTACGCAAAGCCAACCTCCTAGTAAAGCCAAGGCCTAAACGCCTAAATCAAGTAAGGAGTTAAAAGCTCTTTCACCAACTTATTGTCCATATACTTAATGACTTTAAAGAGACATTGGTGATGGGGACAAGGTATTTGTTGCGGGAGCAGACACGAAGTAGGGAACCAACCCCTGGGGATTCCTGTAGGCTAGTAGTGTGCTCGACATTAGTCTCAAACTTTGGGTTTGTTTGGGTTTGCTTTTTCAAAAAACTAAAAGTTTATGTTCTGGAAAAAATCTGAGATTGAGCTTCTTTCATAGTTTTATAGTTCGGAGCGTAGATTTTACAATTATGTATTTGAAAATATTTTACCGTATGGAGTACATAAGATAGCAAACTCGAGTTGTTATACGGACTGTACAGGTTTTGTAAGTTTGTAGAAGGCTTCCCTTTGTTGACTTTAAGTAAAATCAAAATCTCTAATAACAGAGCTTAATTTGGAGAATTATGCATTGTGTACGAGCTTGCTTAAGACCATAAAAAGGTCGAAATAAAATGCCCACCTTATGAGGTAGAGGTTTCATAATAACTTCCTCCTTGTAGAATAATTATCTAGAAAAGTATTTTTGACATGAAAATCTTAGTACATAAATTTTTGCCTAGAGCAATATTTACGAAACGCCAAAAAAATATGTCCTTATTCATATCCCAGCTAAACATATAGGCATATCTTGCTAGACTAATCAAATCATCTAGAATTCATTTTGCTCAAAACAAAAACACAGGTCAGCCTAAAAATTTGTTCGTTAGTGTAAGCTCTGCAACCAAATAATCTAAAATTTTCTCTATTGTCACAAATAGTAAATTGTCATTGAAAGAACTTGCAAACAAACAATTGCACAATCACATTTCTTCAAGTCAAACATGTTTTCTACAAACTAATTTCCACTTTTTAGTCCATGACAATGAGGTCATCTTGATGCCTAATAATCATATTCTACGAGAGAAAGAATATTAAAAGACATGGTTTCCATCTTCTGCACCCATGTTGCATAACAAACATACGATATTTACATGAATGCTTAAAAAAAAATTAGAAGGTGGTTCATAGTAGGCAACCTATACAAAATCATCATCTAGGTAACAAAAGCATGTTGAGGACAGCGATTCTCGAGCTAGACCACTTTATACCAGGGGACTAGTTGGTGCTTTTTACGAATAAACTCAAGGGTGGAGCCAATAAATTAATCTAAGGGACCAAGATCAAATTAAGAAGATTAATTATACTAAACATTTTAAGTGTAAACAAGTGTAAAATCTAGATAACTATTCAAGAATTATATAATAATACCTATAAAGAAAAATATCTACCACAAATATTATGAGATTATATAATGAAAAATTTACTAACCCAATCAATGTTGGGCTTGTCTCTCTTTCATAAAATAGAATTTTTTTTTAATTATCATATTTATATGAATATCTAAATAATTTCTTTTCATATATGTATAACTAAACTATTTGTAATAAAGTCATTTTCCATTTAAGCGAAAGTGTTGTTTTGATAGTTTTAATAGAAAAGAACCTAGTCATAGATCTTGTCTAGACATGAAAAGTAAAAATAAATTAAATTACCACTGGAAGAGAAATTATTAGCTTCTAACTATCCTGCAATAAAAATATCTATGCTCCAATGCATAAGTTATATCAATCTATGAACTAAAAGATAAGCTATTGATTTTAAATTTTTGCCCTTTTTTTTTTTGGTTGAGAAAGTAGCAAATTTCATTAAAGCTCAACCAACCATGTACAAATTGTGAATGCAACTCCCTACATTAGAATTTCTCCTAATCTCCACCTATAATCTACCCTCAATCTTTTTACATTTTGTTTGTAACGCCTACCATTCATAAATTTAATTTTAGTGAGACAAAAACTGCTACTGAAAACATGTTCCTCTGACAAGAACTTTCTATCATGTATCCTCTTATTTCTCTCATACCAAATCTTCGCAATAATAGCACAAAAAACAAGTTTAAAAGCCATAGATTGAAGATCATCACTGCTCACAAACCTGCTACCCCATCTCTCAATTTCCTCCCAGTTAGGATGCAAGTTTTCAAGGCAAAGTAGCTGCAAAAACCTTCTCCAAATCCATCAAGCAACTCCACAATCAAAGAACAGATGTTGCTAATCCTCTGTTTGCCAATGACACATTTCACGTGTGTAATTTTCTACCACACCCTAGGCCTCTAATCCATCCTTAGTAGGTAGACGATCAATACAATCAAGCCAAGCAATAAAGGCATAATTATTAACACATACCTAGCCCCAAATATGCTTGTGCCAGACCATTGATCATAAAGAGCTCTAATTTTATCCCATGTCGACGCCACAGGGAAGGCTTTTGACATATTACCAGCCCAGATAAAGCAATATCCAATCCTTCTAAACCATTGTTGAGCCCTTTCACGTGCCTTAAGCAATTTTTTCTACTTCCAAGAATCTTCTGTTCTAGCTCCAATCTCCTAGAAATCTCTACCTATTGAGTAATAGCAATGAATCCACTGAGACCAAACTAATTGCATGTTAACTAGTAAAAACCACATTCATTTCTAGGGGAAAGCCAAATTTATATCAGCAAGCCGTCTAACACATATATTACAAATTGTATTCTGTAAATTATTGTTACTCGTCAAAGATAATAATATTAACATCATGAGCCCATTTCTAATTCTTTTTCTTTTATATCTTAAATTGGCTTGACTATTTTGATTAATTAGACAAAACGATGAATAAAAAAGTAGAGTCACTTTGACTATATATCTAGATTAAGAATTTTTTTAGTCAATTAAAAAGTTTTATACACCTTTTTTGAAAAAATAGAAACATAAATTTTAAAAAAAAAATTGGAGGCTTTGGGGGCCCAGGGCCTGGGATTCCCTCAGTCTTCCTTGCCTCAACCCTAGAATAAACTCCGTGGTGGTCTTAGGGAAAAAGCTTTATTGTGACTACAAAGCCATCTTACTTATCATCTCTCTTACTTGAAAACTAGGCCCACAGCTTGATCCATCTAGACTTGGATTTTTTCTATGTTCATACTAAACACAATCAGCTTTTGACTTCTCCATAGTAACAGGCACCGCTGGTGCACTAGTCTCCTCAAACAAAATGCCTTTGGCAATAATAGATTAAATGTCCTAACTAAGAGAGGATCACTTGCTTCTCTAGGTTATCCTAGCAAATTTGAATAATGACCCAAGTTGAATTACCATCTTATCTAAAAGCTTAAGCTTGTAGAGAGAGTTTTGGTTTGTTTATTTATTGTGTCAACATGCCCCTTCACGTGCAACTTGAATTGTTTAGAACTTATATGTGGACTTTTAACATTTGGGTGGTGGTGAGTTTAGAACCTGAGACCAAGCTCTGATACCAATTTGAATTACCACCACATCTAAAAGTTTAAGCTTCTGGAGAAGATATTGGTTTGTTTAGTTATTGCATTAGCAACCCACGACTTATAGGAGTCACTTCTAGAGTCCTACACCAGGTCCTGTGTGATTGTTATCATGTACCTTTGATGAGGATGTCAAGTCCTTAGCAGAGAGTGACTATAATATCCTACATTGGTTTGTGTAGTAATTTATGACTTGTTTATGAGTGGGTGGTGCGTGTAACTAATAATTCGATTTAACCATTTTAGGCCAGTTGATCTGAGGTGCAAATAGTTTTTAGTTATGCCTATAAAACTAGTCTTAGTTTGCAAGCCTATGTGTTTTTTGTAGGGTCACCTCACTTGCGGGCACAGGTTCAGGCTGGGGGAAGTGACAAAAATTTCCTCCCTTATTGTGTCTTTTTAGATGTCTTGGTATACATAATATCCTATTGCACAACTTTGAGCTTGTCCAGCATGACTTTCAATTCTAAAGATGGAGGGAGAAGCAAAGTAATTTTTATTAAACTCCTTCGGCGTTGCTCGACTCGTAGTTACTTGCCAATTCTAGTTCTTGAATTTTCTTCTAAGAATTGGTAAAACATTTGCTTACTCATTTCAATGTGGCAAAGTATATCAACTTTCTATTTATTTACAATCCTGGTTACTTCTTTATGTTAAAGATTTTTTTTTTAATTAGAACACCTAATTTTCCACAACAGGATCTTCAATTCATGAGAAGAGATAGGAATTAATGATTGATCCCCAAGAAGAACCACCCCCTTCCTTCATGATGTACACATTTTATGGATAACATGTGCGTGTTAGTTGGGGTAACAATGGCATTTAGAGCGCAATTCATGAGAAGAAAGAAGATAAGGAAGAGAACAAGTTTGCAGAGTGCATGTTAGCAGGGATAACATGTGCAAGGTACGTAGGAGGATGGAGAGAAAAGGGAAAGGCATGGTTCTAAATAGTTGCTAAAAACACTATTTTATGTTGTTCACTTTTTTAATTAATGTTATTATTTAGTAGTAATAAAAGAACTGGTTTCTTAATTGCACATTATTCTATCGATTTAGTTTTGTTTAATTTTTTTTTTGGCTTAGTAAAAAAAGATTTCATTAATATTCACAAAAATAGTCTTCTATGAGAGAAGGTTTATATTTACATTCCATGCTCGTATAATAACAGTATTCAAAAGGGACTACTTAACTTTTCTAATTTTGTACACTTTAGACTTGATATACCTACTCTTTCAATTTTGTTGTAGGTGCATCAACTCTTCAGTCTTAAATTCTACATATAGTTGCATTTTTTGGCCTCTCATAGCCCAAAATCAACTGTGTTTTATGGTCTCTTTTTTTTCTTTTTTTCTCTCAATGTGGTATTAGAATTACTATTTTGGTAGCATGTATCATTATTGTTATTATCACTGCCTATACCATTGCAGACAATAATCTCACCTACGTAAAAAGCTTGTTAGTCCGTTATCTAAGGTTTTTAGACCCTCCCTATCGGTATCTTTGATCTTTATCTCTTTGCATTTTAATTCAGATAATCTTATTCTCTTTATAGTCTCTAGGCTCTCTGATATTTTATTAGTCGTCTCGTTTTTCATTCTCATATGGGTTTTTCAATGGCACAAAATAGCTATATAGCCTCTTTAATGTCTATGGTGAACCTACATGGTAAATCTCTCTTTCATGTCTTTAACAATATTGTAGTGAACTTCTCAATATTGATCATAATGACTTTGCTGATGATCACTCGGTTTACATTGTTCTTTTGCGGATCTTGTTATCTATGAATGTCATTTGATTACTTGTACAAATTCTTCAATGATTCAGTAATTCAGTTACCAAACTTAAGTTGGTCTTCATCAATCTTGCTTTGCCAACTTGAATTTGAAGGTGTGTATATTTAATATTTCAATTCCTTATGATATGGCACTAAATTAGACGCCAATAGCCTTTCCAAGTTTGATTGCTTATTACTCTTAACATTTTCTTCTTATAAAGTCACTAAGTTACGAAAATTATAAATAGACTCTTATTGTATTTTCCTATACACTAAGATTTCATTATTTTGTGATTATCTCTCTTGTTAGGGCCTCTATTGGGGGGTTACGCCTATTATCTTTAGTATACATATATTTCCTCTCAATGATTTCGCTTTTCTTTTTCTTTAACCATGACATTAGAACTAAGACTTTGGTTCAGTCTTGTTCATCACATACCCATTAATGTGTGGTCCGTTTCTCTCTTAAGCCTTAGTCTACTCTTGTTCACTGATCATACATATATTTTTATGGCGACCCATTTCTCTCTTCTTCCATTTTGGCTTAGTTCCTATCAGTTTCTAGTCACTTGCAACTCATCAATTCGGGTCACATGAAATACAAACTCTAATTTACCATGTAAGATCTTGGCTATTTCTCTTAACACTAATTGATTGGTTTTGAAACGAAATCTCATAAGTTTTAAACATTTAACATTTAGCATTGTGAAAGCTTTGATTGTGAAAAAACATAAGGATTCTAAAATTTTGGACTAGAATAGAATTTAAAGACACAACAACCTCGAAGTCGATGGGATAATAGGCAATAGCTATCAAACTGGCTCTTTAGCTCCACCAGAAGAGCTCACGTTGAAATTAGTATATTTACACCAAAGCTGCCTTAGTTTCTTCCACTTACATATACTGGAAGTATTTGTCTCTGATCGTTTCTGCAAAATGAATTTTTATGTTTTGGTCAAAAACAATAAATATTTTATACAAACAGTAGCTTAAGTACAAAAGGAACAATATTTCTATCGACGAGCAAGTTTAACTCTAAAACAATACAACTAGTCTTTAATAAAAAGAAAAAGAATTCTATCCTAATGGTCTAAACTGTTTAATCTGTTATGCAGGTGGCATCAGGATATGAGGAGTTGCACTATCAACCTAGGAAATAAGAGAGAACTTTGAACAACAAAAAAAAAAGATTTCCGATAGGAGTAAAAAATAGCCACAAACTATACCAAACTTGCATAATATCAAATCTGATAGAATATTCTTGCACAAGGATTCCATATGATAATATAGTTATAGTTGCCCCTCAATTGAGCTAGATTCCATTTTACAAGAGTCATACTACATACATAATATTATCATATCCTTTTCTTGTATTTTTTTTTTTTGTACATAGCAGTAGTAATAACTACGTAATACATCCAGAAGCCAATGCTATTTGCTTGCTGGCCAATCCTTTTCTTTATAGAATCAGGGGTCATTCCATAAGACGTGCATGAGTTAGCTTCTACAGAAAAGTGTTTGGTGCGTATGAGAAATTAATTTCAGGCTCCCTAGGGTCCTTCTTGAACTATGTGCAATCTTAGTTCAAATGAGTAAAAGATACTCTCGTAATATTATAAGATCACAGTAAAATTCAATAAATATATTTGTAATATTATAGTTTGGAAAAAAAAAATTTGTGGCCAAAATAACTTGGCCAAAATGGCCAAAATAGGGATAAATTAGTAATTTCAACACATCTATTGTCTATTTTACCCATAATGAAAAAGTCAAAATTTTAAATTTGAGTTAAACTTTTTCTTTCTCTGTCATCATTAAATATTCAACCTCAATTGATGTATCATCATTTCCAAATTCCAATGGATTGACTAACATTTGTGCATCTTGTATGTATACATATATGTACACACACACATATATATATATATATATATATATGTGTGTGTGTATATGTGTGTGTGTGTGTGTCAATAAGAGTATATCAAATTATATACATTTGTGTGCCTATAATGACTAAACTTTCCATTCACATGCTGGCAGTTCATTTGTCAAGTTATATGTGTGTGTATATATTGTATAATGGCAGTGAGTGTGAGTCTTGGAGGGGTAAGAATTGGTGGTGCTGATGGAGATGGAGTGGGTTGAAAGTAATTTGAAACAATTCAAGAGAGAGAAAGGGAGAAGAGCGAGTGTGTGTGCCGACTGAAAGAGAGGAGAGAGAAAGAGATAGGGACAAGAGAGAAAAAATGTTTTCACAAATCTAATTAGTATGTGGATATACAAGTGATACTATTTTCATATTTGACCAAGAAAAAAATAATGGATGTGTTTAAATATACACCAATAATATTATTAAATTTATGTGGTGAATTATTAAATTTTATTTTTCACTAAATGATATTATTGTAAATGTAAAGAAAGGGGGAAAAAAATAAAATTGTTAGATCTCTAATTAGCAACGAAAATATCCATTGCGAATTAGCAAACTTTTCTTTGGTTGCTAATTTGACTCTATTTAGTGATGGATTTCTCGTCATTAATTTGCAATGAATTGGTGAAGAAAGTCAATCGTTTTCTAATATAGAGACGAAATATCAACTGAATCATATTTAGAGATAACTAATTTAGTGATCCCTATTTTTGTCACTAATTCATCACTAAATGAGATTTATTGATGGATTCTTTCGTCTCTAATCTGAAACTTGTTAGTAGTGGAGGAAAGTACAAAAGAATGGGCAAGTTTTTGTTTAATTAGTTAATCGTATAAAAGTCTAATATCATGAGTCTATGTCATGATTTATAATTAGGGCAGATTCATCTTTTGTAAAACTAAAAAAGAAAAAAGTTGTTATGAATTTAGCTATATGTATAATTTATATCAATATGGTTAATTATGTAATTTTATTTTTAAGCAAATAATGTCATTATGTTCAAGAGAATTTTTTTTAAAAAAAAAAATTGACAAATGTAAGATTCATTATGGTGAATGATAAATAATGGTGTGTCAATGCACAAAAACTCCAAAATTTTTATGTGGCATTCTTAGTATTTGAAGTATAACTTCATATAGAATAATATACTATAGATACAAACAATAATTAATGAAATATATAATTAGTATATGCTTATGATGTCGATGGTGGTGATGACAATGAAGCATTAGTACAATTAAATCTTTAGTGACTCGTTTTGTAGACATTCTAAAATTAAGCCTTGTTCGGTAACACCTAAAATAAAATTTTAAGTTGTCTTTTAATGTTTTGACATAGTGAAAAACACCACAACTTTTTGTTTTATTTTTCGGTAAAATAGTATCTCACATTAGCTTTTGATAATTGAATTAGTGTTTGTGAAAGGATCACATTTTTAATGTTTCAAACTACTATTTATTATTTTAGCTTTTTCCCCTATCCTAGTATTAATGTCTTATTTTAGCTTTTTTCCCCCTTATCCTAGCCTTAACCTCTTATTTTAGCTTTTTATCATATCCTTTTATTTTTTTATCCTATCTTTATATCTTAACTTATCTATACTATTGTTATGTATTTTTTTTAACAATTATATTTCTCTACAAAAGAAAAAAAAAAGGCGATTTCTTTGCTAGTGCATAGCTTTGTCTTTTATGATTCAAAAAGATTATTCCACTTGCCTTTCACATTTCTAATATGAAAAAAAATGGTTATGCAGTATTCTATCTATTTTACCTAAGCAACAATTTAAGAAATTGTTACGTCTGAAAAAATAAATATCAATAATTTTTCACAATAACATAAATATTATAACAATTATCTATTAAAATATTTCCTATAAATTGTATTAACATTTTATAAACTTAAAATTCTGATTTTAATATTGTGACGTAAAGGTTTATAACATAAATGTTGAGCACCATCGTTTATTATGGATGATTTTATGAGATTACTTTTATTTTACGAATAATTTTTCACAAAAGAATTTATATGAAATTATGGAACTAAAGTCTAAAAAAATAAAAGACAAATGATTTTTAAATTAAAAAATTGGAAAATACAATTGACAATTAAGGAGAGAAAAAAATGTATAGTGTGATAATGATGGCTTTGATTATTTCCAGGAATAGAAATGAAGAGAGATTGAGATAAATTAAGAGAGAAAGATGAGATTTAGGGCCTATTTGGATTGGTTTTTTTTTTTTAGGGAAAAAATACTTTTTTTCCTAAAAAAGTTACATGAAATTTACAATAACTATTTGATTTGGCTTCCAATAAAACTAAAACTTTGAAAAAAGCTCAAATACAGTTTTTTTTTATAATTCAAAATTTTCAACTTCTCCAAAAAAGCTACGTTTCAGAAACTGTTGAATAAAGTGCTTTTAAAAAAAGCTAATCCAAATGGGCCCTTAGTCGTTCAAGAGAAAGGAGGAGAAGAGAAAGAAAAGTGTAATGAAACGAGATAATTAGGTGATAGTAGTTATCCTTAATAGATAAAAAAGTCTTTCTACATGATATGTATGCGATTGACCACACAATATGAAATAATTTAATATAACGTGTATAACTAACCAAATAATATCATTATGTTCGACTAAAAAAAGTAAAAAAAAAAATTTGACAAATGTAAGATTCATTATGATTAATGACAAATAATGGTGTGTCATTGCACAGAAACTCCAAATGTTTATGTGGCACTCTTAGTATTTGAAGTATAACTTTATAGAATAATATATTATAGATACAAACAATAATTAATGAAGTATACAATTAAGTATATGCTTATGATGTCGATGGTGGTGATGACGATAAAGCATTAGTACAATTAAATTTATAGTAACTATTTTTATAGACATTCTAAAATTAAACCTTGGTCGGTAATACTTAAAAATAATTTTTAAGTTATCTTTTAATGTTTTAACATAGTGAAAAATGCCACTTCTGACCACTTCTTTTTTGTTTTATTGCTTGGTAAAATAGTTTCTCGCATTAACTTCTATTATTTGAATTCGTTTTTTTTGAAAGGATCACAATTTTAATGTTTCAAACTAGTATTTATTATTTTAGCTTTCTTCCCCTATCCTAGTAGTAATGCCTTATTTTAGCTTTTTGCCCCCTTATCCTAGCCTTAACTTCTTATTTTAGATTTGTGTCATATCCTTTTATTTTTTTATCCTATCTTTATATCTTAACTTATCTATAATATTGTTATGTATTTTTTTTTCACTATTATATTTCTCTACTAAAGGAAAAAAAATTAAGCAATTTCTTTGCTAGTGCATAGCTTTGTATTTTATGATTAAAAAAGATTATTCCACTTGCCTCTCACATTTCTAATATGTAAAAAACGGTTATGCAATATTTTATCTAATTTTCTACCTAAGTAACAATCTAAAAAATTGTTACATCTGAAAAATAAATATAAATAATTTTTCACAATAACATAAATATTATAACAATTATCTATTAAATTATTTCCTGTAAATTATATTAACATTTTATAAACTTAAATTGTGATTTTAATATTGTGACGTAAAGGTTCATAACATAAATCTTGAGCACCATCGTTTATTGTGGATGATTGTATGATATTACTTTTATTTTATGAATAATTTTCGAGGAAAGAATTTATATGAAATTATGGAACCAAAGTCTAAAAAAATAAAAGACAAATAATTTTTTAAATTAAAAAATTGGCAAATACAATTGACAATTAAGGAAAGAAAAATGTGTATAGTGTGATAATGATGATTTTGATTATTTCAAGGGATAGAAATGAGAAGAGAGTGAGATAAATTAAGAGGGAGAGAGAGAGAGAGAGATGGGATTAGTTGCTCAAGAGAAAGGAGGAGGAGAGAGAAAGAAAAGTATAGTAGAAAGAGAGAATTAGGTGATAATAATTATTTTTAATGGGAAAAAAGTTGTTCTATCCTATCATAAATGCTTTTTGGCCGTGAATTAAATTTTGAGCCGCACTTCGAGTTCCACAATCAATACCACAGCTCAAGCTAATTATAGCCTGGCAAAAAAGAAAAGCCAATAATTTCAAGAAATGTAGTTATTAGGAGGATTTTTTTTTTATAGCTTTACTGAGGATTAGTTGAAACAAATTTTAAAAAAAAAAAGGAAAAGCCAATGGTCTTGTGACGAATGTGGACATTGTCAAAGTATGGCCCCACGAATTGGATTTTCTAGAAGAAAGGTAATTTGATTGGGTCATAAATACCATGCTACGAAGTTCGTTCACATTTTGGCTCTTTATTTCAGAAATGTTTCTTCAATTTTGAAAAGTTCTTTTTAGGAAACAAAAAAAAAAAAAAAACAGATTTGAACTTTTATAGCACAGACAGTGATAGTAATACCATCCCAAAAAGTTCGTTCGAATTAACTCCCTTCTTTAAAAAAAAATATTTTCTAAAATAAAAGTATTTTTTCTATCAAAAAAGTCAAACCCACATGTGCCCTGAGCCACATGCAATTGTGCACGCATAGAAACTATTACCGACCAAATTGCTATTATAATATATAGCCCCACAAAGCCATATCTTCAAATCTCTTCATAAACATTTTCTTATACTAAAAATCTTCGTTTTCTCTGTTGCAACTGGTTTAGTTATGGCTGCAACAATCAAAGTAGCCGAGCTCGAAACATGGCTAGCGGCACCACCACCTAGTACTGTGTCCGATTTGTCTCTCTCTCTCAAGTTTTCCGACATGGTGTGGATGCTGTTAACCTCTCCTATCCATTGCCTTATCTTCTATGAGTCACCTATTTCCAAGAACCATTTTATTGGTACCATCATCCCCAAGCTGAAAAATTCCATATCCCTTGCTCTTCAACACTTTCCATCACTAGCTGGGAACTTGATAATCCCCCACGATTCGAGCAGGGCTGAAATCTGTTACGTTAACGGTGATTCAGTTCCGATAGTCTTCGCGGAGTCTTCCTTGTCAAATTTTGACGATCTTGTAAGTGATAAGCCTCGAAATTGTAGTGAGTTTTACGCTTTTGTTCCTCAGCTGCCGCAATCTTCCAAGTCGTCCGGATCAACAAAAGTCCCGCTGCTTGCTCTCCAGGTGACTTTGTTTCCGAATATTGGGATTTGTATTGGAATAAGCAACCAGCATGTTGCTGGAGACGGCAGCAGCATGTATGCTTTTGTAAAGGCATGGGCTGAGATCTCTAAACTAGGCGAAGATTCATTGCCTGCAGACGATGAGTCTTTACCGTTTTATGACAGGGATGTCATGCCGAGATACACAAAAGAGTTGGACGAAATGTTGTGGAAGTTTGTAAAAGACGGATTAGACAACAACCGGATAGATTTTGATCAAGTTCATGGCCTTCCTGCTGATGCTGATAAGGTCCGAGCCACATTTGCTTTTGGCCTAGACGATGTGAAAAGGCTCGAGAACTATGTATCGGCTCAACAATCTTCGCTAAAACATTTATCGAAGTTTACAGTAGTCTGTGGTTATGTATGGCTTTGTCTGGTAAAAGCGGGGAATGCTATAACAGACACTGCAGCTGATGATGAAACCGAATATTTCGGTTCAGCGGCAGATTGCCGGGGACGAACTGATCCACCCATACCACCAAACTACTTTGGTAATTGCTTAACATATTTTTTTGCAACAGCGAAAAATAGGCGGTTGAGTACTGGAATGGCAGGGTTACCAATTGCAGCAGACCTGATTGGAGAGGCAATTCACCAGAGATTGCAGAACAAGGACGGACCATTCAAAGATTTTGAAACAATCTTCTCGGACCTGACAAGCATAAACATGGAACGCGTTGTGACTGTTGCTGGCTCGCCCAGGCAGAACTATTACCACATGGATTTCGGGTGGGGCAAGCCCAGAAAGTTTGAGTTTGTTTCGATAGATTCAACAGGGGCCTTATCCCTCTGCGGGAGTAGGGAGCCAGGGGGCATAGAAGTTGGTTTGTCTATGCCAAAGGCGAAAATGGATGCTTTTGTGACAATCTTCAACGAAGGGCTTCAGGCTTTGTAGAATTATAAACTGAGAAATGCTGCAGTCAAGGCTTTTGATATCAACCTTGATTCATTACAACACAAGAATAATCTTAAGGCTCAGGTTCGCAATAAAGGATTACTTTTTGCTACGCTTCTTCAATGCATGGGTAGGTGGTTTCTTGGTTAACTTACTTTGTCTCCGATTGGTCAACCTATGATCTTCTGTTTGGATCATCAACTGCCTTCCAAAAATTCTATTTGTATAAGGCAGGCAAATAATTAAAAACGACCAGAACTTTTGGTCGTTCCGAAAGTTTGATATGAGAAAATGAGAGAAAAGAGGTTAGTCATGTGATGTTGGTGTTTGGGAGCTAGCTGCAACATTATCTAGGGGTCAGGGCTCATTTGAATTGAATTTTTTTAAAAAAATGTTTATTTTTAAAAAATATATTTTTTTAATTTAAAATTTTAACTTCTGAAAAAAATTAAAATTAAAATCTTTCTTAAAGTTCAACTTTTTTTAAATCAAATCTAAATATTTATTGCAAAAATATGTATCTTTTTCAATAGAAATGTGTATTTTATTTTAAAAAAATCCCAAACAAGCCCTTACAGTTCACTTGAATTGACTTTTTTTATAAGTGATTTCTTTAAACTTCTAAAGAAAAACTAAAAATTGAACTTTTTTTAGTGTTTCATATTTTCTTAAAATCCAATTCAAATGCTTATTGGAAGAGAGATGTGACAATTAATAAGAATAAAAGTGTTTCTTTTTTCTTTTTTTTTTTTTCTCGAGGGAAGCATTTGCACATGGGTTCCTCTCCCATCTCATACCATAGTCATTTCGAGCAACGCCATTCCAAGCCATGCTGTAAATTCTACACTACGCAAGACCATTAAACATCTTCACGATCAATATAGCCAATTGAGACTAAGAAATATAACTACAAGTAATCGAGTCGAGCAATTGAAGATTTTCCTTTTTCTTAAAAAAAAAAAAAGAAAGGCAAATGAAGAATTGAGCGAAGGACGGATGAAAACGATTTTATGTGCTTTATAGTTAATTTACGAGAAGTGCCTTATATGGTCCAAGAAATTCACCTAACTCATGTAATATGTTTACGATTTTTCCTAACTCATCTAATCCATTTATGATAAATACTGCACTTTTATTATAGTAATTACGCCTATATTCTAACACCTCTCAAACTCAAGGAGGTGTGAAGGATATGAATTTGAATTTGAAAATTAAGCCTTAGAGATGGCATGGGGAATGAGTTTTAAATATATCATCAATTCGAGTAGTTCAAATAAACTGGAGGTCTATAGCGCCTCTGGCAGCATGCTAATAAATAAAGTGATTATGAAAGATGCCACCATAAGTAGGCTCAATAGAACTCTCCAGTGCATGATATTTAGCTATAGTATTAGAACGATAATGGTTTGATTTTTTGTTACGTCATACAATTAAAGAAGAGCATCACCAAGCACAAAGTGACAACTACCCGTACAATAACAACCTATATGATCACCTGCTTAATCTTTATCTGAGTAACCACCAAGAAATAAATTTGTACAGAAAAATAAGCAATGAAAAAGAATCCCTTTGACATATCAAAGAATGTTAGAATGATTCTTTAAAAGAATAAGGAATTGATATAAAATAATTGACCGAGTGAATAGTAAGTGTTATCATGCCAACTGGCTACGATATAAGTCAAGCTTTTAATTAATTGTCTATATAGTGAAGTATCAGTGAGAAATATGCCATCCATAAGGGGTGAGATGAATGTTGGGATCAAAAAAAGTTGCAATCTTACTATCTATGAGTCCTAGAGTGAGAAGGTTAGAAGAATACTTAGGTTGAGCTAGTTGGTATCCATCAGACCACACGAGGATGGAATACTTCAAAATACGTAGGGTATCAAGATCCTTCATTTCTTCACCAAGAAACTGCTTAAGATCACAAAAAGTAATCAAATCATCTCTAGTAATGATTACACCATCAATATAAAATTGTAAAATAATCACTACAAAAGTAAAGCTATTAGATAAAAATAGTGGAGTCATGTTCACTTCAAGTAAAATCAAAATCTCTAATAACAGAACTTAATTTGAAGAATTATGCATTGTGTACTAGCTTACTTAAGACCATAAAAAGGTCAAAAAAAAATGCCCACCTTATGAGGTGGAGGTTTCATAATAACTTCCTCCTATAGAATAATTATCTAGAAAAGTATTTTTGACATGAAAATATTAGTACATAAATTTTTGCCTAGAGCTATTTACAAAACACCAAAAAAATATGTCCTTATTCATATCCCAGCTAAACATATAGGCATGTCATGCTAGACTAATCAAATCATCTGGAATTCATTTTGCTCAAAACTATAACACGGGTCAGCCCAAAAGTTGTTCTTTAGTTCAAGCTCTGCAACCAAATAATCTAAAATTTTCTCTATTGTCACAAATAGTAAATTGTCAATGAAAGAACTTGCGGATAAACAATCACATTTCTTCAAGTTAAACATGTTTTCTATGAACTGATTTCCACTTGTCAGTCCATGGGAATGAGGTCATCTTGATGCCTAATAATCAAATTCTACGAGAGAAAGAACATGAAAAGACATGGTTTCCATCTTGTGCATCCGTGTTGCATAACAAACATAGGATATTCACATGAATGCTTTAAAAAAACTAGAAGGTGGTTACTAGTAGGCATCCTGTACAAAATCATCATTTAGGTAACAAAAGCATGTTGAGGACAGCGATTCTCGAGCTAGACCACTCTATACTAGGGGACTAGTTGGTGCTTTTGACGAATAAACTCAAGGGTGGAGCCAAGAAATTAATCTAAGGGACCAAGATTAAATTAAGAAGATTAATGATACTAAACCTGTTAAGTGTAAACAATTGTAAAATCTAGATAACTATTCAAGAATTATATAATAATGCCTACAAAGAAGAATATTTGCCGCAAATATTATGAGATTATATAATGAAAAATTTACTAACCCAATCGATGTTGCGCTTGTCTCTCTTTCATAAAATTGATTTTTTTTTAATTATCTTATTAATATGAATATCTAAATAATTTCTTTTCATATATGTATAACTAAACTATTTGTAAAAAAGTCATTTTCCATCTAAGTGAAAGTTTTGTTTTGATACTTTTAATAGAAAAGAGCCTAGTCATAGTTTTTGTCTAAACACGAAAAGTAAAAATAAATTATTACCACTGGGAGAGAAATTATTAGCTTCTAACTATCCTACAATAGAAATATCTATGTTTCAATGCATAAATTATATCAATCTATGAACTAAAAGATAAGCTATTAATTTTTAAATTTTTGCCTTTTTTTTTTTTGGGTTGAGAAAGCAGCAAATTTCATTAAAGCTCAACCAACCATGTACAAACGGTAAATGCAACTCCCTTCTAATCTCCACCTATAAGCTACCCTCAAACTTTTTACATTTCATTTGTAACACCTACCATTCATAAATTTAGTTTTAATGAGACTAAAACTGCTACTAAAAAGATGTTTCTCTGATAAGAACTTTCTATCATGTATCCTCCTATTTCTCTCATATCAAATCTTCGCAATAATAGCACAAAAAACAAGTTTAAAAGCTACAGATTGAAGATCATCATCGCTCACAAACCTGCTACCCCATCTCTCAATTTCCTCCTAGTTAAGATGCAAGTTTTCAAGGCAAAGTAGCTGCAAAAACCTTCTCCAAATCCTTCAAGCAACTCCACAATCAAAGAACAGATGTTGCTGATCCTGTGTTTGCCAATGACACATTTCTCATGTGTAATTTTCTAGCACACCCTAGGCATCCAATCCATCCTTAGTAGGTAGACAATCAATACAAGCAAGCCAAGCAATAAATGCAAGATTATTGACACATACCTAAGCCCAAGTATGCTTGTGCCAGACCATTGATCATAAAGAGCTCTAATTGGATTCCATGCCGACGCCATAGGGAAGGCTTTTGACATATTACCAGCCTGGATAAAGGTGTCTCCAATCCTTCTAAACCTTTTTTGAGGCCCTTCACATGCCTCAAGCAATTTTTTCTACTTCCAAGAATCTCCTGTTCTAGCTCCAACCTCCTAGAAGTCTCCACCTTTTAAGTAATAGCAATGAATCCACTGAGACCAAACTAATTGTATGTTAACTAGTAAACGCCACATTCATTTCCAGGAAAAAGCCAAATTTATATCAGCAAGTCGTCTAATACATATATTACAAATTGTATTTTGTAAATGATTGTTACTCGTCAAAGATAATAATATTAACATCATGAGCCCGTTTCTAATTCTTTTCTTTTATATCTTAAATTGGCTCGACTGTTTTGATTAATTTGACAAAACAATGAATAAAAAAGTAGAGTCACTTTGACTATATATCTAGATTAATAATTTTTTTAGTTAATTAAAAAGTTTTATACAGATTTTTCAAAAAAATAGAAACATAAATTAAAAAAAATAATTTTGAAGGCTTTCGGGGCCCAGGGCCTGGGCTTCCCTCAGTCCTCCTTGCCTCGACCCTTGAATAAACTCCTTGGTGGTCTTAACGAAAAAGCTCTATTGTGACTACAAAGCCATCTTACTTATCATCTCTGTTACTTGAAAACTAGGCCCACAGCTTGATCCATCTAGACTTGGACTTTTTTCTATGCTCATACTGAACACAATCGGCTTTTGACTTCTCCTATAGTAACCGGCGCCACTGGTGCACTAGTCTCCTCAAACAAAATGTCTTTGGCAATAATGGATTAAATGTCCCTAAATAAGAGAGGATCACTCGTTTCTCTAGGTTATCCTAGCAAATTCGAATAATGACCCAAGCTGAATTACTATATCATCTAAAAGTTTAAGCTTGTAGAGACGGTATTTGTTTGTTTATTTATTGTATCAACATATCCCTTCACGTGCAACTTGAATTGTTTACAACTTGTACGTGGACTTTTAACATTTTGGGTGGCGGTGAGTTTAGAACCTGAGACCATTAGGTTTCTAGGCTCTGATGCCAAGTTGAATTACCACATTATCTAAAAGCTTAAACTTGTAGAGAAAAAATTGGTTTGTTTAATTATTGCGTCAGTAAGCCACGACTCATAGGAGTCACTTCTAGAGTCCTGCATCAGGTCTTGTGTGATTGTTATCGTTTACCTCTGATGAGGATATCAAGTCCTTAGCAGAGACTGTCTATAATGTCCGACATTAGTTTGTGTAGTAATTTGTGACTTGTTTATATGTGGGTGGTGCGTGTAACTAATAAGTTGGTTTGACCATTTTGGGCCAGTTGATTTGAGGTGCAAGTAGTTTTTAGTTATGCCTATAAAACTAGTTTCAGTTTGCGAGCCTAGGGGTTTAGTAGGGTTGCCTCACTTGCACGGGTTTGGGCTGGGGGAAGTGACAAAAATTTCCTCCCTCAGTGTGTCTTTTTAGATGTCTTGGCATACATAATATCCTATTGCATAACTTTGAGCTTGTCCAGCATGACTTTCAAATCTAACGATGGAGGTAAAAGCAAAGTAATTTTTATTAAACTACTTTGGCACTGCTTGACTAGTAGTTACTTGCCAATTCTAGTTCTTGAATTTTCTTCTAAGAATTGGTAAAACATTTGCTTACTCATTTCAATGTGGCAAAGTATATCTACTTTCTTTTTATTTACAATCCTAGCTACTTCTTTATGTTAAAGATTTTTTTTAATTAGAACACCTAATGTTCCACAACAGGATCTTCAATTCATGAGAAGAGATAGGAATTAATGATTGATCCCCAAGAAGAACCACCCCCTTCATTCATGATGGACACATTTTATGGATAACATGCGCGTGTTAGTAGGGATAACAATGGCATTTAGAGCGCAATTCATGAGAAGAAAGAAGACGAGGAAGAGAACAAGTTCGCAGAGTGCATGTTTGCAGGGATAACATGCGCAAGGTACGTAGGAGGATGGAGAGAAAAGGGAAAGGCATGGCTTTAAATAGTTGCTAAAAACACTATTTAATGTCTTCACTTTTTTAATTAATGTTATTATTTAGTAGGAATAAAAAAGCTGGTTGCTTAATTGCACATTATTCTATCAATTTAGTTTAGTTTAATTTTTTTTTTTTGGCTTAGTAAAGAAAGATTTCATTAATATTCACAAAGAAAAGTCTTCTACGAGAGAAAGTTTACATTTACATTCCATGCTTGTGGGATAGCAGTATTAAAAAAAGACTGCTTAACTTTTCTAACTTTGCAAACTTTAGACTTGATATACTTACTCTTTCAATTTTGTTGTAGGTGAATCGACTTTTCAGTCTTAAATTCTACATATATAGTTGCATTTTTCGCCCTCTCATAGTGCAAAGTCAACTGTGTTTTATGGTCTCTTTTTTTTTTCTTTTTTCTCTCAATGTGGTATTAGAATTACTATTTTGGTAGCATGTATCATTACTGTTATTATCACTGCCTATACCACTGCAAACAATAATGTCACCTATGTAAAAAACTTGTTAGACCGTTATCTAGGGTTTTTAGACCCTCCCTATTGGTATCTTTGATCTTTGTCTCTTTGCATTTTAATTCAGATAATTTTTTCTCTTTATAGTCTCTAGGCTCTATAATATTTTATTAGTCGTCTCATTTTTTCATTCTTATTTGGGTTCTTCAATAGCAAAAAATAGTTATATAGCCTCTTTATTGTCTCTGGTGAACCTATATGGTAAATCTCTCTCTTATGTCTTTAACAATATTGTAGTGAACTTCTCAGTATTGATCATAATGACTTTGCCGATGATCACTTGGTTTACGTTGTTCTCTTGCGGATCTTGTTATCTATGAATGCCATTTGACTACTTTTACAAATTCTACCAAGATTCAGTAATTCAGTTACCAAACTCAAGTTGGTCTTCATTGATCTTGCTTTGTCAACTTGAATTTGAAGGAGTGTGTATATTTAATATTTCAATATAATTCCTTATGATATGGCACTAAATTAGACAACAATAGCCTTTCAAAGTTTGATTCCTTATTACTCTTAACTTTTTCTTCTTATAAAGTCGCTAAGTTACGAAAATTATAAATAGACTCTTATTATATTTTCCTATACACTAAGATTTCATTATTTTGTGATTATCTCTCTTGTTAGGGCCTCTATTGGGGAGTTACGCCTATTATCTTTAGTATACATATATTTCCTCTCAATGATTTCGCTTTTCTTTTTCTTTAACCATGACATTAGAACTAAGACTTTGGTTCAGTCTTGTTCATCACATACCCATTAATGTGTGGTCCGTTTCTCTCTTAAGCCTTAGTCTACTCTTGTTCACCGATCATACATCCATTTTTGTGGCGACCCATTTCTCGCTTCTTCCATTTTGGCTTAGTTTCTATTAGTTTCTGGTCACTAGCTACTCATCAATTTGGGTCACATGAAATTAAAACTCTAATTTACCATGTAAGATCTTGGCTATTCCCCTTACCACTAATTGATTGGTTTTCGAATGAAATCCCATAAGTTTTAACATTTGACATTTAGCATTGTGAAAGCTTGGACTGTAAAAAAAACATAAGGATTCTAAATTTAGGGACTCGAATAGAATTCAAAGACACAACAAACTCGAAGTCAATGGGATAATAAGTAATAGCTATCAAAGTGACTCTTTAGCCCCACCAGAAGAGCTCACTTCGAAATTAGTATAGTTACACCAAAGCTGCCTTAGTTTCTTCCACTTGCATATACTGGAAGTATTTGTCTGTGATATACATCACGATTAGCGACGACGTGCCTCCAGAGACTCACCAAGTACCGTTGGAAAACCACAAGCCTCCCTGGAACATGCCATCTCGAAGCCCCTCCTGCATGATTCTAAAGTAGGAAAAAAAATAGCAACTCGCCTACTGCAAGAGTGAAATACAAAAAATATGGAACAAAAGCAACCGTGTTTGGGGACAAGACAGATGCTAATGATGCCAACGATAGATGCCCGAAAAACCATGTACAGAAGTGAACGATAATGTTCAATTAGATTATTTCAAATTATTTTATACTTGAAAAAATCAATTTTAATTTTAAAATAGAGAAGAAATAGATAAATATAGAATAATAGTCAATTAGGAAAATTAAGAATTAGTTCAGAAAGCGAGTTTCAGTTAATCAAAAATAAGACTCAATTTTATTTGAAAATAATTTTGTACATGTATGATTCCATATTAGTACTAATAAGTGATCAATAAATTAGGTAGTTAATGAAAATTCTCTAATGTCAATTTTAGGTGAAAAATCAGTATTATTAATTGGTGAAAAAATAAATTTAAACTAGGTACAGTTATATATATGTATGTGTGTGTATATATTGTATATATCACGTGACATATACTTAAAAGAAATACTCTTTTTTTTATATATAATTTTGGGCTGAGTCAAAAAAGGACCAATAAAAAGCTCTTATACCCGGATAGCAAAAAATATGAACCAAGATCTTTGAGAGCATACTGAAGGTATATAGCAGTAATCACAAATGTCTTATATGCTATAGGAATACAATTTCTATGTCAGCTAAAACTAAGAGAAGAGTTCCATGAGAAATACGGATCACAATCAGATCATCCTCGAAAAAGCAGTTGATACTTTTCTTCTTTTTATTTTTCTGGTCAAAAGAAAATAGACAAAATTGATTGAAAAAGAAGTACATCACTGGATCAGCTGCATTTTATTTTATTTTTTGTTTACTTCCACAAAAAGTTCACATGATCATTTCTGCACAATGATTTGAAAAGGAAAACCCAACAATTACAGAGAATGCACCTGTTGGAAGTGTTTTTCTTCCATGAGGAATAAGAATTAGGGCTCGTTTGGATTGGCTTTTTTTAAAAGTACTTTTTTTAACAATTTTTAAAAAATAATTTTTTTTAAAAAATTAAAAATTTTAACTTCTAAAAAAAGCTGTATTTGAACTTTTTTCAGAGTTTTAACTTTTTTAAAAACCAAAGCAAGCAGTTATTACAAAAATAACATAATTTTTTTTAAAAAAAATACTTTTCTTGAAAAAAATCAATCCAAACAGACTTTAGTGTTTAGTCTAATAAAAAAGAAAAAGCCAACGGCAGCATCTCATCTTGTGATCGAATGTAAACATTATCAACATGTGGCCCCACAAATTGGATTTTTCAGAAGAAGGGTAATTTGATTTGGTCAGAAATACCAGGCCATAAAGTTCGTTCGCATTTTAGCTCTTTATTTTAGAAATGTTTCTTCAATTTTTAAAAGTTCTTTTTAGAAAAAAAAATCAGATTTGAACTTTTATACCACAGACAGTAATACCATCCGATGAAGGTTTGTTCGAATTAGCTCCTTTTCTTTAAAAAGAAAAAAGAAAAAAAAGATTATTTTTTAGAAAAAAATACTTTTTTATCAAAAATAAATCAATCCCACATGAGCCCTGAGCACATGATTGTGCATACATAGAAAGTCTTACCACCAAACTGCTGTAATAATATATAGCCACTCAAAGCCATATCTTCAAATCTCTTCATGAACATTTTCTTATACTAAAATCTTCGTTTTTTTCCTGTTGCAACTGATTTAGTTATGGCTGCAACACCCAAAGTAGCCATGCTCGAAACATGGCTAGCGGCACCACCACCTAGTACTGTGTCTGATTTGTCTCTCCCTCTCACATTTTCTGACATGCTGTGGATTTTCTTAACCTCTCCTGTCCAACGCCTTATCTTCTATGAGTCACCTATTTCCAAGAACCACTTTACTGATACCATCATCCCCAAGCTGAAAAATTCGCTATCCCTTGCTCTTCAGCACTTTCCATAACTAGCTGGGAACTTAATAATCCTTCCGGATTCGAGCAGGGCTGAAATCCATTACGTTAACGGTGATTCAGTTCCGCTAGTCTTCGCTGAGTCATCCTTTTCAAATTTTGACAATCTTGTAAGCAATAAGCCTCGAAATTGTAGTGAGTTTTACGCTCCTGTTCCTCAGCTACCACGATCTTCCAAGTCGTCCGGATCAACAAAAGTCCCGCTGCTTACTCTCCAGGTGACTTTGTTTCCGAAGATGGGGATTTGTATTGGAATAAGCAACCAGCATATTGCTGGAAACGGCAGCAGCATGTATGCTTTTGTAAAGGCATACTGGGCGAAGATTCATCGCCTTACCGTTTTATGACAGGGATGTCATGACGAGATACACAAAAGAGCTGGACGAAATGTTCTGGAAGTTTGTGAAAGACGGATTAGATAACAACCAGATAGATTTTGATCAAGCTCATGGCCTTTCTGTTGATGCTGATAAGGTCCGTGCCACGTTTGCTTTTGGCCTAGACGATGTGAGAAGGCTCAAGAACTATGTGTCGGGTCAACGATCTTCACTAAAACATTTATCGACATTTACAGTAGTCTGTGGTTATGTATGGCTTTGTCTGGTTAAAGCAGGGAATGCTATATCAGACACTGCGGCTGATGATGAAACCGAATATTTCGGTTCAGCGGCAGATTGCCGAGGACGAACTGATCCACCCATACCAGCAAACTACTTTGGTAATTGCTTAACATATTTTATCGCAACAGCAAAAAATAGGCGATTGAGTACTGGAATGGAAGGGTTACCAATTGCAGCAGAACTGATTGGAGATGCAATTCACCAGAGATTGCAGAACAAGGAAGGACCATTCAAAGGTCTTGGAACAATCTTCTCGGAAATGTCAGGCATAAACATGGCGCGCACTGTGAACGTTGCTGGCTCGCCCAGGCAGAACTATTACCACATGGATTTCGGGTGGGGAAAGCCCAGAAAGTTTGAGTTTGTTTCGATAGATTCGACAAGGACCTTATCCCTCAGCGGGAGTAGGGAGCCAGGGCGTATAGAAGTTGGTTTGTCTATGCCAAAGGCGAAAATGGATGCTTTTGTGACAATCTTCAAGGAAGGGCTTAAGACTGTAGAATTATAAACTGAGAAATGCTGCAGGCAAGGCTTCTGATGTCAACCTTCATTCTTTACAGCACAAGAATAATCTTAAGGCTCAGGTTCGCAATAAAGATTACTTTTTGCTACCCTTCTTCTATGCATGTGTAGGTTGTTTCTTGGTTAATGTACTTTGTCTCAGGTTAGTCAATCTATGATCTTCTGTTTGGATCTTCAATTGCCTTCCAAACTTTTGAAAAACAGAATGGAACCATTCTTTCTCAGGCGAATGAATTATAATTTTGTTGTAACCTTTTTTTTTTCTCATGACTCTTATGGGATTTGAGGCTTGATCACCACTTTCTGGGAAGTAGTATCAACCACTCGAGCTATTTCTAATATACAATGACAACAGAACAGGTTTTGAGGCCGAATACGATTGACAAGGAACAAAGTTAAAGGAAGCTACGCAAAGCCAACCTCCTAGTAAAGCCAAGGCCTAAACACCTAAATCATGTAAGGAGTTAAAAGCTCTTTAACTAACTTATCGTCCATATACTTAATGACTTTAAAGAGACATTGGTGATGGGGTCAAGAGATTTGTTACGAGAGCTAAGTCTAGACATGAAGTAGGGAATCAACCCTTGGGGATTCCTGTAGGCAAATATTGTGCTCAACATTAGTCTCAAACTTTGGGCTTGTTTGGATTCGCTTTTTTAAAAAACTATGGCTCCCGGAAAAATTTGAGATTGAGTTTTTTTCATAGTTGGGAGCATAGATTTTACAACTATCTACTTAAAAATACTTTACAATATGAAGTACAAAAGATAATGAACTCGAGTTGTTATACAGATTATACAAATTTTGTAAGTTTGTAGAAGGCTTCCCTTTGCTGACTACCTAATAACCATAGAGAGTCAAGCCTGGCAGTTCTCAACAGATAATGATGGAGTGGAGGAATGAAAGTTCCTAAAAGACCTGTGAGGTTGACAATTAAGGGAGAATATGGCTAGCTAAGGAAGATGCTATTCCAAGCAAAAAGCAGAATACAATGGCTTGGAAGAGGATTATACTTTGAATGAACAAATAATGGGGCACCTTCAGCATTAATGCTTTCTAGGATTACTCAGTGGATGATCTCATGAGTGAGTAGATTTGATGTTTGCCTACTTGAACAGAACATCTCTCTGCTTGCCAAACTCATGATAGATCTCAAGATTAAGGCGAGTTTTCAAACCGACACTACGCAAGCATTTCAGCACATAAATGACTGGTCTGCTTGGTTTTTTCTAAGCCTGGCGGGTGCCGGCATTAAGTTTTTCCCAGTGATTAAGAGCTCTATCATCTCCAGTGATGGAACTAATAAAAGCGCTGGTCCAAATCACTTTAACTTCCATTTCTACTAATTGATATAGGTGTTATGGAAAAATTTCACAATCGGTCTCTATTTTATACACGTTCGTTTACTTTAATTCTACTATTTCAAAATGGTCTCACATATTTGACATTAATGCTAATATTTGTTCCCACTATTTTATTTTATCTCAATTTAGATCTCATTGTCACAAAAGTAATGCAGTTAGTCACCAAAGTTACTAGAAAATAGTGCAAATAGTCCCTCCCATTAAATTAACATTCACCGGATATTGATGACTTTTTTTTGGTCAACGAAATTTAGCAGATATTGATGGCTGATATGCACAATTTTTATTAATATTAGAAACCAAAACATAACTTTTTGGGACCAAATACATAATTTGATATAAGAGAAACTAATTGCATCACTTTTTGTTGTTGTTGAAACCAAAAGTACATCTTTCTCGAATAAAAAGAAGTGATGTTGTGTTTGTTATATACTTATAAATTTGAAAAACATATAAAATTATATTTCGTGCTTTTCAAATTTAAATATTCAAACAAGTATATAACAAACAGGGCATCAGTTGCAAAATGTATAACCAATTGGTACAAATGGTCAACTTAGCCCTAACGTGGATGTGATTGAGTATGCCAAAAGCTTTTTGGACTCTAGGGACCTGGTGAAGTCAGTCCGATGGGTCCTAGAGGAGTTAAAGTTTATTTGTACATGGCAGGCAAATAAAAACGACCACAACTTTTTGGTCGTTCCGAAAGTTAGGGATGAGAAAATGAGAGAAAAGAGATTAGTTATGTTATGTTGGTGTTTGGAAGCTAGCTGCAATATCATTTAGGACTTAGGGTTCGTTTGGATTGATCTTTTTTAAAAATATTTTTTTAAAAAAAATATTTTTTTAAAAAAATTAAAAATTTTAAATTCTGAAAAAAAAACTAAAATTAAATTCTTTCTAAGAATTCAACTTTTTTAAAAATCAAATTCAAATACTTATAGCAAAAAGATGTCATTTTTTCAATATAAAAGTTTTTTTATTTAAAAAAATAACTCAAACAAGCCCTTAAATTTCAGTTGAATTGGCTTTTTCCATGAGTGGTTTCTTTAAACTTCTAAAGAAAAACTAAATTAAACTTTCTCCAGCGTTTCATATCTTCCTAAAATCCAATTCAAATGCTTATTGAAAGAAAGCTGTAACTATTAATAAGAATAAAAGTGTTTTTTCTTTCCCTCCAAATAAGCCCTTACAAATGCTTGACTTTTCCGTTTTACTTTTCGGAATCAGATTTTACCATCTCAAAACAAATATATTCCACGCAAAAAGAAAAAAATCAAATACACTCCCACGTTCATTAAAAGTTCATCTAGCAAAAGTCCATTTTAAAAAGACCTCTTAGGGAAACTATACCTTTTAGGAAACTATGTTTTCAAATTAAAAAGCCAAATTAGCCTTTAGCCGGTAATAGTTTACTCCACGTGTTAGTACTTCACAGCATATGGATCTGTAAAATCAGTGGTCTTTTAAACATTTGACACTATTAAACAAGACTAGGAAGTTAAGAGCAATTCTGTGAAACGAAAACTTCCCCAAAAAAAAAAAAAAAAAGATAAATAACGAAAGACAGCTACAATCTGGATGAGCACATACATACATTCACCTGGCTAAGATCTCAAGTTATATTCTAAAAAATGACCTTGTCGCTAATTTAGAACGACCAGGTTATTTGTAAGGGTGGGGTGTCGGCCCCACATGTGCAAGGAGCCCACGACCCAATCAACAGGACCATCATACCTACACCTTCACCAATGTTGTTCACTGGTGGCAGTTTTGCATTCAATCAGGTTGGGGGAATGGGACGAGGGAAGCATTTGCACATGGGTTCCTCATCCATCTCATACCACAGTCATTTTCGGGCAACACCATTCCAAGCCATGCCGCAAATTCAACACTACGCAAGTCCATTAAACATCTTCACCCCAGCCCCCAACCCCACAAGAGGCTTTCAAAACAGTAACACAATAGATGAAGTGCAGCTCAGAATAGAACATAAAAGTTGGACAATTGTTGTCAGAATAGCTACCATTGTATATGCTTCAAAACGAGAAGCATCATTAAACTGTTGATGTCCAAATCACTATACCATCTCTGAATCAGGTGCCAGTCAGCAAATACATTTGAGATTTCATCTTCCGAAGCCCCACTTTATCCGTTTGATTTGCTCACTCGGGCATCTCAGTTCTTTCTTCCTTCACACAAGATGATATGATACCCATGTCTGCAGTTAGTGAAAAGCAAAATGTAAGTCAAGTGACTTGCATACCTTCAGATATAGAGCAACAAAGGAACTGTGAGCGTTGCAAAGAGAAAGAAGGCAGAGGGAGTGGTGGGGAAGAGATGATATTAAGAGAAACTCACGTTGATTTAAAAGGTGTACTAGTAGCTCCAACAGGGGTGTTAAAGGCAACCTCCTGAAATGGACCGGCCATTTTGCCACGTGGGAACCATCCCAAGTCCCCACCTTTCTTTCCTGATGGACATTCTGAATATTCTGCCGCTACCTGTGGAAAGAAGATGAAACCAATATGATTATGAGTTACAGCTACTGAGCTAAAGATTCAAACAAGAAAGTTATAGCTGAGTTTTGCAACATACACCTATTGCTTCATTCATTTCCAAGAGATATTTGACCACATTATAGTTGTAATCTAACTCGTTAACATATTCATTGTTGTAGTGAAAAATCTTGGGGTTCCATCCTAAAAACCAATTAGTCAATGGGAGGAGCAGCCTAGAACCTTATTAAGTGGCCTTAGATTTTCTGAATTTTTCATGTGGGAGGAATAACACTCTAACACTCTCCCTCACGTGTAACCTGAACTAATAATTGAAAGAAGGGCAACACGTGGACAAATTAGAATATCACACGCGGATAAAGAAGGGTCACACGTGGACAAATATATTGGCCCATAACCTCTGCTCTGATAACATGTGAAGAATTTTGGGGTTCCATCCTAAAAACTAATTGGTCAATGGGAGGAGTAGCCCAAAACCTTATTAAGTGGCCTTAGATTTTCTGAATTTTCCATATGGGAGGAATAACACTAACAGCTGCAAGCAAAAAAAACGAAAGAAAAGGAAATAAAGAGTATAGCAGATGTCATGCAGAATTTTACCTTAGCAAACTCCGCCGGTGGAACCTTGTCACCGTTTTCGAGCCAGCCATCTTGTAGCTTTTTGTATGCTTCATTAATTTTCCCTTGCTTCTCGCATAAAATATGCCTAGCTGGAAGAACAAAATTAAGCAACTGTCTTGTGAGGAATTGGACAAAAATTCTTTCACGTGATCCCATGCAAACGAACAATAATCTTTAAACAAATTAAGGTAAAGAAGAGACCTTTGACATAGGTGCAGGTTCCAAGACCATCTGCTTTTCCACCTTTTCCTTTTCCCTTCGAAGCAGCGTCATTACTTCCGCCTGCAGCCTGCTTTCCCTTCCCCTTGCCTCCAGAATCTTTAGGCTTCGAGTCCTTCCCCATTACTATGTAACATTTTAAATTGAAGTATAATTTGAAGATCTCAATAAAGAAAAGTGAAGGACAGGCTACAAATACATATGCAAGGTGGGTAAAGTGATGAAAATGTCTACCAAGATGACAATTAGAAAAAGTATAAAAAAGTTATCCAAGGTTCAGTTCTCAATAAATAATCAAGCCACAATAATGTTTCACCATAAGATAAAATAACTCAAGCACTTTAGTGTATTGCACGAATTTTCCTAACATTTAAATCCCCAAAAAGATAAACTTTTCATATAAAGAATTCAAGGTACCTATTCTACATTCAATTTGCAGCAAATAAATGGAGAAGGGGAAAAGATAATAAGGAAATGTTACACACTCAAATTCATTAAAAGTTACTCTCTCTATCTCTGGGTTTGGGCCTACAAGAACACTCAACTAACCCAGAGCATGCAGAGACCCCACCACGTGTGGGCCCGCAAGCCTGGTGATGAACAAATTCACTCCAGATTTCTTTGGTTCCATTAGATTGAAAGGATTGAGTAATTGTCCACAGCTCAAACCCATTGTATTGATTTCCACAGACTCGATTAGTCCAGATTTTAGGTCCTCATCCAAATCCATGGTAAATCTTATAGGCCTTCTACAGGATTTCAAATCTTCATTAAACTGTGTCACTTGAAATCCATACTGATCCTTGATTATTTAAAGATATTGAGAACCCATAGTTAAGTTTCTCAATGAAATCATCTCGTTATCCAAAGAATTATAAATCCATGTACCTCATATTTTAAAGTAACTGAGGCTCAAAACCCTTCCTAAAGCTTAAATCCACCAATCTGAAATGAACCCTAAACACTTATTTGCTAGTCATCTACTCACTGTGGCCCGAATTGATTGTCACTGCCCTTTTTTGGTCAATCAATTTTTCTAAACTGCATTAGTTTCACAAGATCTTTAAAACCACAAACATTTCATATGATGAACTTTGTTATCAAGTTTCCTAATTTCACAGCAACTAACTCAAAAGTAAGAGAAGCAAAAAGAAAAATTACTCCAAAAAGAAAATTCAAAATGCAATTTGACGATAAAATTAGAGATGACGTTCAATTGATACCGAGGTAATACTATTGAACTTGAACTTAATTTCATCTTCCCTTTACATCTATCACCAGACATACTTTATCACAGACTTCTGAACCCCTCCTCTCTTACCTACCCCACCACCACCACCACCACCCCCCCAAAACAAAAAAAAAAAAAAAAGAAACCATCAGAAAAAGCAAACATAATTCCAGAACTAAAACCAACACTTATATATATATATATATATATATATATATATATGTGTGTGTGTGTGTGTGTGTGTGTGTGTGTGAAATTGATTAGATACCCAGATGCAAGAATTATCAATTAAGAAGAGAAAAATTGATCCACTAGACATATTTGTACAGACCAGTTATCAAATTTCAAAAATAAACCCAGAGTAATTATAATTAAAAAAAACAATCAAATAGAATTTGATATAGTAGAAGAATATATGAATTTAAGAGAAAAAAAAAGGAAATTAAATAATAGAAAACAAGGTAAAGGGCATGATAAAATTACCTTAGAGAATCTTTGATGTTTTTTGATGGAGTTGGGATGTAGAAAGAAACCCCAGATACCGTTGCGACCAGCGAGGATAATTTTTTATGGGATGCTGGGAGTAATTTTGAGAGTTGTACTTTGACCCCTAAAAGAGTATATAATTATCATTTTACCAACTAAAGTTTGTAATTGTCTCAAACTAGAGCATACCCCGGCACTGCACAATGAGAATGTTGTTTTAAATGTCTTTATTTATTGTTGATGATCAATTTTTGTATTTTACGTGAAGATGAGATATACTTTTTATAATTTAGTTTTTGGTAAATTATCAATACTAATTATCTTTTTATAAGAAATTGTAGTAATTGAATAAAACATTTAAATTATTTATGAGAGTTTTTCGTTAATTAAATAAAATATTTAAATTGAAAAGTAAAATTAGAAATGATTTAATATGATAAGAGAAGTAATAAAATATTCTTGAATGTTATTTTTATATGGCAAAATAGTATTATTTAGTTGGTAGTTAAATATATTTAAATTAGGTAATAGTTATAATAGATGAGTGAACTAAATGCTTTATTAGTTGGTGGCATGTACAAGAAAAGCATGTCTTTTCTCTTTTTTTTTTTTTTATATATAGTATCTAGATTGGTTAATGGGAACATGAGAAATATCTAACATGATTCTCATGCTTATCTTTAGTTCTTGGGTGTCTTAGTTTTAGAGGTGTTTGGCTTTATTTTTTTTTTTAAGCTGTAGAAATATTTAATGTTAATAAGCAGTTTTTTATGCTTGTAAGTAAATGATAAATAAATAGAGAGAAGTGTTTGAATAAAATGAGCATATAAGCTATTAACATGTTTAGTAAATATGTGCTTATAAATAGTAGTATTTATTAAAATGACTAAAACAACTTTCAATTAAAGTAGGAGAATATTGTCTTTTTAAAGGATAAAGTTGTTTTTTTATTTGGTTTCTAAATAGATTAAAAAAAAATGTAGCGGAGTACACCTTTTTTCTTACCTACTTATAAGCAAATAAAGCTTGCCTATAAGATTTTATCAAACACATAATAAGTTTTCTGTTTCTACTTGTAAGCATGTCAAACTTGCTTATAAGCAAAGCCAACACCTCTTAGTCATTATTTTTAGTTTGACTTCTTGATCTTTTTCTTTTTCTTCACTGAAAATGGTTTTCATTTGCGCCAACATCATAACGATCAAATAACCAATTGAGACTAAGAAACATAACTACAAGCAAGAGAGCCAAGCAATTGAAGATTTTCCTTTTTCTTTAAAAAAAAAAAAAAGCAAATGAAGAATTGAGCAAACGAGGGATGAACATGATTTTATGTGCTTTATAGTTAATTTACGAGAAGTGCCTTATGTAGTCCAAGAAATTCACCTAACTCATGTAATATATTCATGATTTTTCCTAATTCATCTAATACATTTATGATAAATATTACACCTATATTCTAACATCTCTCAAAAGCAAGTTGGTGTGAATGATATGAATTTGAATTTGAAAATTAAGTTTGGATATGGCATGGGAGTGAGTTTTAAATATATCATCAATTTGAGCAGTTTGAATACACTAGAGGTGTATAGTGCCTTTGTCAACATGTTAATAAATAAAGTGATTATGAAAGATGCCATTATAAGTAAGTTCAATAGCACTCTAGTTGCCACAATAAACAAGAATATCTTGAGTGGTATTTACAAGTACATGATATTTAGCTGTAGTCTTAGAATGATAATAGTTTTCATTTTCACTTCGTCATACAATTAAAGAAGAGAATGACGAAACTCAAACGTAACAACTACCCGTACAATAACAAGTTATATGATCACCCACTCAATCTTTATCCGAGCAATCACCAAGAAATAAACTTGTATAGAAAAATAAGCAATGAAAAAGAGTCCCTTTGATATATCAAAGAATGTTAGAATGACTGCTTAGAAGAATAAGGAATTGATATAAAATAATTGACCGAGCGAATAGTAAGTATTATCATGCCAACTTGCAGCAAGATGCTTTAAATTAATTGTTTATATAGTGAAGTATCAATGAGAAATATGCCATCCATAAGGGGTGAGACGAATCTTGGGATCAAAAAGAGTTGCAATCTTACTATCTATGAGTCCTAGAGTGAGAAGGTTAGAAGAATACCTAGATTGAGACAGTTGGTATTCATTAGACCACATGAGGATGCAATACTTCAAAATAAATAGGGTCCCAAGATCCTTCATTTCAAGGTTTTCACCAAGAAATTGCTTAAGATCACAAAAACAAATCAAATCATCTCTAATAATGATTACGTCATCTATATAAAATTGCAAAATAATCACTACAAAGGTAAAGCATTAGATAAAAATAGTGAAGTCATGTTCACTTGAAGTAAAATCAAAATCTCTAATAACAGAGCCAAATTTGGAGAATTATGCATTGCATACGTGCTTGCTTAAGATCGTAAAAAACATGAAATAAAATGCACACCTTATGAGAATGATATAGATAGTTGAAGGGGGTTTCATAATAACTTATTCCTTGTAGAATACTATCTAGAAAGACATTTTTGACATGAAAATCTCAGTACATAAATTTTTGCCTAGATCCATATTTACAAAACGCCAAAAAGATCTTATTCATATCCAAGCTAAACATATAGGCATATCATGCTGGACTAATCAAATTATCTAGAGTTGATTTTGCTCAAAACAATAACATGGGTCAGCTTAAAATTTTGATCCTTGGTGCAAGCTTTGCAAACAAATAATATAAAATTTTCTCTATTATCACAAATAGTAAATTGCCATTGAAAGAACTTGCACACAAACAATTGAACAATCAATTCCTTTAGGTTAAGCATGTTTTCTATAAACCGATTTCCACTTGTAGTTAATCCATGGCAATGAGGTTGTCTTGATGCCTAATAATCATATTCCATGAGAGAAAGAACATTAAAAGATTGGTTTCTATCTTCTGCACCCATGTTGCATAACAAAAGGATACTTATATGAATGCTTAAAAAAAACTAAAAGGTGGTTACTAGTAGGCAACCTATACAAAATCATCATCTAGGTAACAAAAGTGTGTTGAGGACAGTGATCCTCGAGCTAGACCACCTTAGACCAGGGGCTGGTTGGTGCTTTTGATGAATAAACTCAAAGGTGGAGCCAAGAAATTAATCTTAGGACCAAGATTAAATTAAGAAGATTGATGATACTAAACATTTTAAGTGTAAACAAGTGTAAAATCTAGATCACTATTCAAGAATTATATAATAATAACTATAAAGAAGAATATTTGCCACAAATATTATGAGATTACATAATGAAAAATTCACTAACCCAATCAATGTTAGGCTTGTCTCTCTTTCATAGAATAGAATTTTTTTAATTATCTTGTCAATATGAATATCTAAATAATTTCTTTTTACATATGGAAAACAAACTATTTGTAATAAAGTCATTTTCCATTTAAGTGAAAGTTCTGTTTTAATAATTTTAATAGAAAAGAACATAGTTATAGTTTTTGTCTAGACACAAAAAGTAAAAATAAGTTACTACTGAGAGAGAAACTATTAGCTCCTAACTATCGTGCAATAAAAATATCTACGCTAAAACGCATTAATTATATCAATCTATGAACTAAAAGAAAAGCTAGATTTTAAAATTTTTGCCTTTTGTTTTTGGGGATGAGAAAGTTGCAAATTTCATTAAAGCTCAACCAACCATGTACAAACTGTAAATGCAACTCCCTACATCAGAATTTCTCCTAATCTCTACCTGTAAGCTACCCTTAAACATTTTACATTTCGTTTGTAATGCCTATCATTCATAAGTTTAGTTTTAATGAGACTAAAAATTCTACTAATTGCTTATATGGTAAGAACTTTTTATCGTGTGTCCTCCTATTTCTCTTGTACCAAATCTCTGCAATAGAAGCAACAAAAACAAGTTTAAAAGCTGCAAATTGAAGATCATCATTGCTCACAAACCTGCTACCCTATCTCTCAATTTCCTTCCAGTTAATATGCAAGTCCTCAAGGCAAAGTAGCTGCAAAAACCTTCTCCAAATCCTTCGAGCAACTCCACAATCAAAAGAACAAATGTTGCCAATCCTCTGCTTGCCAATGACACTTTTCACATGTGTAATTTTCTTGCACAACCCAGGCCACCAATCTACCCTTACTATGTAGATGATCAATACAAGTAAGCCAAGCAATAAATGCATGCTTATTAACATGTACCTTACCCTAAATAAGCTTATTCCAGACCATTTGATCATGAAAAGCTCTAATTTATCCCATGCCGACACTACAGTGAAGGTTTCTGGCACATTACTAGCTACATAAAGCTATCTTAATCCTTCTAAACCACTGTTGACCGCCTTCATGCTAAGCAATTTTTTCCAGTACCAAGAATCTCTTGTTCTGGCTCTAACCTCCTAGAAATTTCTACCTTTTAAGTAATAACAATGAATCCACTAAGACCAAACTGTTTGTCTATTAATTGGTAAATACCACATTCGTTTCTAGGAGAATGCCAAATTTATATCAGAAAGCCGTCTAATACATATATTACAAATTGTATTGTTGATTGTGGCCCATATTATTGGCAACAAGAATAACAAATTGTCCTATTAGCAAGTCACCTTATTAGCTTGTTTTTATAATAGGACCAAATTAATATGTTGTCTTCTTTGGGTAGTATACTGTTTAGGAAACCTATGTATTATAAATAGAGGCTAGCACATTGTATTATATGTGAGAGAGAAAGACCAAACTGAGGAGCCTTGTAATATTCGCGATTAATAATAAAATTGTTTTCTACTGCCTGTGGACGTAGGCTTTTAGGCCGAACCACGTAATTCTCTTGTGTCATTTTTCTTCTCGTGTTATTCGTGTTTGCATTTTTTTCCCTAAGATGTATTCTATAAATGATTGTTAATAGTCGAAGATAAAATGTTAACATCATGAGCCCATTTCTAAGTCTTTTTCTTTTATCTCTTAAATTGGCTTGATTATATTGATTAATTAGACAAAACACTGAATAAAAAAGTAGAGTCAATTTGGCTATATATCTAGATTAAGATTTTTTTAATTTAATTAAGAAATCTTATAAACAGTTTTTGGAAAAATAGAAACATAAATTAAAAAATGATTTTGGAGGCTTTGGGGGCCGAGGCTTACCTTGGTCCCCCTTTCCTTGACCCTTGAATAAACTCCTTGGTGGTCTTAACAGAAAGGCTCCATTGTGACTACAAAGCCATCTTACTCGATCATCTCTCTTACTAGAAAACTAGGCCCACAGCTTGATCCATCCGATCTGGAATTTTTTCTATATTCATACTAAACACAATGGGTTTCTGACTCCTTCCATAGTAACCGGCACCTCTGGTGCATTAGTCTCCTCAACCAAAATGCCTTTGGCAATAATAGATTAAATGTCCCTAACTAAGAGAGGATCACTCGCGTCTCTAGGTTATCTTAGCAAATTCGAATAATAACCCATGACTCATATGAGCCACCTCTAAAGTCTTGCACCAGATTCTGTGTGATTATGATTGTGTGCCCCTGATGACAATGTCAGGCCCTCAACGGAAAGTGATTGTGATTCCTACATTGGCTTTTGTAGTGATTTGTGGCTTTTTTTATAAGTGGGTGATTTGTGTAACTAATAAGTTGGTTTGAACAATTTGTGCCAGTTTTTTAGGTTCCAAGTAGTTTTTAGTTACGTCTATAAAATTAGTATCAGTCTGTGAGCCTCAGGTTCTTGCAAGGTCACCTCACTCGCGGGCAAGGGTTTGGGCTAGGGGAAGGGACAAAAGTTCCGTCCTTTAATGTGTCTTTTTAGATGCTTTGGCATACATAATATCCTATTGGATAACTTTGAGCTTGTCCAGCATGGCATTCAAATCTAAAGATGGAGGTAGAAGTAAAGTAATTTTTATTAAACTCCTTTGGCGCTGCTTGACTAGTAATTACTTGGCCAATTCCAGATCTTGAATTTTCTTCTTAGAATTAGTAAAACATTTGCTTACTCATATTTCAATGTGGCAAAGTATATCTACTTTCTATTTATTTACAATCCTAGCTACTTCTTTATGTTTGAGATTTTTTTTTTTTTAATTAGAACACCTAATGTTCCACAACAGGATCTTCAATTCATGAGAAGAGATAGGAATTAATGATCCATCCCTAACAAGAACCAGCTCCATTCATAATGGACACACTTTATGGCTAACATGCGCATGTTAGTAGCATTTAGAGCGTAATTCATGAGAAGAAAGAAAACGAGGAAGAAAACAAGTTCGGAGAGCGTATGTTAGCAGGGATAACATATGCAAGGCACGTAGGAGGATGGAGAGAAAAGGGAAAGGCATCGCTCTAAATTGGTGCTAAAAACACTATTTTATGTCTTTCACTTTTTCAATTAGTGTTATTATTTAGTGGTAATAAAAGAACTAGTTGCTTATTTGCACATTATTCTATCAATTTGGTTTAGTTTAATTGTTTTTAATATACTTACTCTTTTAATTTTGTTGTAGGTGCATCGATTATTAAGTCTTAAATTCTGCATATATAGTTGCATTTATGCCCTCTCATAGTGCAAAATCAACCACACTTTATGGTCTCTTTTTTTTCCTTTTTTTTTTCAATGTGGTATTAGAATTACTATTTTGGTAGCGTGTATCATTATTGTTATTATCACCACTTACGCCATTGCAGACAATAATCTCACCTGCGATTAAAAACTCGTTAGACTGTTATCTAGGGTATCGGTATCTTTGATCTTTATCTCTTCGCATTTTAATTCAGACAATCTTATTCTCTTTATAGTCTCTAGGCTCTATAATATTTTATTAGTCGCCTTGTTTTTCATTCTCATTTGGGTTCTTCAATAGCACAAAATACTTACATAGCCTCTTTAATGTCTCTGGTGAACCAAGAGGATAAATATCTCTTTCATGTCTTTAACAATATTATGGTGAACTTCTCAGTATTGATCATAATGACTTTGCTGATGATCACTCGGTTTACATTGTTCTCTTGCAGGTCTTGTTATCTATGGATGCCATTTGACTACTTTTAAAAATTCTTCCAAGATTCAGTAATTCAATTACCAAACTCAAGTTGGTCTTCATTGATCTTTCTTTGTCAACTTGAATTTGAAAAAGTGTATATATTTAATATTTCAATATAATTCCTTATGATATGGCACTAACTTAGACGACAGTTGCCTTTCAAGTTTGGTTCCTTATTACTCTAACTTTTTGTTCTTATAAAGTCACTTAGTTATGAAAATTATAAATAGACTCTCATTATATTTTACTTAGGGATGGCTCAAGAGAGAAGAAGCCCTAAGGCCAAAATATAACATGAGGCCTTTAACATTATCTAATTGTCATATCTAAATTCTTATAAATTATAAAAAATTAAATATGTTTACAAGAATATAAATTAAAAATTAATAAACAATATCTAAACGTTAGAACAATAGAACTTATTAAAAAATTTTATATACAAAAAGATCATTTGTTGGTAGTCATCTAATGAAAGGATATATATATAATGCTTCTCATCAAGAAAAAAAAATTCTGTGTCTTGTTATGGAAGGAGAAATATAATAAAACTAAAATAGAGTGTAAATGAGAAGAAGAACTAAATGATATAATAAATGAAGAATATTCAAAACTAAAACACAATTAGAGTTTTATTGTGATCAACAAATGGTATTAGAGAAAGAGATTCTGATAGAGCTAAATTGTAGTGAGAAAATAGATACTGTGAAACCTAGTGAAAGTTAAAAATTAAAACAATTTTTTTAATTAATAAAATATAATAGTTGATGTTAGTATTAGAAATGGTAATTTTATTTAGAGTGGATTGGAGAGAAAAAGTAGAATGAAAGATATAATAATGTGATTGTCAGTCACTAATTAAAATGAACAAGAGAAAATATGAGATTTATTAAATATTTGTAGCTAGGGTCTTGGCTAGTTTATGAAGGAACTATATTAGACTTTTTATAGTAACTTAATAGTTTTATTCTAAAATTTTGGGGCCTAAAAATTTTTGAGGGCCTAAAGCGATGACTTTAGTTGCTTTACCCTTGAGCCCTCCTGATTTTACTATACACTAAGATTTCATTATTTTGTGATTATCTCTCTTGTTAGAGCTTCTATTGGGGGGTTACGCCTATTATCTTCAGTATACATATATGTTCTCTCAATGATTTCTCTTTTCTTTTTCTTTAACCACAACATCAGTAAGACTTTGGTTCAATCTTGTTCATGACATACCCATTAATGTCTGATCCATTTCTCTCTTAAGCCTTACTCTAGTCTTGTTCATTGTACATTCATGTTTGTGGTGGCCCGTCTCTCGCTTCTGCCATTTTGGCTTGGTTCCTATTAGTTTCTGGTCACTAGCAACTCATCAATTTGGGTCACATTAAATACAAATTCAAGTTTATCATATAAGTTCTTGATTACTTTTAACACTAATTGGTTTTGGAACGAAATCTTATAAGTTTTAACATTTAACATTTAGCATTGTGAAAGCTTGGATTGTTAAAAAACATAAGGATTCTAAATTTGGGGACTCGAATAGAATTTAAAGACACAGCAAACTCGAGGGGATAATAGGTAATAGCTATCAAAGTGACTCTTTAGCTCCACTAGCACAGCTCACTTAGAAATTAGTATAGTTACACCAAAGCTGCCTTAGTTTCTTCCACTTACATATACTGGAAGTATCTGTCTCTGATATACATCCCGATTAGCAACCATGTGCCTCCAGAGACTCACCAAGTAGCATTGGAAAACTACAAGCCTCCCTGGAAAATGCCATTCTCGAAGCCCCTCCTGCATAATTCTAAAGTAGAAAAAAAATAGCAACTCGCCTACTGCAAGAGTGAAATACAAAAAATATGGAGCAAAAGCAACCGTGTTTGGGAACAAGACAGATGCTAATGACGCCAACGATAGGTGCCCGAAAAACCATGTACAGAAGTGAACGATGATGGTGGTAGAAACCGAAGAGTACGGACGCGAAGAAGAGATCATTAGTCTTAGCTTAGTAGCATAGGCGGCAAAGCAATATGCCAGGAAACTAATAGTTGCTACGTACATGGATTTGGGATGTGTTTCAAATGGTGTCTTGTCTTTGCCTTGATACTTCAACTGCAGAAATTCTAGTAGTGCAGGAGTAAGAAAGAAGACAATTGCATGTGGAGAATTGGGAGCAGTTGGGTCTTGATTGAAGAAGTTGCGAAAATTCCTGTTGACAAAGCTGGAAAAAGCATTTGACGATGAGGGTTTTGAGAAGCTTGATCCCATGGAAATCGAAATTCAGTACCTACGAGAAGTAGGTGGACAACTGAAGTAGTCACACAAGGACAAAGAATCCCCCGGTTTCGTTAACAATTTATAGCAGGTGGGATGGGATATCTATCACTGTCAGCTTGCAGACCAAATGGGGACGAGTATACATTTTAATATTTGTAGAATGTCGATCTAATGAAGTAATATGGTGCGTCAGTGTATTGTCATCATGTGAATTTGTTCCTTTCCTATTAAAATATACTATAGGATCATTTTAACTATTCATACTGATTAAAGTTATATCAATTGTTTATCTAATGCAAATTTTTAAAAAAGTGAGTAATAAAAGAGAGAAAAAATTTTTGAAAAAAAATTTAACATAAATGGCTGAGATATTTTTATCCATCCATGAATGTTCAAGATCTCTCTCACATCAATATGAGGAAAGTCCTGATACGAGATAATTTTAATCATTATCTTACACATGACGCTAAAAGCTTAATTTACATTTCTAAGGGCTCGTTAGGATAATTGGCTTTCTTGAAAGGACTTTTATTTATAACTTTTAACAAAGTGTGTTTTCAAAAACTAAAATTTCTTACTTCTCAAAAAAAACAAAAAATTTGAACTTGAACTTCTTTAAGAGTTTCAATTATTTTTCAATCAAGCCAAGAACCTTTGTAAAAAGGGTGAATTGTACAACACTCCTTTGTGGTTTGACAAATGTGCACGACACCTCCCTGTGATAAGGAAATTAATGGATTGCTGTCTTATGTTTTTTGAGAAGGTGCATACGTCTCCTTAAATTAAAAAAAATGTTAAAAAAAATAAACACAAACCAACCCACCACCCTCCCTCGCCGTCGCCACCCTCCTCCCCAAAAACCAGCATCTCCCCGTCACCTTTACCACGCCCTCCCCTCCATTGCCACCACCCTAATCCCCTTCACCATCTCCAAGAGCAGTAATTACTACAACAACAAGCAAAAGATCCGAAATGAATGCACCTGAAAACAACCCTTCACTTATTGCAATCAATAGACAATGCTTCTCGGAAAACCAAGCGAAACACCATAAGGTTTTGATGATCAATTCTTCCTCATCCATCGTCTCCCCTCCAATAAATCACACCACCATCATGGCGACAACCGCCACTGTAATACCATCACTAGTAACGCAGTCCTTTCAGATGAGAACATGAACACACACATCAAACACACTTTGATGGGGAAATGGGCTGGGGGCTACAACAAGGAAAAGGGTGGGGGGTGGGGGGTTAGGGAGGGGAGGGGGACGGGGTGTTGATGAGGGTGGGGGTGGGAGTGCTTACGGGGTAGGGGGTAGGGTAGCTGCGTTGGGGGGGTCCGGGGGTGCTGCTTAGGGCGTAGGGGAAGGGAGGAAGAAGATGAAGTTTTCATTTTTTTAAAAAGTTTTTAATAAATATCTTTTATCTTAATTTTATTTTAACATTTATTAGAGACAAAATAGTCCATTCGTTATATTTGAAATCAAAATAATCAAGCAGCATCTCATTGCGCGTGCGTGAAGCTCAAAAATCGTCATCTTGGACGAAAATACTAACAGTGGGGGTCGACATGCACTCTTACTAAAACAATTAGGAGTGTTTTAGCTAATTTCTTAATCACAAGGGGGTGTTGTGCACATTTGTCAAACCACAGGGGATTGTACAACCCCTTACAAAAATGATTTGATTGTTTAAAAAAGAAATTACTTTTTCATTACAAGGGAAATCAGTACAAATAGGCCTTAAAGATATTAGCATCATGTATAATTGTAAAAATGTATGTAGTGACAAATTGTTTAACTAAAAATGTTAGACATGATATTTTACTCAAATTGGACCAAAGTTGCCCTGAAGAACTTTCCAATGCTTGCTTGATATCTTATTATATTTTTTATTCGATTAGTGTTGGTTACCTTTTAATTATTAATGAATACCTTTTCCTTTCAACATAAAGGGAAAAAAGAAAATGCACCGAGGGCATAGCCTGCAGCGACGGAAATGTTAGTGCAAGTTAGAGACTCTTAGGCCTATTTTGTACAATTTCTAATTTCTTTTCCTCTCGTGGACTCCTATTTCAATCTTCAAAGGGCCGTCCACCCTTTTTATTTAGGACAAAGATTTTCTCTTTACTTTTATTTTCATCCTAACTTTCTAATTTACAATTTTATTCATATATTTGATATATATCAACAAATTTTGACTATTAATTTAAATGAAGAAGAGTAAGAAAATGAGAATAAAAATTATTTTTGGGAATCATAAGTGATCTATTGCGAGTCATCAACCGTCTGCCACGTGAGTCATCCACTTTTCCGAGCTGAAATATGTGACAATTAGAGGGTGGTTGGATTGACTTACTCTTCTTCACTGCTAGCTCCTAATTGTTTATAACTAGTTTTATATTTTTAGGGTAAGTGATAAGTAAGTTGTATTGTTTATAACTAGTTTTATATTTTTAATTAAGTGATAAGTAAGTAGAAATATATTTAGATAGTATATATTTACAAATTCATATATGTTTGGTAAATTGACATTTGTAATTAGTGGTGTTAGTAAAAATGATTCAAAAATCCTTTTATAATTATTAATTAATGTTGTAAAACTATCTAAAGGTTCAAAGGTAAGGGCTCATTTGACATCGTTGCTGTTTCTGGTTTTCGATTTTTGTTTATCAAAATTTGAAAGCCAGTTCGTTTGTTTCTATTTTCGTTTTCTGGAAAAACAAAAACCAACAACCTGTTTCTGCAACTTTGATAAACAAGAAAAAATAGTTTTCTCAGGTTGTGGCAATAGGTTTTCAAAACTTTTATTCACTTTGTGGTGTATATATTTTAGAATTATCTTTCCAAAATTAATATGAACTCATTAATTTTTTTGAAAAATAATTATTAAAATTAAAATTATTTTAAAAATATTTCTAAAATACTTTTTCAAAAATATTTTAGAAAATATTTTTCAAAAATAAAATTAATTTTATAAAAAGAAAAAAATAATTAAAAATATTTTGAAAAATAATTTTAATAAATTAAAAAATGTTTTGAAAAATAAATTTAATAAATCAAAATTATTTTGAAAATAATTTAAAGTAATTTTTAAAAATAATTTTAATAACTTAAAACTACATTTAAAATTATTTTGATAAATTAAATTTGTTTTTAAAAATTATTTTAATAAATTATAATTAGTTTTATAAAATTAAAAATATTTTAAGAATTAAAATTAAAATTATTTTTAAAATAATTATTTTATAATTATTTTTAAAAATAATTTTATAATTATTTTTTAAAAATAATTTTATAATTATTTTTTAAAAATAATTTTATAATTATTTTTTAAAAATAATTTTATTATTTTTAGAAACATTTTAAAAATAAAATAATAAAATAATAAATTAAAAATTTTTAAAAATTCAAAATTAAAATTAAAAATATATTCTCAAAACAATTAAACTTATTTTTTGAAATATAATCTTAAAGAGAATAAATCAATTTCAAAATATTCTCATTGTTCTTTTACAAAATATTCTCAAATATTTTCATGTGTTCTGTTTAATTTAAAATACTAAAATGAAAATAAGAAACAAAAGTAGCTTGTAAACTATGGACAACCAAACATGTTTTTGGTTTTTGTTTATAAATTTTATAATTTAACCAAGCACGTTTACAGTTTCTGTTTTTAATTTTTGTTCACAGTTTTTTGTTTCTGATTCTGATTTTTATTTTTAAAATTTTTGACAACGTTACCAAACGAGCCCTAAATCGATGTTTTTCTTTAGTCAAACAAATGGTGCTTGTAAGTTGTTGATTAAAAAAGAAAAAAGAAAAAGAAAAGTGACTTCTTTATTTTTTTCTGTTTAAAAGCACATAAAAGTGGCTAACCTAGTTACAAGCCAAAAAATTTATTCGCCATGTTCGGCTAACTTATGGGCTGCTTTTGCAATGGTTGCAAGTTCGAATCCTCCTTCAGGCATTACAATGCCAGATTTTGCATTTTCAACATGGGCAGTCATGGTTTTCTTCTCCTCACTGATGGGTTGTTTGCTGGTTTGCGGTTGCCAACATCATCGGAACTGTTCGGTAAATTTAGTTGTTAGGCTAACTGATAGCTGTTTGAGTAGTTAATAGCTGTTTGGATAGCTCTAATAGTTGTTTAAGTAGCTATTAGCTGTTTGGGTAGCTGATAATTGTTTTATTTTAGCTGTTAGCTGATTGCTGTTTAATTAGTTGATTGAACAAAACGTATTAGGTAAAATTAGCTGTTAGATTAGCTGATAAATGTAAAATGACGTAAAAAGACATTGATATCATGTTATTATTATTATTGTTATTATGATAATTATAATTATAATTATTATTACTATTACAAGAATAAGATAATATATTTCATTATTGGATATTTATATTTATAATCATATTTTTATATTAAAATATAACTAATTTTTTGATAAAACATTTTTATCATATTATAAAATTTAATTTTAGTAGATTCAAAATTATTTGTCAAGAAAATACTAATAAAACTTATACTCTTAATAATATTGATTATATAGATTTTGAAATTTATTTTTATATTATTTCTTATTTATATTTGTGAAAGAAAAGATAAAAATATAGAGAGAGATTGGAGAAAGAATAGAAAAACAAAAAAAATACAAAAAGGGTAGAATTGCACAAAATAATAATAATAATAATAATAATAAATGAAAGGCCAAAAGCTACTTGAAAGGCTAAAATTTTTAGCTTTTGAGAAATGCCAGTTGAAACGCTAAAAGTTACCTAAAAAGCTACTTGAAACGCTAGTTTACTGATTAGTAATAATTCTAAAAAATAGTATTTAGACAAACGTTGCTGAACATGCACATCATATTTTGTTTGGTCCACTCTTGGGTCTCTCCTCCTTGGGTTTTTCTTGGGCCCTGTTGCATTTCCTTGTTAATTTATGAATGACGTTTTTGACCAAAAAAAAAAAAAAAAGGCAAGCCTTTTTGAAATTTTACATTTTTAAAAATTATTTATTTTGAAGGTTTAATTCCTCTAATGGTCCTAAACTAGGAGCCTTAAGATAATTTGATCTCTGAACTTTCAAAATATATTTTTTAGTTCCTAACCTATATGCAATTGGACAAAATAAGTACATTTAACATTTTCTATAAAAAATTAACGACAAGGTCACGAGAAACGCATGTGGCGGCTCAACTAACACAGTGGCAAACTTGTTAACGCATATCTCAACGGCTTTAAGAGCCGTTGTCTACCTTTCTTTTATGCTAAAAAACCCCAAATTCCTAACCAAAACCCGTAACTCCTCATTCTGAAATCCTTAACCAAAATTCTCTAACCCCCCTTCAAAATTCAGCTCATAAACATGTGATGTGTCTGATTTTGTATAGGTTAGTTGTGTGCTTTTCTCTACCTTTTAAGTGTTTTTATGTGCAAAATAACATGCACTGGGTGCCATAAGTGTTTAGCGTCTCTATTTTGCTTTGATGTTTAATTTCTGATCTTTTTAGTTACTTTTTCTATATTTTCTAGCGTTTTAAGTTCTAACAATAGCCTAGTTATCTTAGGACGCGTTTGAAAAACAATCTTGTAATTGGAATTGGGTGTAATTGAGAGTATTTACACAATTAGATGTGTTTGTTAAGTCAAGTAATTACTTGGTCAGATATGAATTAGGTGTAATTGGACATCCTCAATTACACTCTTTAATTCCTATAGGGGAGGTGTGATTGGTATAATTACACTGTGTAATTACTCTCTACAACTTTTGGTAATCTTTATTCTTTCTATATTTGACATACTTTATTATAAATTAAATAAAAATAATAAATAAATAATAAATAAGAAAAATAAATAAATTTAAATAAGTAACAAATAAATAAAAATATAAATAAATATTTTTAAAAATATAAAATTTATTAATTTTTAATAGTGTTATTGATTATAATTAAATATTATTATGTTTTTGCTAAATAGTTATTAAATTTTGAAATATTATTAGACAATTTTTAGTTTCATATATTTTTACTAAGTCATATTTATTTTAATGATATCAAATTTCTTGTCAAGATAAAAATTTCATGATCCAAGATCATAAATCTTTGATCTGTTTGAGTACTATTGCTTAGATTAGTATTGCTTAAGTAATATGATATTTATAATCCATTGATGGGGCAGGTTTCATAATAAAATATTTCATCTTAATTATTTATGGTAAATAACATTTTAAAATATTTGTTAGTATTAATATAAATTTTAAAAATAAATATTATTTTTAAAAATAAATTATTCAACTATATAATTACCATCTACGCTACCAAATATGTCAGACAAAATTAATGTGCAATTACGCTGTGATAACTAAATATACCTTGTAATTTAAATTATTGTGTAATTTCTAGGCTGTGTAATTACTACCCTAGTAATTACACTGTCTAGTAATTATTATATGTTGTCCAAATAGATCCTTAATGTTTTTGTTTTACATGGTTTATTTTGGTCAATTCTTGTTAGTTGCTTTTGTTGATTTAAATCTTTTTAATCTTAAGTTCTTGTGTTTATTCTTAGAAGTATTATTTTTCTTTATTGCAGTTTATTAGGAAGCTTTAATTTCATAAAATTTTACTTAGTTTAAATTTTTTTATGGTATTTTTCTTTTATTCTTATCTTTAGTTTCTATTTATTTTTTATTTGATTTGTTTTCATTTAGCCAATTTTTGTTTTTTTTTAATTTTAATTGAAGTTTAATCTTTTTCCCTTTTTTTTTATTTGTGTTGTATGTTGTTTTAGGAAAGAAAAGAAAAAAAAAAAAAAAAAGGAAAAGCAAGCAAAGCCCGGTACGTGCACACAAGCCTTTGACCCATTTTGCAGCCCCTCTAAAAAATTCACCATACAAGCACAAAGCCCACCCTTCAAAAAGAATCTTCCAAGCCCACCTTGCAACACAACACAGCCCCCACCTACTCATCCCAGGCCCAACTTCCAAAGCCCAACCTAACCACACATGCACCTCACACACTGAACTCCCAGAAAAAGGAAAATGAATACTAAGCACAACCCCCTAAACCCTGACCCCTTTCGTCCTCTAACCACACAAACACACACCCACACTATACACACAAATACACACACGACATACAAAAAAGTATGGGGTATTAAGGAAAGGTTTGAGGAGTTTTTAAGCTCATTTTTCAGCAATTTTTTTGCAGAAAACAAGAAGAAGACAGCTCCATTTTACTACAGAAAAATAGCTTTTCTAGCCCTTTTTCTTTTTCCTTGTTCTTGTTTTGTTTTCCTTGTCGATTGTAACTTAATGTACTAACTTTTGGGCTGATTGTTGCAGGTTTTAAGCTACTTTAGGTTTGTTTTGGAGCCAAAGCGTCTTTTCAACAAAACTTTGGTCTTCCACTGAAAAGCCTATTCAGGTCAATCATTAACATGAGAGATCTATTATTTTTAGTCACCAAAAGCGTGTAAGCCCAACTTTGATTAATCAACTTACTCAATTTTTTCGATTAATTTTAAAAATCTCATATGATAAATAATAAATTTAATTTCAAAATAAAGGTCAAGCCTTTAGGCTTCCAACTTTTATTATAGTCATGGACTCATTATTACATATCTTAATGGGAGGATAATACATTTAATTATCTGATAATTAAATCACTTTATAGGCGTAATATTCAGATGATTTTATTAATAGGTTTCGCTTTGCACATTAAGTTGATTGCGCTTAATTATTAGGGTGTTGGTGTTTAATTAATAATATTATAGAATCACCAATCATTCAATTTGGTGCAAAAGTATTTCATACAACCATAACATGCGTGAATAATAAATAATACAAACCACACACACACACACATATATATATGAACTTTCCTTGAGTGACCCATTAAAACCATCATGGATCGCACCTAAGCATGTCAACTATTACACTTTAAACTGGTAAACCTGGATAAGTTCAGGCCTTCAAATCTCCAAGCTTTCCACCCCATGGCCTCTAGTTATATGTCTTCTCTCCTTGGGCTTCTAAAACCTAAATACTATTACATTTTAAACATAAAAGAAATCTTCAATTTGGAGGAAGTGTACGTAACTTAGGGAAATAACGAATTACAACCAAATTGTAAAAGGAAGGCTGGGCTTGCAGGCCCAATTTACCAAAATAAATAATAGCAATTCACATTAAACCTAGAGCCCATCTAGTCCATTACATACGAAAATCTTACACATATTAATTAGGTAAACAAAATGATGGTTTAATGTTCATATATTTTGGCCATTATTTTAATAACATAATTTATCTATGTGCCAATTCTTAAAATCTAGCCCAAAATTACTTAACACTTTAAGTAAAAAAAGGATAAATTTTTGTCAATTCATAATTAATAAAGATAGTAATCATATGGGTTCACAATTAAGAGGATAAATATAATAGAAAAAAATTATTGATTTATAATTAACAAAAATTGTTGACAAGACACACAATCGAAATTTTCTATGAAAAATTCACCTAGTAATCCTTTATAACTGAGTTTGAAGTTTCTAATTGAAGAATGCCCTGATCTAGAATGCCATAAATGAGATGAAGAAGGGAAAGTAGTAGCTACATAGAGATGAGGTGGGATGTGTAGACTCATAAGTTCAAACAGATGTCCCTCCTTATACTCAATCCCAAGGATATATCCTAATTATGGGTTGGGAACAAGATTGGATAAGCTATGAAAATTAGATGTCATATGGTTTGAATAAGCAGAATCAAAAAACCAAGTAGACTTATTAGAGGTATTCGACGAAGCAATAGAGGGAGAATGAGTAGACTGAAGAACCTATTTGAGAATGTCTTGCATATCATTTATGGAAATAAGTGAGAAAAAGATGGATCAAAGGTAGTGGTAATAGAGCCTTCTTCAGTGGTAACAACAACAAATCAAGTAAATGGAGGCTGTAGGACTTACCATTGAGCTGGTGGTTGTTTGGCTGCTTGTTAAGGTTGTGGGGACAATCTTCTTGAAAGTGGCCAAGACCAGTCTTCTTATAGATACAACGAACATGAGTAGGACATTGTACTAAATAATAACCAAACTTTTTGCAATACTTGCAATGTTTTTTGAAGAATTGGTTTTTCTTTATGTATTATTATTGAAAGTTGCAAGCACAGCATCAAAAGTTTTGGTTTTCCTTGACTAAAAGCCTATTTCTTTTGAAATAAGTTTCTAAATTGCTTGTTCTAATGAGGGAAAAGGATCACCATGGAGTAAGGATGCATGAATAGGTTCAAATTCATCATGAAGAGGCATAAGGAATTGAACAAGGCATCCTCAATCTCACCAAATAGCAAATTTTTCTGCATCTTCATCACAATACAGAGGCTGAAAGCTGAGCCCAAACAATATGCATTTGTGACAAAAAATTATTAATTGATATCCCGACTTCTTGGCACATTGAATGCAAGGCCGAAGTCAGTTAACACTGATAAACCATGTTGCTGCATTATATCTATACTTAAGAAAATTCCAACTTGATTTAGCACTGTCAGAATCCCTAAACTACAAAGTGGTAGAAGAAACTGAAGTATTTGGAATCAAGTAATAATCTGTTGATTCTTGCTATCCCAATCTTCTAGTCGCTCTGCATATTTGTCATTAGTTTTGCCCTCTTTATGCTTAGTCATTGCGCCTATGGTACATAGTTTGTACCATCCAAAATCATAGAAATAGGTTGAAAGACTTTCATTCAATCCATAAAAGTAGCAAAATAGCACTATAGAGTGGGAATTGGCAAAATCTGATTAAAACAACGAATTCAGGGCATCGAAAGACCTTTGGAAAGGTCTGGTAGGCAGATTTTTGTACTACTAGGTTCCTCTCGACGAGCTCTATCGGCTAGGCAGATTTTTGTAGCAAGAGGTGACAGAAAGAAAATACAATTTTACCCAAGCCAAATTTGAAAAACGATCTAATTTGACGACTGTGGCGCAGGCTACCAAGATGGAAGTTCTAATACCACGTTGAAATAGACACGAGAGCACGAAGACATATTTACAAGCATATTATTGTATATTTTTGAATGAATTACAATGTGTCTTACATGTATTTATATAGGCAAAGGTTAACTTGTTGTCCAAGACTAAGAAAAAGAAATAAAAGAAATTTCCTAACAAAAAGAAAGAAATCAATTAGCAACTATTGTACAATTAGACTAATACAAAATAAGGTAAAATGCATCAGATCTCCTGTGTTCTACCATAAGTGCACAATACTCCTTATGGTTTGAAATGTTACACAACAACCCCTATGATGAGTAAAAGTTTTACGGGATCCCCTTCTTCTGTCTAAGTTCTTCTAATGTTGTTAAAATTTATAGTAAAAAACGTCAATAACTTTACCCCAGTCCTTGTTTAAATTTTCTTCTTCTTTTTTTTTTTTTGTGTCAGACTCATATACAACAATTAATAAAAACAAATTTCCGAAACAACCAACACGTGCGTATCTTTCTCTAACGTGAAGCTTATACAAAATAAAAATCCCTAAATTAATTTTAGGTCTTATTTTTTAATCACCCACATCATGGATGCTCAAAATAGAGTGTCAACATTTGGATGTCCTTTTAAATGATCTAATATGATTTTTCAAGTGGCCTTCAAAAGATTTTTCTTTTTAAAATAATAATTTTGAGCAAAGATTGATGAAGTTCATGTAGAATGGTTTACTAGCGATCCCGGTCTTTCAACCTTGAGTATAACAAAAGTTTTATAATTTTATTTCATTTTAATTTTTGTTTTCTTTGGATTGGGAGTTGAAATGATCTTCTTAAGGTTATTAATGTTTTTTTATTATAAATTTTAACACCATTAAAGAAGTATAGATAGTAAAGAGGGTCTCGTGAAATTTTCACTCACCAAAAGGTATTGTTGTGGGATTTTTGGAACCATAGAAGGTATTGTGTACTTAGGGTAAATCACAAGAGTGTCTGGTGCATTTTACCTTACAAAATATATACCAATACCGCCGAACTAGAATTTTCCAGTGAAGTAGAAATTTCACGTGAAGACACAGGAAACAAATGATGATGTTATGGTTGGTCTGGAGCATAGTTGTTGAATTCATTATTTTGATAATTATCATTGGAATCATTGGTGTGTGGAACGCCATGATGAGAAGCACTGGAAATATTATGAGTGCCGCTTGAATTTTTTGAGATGGTAACTCTAAGTACGTATGTACTACACAGACATGGAAGGTGTTGGTGCTGTTGTAGACTCTTTGACTAATAGTTTCCTATCAAACGAGTGCACGAAAGGATTTTTTGTATTTTTTCGTTCAAAAAAATGTATTCGCATGAGAAGAGTTTTGTGTGTTCTTTTTAGAAAAATTCATTTGAAGAGGCTTTAAAATTTTCTTTGCATAATGCCATGCAATGGAGGTTGTATGTTGGATTCATCACAAAAGAAATCATGGACAAAAGTAGAGGATCGAAATATATTAGAAAAATCATGCGTTGTTACATTGGTTCCGCTATGCGTGTGTCGTCTGTAATTCCCAACAACTACAAACAATTTGTGTTGCAAAATTGTCATTTTTTGGTAGTGATATGGTACTTCATAAATAAATGATCAACCACAAAAGTAAGGACCAATTGGAAATTTTTTATTTTTATCCTTTTTTTAAAAATTTATCGCAAAAATACCCTTGTTTTGAAAAGGTTTTCAAAAATACCCTTTTCAGTAAGTCACCTACCGTTTCGGTAGGTGACTTACCGTTCACGAATCCCCAAATTTGAAAAAATTAAAAAAAATAAACGATGACAATTTTAACGAAAACGGTAAGTCACTTACCGTTTGGTAAGTGACTTACCGAAAATGGGGTAAGTCACGCACATACACACAGACACTCTCTCTCACGCACATACACACACTCTCTCTCACCAGGAGAAACCACACTGTTGTTTAACCTTTTGCAATTAATACACCACCCCCAACAACAAAATCTTCATCCCCATCTCACTCTAAAACAATAACACTCAAAACTCTTGACTTGAAAGTTGGAAACTTGTTTCCTTTTTTTCACACATACACAAAGAAATTTGAGCTTACTCGTTGATATAAGGTAAATGATGCTAACTCTTTTCAAAGATTTAATCTTTTCTTCAAAATGTTCCCAAAGTTTGCAACTTTCACTTTGCTTTGTCATTTTCAACATGGACTTGTTGCTGATCTTTTTGAATATGTATAGTTGTTAAAGAATTCAACTTGCTTTTGGAAAGCGAAGGAAAACATTGCCTACAAGGGAAAACTAAAAATTAAGGTTTATTCCTGTGAACCCGAGGCTATGTTTTGTTGTGCAAAAAAGTTTTTCCAGTGCCCACGTCCTACCTCAAACCTCAACACGGTAAGTCACCTGCCGTTTTCGTTAAAAATACGGTAAGTGACTTACCGTTTTCGTTAAAAATACAACGGTTTTTTTCTAATTTTTTTTTAAATTACCCTTTTTAAATTTTTTTTAAATTTTTGGATTTGGCAACGGTGTAGGTGACTTACCGAAAAGGGTATTTTTGAAAATTTTTTCAAAAAAAAAGTATTTTTGCAATAAATTTTTTAAAATAAGGTAAAAATAAAAATTTTCCAGACCAATTTCATATATTGACAGATGATTCACATTGAAGAATCTTGCATAGTGTACACTGTCAAATTTCACATCTCACCAGACTTTTCCTTGTAGTCTAGAGTCAGTTTTTCTTGTGCTACTTGCACGTTTTACAGTAGACAAAAGGCAATGATTTTGGAGTGGACATGCACACGGTAACTTGAAATGAAGCGAGGGATGCACAGGACATCAACTAACATTTCATAATTAAAATTTTAGATGAGCTTATAATTTAATATGATATCAGAATTTAATATTTAAACGGTTTCACCCTTGAAATTCATTACCACCCATTTGAAATGGTAAATTGCCCATGTACGAGTTTTAAACAAATTACATTGCAGGTGAAAGGCATATTAAGTGCAATAAATAAATATAACTAAATTCTCGTTACGAACCTAAATTTTTAGATGACGTGTTAACTCAATAAAACCCATTTCCTCCTTTAATGAATCTTAAATATACACTGCTATAGGTTTCTTTTATTGATAAGGGAATGAGTGGAGGAGATTATAAATGGAAAGAAAGAACCGGTTTAGTTGCTATACTTCTTCTAGAACCGGTTTAGTGGTGGCTGTACTTTTTCCATGGCATACGTATTTGCCAAAATTAATATCTCATTCAATACATTGCAGGCAAATCTTATACGACAGATACGTAACAGCCGCACACATCAAAGCGATTTTTAATTACAAATGCCTGTACCCTCTCCTCTTGAAAGGCTAGCAATGTGATGTACTATCAAAATAACAGAAGAATCGGCAGCTACACGAAGGAATTTGCCCTTTCTATAATGGAAATTTTTATGGTAATTAATATGGATAATTAACAACCCAATCAAAGAAGCAACTAACACTGAATTTAACTAAGGGTCCATTAGGATTGGCTTTTTTGAAAAATACTTTTTTTAACAACTTTTCAAAAACAGTTTTTTTTAGAAACTAAAAATTCTGACTTCTAAAAAAATTGTATTTAAGCTTTTTTAGAGTTTTAGTTTTTTTAGAAGCCAAATCAAATAGTTATTACAAATTTAATTTAAATTTTTTGAGAAAAATTATTTTTTCTTGAAAAAAGTCAATTCAAATAGGCCCTAATTAAAACATCCCTGAATGAAAAAGCATCACCTAATCACTTTCTTGAAAAGTTAAGGTAAAATCATTGGTTACCATCAATAAGGTATATTGTGTCGATCCATATAATTTATCATAAGTACATATTATTTCTTTGTAGATTTTAAAATGTATAGCATACATATTCTAAAAAATCAGCACGAAAACTCCTTATAGTCCTCAAATGTGTGCAAATTATACCATGCACGCCCGTTTAGCATTGTGCACCTTATTTTCGCTTGTATAACACCCGCTTTATAGTTGGCAAGAAACACACGTCAGCTTCTATTCTCTCTTCTCTTCGTCACTCTTCTCTCTCCTCTCCCTTCTTTTTCTTCTACTCTTTTCTCTTCTCTCACCATTAAACTCACTGTGGAAAAAAAAAATTTCAAAACCAAACAAAGAGTTAATCTCGTGACGTCGGTCGGTGTTGGATCTTACAATCTTGAAGACGTTATCGTTAGAGAGTTGCTTTTACGGCGTGAAATTGACAAGGGAAGGCTGTTGTTGAAGTCTCCGATTCAGGGGGAGTTGTTTAGTGGCATCAGTATCAAGAAAGAAGCCATTGATAATCTTTTCAAGATTAAGGTGGTACTAGAGAAGCAGCCTCGTAAACAAAACGCAGGCATCTCCACCATCATTATCCACTCTTAGATATTATAAACCATCTATAAGAGATGAACAAGAAGTTTTTGTTGGAAGACTGTTCTCTTTCATGTTATCATTTACTTTCTCACCATATTGGATTGTGAAACACTGAAACGTGAAATTTTGAATAATAAATTACCAAAACTTATTATGATGATAATCACACTATGTGGTGGCGGCACGGTGGTGACTATCTTAGATGGAACAGCAGAACTTGTTAGCTACAGTTATGTAGAGCGTGACATTGAGCAAGTGTGCTTATAATTCTCTGTGAACGGTGAGAAGTTATGAATAACTAGTATAAAAATTGTAAATTTATAAAAATAATAACCGTGAACATATAAAAATTGTAAACCTATAAAATGTGAACTGGGAACAAACAAAAATTATGAACGCATAAAAATTGTTAACGTATAGTATTGTAAAAATTGTGATCCTATAAAAATTGTGAACATGTAATATAAATATTATGAACGTATAGTATAAAAATTGTGAACGTCTACAAATTGTGAACTTTTAATACAAATATGTGAACAAATACACCATGCTAGGTGGGTGCACATTCACTACAAAAAATCTAGACATAGGCGGCGGTTTTGGAGCTTATAAGCGGCGGTTTTCAACCGCCACTAATGACAAAACTGCCGCCTAATCTTGTGCCACCTATACTGCCGTCGCCTATTATGCGATATCATAGCCTGCAGTTTCTAAAACTGCCGCTTCTGTAAAAATTACAATTTTAAGTGAAAAATATTTTAAGAAAATAAAAAATATTAATTTGGTTATAGGCGGCGGTTAGAACCGCCGCCTATGAGCAATACAAAAGAAAAAAACAATATCATCTTGCTTCTAGCAAGATTCGAATTTCGACTATTTGTTACTGTAGCACCCTATGACCATTATACCTACCAAACAAGCTAAGTAGTCATTTGTTAACTATCTCAAATAAAAATATATTTATCTATTGAAAAAATTGTCGCCTATTATGGAAAAACGCCGCCTATAGCTTTTTAATATTTCAAAAAAATAAAATGTAATATAAACTCATTTTTATATATTTGAAAAAAATAAAATGCGGGACAATTAGCGACGGTTTTGAAGAAAGCTGCAGCCTATAGCTTTTTAATAAAGTGTAATAGAAATAAAACGTAATAGATACACATTTTTACTTATTCGAAAAAAATAAAATGCGGGACAATTAGCGGCGTTTTATAGGAAAACCACTGCTTAAAAATAAAATGTAATAAAAACACATTTTTACTAATTAAAAAAAAATGCAAGACAATTAGTAGCGGTTCGCAAGGAAACCGCTACCTATAACTGTCATTAGCGGCGCTTAGACTAAACCGTCGTCCATATTACTTATAGCCGGCGGTTTGTTCAAACCGTCGCCATAAAATCGCCACCTATTTTATGTTTTCTTGTAGTGATTCTTTTTAAAACTACAGGAGAATAACATATATACACTTATGATAACTGACATTTTTCTAACACAAACTTTCATATAACAAATATTTCACTAACTTGAACACCGACACCAACCGGACATATAAATTTCGGACTTATATTTTACCCAATTTTAGCATTATTATTGGTGATCCATATTATCATTTTAAAAATGGCGAGAGAAAAAGCGCGCTGGCTATTGAATAAAGTTTACACTTCGCGGATATTAAAGATAGGTGTAATGGCTGCCAAGTTGGTGTCGCCTTGCTTTTCACTCAGATTTTATTACTTTTATTTTTTCCCTTATCTCGTCGCTTTCTGATAGTCCTATTCTTCATGTTTTCTCTGGTAATGCATATAATACTCCTGCACGCATTGGCGGATGGAGATATGGCTGAGGGTGATGCTTGACGCCCCCTGAACTTTTTGCCAAAAAGAAATTTCTATATGACTCAGAAGCTTTAGTACACCCCTTTAATGGCTTTAATGCGCCCCCCCCCCCCCCGGGGCATGAACCAAATGTGCTGGACCGTGGACCCCTTAGCAATAAAAGGGGAAAAAAAAAAGCAGCAAGTTTTTAGAAACAAAACTCTTTTATTTTTATTAAATGATTTATAATATGTTACTTTTTACTCGATTTATTTGTACATCATAACATAGATAATGATCAATGCCTAAAATTAATTGTATGAATACGAGATGAGTTTTTTTTTTCCTCAATAAACCCCAAAATAATATATGAAAAAAAATTGTTCCGAGAATTCCATCCGAGATTTTGTTCTACGATTTCGATACTTGATTTATTTGTAGATTTAATTATTGTTTATGATAATTAAATTCTGATTACGTCTTGTTTTGTTTTTTTGTGTGTGTTAAATCCCTCTCCCCTAAGTGTGAAGTCCTATATTCAATTTTATGGGGAGATAGTCTCAATCACTTCAGTTATCTCTTAATCTCAATTAAATTTTGATTACTTAATAATTGCTTACAATAATCAAATTTTGGTTATTTAATTATTGTTCATGAATTAGTTCTTGTAAGTTTTATTTGTTATATAGGATACAGAATAATGGATAAATTTTTAAAAAGAATTCCAATTTTTGGGGAACATTCTTCTTCTACACCTAATGGAATGGATATTCAAGATAATGTACAAAAACATTCAGACATTCATGACTAGGGTACTTTTTCTATTTAAAATAATTATCTTTATTTATTTACATGCCTTTTTCGATTAAAATGCCATTATTATATTGATAATATATGTTTTTTAGAACTTATTTTTATAAAAAGTTTATGCATAAGTGTATACCACCTGACCCCGGGGTTCTGACTCTGCCATAGTGTGCACGTCAATATTTAATACGCGAACATGATAGAAAATTTCTCTTAACTAAAGTGATGACCTTCTACAAGATAATCACGGTTTTTGAACTGATAAAAGTGCTCTATTTGATCACAAATTATATCATGCACCTGAAAAAGTACATAGCATAGTGTACTAGATTATTTGTTCAATATTTATAAACTGTTTGTCCAGTAAAATCTATAAAAATATCTATACATGAAAACACTTTTAGATATTTGTTCAATATTCATAAGCTGTTTATCCAGTAAAATTCACAGAAATATCTATATAAAAAAATAATTACAGATATTTATTTAGAATAAAAAAACTATTTATTCAATAAACACATGTTTGTTCAATATTCATAAGCAGTTGTTCCCATAAAATCTACAGAAACATCTATACATGAAAATAGTTACAGACGTTTATTTAAAATAAAAAGACTATTTATTCAGTATTTATAAGTTCTTTATCTAGTAAAATCCACAAATCATCACAATATCTATTGACAAGTACAAAATTGACAAATATCTATAAATGAAAACAGTTATAGATATTTGTTCAGTATTCATAAGCTGTTTGTTCAATAAAATTAATAGATTATCTTTGTTCAATACTGATAAGCTGTTTATTTAATGCATTTACATCTATGGGTGCACTAGATCATCTTTGTTCAATACTGATAAGCTGTTTGTTTAATACATTTATATCTATGGGTGCACGATATAAGTTCCTCTGTTTGATTCGAGCAAGTCATATTTTACAAGTAGGGCCCTAACTCTTTATAATTTTTTATAAATGTATATTTTCTATTTGTACTTTTAAAAGGGGGAAAAACCGTTTAAGTCCTTTACTTTTAACTATTAGACTAAATAGGTCCCTTGGTTTTTTCTTTCTCTTTCTAGGTCCCTCTACTTAATTAAAGTTAAGAAAATGTCATTTTGTCCTTAATGAGGCAAATGACGTGGTAAATTCTAATATCTCTTAATTCTTTTTATGTTTGTGTTATTCATTCACCACTTGGATTGCAAAAAAATCTAATAATTTTTATTTTTTATATTTTTTTACATTAAAAATAAATTACACACATTTCTCATTAACCAAACCAACAAATTACACAAAGTAGGAACCTAATATAATTTACTAGAACAAACCAGCGAATTCTACAAAGCATGGACCTAATATAATTTATTAGAACAAAAATATGTTACAAGTCATGCAAAAGTGCACTAAGCTAATCATCTACTTTATCTATTCTAGCAGTTAACATCTTAACAAAACTCAAAATAGCGAGTTGCCAAGTTAGATGATGCCGTTTGGTTACAACATCGTCTCGTGGTGAATAATATAAAGAATAAATAAAAATAAAAAATAAAAATATTAGAATTTTTTTCAAATCTAAATGGTAAATGAATAATGCAGAGAGAGAGAGAGAGAGAGAGAGAGAGAGAGAGAGAGAGAGAGAGAGAGAGAGAGAGAGAGAGAGAGGGAGACATTAGAATTTACCTTTAACTAATTAGAAAGAACTAAGAAGGGAACAAGAAAAATTGATGGACTTATTTGGTCTAGTGGTTAAAAGTAAGAGACCTAGATCTCTTTTCCCTAAAAAAAAGTGTTCTATTCAAATTACTTATAATGAAAGCCCATAAATGGATAAAATTATAGAGGGTATCTTGGTTAATTATTTCAACACTGTAAAAGGAGGCAATGTACACTTGTAAAAGAAATCATATGAGGTAAGATGCTATTTACGCTATTTAAGATACTATTGTTTTTTCAGTAAAAAAAAAAAATACAGAAGGAGCACGTTTAGAGCACTCTCTATTATTGTTAACAAAAAACATAACGCGGGATGGAAGCGTGCAACTTTGTGAAAATCATAATTAAGGGGTGCATATCTACCTATTTTAAAATACAAGGAGGTAATGTACACTTGTGAAAAATCATAAAGTTTAGATATTTACCCCTTATTTTAATCAAAACATATTCGTTGATTATGTGCTTAATCGTGATGGCCATGGCAAAACATGAAGAGTCAAGATTGAATCAGAAGCTATTAATGAAAAGCAAATTGAGTCCACGTCATGGTTAAATGTTTGCTGATGCAGCAAATTTCTAAGTACTACATTTGTAGATGAGTCGTTGTACGTACTGCATGCAACTAATCTTGGGCTCTGTTTAATTTGACTTAAATTTTAGACATTTAAAAGTATTAAAAATGCTTTCTTGAGTTTACACTTTAAATAATAAAAAAAAAGAAATCTAACGTTAAAAGTCCTAGGAAAATGCCATATTGTTGTCACCACAACTAAAACACAAGACTTAAATTATAGTCAATTGACTTTTGTTCAATAAGGCTTTTATAAAAGCTCTACCACTAAAAATTCATAGAATTTTACAAAGAGCCTTTATTTACACAAAGGACTTAAAGTAAGGTTTTCCTAGAGTGCCTCCATTTTTTTGTATTACATGCTTGATATCTTACCAGCCTGTAAAAGCTGTTACTCAAGTCAGGCTAGGGTTTCTTTGTCAAGCTTCATCTTCAATAATTTGCTTCACACCTTACGAAAAACTATGTAACTCAGATATCATAGTTTGGCCTTGTTCGGTAAAAATAATTGTTTAGATAAGTGATAATTGTTTAAGTAATTGATAGTTGTTGTAGTAGTGGATAACTGTTAAATTTTAATTGTTAGTGGATAGCGATTTGACTAGTTGATTAAAAAAATATGTTCGATAAAAATAAATATTAGGTTAGTTGGTAGTTGTAAAATTACGTAAGAAGACAAAAATATCACTATATTTTTGTTACAATTTTTATGATTATTATAATTATTATTGATTTTTATGTTAAAATAAGAAGATACATTTATAATTAAATATATATTATGATAATAATAATTTATTATTAAGCATTTTTTTATCAAGATGACAGAAAATATATTTTTATAAGATCCAAATTTTTTTTTGGTTAAAAAAATAAAAAACAAACGGATAAATTATTTGCATAAAAAAGTTTATATAGGATAAAGTAGAATAATAAATTATTATATAAAAGTTTATGCAAGATAAATAGGATTGAAAGAAAATAAGGATAAGATAAGATTGAGAAAAAAAATAAGAAATGTTGTTTCACATTTTGAAACGTCAATACATATAAAGTTTGAGAAACACTGCTTCAAACGCTAACTGCTCTTTAAAATCCTCCTTGAAATGCTCTTTCACCAAACAATGGTAATTAGAAATAATAGTATTTTAATCCAACTAAAACGTTAAATACGTAACGGTATCAGTACGTCTTCATCTGTATCTTCATTCTATTGCTCTTGTTGAAGGAGATACAACAATGTATAAGGCTACATTGGATTAAATCGCTTTGTTGCTTTTTTTTTTTTTTTTTTATGAAAGAACACTTTTTATTTCAGGAATCCTCCTTTCAATGAATACTCAGTTTTATTTCAGGAAAAGCTAAAATTCTAAAAAAATTCAAATTTATCTTTTTTCAAAAATCAGAAATTTTACTTCCGAAAAAGACATATTTCTGAAGAAGAGATTGTATTTGAAATAATTAAGCCTTAATCTGGTTGAAGAATATGCAACATTATATAGTGAATTGATGATGTAATTACAATGAAATTATTTAAATAGTACAGTTCATTATTACTGAATTATAAAATATTAGCGAACTAATGATATAACGCTAATTAATTAATTCTGAGGGTTCCCATCCAGAGGAGTGGAGATGGTCTTAAGGCTAAGCCAATCAAGTATCACCAAAGCAAAATTATCACAAACCATTTAATTATTTCTTTGATTGGAAAAATTGGGTATAAAAAGTTACATTAAAAAAACTAACCAGTGCAGAAAACTTGATTTAGAAAAAAAAAAAAAGAAATAGTTACATACTAGAAGAAACACTTGTCCTCGGATCAAACCTTTATCAGAAAACAACTGAATACAACGTCTCAGGATTATTACTAAAAATGTCATTCCAATAACTATTCTCCTGTTCGATGTTCCATTCATCACTACAGAATGGAACAACACACTCATCCCCTAGTAATCCATTCATCATCACTTCTATATTTGCGAAGTTGTCATCAGGATTAATCCTGATGGGGTGATCAACTGATGCTGCAGTACTGCTTGGAGATCTTGAATAATCTGTTCTAATGAGCAAATTATCTGACGATGATGATCTTGTCGCTAGCATCGCAACCGCGGTCTCCAGAAAGCTCAGCGTATAAGGCGGAGCTGCCATCGTAGGGTTGCTACCATATCCACTTTGCCATGCTTTCAGTATGTCAAATGATGGCCTGGCACCAGCTGCAGCAGCCGATGGCACAAGTTGATCATGATGCACCTCCTGGCATTGCGCACCTAATGAATTTTCTAGCTTTCGGAAGCACAACAACTTTGACTGTTTGACTAATCTAGCTTCAGCTTCAAGGCGAGTGCTCTCCCATTGAGCAATGTGATCGATCACAGACATGTTCGCGGTGGCTGCTTTGTCGTCTGAGCAAAGGGCGTTCTTCCTTTTGTGCGTCACTGGATCGATTCCCATCTTGGCTAATTGTTTCTTCAACCGAGTGTTCCAGTAGTTCTTGATCTCATTGTCTGTCCTATTCGGCAAATGAGCAGCTATGATGGACCACCTAATTAAATATACACATGATAATATTATCAAAATGGTAAGTAACTTTACGGCAAAACATGCTCATCAGCACATATATATATATATATATATATATATGTACACACACAAACATGGTGCTAGATAAAGTTAATAACAGCCAGCCCACCTGTTGCCTAGAAGAGCATGGAGTTGGATTATTGTTTGTTCTTCATAAAAAGTGAACTTTCCTCTCTTTATGTCAGGTTTGAGGTAATTGATCCATCTTAGTCTGCAACTCTTCCCACATCTTTGAAGACCTATAGAAATAATTAATTAATACCAAGTCCAAATCATATAACGGGGCATGAATCTCCTCATAATATCTTTGTATTATCAAAATCTCAGCGACAGTGAACTAATACGCGATTAAATAATATTGACGATTAACAATTTGGGTTTCCATAATAACTTCACGAAAGCTATATCCATAATCTAGAAGTGAAAGGGTAACATTAAGTATTACTCTATCGTTTATACCAAAAAGGATGGATGAAGTTTTACTTCATTCAGCCTCTGTCTTATTCTAAATTAGAACCACATGCATGAGAAGCGGCTAAAGTACGTATTATCGAGTCACTAACTTATCTAAAAGTTTAAACTTTTAAATAAGATATCGATATATTTATTTATTGTACTTAACACATACCAGCTTTTTGGGGCAAGGTACGCCAACTTCCATGGCCATGTTCTTGGACGTAAGCGAAGAGCTTTTGATCTTCTTCAGTCGTCCATGGACCTTTCTTCAACCCAATACCATCGCAGCATGGTGATCTGCCCATTGTCAAACAACAAGGATCCCAATAAGCAGACAACAAAAGATTTCCACCTATAAGTTGAAATAAGTAACTTTTACATGCAGCAGCTAGATGCAGGAAATAGGTGAACCTAGCTTCATTATTTATAATAGGAAAAACTGAGAATGGTAATAAATTGCATGTATTTATGGCCAAACGACCTTCATTAAACAGATGATGAAACTGACGCAAACTAGGGGCAACATAATTATTAGGCTGTGGAAATGAATTACTCCATCGCAGTGACAAGTGGGCCCTTCATAGCATCAACGTAGCAAATATGAATAAGCCATATGCTCATATAATCCATTATTTTTTATTTGTACATAAAATTAGTTACTGCATTACTGAAGAATATTTAGTATAAGCTATCCTATACCGTAGGAGGAATATGTAGGATCTACATTAGCCATCAAAGCATGTGGACTATTTACGGCCAATAATATAAAAGTAAAGTACCATTGTCTTATTGTTAGAGCATTTCAAGAGATTCCCTCTTTTAGCAATAGGGAGTCGCAATGTATTTTTCCTTTTCCATCTTAAGCTTAAAATATTTTCTTCCAAAAAGGATTTGAGAAGGAATTTAAGGCGAAAATTTTCCACTTCAAATATCTTTGTCTCAAATTTTGAGACGAAAAATTTGATCTCCAATTGAGACAGAAGATTTGCCATCTCAAATTTTCGTCTCAAATTCCTTCTCAAATATGTATTAACTTACTAGAAAATTTTGTCCAAATTTTTTGTCTCAAATGCTTCTCAATTTGAGAAAAAAAATTTTCGGCCTCAAATCCACCAACACCTAATAACGAAATAAAGAAAGAAGAAATTAGAAAACATCATGAGAGGAAAAAAGATGCATTACCAGAGCAAGACACACTTGATTGAATATTTTAAGCGTAAATTACAAAAATGCCCCCTGTGGTTTGCGAAATATGCACCACATACCCTGTGGTTACGAAATTAGCTAAGTCTACGTTAATTTTTTAGTCCAAAATAGTGTGTTTTGACATGCACACGCGACTTATGCAATTTTGTTTTGTTTTTTCAATAATAAGTGCATTAAATAAGCTTTTCTAACTTTAATTTGTATTAAAAATAAAAAAATAACAATTAAATGAAAAAAAAAAAGAAAGAAAGAAAAACATCCACCATCCCTCATCCCCTTCACCACCCCTAGCCCCAGCCACCTCCCACCACACCAGTCTCTGCCCCTATCACTTTTACCCCCCACCTCTACCACACTTGCCGTCTCCACCCCTTACCTCCACCACCCCTGTCCCTGCCCCTCCTCATGCCCGTTACCCACCACCCCCAGCAGCCCCCACTCCCGTCACCCCCTACGTCTAGCAACCCACCCCCAATCGTCCCCACCCTCAGTCGCCTCTACCCTCGTCCCCACTAGCCCCCACCCCCGTCACCCTTATATTGGGCGTTTGGGTGGCTCGTACCTGCTTGTCTTGTAGAATTTAGTCCTATTAGTATGAAACTCCACTGGTTCCTCCCCATCTACCTCCAGCTTTGCATCTACATCCAGTCCTTCTATATCGTTCTCAATTTGGTAGTTCAAACTTACTTCTTAGACTATATCTTCCCGATCGTTCAATTCACCGTCCTCGTTTTCTTTATCTACCTTTGAAAAAACAGTATCTGCTGCGATGTCACATCTCTCCTCCGTGCGACTGCCACAATATGAGGGTCATCCGACTTCAAAAGTGGACTGTGGTTGCGAGGAAAGGGAAAAAGTGGCAAACTCTGCCACTGTTGTTGCAATATTGATATGTTCATCTTTATTATATGATGGTGTTGCGTTTAGGTTCGACAAGTTGGACTGGTATGAGACGTCGGCCATTGGTTGCGGCACATACACGTCATCACACTGAACGTCCACTATTACGTGCGTGGCACAACGGTTCCAATCACTGCGAGCTATGCCATACATCTCCCGCAAATCTTTAGCATCAATTATCACACTTAGGCAATAATAAATCTGTTGCAATGTAGCATCCCATCTAAGGTCACAATAGCATAAATTAACCCTATCAATGGTTGGACGCAACTCTAGTTTTCTAATTACATGAGAAACAAATTGATCATAAGTTGTATCGGAAGAATTTTGATTTTGTATGGTATATTTGGATTTCTATAATCAAGACCGTAATCGGTCATTATTTTGTGACTGCCATAGTATAAAAGAACAGTAACTTCAGTTGAATTCATTCTTTTAGGTACTTTGGTAGAAAGTTATAGTGAGAAGTGAAAGGAATTTGGTAGAAAGTTAGTGTGTGAGACGCTATAAGATGGGTAAATGATTGAATTAGCCGGTGAAGGAAGGGATAAAGGTTTATATAGGTAAAAAATGCATTATGGGAGTGAGATTTCTGAAATTTCCCATGACATGAAGTGACTAGAGCATGACCGATGCCAGGGAATATATTCCAATTACTGTAAATGCACTTTCAGATTGTACTGCTAAGAATAAATTCACTGCAACCTAATCAAATCTGCCAGGGATTTGGCCAGGGAGTATGTGGAAAGGCTAAGACAAGTAGTCGCGCTCCAGGAATGCAGCCACATTCCAAGAATGCGCTCTGTGTTCTCAGAGTGTGTTTCGCGCATTTTAGAAACCAAAATGGGTTATTTTTGAAACCCTATCACGGATTGGGTCAATTTTTTATGTCATATTAAAATTTGGGTAAAAAAAAAATCCTAAATCAAACACACACCATCTAGGCTCTAGTTATGGCTTATGAAAGATGTAATCAATAGTCAATCAAGCTTCACTAAAGGCATTCCAAAATCTTGTTTCGCATAACACCATCACTAGGTCCAAATTTGCTTTTTGAAATGTACTATGGATCTGTTTGGATTGATTTTTTTCAAAAGCATATTTTTTAACAACTTTTAAAAAATAGCTTTTTTTTTAGAAGCTGAAAATTCTGGCTTCTTAAAAAAGTTGTATTTGAGTTTTTTTTTTCTTCAGAGTTTCAGCTTTTTTGGAAGTTAAATCAAATAGTTATTGCAAATCTAATGTAACTTTTTCAGAAAAAAAAAAAGTATTTTTTCTTAGAAAAAAAGCCAATCCAAAAAGGCTCTATATCTTTAGTTGACGAATACGTCCAGTTCTTTACTTTGATAAATTATGACTTTCAAAATCATTATATAAATTTTTGAGTTATTTCATTTAGTCCTAATTAATTTTAAAATAAAATTTCATATTTTTTAATACGATATTTTGTCCAGGCATGCATATGTCGTCACCTATCTCATCTCAATCACTACATTAATTTTAGAATTAAACCCAACATCTTTAAACTAAAAAAAAAAAGAAAGGTATGGGCATCGACTTTTTTAAATCGCCGCTGGTATAGAAATTGGCCTTTTTAAACTGTTGCCTATATATAATTAAAAAAAAACACATCATATTTTACACACGATTTGAACTTTGAACTTTCTTTATTGTAGCACTCTATAATCATGTCATCCATCAATCAAGTTAAAAATACATTCATTAATTATCCTATGCAACAATATATCTATATATTACCTAAACCCCAGTCTAATAATAAAATTGTTTATTAATTATCTCATATAATGATATATCTATGTATTATCTAAATCCCAATCTAATAATAAAATTGTCACCTATTCCTTGTTATATATAGCTTTATAATATAATGTCCATGGGATATTGGCCACAAATGGGGGAATATGGGTGGTGGTTCAGACTGGAGAAGGGCTGATGCCATTTACTTGGAGAAAGGCAAAGGTATCATAAAGAAGGGGCCTGGAAATCTATTTATTGTTTAATTAGGAGAGTAATGGAGTGAGCCAGATGTGGGTACAAATCTTGTCACAACACCCCCTGTCTCAAACCCACCGAATTAAATTACATTTGCTCGCCTTTCCTGTTACACTTGCAATTAGAAACTAAGCAAAAATATTCTAGTCCAAAGGGGGGAAAAATAGACAAAAAGAGAATCTCTTCTTTCCTTCTTTGGGATCTCACCATGAAGAAACAACAATTAGGTTCTTGACTCAAAAAAAAAAAAAAAAAGAACTAGTATAAGTCTTGCGCATTCTATTGGTGTGATATATTTTTAATTTTATGTCTTACGTGATTTAGATAATCATATAATTAAATGTCAATTAGTTTTATTAAGAAAATAATTCATTAATTTATCTAAAATATATTTCTTATACTCTTAAAATATTTTTTAATATTTGTTTTGGTTGTCATATTGGAAGAAAGAGAATTGTGTGTGCAAATGTGAGTTGTTAGCTAAAGTAAACATAAGTTATAAACAAATGTTATTTAAATTAACGTGAAAATAACATTCATATAAAACATAAAATTAAAAAAAAAGCATGAATTTGCGTGCTGGGTCAGAAGTTGGAAGAAATCATTTTTAAAGAGAGTTTTTCATGAGGAAAATAGCATAGAAGTCACACATATCTGAAGATATCTAATATATAATATTTAATTAATTTAGTTATTTAATAATGAATATTAGAATTATCCTATCATTATAGCAGTATAGATTTAAACGTAAATATTTTCACATAGAATTTAAAAAGCATACATGTATACTAGTTAGATGAGTTTAAAATTTTAAGTTATTTCAAAGTTAGGTAAATTTAAATTATTTCAAAGAAATCATGTATATTAGTGTCAGAGTCAACATAAAGCAAATTATACCACACACCCAAAGTATGGTACACGCAAAGGTGCATAGTGCATCGCCCAATAAATCTCACAATTATATTGTCGAATCAACGTGAAATTTAATGGGTTCACTCTCCTTATGTTGACAAACATAACACAACAATCCAACTGTTAATCGGAATACTAGTGACACCTTTGATTCTGAGCTTCAAAATCGTTCACAGATTGTGAATATATCATTTATAAGTTATAAACATACCGCTCACAAATTGTGAACATTTGTTAAAGAGCCGTAAACACGTAATTTATCTTTGTTAATATATGATATAAAGCTTTTGAACTAATATAAGAGTAATGAATAATTAAATTGTAAACAATTAAAAGTTTTTAACATAAAGCATTAAAATTGTAAATATATAAATATACAATTTGTAAATAATTAAAAGTTGTGAATATATAATATAAAAATTATAAACTTATAATAATAAAGTTATAAATATACTGCTGTAAAGTGTACAATACTAAGCTGATGTACAATGTTTGCAGTTTACGGTATCCAATCCCGTCAACAAAGGCTTGCATATGATTAGGCATCTTATCTGTGTTGTATTTATAAACTTCTCATTTGTTGTATTAGATATGCCATTGAGATAATGCGTATCAAGAATCCAAGGTAGACTAGGACTTTTATGTATCACAACTTTTAAGTATCCATATAAAACACATCTGATACTTATGGGTTGATCAATCTGACAATTAGTTTGTTTGTTTTTTAAAAAAGATAAGTTTTTCTTTTTTGTGTCAAGATAAGCAATAATTTTCTTTAAATATCCAAATAATCCTACTCGAACAACATTTTATTATTATTCACAACCTAAAGTGCTATTGGGTGTTGTTATCACATTCAATTTTTTATTATTATCAACTTCCTAAATAGCTATTAAACAGCTATTATTATAACGTCCAAATTTATATATTGACTCTTCAAAATAATAACACTCTCCATTTTTTTAATGTTTGTCTCGCCACTTATATATATATATATATATATATATATATATATGATCATCGAAGTAAAAAATAAAAAAGGTTGTTTTAACTCTTTTAACAAATTTTTCTTTATTTTTATATAGTATGTCCTTAATTAGATTATTATAATTAAATTATTATAATTTGATTATTATACTAGCTGTCAACATCTCATGAGTAGGTCCGCACAACATGTGTGTCACTTGGAATTAAGGACCTTAGACCCTGAATTTCACAATGGAAAAACAACTATGCTTGTTTGTCAAGACCCTACTTTCATTAGAGAGCATGTAAAGAGAGATTAATTATTTTAAAATTTCGGAAACATCATCAATGCACAAAACTATCTACTTAGTCAAAGAGTATGGATTTAAATTTAATTGCTATACGAAGCTTCAAATTTCATATTTAAGATTAATTATTTTAAATTAACATCATTAAAATATCCTTTTAGGCAAAGAACACGTATCAAGTCTTCTATACTGATTTGGTACACAGGACACTCCATAATCATAAGAATGTTCAACTTGAGGTTTGCTTTTACCCTCATCACCCAAAAAAAAAATTATCGGTTTCAAAACTATCAGAATTATCATCAATCACTTTGTTAAGGGTAAATTTTTAATTGGGATGTGACATATCTATACATCGGTTAAAAAAAAAAATTAGTAACTCAAGTGAATAAAAATAATGAAGAATGATTTGAAGATAATATATAAATATAAGAGGCGACAAAAATTAGCAAAAGATTTCGAATAAACACCATATAACTCCTCCATCGAGCCACCCTAACCCTAATATTCACAAGGTCCAACTCCTATAACACCTTGTACAAACAATTTTCTTTATGTGGTTGCTATATTAGCTGTAACTTCACAGAGGTGGAGGACAAAAAAAGAAAAAAAGAAAAAAAAAGAAAAGGAAAAAAAAAAAACAGCTTTACCGTCCTGATTTTCCAAATAAATTAGCATAGGCAAAAATATATGTTCCATGTACTAGACCACACACAAACACATATACTTCTTCGCAATTTTCTATTTACTCAGATTTTCTAATTAATCTTGGTGCTTGCCATAAATGCTCAAAGTTGTCACACCATCATATTCTTGTTAAAACTTGACAAAGAAAAAGTCATTCCTTGCAACCACGTATCGCAATTTTTCCATATTTAAATATACTAACATTAAATATAACCCAGTCCCTAAATCATGAATTAACTCAATATGTAATTTATTTTTCCTTTTCAAATCTAAATAATACACCAATGGTCAAAATCATAAGCAAAGGATATAATCTCCCGTCAATTTGCAAGGACAATGATGTTTTAGACCATCAATTTTTTTAAGCACAATAAAACATTTAAATAAACACAATTAAAATGGAAGAAACTAACCTTTAACCAGAAAGAAGAAAATAAGGAAAAAAAGGCAAAAAAAAAAAAAAAAGAGCATATGATTATGCACCATGTTAAAATAAAATGATATATTTAATAAGAAAAAGGGAAACGATTATAATATCTGAAAAAATTTTCAAGCTTATGATATTACAAAATTTTAATTTTGCCCCGAAAGCTTATAACCCCCAATCAACTGCAAGACTTGCTCCAATAATGCCTTAAAAAAATTCAAACACGATTCAATGTAGAGTCTTCACATGATCATGGGTTTAATGGAAAAAATAGACTCTTGGGAGGATCGTTTGTGTATTACTTAGATTTCAAAAGGAAATAAAAAATATTGACATATTAGATTAACTTATAGTTTAGAGGTTGGGTTATATTTAACGTTAGAACATTTAATGAGTGTAACACAGTATTGGTTAGAAAACTGAAAAAAACTTAAAAGCTAATCAAATGTTATGTATAAATAGCAATTAAAGACCACCTGCCAAATCTTTTCATCTTTGAACAATAAATGGCTCATTATCTCCCTTCCTCCCGATGACACTGCAGTTAAGGAGCTTCCAACCTCAAAAGGACTTCATATAAGAAGTTAAAAATACAGATGGATAAGTTCACACCTCCACACCTTATCCTAACTAATTTGTCTATGCATTCATTTTGCATTAATGGATCAGACTTCTCCTTACAAAAAACACACACACACACACACACACACATATATATATATATATATATGTATATATATATTCTTATTTTGAACTAACTGATAATAGACTGATGAATTTATCAGGTATAACTTGACAATGAATGGAGGATTTTTCTCAAAATGTATTTCTTGTTTATTTTTGGGTTTTTATATATTTTTTCCCTCTTAAATTTCAATGAAGCAAGTTTTTCTTTTTTACCTTTTAACTAGGCTACTAGAGTAACCCTCATACTATATTATGTACAAGAAAAAAGAGCATTATTAACGGCTATTTTTTTTACATTATATGACAGCATAATATATAAATATATTAGAGTAATATGTAAAATATGTTTTGATGACAAGAGATGGTATTGGAATAATATTTTTCTCTGTCCGGCCCGGCCCATCCACCTGAGGAGGACTATCAGTATGCTTTGCCATGTTTGTTGGAGTCCAAAAGCACGCCTTAGAAAATTAAATTCTAACAGCATAATAAATCGAAGGAGTACTTTCGTTTACATTTTAATTTATACAAAATGTAAAGTAAAAATATGTCAGGCCATTCTGCGATTTTTAAACTAGTTCAGATTTAACAATTTTGTGCAAAAGACGGTAACTATTAAAAAATCAATCTACTTGGCAGGCTAATCTTAAATTAGAAATTAATAAAAAAATTCCCAATATTACAATAGTTGGCATTATATTCAACCGTTTGCAAGTTTTTTCCACAGAAGTTTCAACTTTTCCGAAACATAGAATCTTTTAATGTTACTGTATTGACGCGTTTACTGAATATAAAACACAGCAAATAAAATGATTATTTCACACCTTTATGACGTTGTAAGAAAAAATTCTATAGATGTTAGTTGTTGATTTAATTATAATGAGGTCAGATAGATAGTTGATAGATCCTAGCTTAAAATATTATGATATCATGAGGAGAATGATCTTCGCTTGAGACACAAATAGATGATGTTGAAATAAATCATGATAATTTTTTATTGTTTCAAAATATTCGTATTAGTTGTTACTTAATCTTAGTTATTTTAAAACATTCATGTTAATTGTCAATGTTCTATAATTATAGTCAATTTAATTTATGTTGTTTTGAGAAACATATATATATATATACACACACGCACACACTTTTAACAAACTTATTCAAATTGGTTTAAAAGTGAACAAAAAGGAAAATATAATATCGACTTATTTGAATAACATTGTAAAACATTAGATATAATAAATATTTTTGAATTTTTATTATTTTTATGGGCAAGTAAAATTTTTCTTTCACTAAAGATTGGTCTCTCTACCAAGTGTTTTGCCTGTGGCTTTAGGAGGTATTCAGGTTTGACATATGTCCAAATCCAAGTGACCACAAATCAAACAAGGAACTACACAGTTCAATGTTCTAAGCTCTGCACAAAAAGCCTTTTCTTTTTCTTTTTCTTTTTCTTTTTCTTTTTAGAATGTACTTGTATTAAATGCTAACCATGTTCCTAACATTCGCAAAGAATAATTTGGAGAATATGATCCATCGAGTTAATTACTTGGTTGAAAAATATCTTGGTGTTTTTTTCCCGGCCAAAGTTGGTAAAAGCAATAGATGGTGAGGGTTAATTTAAATGTTTTAGAATAGTTAAAAACTAATTTTAAAAAAAATGTGACCATATTGAAGGCTTTTGTATAAGTAACTCCACATATTCATATAATTAAGTGGTTAAGACTATCTTTTCAAAAATAATAAATAGTTAAAATTTGAGAGTGCTCCAAAAATGATAATTTGAATTTATATATATATATTTGAATAAATTGCACTGAACTCCTCTATAATTTATTACAAGTAAATATTATCACTTTATAGTTTTAAAATAAATGTTGGACCCTCTTGTGATCTTAAAATATATAGCTTACATACTCCAAAAAGTCAACAAGAGACTTTTCTGTGGTCCTAAAAAATACATAGTACATATGTTTCTTAAAAAGGGTGTGCATGCTTATTTATAAATTATAGAGAGTTTGGTATAATTTATTTTATTTTATTTTTATATGATGTGGCGCGTGATCACTGGCTATTAAGTCGGCGCTCGTTAGCACCACTTCCGGTGACGCCAGCGAAGAAAATTTGACCTTCTTGTCCTATGAAGCGCCAGAACGGAGCCGTGTGGGTCCCACATGCTTACGTCTGACCGTTGAAAAGAGGCCTAATTTTCTTTACCTGACAAACACACATCCAATCGAAGGCATTGGCCTCACGTTACAATTTCTTTGGACCATGATCCACAAAGATTGCTGTACACAATGACGAAACTTAGTTGCATTAGGCTCTAATGGCACACCCTAATTGGTTGCCCACGTCATTAATACTTAAGCCACTTCTGTAACGCATCACGTGGAAAGGGACATGACGTGAGAATAACTTATAACTAAAAAATTATGAATTTAAGTAATAATTACTTTTAAATGTCATATCTCGATAAAATTTAAATTTAAGTAGTTCTATTTAGATTTAAACCTTTACCGTCGACAAAAACTCAAAGCTTAACATAATGATTTACATGGTTAGTATCGATCTTGATGTACTATATCACTTATAAGGACACCAAATTTTGTTTACAAGTTAGTATTGTGAGTTTAAAACTCGTTTTATAGAAAATTTGGATGGTTTTTTGGTACTGCGTCTATTCTATTTGGAAGGAAAGAAATTGTAGAGTTCATGGTTCTCCACCAAGGATTTGGACGAGGAAATTACTCATATAATTTTTGTTCAGGTTAGGAGTAAGATGGAATATACCATAAATATAAAGATGGTTTAGAGAACAGTCCTTTGTGTACAGTTCGGAGAATTTGATGTAAATATCTTGGTTTAGAAATTTATCGCTTCTTATATGAAAATATTCTAACATTAGTCTATTCGATTACTCAAAAGTAATTAAAAAATTATAAAAAAAAAGAAATATAACGATTTTATTTCGTGGATAACTCAAATTATTCCACTGGAGAGAGGTTTGGCACTCGTGGGAAAATTTCCAAAAATTGTATATGAGTAAATATATGTAGAATATTCACATAATCAAGTGTCGTTTTAGATTAGGTAAAGGAGTGAATGAAATACTATATAGCTACCTAATAATCACTGTTTTTTCCCAAAGTATAGTGATATCTCTCAAGTCTAAGCATGGGAATTGACTCGCATCTGGGTATTTAACATCACAAGAATGATCATGACAGAACGTTGCACCGAAAAAGGAGGACCCCCCCAAGGAGTTGACAACATTATCATTTATCAAAGCAAAATTGGCTCGTTCCACCAATGGCACAATCTCCAACCAATAGCCTTATTAGTGAATCTGATTGCCTTCTAATCAAAGAATGGATTTGTAAACCAATCAATATCCAACTACACTGTTAAACACCTCGTTAAAGGAACTTTAATTTTGTATGTTGAAATAACATTTATCGTACTTACCAGTAAAAAAACAAGGTAGTCGTTTGAATGAATAAGAATATAAAATTACGCACGTTGCCTCAAAATTGGAGTTATGTAATGTGCCTCGTGTTATTTTTGAGATGTAGGCAGATTCAATGATTCGAAAGATAAAGAAAAAGAATGTTGTCCCAGGGGCATAGGTGAGTTGGTAAGTGGCCAGGTGATTAGGGTGGAGACACCCTGACAACGCGGGATCGAGTCCGTGTGGCGACAGTACTCTGCTGAAATATTGCGGGGGCTGTTGCTGGATTTTCACGCCCGTTGGTCCTCCCCCTGGTCGGGCTGCCACTCACGCACATTCCTCGATTTACCTCCCGCCCGGTTAAGGGGCCTCTGGCCAGATGGGAAAGGGGTTCTCCTTTGGTTAACCCTTTTAAAATAAATTCCGACAAAAAAAAGAAAAAGAATGTTCTAGGGTTCAGAACCCCTAATTCATAGCATTAGCTTCTTTTGGCTACACCACCTCTTGTAATATGGGAATCCTAGAAAATCCTGTTCAGCCTAACACATTGGACCTAAATTGTTGATCGGAAGAAGGTGTTGAATTTGTTCAAATTAATAAAACAAAATAATTAGTCTGGATCTCTTAACAGCAATATTCACCTCTATTTCAATAGCAATACTCACCTGCGTATCTTCAGTAACATGAAACACACGTTTCTTTGCCAAGAACCTTAATTTCACAAGTACTATTATTGAGAATGATGCTAAGGTCATCTTTAAAGTATTCAATTCATCGGGCACCAAATTTTATCGAAGAATCTAGAATTATTGCAGCTAAAATCCTCTTTGTTCAATTTTAGAGTATCAGAGGAATTACGAATTTACCAGTTGATTACGAAGCCAGATTAGCGCTTCAAGGTATTTTAGTTTGTAATTGGGTTGGAAATATCTTCTCCCCCTTCTTTCTCTTACACTGAAAGCTTAATAATAAGTATGTCCCTTTGTGATTAGAGACCTTAGAATTAGGCTTTGAGCGTGACAGAATAACCATCCTAAAATATGCTACAATTGTTGGAAATGCAAACCAACAAAGAATTGTCGAATTAAATTTTCTTGCTCATTGTAAAGGCTACTTGATCAGGAAAATGTTGAAGTAACTTTCACATAGAACTTCTAATAAAAGAAAAAAAACAGATACATGAATTGTGGGGAATACAGAGGGTCCACAACAATTTTTACTTGGGTCCCCACAAAGCAAAATCTTTATCCAAATGAAGCACATATTTCAGTGATGTACTCATGAATGAGAAAACAGTCTGTAAGCTCAAAAATGAACACATGATAAAGATCTATAAACCACCCCACTTAATAACCTATGTTATGAATGTTTGTGTTAGTCCTACAACACTTGTCTCGCTTACGAGCTTGGAGGTCCTAGCAAGGTGGCGTGACAGTTTTGAGAATTAACAAAACACAACAGAATAGAGGTGCCGCAAAGATAATAGGAAGACGTGGGAGATTGACAATAAGTGTATGTGTACGGATGAGATAATTCTGCTAACTAAAAAGCACAATTTTGAAATAGGGACACTATATACACAGACTCAAGCCTATATGTTATAAAGTCTTCTGCTTATTACAAATCATTTCAGTAACCCCAGAGGCAGCCAAGGACATGTTGTCCAACAACAGGAGCTGATGGAGCCCCTTGATTCGACATGACAGAAGAAATTTCAGTGTTCAAATCAGAACTCAGGCCTGTTTCCTGGGAGGCACTGAGCCTCTCTTGCTCCCTCTGGAAAGTCTGTTCCATGTTCTGGCCATAGTTTCCAAGCAAAGATCTCAGAATTGAAGGGTCCTGCATTGGAAATGAGCCCTGGATTTGATGATTCCCTGGAATTGTTGCAGTTGATTGACCCCATGACATTGCATTTGAGACAACACTTACAGGGAACATATCCACAGCATTTAAAGAACATCCTGCGAAAGATACATTGTTGAAACAACCAAGAAGATCCTCCTGGCTCTTCTGACCATTAACGACATTGGAGAAGCAGTGCACGTGACTCGACTCGGACACATCTGGTGGTTTTAGTCTTCCACCATAGGGGGAAGAATCCATTAATGGTGGCAAACAGGAGGAAGGAACCAAATCACTTCCAACCGAATTCATCCGAACCAGCCCGGATATGTGAACTTTTTTCCCACCAGAACTCTTCTGAAATACCCTGCAGATCACCCAATCATTCTGCAGAGAAATTCATAGGAAATCATTAAGCGTAAAACACGTGAAAAAACAGGGGATAAAACAAAGGAGGAAAACGGGGGAGAAACCAATAGAACCTTTGATGCTTTGTGCAGGTTTTGAAGTGACATTTTCCCTTCTAACCTGTACTCATGGCTCACCCAATTGGTCTTTTCCCCTTTTGGTGCTCTTCCTCCATAGAAAACCAAAGTTTTCTTCATCCCAACTAGACATTTTCCTCTGTAAATCTCCTTGTCTTTTCCAGTGGCTTTCCAGTACCCTGAAGCAGTGGCTCTATTAGTCCTCAGCCCAGTTGGGTATTTCTTATCTCTTACACAGAAAAAATACCATTCCTTTTCCCCCATCTTTGCTTTCCCTGCATACAACCCAACCAAATTCATCAATTACTTAAAGAAAAAGCAAAAAATAACAACTTATAAGTTATAAATGCATGGCTTAAGACTAATATCTTACATGGCAAATCCCAGGGCTCAACCTTGTTCATGTCCACCTCTCCAATAGCTCTGGCAGAGAAGTTGCTGTCAACAACTTTCTTGCATAAATAATGAGTAATCAACTCTTCATCGGTCGGATGAAATCGAAAGCCTGGAGGCAGTTCAATTTGATCTTCTTCCATAACAGGTCCTGAAGAAATATTTTCCATAGCTATGACCCTTAAATCTTCTTCTAAAAAAAAATCTATGTATGATATAGAAAAAGTCTTTCGATCAATAAAGCTGCGACTTTTTTTCTGCTTTATAAGTATAATTTGGCTTCTACCTAACAGTCACAATATTCAAGAAAGACTCAACACCACCAGATGGAGAGAACCAATCAAGCAGATTATTTATAAAACAAAGTGGGTTGGTATTAAATTATGTGAAAGCTAAGGGGAAAGACAGAAAGGAAATGGTAAAAATGGACAAAAAAGTGAAAAGGGAAGCCATGGAAATGACCTGAAAAGATTGCAAAAATGTTGAGAGGGAAAAAAAAAAGTAGTTTTCAGGACAACGCAAGCCCATATATGCAGATGTTTGGGGAAAGAAGAAACGTGATTTCTAAGGAACTGGGGATTGGGGGTGGCGGGGGGGGTTGAGGGGCCGGGGTAGGGGTGGGCGTGGGGCAGAGATCTAGTCTTCTTTTAACTAATTTACCTGAAACAGCTCAGGGTAAAAAACTTTTTTACCTTACATGTTTTTGTTTGGGATAACGTGAGAATTTGTCAAAATTTTGTAGTCTATTATTCAGACTTAAATTATATACTTTGGTCTTAGTTTCCTGCTGTGCAAAAGGTGTATAATAAATAGTTGGAAGACTTTGCACTTCTTGCTTTAACAACTTGTGTCTTTTCCATTTTTTTCTTTAAATGTTTTCCTTTGGCTTTGTTGTTGATATTAAAGGAAATCTCAATTCTACGGTAAAGTTGTAGTTGGGTGACTTATTAATTGTAAATTTATATCATGAATAGACTTTTTTTTTCATGATGTAAGATAAGATAGCATTGAATAGACGGTACAGTGTTACTTCACATATAACACGGTTTTCGGCTATGCACTAATAAAAGATATTCACAGTGCAATTGAGGAAAAGTCATAAGTTAAATTACATACGTTGAATTTAGCTAACAATTTCTTTGGTACAAAATTAATTAATGCATACCCTGATTAACTTGCTTTATCAAATAAAAAAAAATTCTCAGTATGTGCAAACAGCTGTCTGCATGTTGAAAAGAAGTTTTACAGAAGCTTTGCATCTGCTACCTGAAATTAGCTAAAGTTCCATTTATGCTTCTTGAAAATGACCATCCTAGTTAAGTGAAGATCCTTTCACAACAAATCATAATATTGTGATTATATTAAAAAACTCTAATTATTGAATGTCTCATAACATCAAAATGTTAAGAATAAATTCATGAATAAATTGTGTTTTACTCCCATATATTTTATCAAAGTAGTATAAAATTATCTGCATTTCGAAATACATTAATACCCACAATGCCATTAAAAAAGGATATTACACAATACCCCAATTTTTGGGATGATATGATTGTGCAATGTTCTTTATCGAAATATCAACAATATTTTTTATAGTATAAGGAATACTAACAAGGTCTAAGACCACGAATGTTTTAATTTATTCAACTTCCAAAATTAATACAAAGATAGGGATGAGAGAGTAGTTCAAGTAGTTGAGATTATTTTCTCACGAAATGAGGTCTTATGTTTAAATCGCGTCGTGAACGGGAGTTGGGTTAGGAGTGGGGATTTAAAAAAGAAAAGAGAGATAAAAATGCATTCCACTCCCAAGTTTTTTTCCATTATATCCTTTCTGCATACCACTTGAAAGGTTAAAGAGACCAAGACTGTACAGAATCTCCATGCTACCAGGTTCAAAATCTTCCACGTGGATGCCGCGTTATAAAACATATATTAAACGTCAAAAATGTCAAAATAAAGTATTTTTCATGCATGGGCTGTCACTTGACAGCTATTTGTGTGATTTTAATAATTTAATCGAGTAATTGATTGATTTCAGCTGAAAGTTAACAACGTCTAGTCGTCTATGATCTAACAGTACTAGTTGAACACATTAATCTCGATTTTGTGATAGGAACACAGTAATTGTCTTATTATATTAAAGTCGACTAGCAATTATTAAGTATCACTGCTCATTAGAAAAGGTAACATTGTGTAGGTTTTGATACATTGCAAGGGAAATTCAATTAGTGAAATTCAATCACTGGTTCATTCAGCAGAGTCCGACCACCAACTGATAAATCTCGAGTGAACAACATGTCTTTTATATTGTGTACCAGTTAAGTTGAAAATATTCAATTCAATGTAAGAGAATGGATTCAAACCCGAGTCAGGAGTCGTATTTGTGTATACCTCTTACCGCTAGAGCACTCCTAGGAGACTTGATATGTTGCATGTTAGAACATTCCAAATGCATATAAACCCTACATTTAAAGATTGTAACGTCTTGTCACATATTAAATACCATCTCATCATCTCATTGTGGATTGATGAATGTTATTAAGTTACGTTCTTATAAGTATCCACTAATTGATAATGTGGGATCAAACGATAGTTCAAGTGGTTGAGATTATTTTTTCTAGGTGTAATATCCTAGATTTGATTCCATGGGGGTGGGAGGTTTAAAAAAAAAGAACCACTAATTGATAATGTAGGTTTAAATATGTTAATATTTCTAATTCATAAATCCAATTAGGTTTTATTGTTAGCTAATTGATCTCCTAAACGTTTTAACCTCCATTAATCTCTAAGAAAACGTTATGAATTCGTACATAGCATAGTTTGACATTTCCTTTCCTTACATGCTAGACATATAAGTTTGCACGCTGACTTTGTTACAAGAAATTCAAAGACAATTAATGAAATTAACTTAAACCATTGTCACCCCTTAATTTCATTTCATTTTTTTGGTCAGGTCATCTCTTTCTTTTTTTCTTTTTTTTTTTTTGGTCAGGTCACCCCTTAATTTGATAGATTCAAATCTAACTTGTATATAGTTCTGTAATCATTACATTTCCAGCTGTATCAAGATCACTACCGGGCCTATTTGGACTGATTTTTCTATGAAGGATTTTTTTCTTTCTTTTTTTTTTTAAAAGCATGATAAGAATTAAATACATATCTCGTCTGAAAATATTTGTTGTTATATCATACGGTGTTGTATACGTATCTTTACATGGTTCCCTATTGTATTGTAGTATATAAGTAGTAATGGCAATTGTATCACACTCTGTAGGAGTATTGCAGGGGTTGGAGTAGGATTTTAGCCAAAAAAAAAAAAAAAAACCTCAGCTAGGGAAGGGGTGGGGTGTGCAGAGGCAAGGCATGGTAAGCGTTTATCTACCCTGCTCCGCTATATAGGTAATTTTATTACTTCTTGTATGTTCTTATATATTTTTAATATAAATATTACATCATTTTGTATATATTTTTAATATATTTTAATATAAACTTTATATCATTAGATATCTTTTGGTTTAGTGGTAAAAGTTAACTTATTTTTAATATATTCATATTATTTTCTTAAAAATTTTTAATGTTATTAATTCTGTTGATCAGTACTCCATGGAGCAGGTGGAACTTTTTTTTCATCCAATAATAGGGGTGGGGATGATAGTAAGAGTTTAGTACGACAACAGGTATATAGTAAGGGTAAGAGTAAGTTTTATTAATAGGTATAGAGTGGGGTAAGCACACCCTATCCCTATCTTACCCCATTGTCATCCCTATATGTAAGCTAGTTTTGTATGTCAAATCAATATAGTGAGATATACACAAATTTCCCAAACTTGCTATTCTTTCACTATGAGCAATGCTTGTCAATGGGTTCTGAGCATGTCTTGTCTTCTTTTGATTCACAAATGGCACTTCACACTTAGCTTCAAGCCTTGGTTATTCATCGCACTCCTCTACAAAATTAAGCTCGTTCCAATTTATTAGTCGGTATCAAGCAATCATGCATCCAGTCATGGTTCTGGTTACTGTGGGCAATGCTATATTTGTTACCTTTCTGCAGCATGTTATCAATATAGCTATAGTGCTTCATGTAATATTAATTGCATCCTCTACTCAATTTGTTGGTATCTCTTATAGGAGTTCGATGGGCCATTTCTCCACTTTCTTCATCGTCAATAGCAGCTTCTGTTAAGGGTCATGATCAAACCTATGTTGGTGCCTCAAATCAGTCTCTTCGATCTTTGCTTCCTACTTAGGGATGGCAATAAAACTCCACGCTATTCCACTCTATAGGAGTATCATAGGATTGGAGTGGAGCTTTAAAAAAAAAATCCTTACTAAGATAGGACGAAGTCTTTTACCCCTACCCCGATATAGAGGTGAGTAGGGGTAAAGGTTTATAGACCACGCCCCACCCCATCCCGGTATATTTGTCTATATGTATATATATTTTTATTTTCTTTATCTAGCTATATAGTTTATAGTTCTATTATAATTACTATATTAATGAAAATTTCCTAATTTAGTGATGAAAATTCATATGCAACTTTGAATATTAAAGTTCAAATTTCTTTAGTAAATGTTGGCTATATTTTTGTATTAGGATATATTTATGTGTTATTAATAAATAAGGGTTTTAACAAATAGGAGCTTTAATCAGATTTTACTTGATTGCCCTATCCTTTTCACTGATGCTTGATAGGGGTAGGGCAAGATCTTTTTCATCTAATAGGGGCAAGAATGGTGCCCAAGGATTTGCCTAGTCCTAGGTATAATAAAGGGGTAGAGGCAAGGGTATCTTTACTAGGTGTAAAGTAGGGAATAGTAAACCTTACCCCTACCCTGGTCCATTGCTAACATTGTTCTAGTTCAACAAATAATGCTTGGGTCCATACCTAGTATTTGAGCATCAAGTATATGATCACCCTCATAGTCAGCATCACAATAATCAACTAGCTCGATATCTCCAATTTTCTCATACAAATAACCATAGCCAAATATACTCTTCAAATATCTCAAAAGTCATCAAATTGCTTTTTCAACGAGGCTTCTTTGGATTTTGCATGTAGTGACTTATCACACCATCTGCATAGGAAATATCATGCCTGGTTAAAGTTAGGTAGATCAAGCTACCCACCTGATCCCGTGAAGAACCACATAATATCCTTTAATGAACTCTCCAGCTGATTCAATCTGTACAACAATAAAATCTAGGCATTGGTGTTGTATCGGCCAAAGAACCTCTGATGCCTATGTCAGAATATTTCTTAAAAGGGAAAATTTAAGGAAGAGGATGAACAGGAATGAATGAGTTGCCTTTTTTGGAACCAAGAGATCCTATTTATAGTTTAGGGGGTGGGACACTTGTCAATCCTATACTGTTTGAATTACTGATTTTCGGGCATCGAACCCTGATCAGGTTATCATGCTTTAGTCGGTTAGTCTAGTTCTGAGGGCACCTTATTGGGATGGAGGGGGGAGGGGTTCCCGATAATACCTCAGGCATGTCCCGAGTTCGTGTTGTTATTGTGTTCCTTCTTCTATTGATAAAGGTCACAGTACGACCTGATCCCATGTCACCACTAGTTGTCGACACATGGTTGTGTCTTCTAAATCTCTCATTTCATAGTACACATCTTGGCATTTGGCTCTACTGGTGTTGAGATTGGATTGCACCAAGCATTACAAATTTGTTCAAGAAATCTTTGGAATAATTTTATTGATGGAGAAATATTTCATCCTGAGTATGATCTACTTCTAGGCTAGGAAAGTGCTTAAGTTGCTCTAGTTCTTTCATCTCAAAGCAAATTAATAAATTCTCTTTTGTCTAGAGAATTTCTTTCTCACAATCTTCTGTTATCATTAAATCATCCGCGTGCATTAATACAATAGCAAGCTTCCCTTCGTTAATTTTGACAAAGAAACTAGAAGCTATAGGTGCCATTGAGTAACCATTTCGAGTCAGGAACTCAGTAATCTTACTATACTAGGCTCCCAGTTATTGTTTCAACCCATAAAATGCCTTTCGCAGCTTGCACATATATTCAAGATCACCTTAATCTTGAAAACGCATTGGTTGAGACATATAGATCTTCTAATATAACTCCCAGTGCAAGAATGCATTCTTCACATCCATCACCATAAATTTCAATCTTTGCTAGCAACAAGTGCCAATAAGACTTGTATGGTGTAAGCATTGCTAAACTAAACGTTTCATCGTAGTCTAGTCTATATTGCTAAGTAAGCCCACAAGCTACCAAAATGAGCCTTGTACCTCACAATTGATCCATCTTTGCGACGTTCTATTTTATAAACTCATTTCCAAAAAATATGTTTCACCTCTCTTGGCTTTTGACACAAACTCCCAAGCCTCATAGTTGCCCTTACAATTTGGTTTGTGGTCTTATGGTTGAATCTTTTAAATCTTGGCCTTATTACCTCCACTCGGATAACAACATGAAAGGAAAATTCTTTACAATCCTATCCCCGTTATACCCTTTTCCAGTCACCTTGTTTATCCTTCATGACTAATACGGTCTATACTATTGATAGTGGCTACACAAGTGCACTCTCTATTATTAAAAATTCTCATCCAAGGGTTGGTCCCTCATGTTCTCTCCCATCTCCCTCCTTCCCAGCCCATTGCACCGTAATCCACCAGGTTCATTGCAAAAATTCAGGGCTTTAAAATCCAACAAAAATTTAAAACATGCATTAATGCCTTCCCATGCTATGCCGACCTTTATTATAGAAAAAGCTCAGACTTCTCTTTGTCTTTGTAATTCTCTTTTGCAGTTGGAGTCATTTATGTTCGTTTGAATTCTTTTTTGACCAGCACAAGAAGAGAATTAAAAAGAAAAGAAAAGAAAAGAAAAGCAATAGCATGAAACAACAAAATAGAAATCCATAACACGTCTAAAGCTATGTCAATTAATTGCTATTTCGAGTGAATTTGTGCAACAAATCTTTGAACCCAAATAGGGGCAGATCTAAACTTTTTTGCTTATAAGGAGCTAAAAATGTTGGGGACGGGATATACGCACACTATCAAGCACAAAAGAAACAAACATAAACTAATAAAAACACACAAAACGTGATTTAACTTTCTATCTATATCTACAGTCACCTCTAAGATAAATCTACTTTTCATTCAAATGATATATAGTTACAACTAATCCATTGACTTTATACAGAGAAAATGTCTAAACCCTCTTCCATTGGCTGGTCTAGAAAATGCATGAAAAACTTTTCTCACATAATTATATATCTTTGGAAAAACAACAATAGAAAATCGTCTCACACACTTGACTCATATCCAAACCCATTCCATTGGATATGACCTTTGGGACTTAACAAATAAAAGTTAGAAATCCCTATTTATAGAAAATAAATATAATCTTAATAATATTAGGATTTCCCTTACTCTTCATTTCATTTGGAACTACTACTTATCTTCAACGGGACTTGGTGTTGGACTTTGAATCAGACCCTAACAAAAAATATCATTTTAATATATATCGATAATTTTTTCAATTGAGGTTAAATTTACTTTTTTAGTTTAAAAGCATCTTTAAAATATGACATGTTTTTAAGAACAATTGATGCGAGAGGGTGGCTCGGCACTTGTGGCAAATGATGGATAATGGATTTACAATTGCAGTTGCAATTCTGTACTATTGTAAAATCATTTAATGCTATCATAGCATGAATGAAATTTGATAGTAATAAGTATAATTGATTATACAAGAAAATAATTAGGTAATTTGTAATTATTTGAGACCTCACTCATAACATAATAAACGTTATGAGAGGGTCGTCACTCTTTAACTTTTACATAATTAACTTAATTAGTTCTTCCCTTATCTATAGTATTCCACTGCTATATGCAATTGAGAAACAAGAAAAATTAGGCAGCACACAAACGCACATGATCTACAAGCACCTTTTTATCTATTATTTCTGCTACACAACACGCACGTTCAAATATAAAAAGCAATAATCCACATTGTCCATGCATCATTGGTCATCCCCAAGAAAATCAAAAAGAGACTTTCTTCTACATAAAGCCACCTTTCGTTTTCAGGAAAGATCTATCGATTATCATCGCCACATGTGTTATCTTAGTCAAAGTAATATGAGGGGGAATCAGTGATTTTGAATTACTTATATACTCCTTTTCTAAGTTATTTTATATTATTTTTCGATGATCGTATTAATAATTTATAAAAAATAAAATATTAACTTATGATATTACACGTTACAAACATATCTATTCTAGAGTAAAACGTCCATGATTGGGGTAAATGGTCAATGTGTGCATATCTTCAAGCTAAGCTTACAAAAAGAAATTGACAGTGCCAAATTACAAACGTTACCAATATTCTACTTGGCAAGTCCCAGTTAGATATTTATTTGTACAACTGAAAGAATCAACACCAAACTTGATTAGCATTGACAATCCACGGATTTGGGGCTAAGTTGGCACTTTGGCCTTGTTTCTTTTGTTCCAACATCTAGCATGCAAAAGGGACAGGTACACGTGGCGTGTTTCCATTGGTTGGAATCCCATGAACTAAGGACAGGATTAGTAAGATAGTGACAAAAATTAGGCCATGGTCAGCTGTCCAAAAATTTCTTTTGTGATTTGCTTTAAGACTTTCAAATCTTGAAAAGTACTTTGATTTTGAAACAATTAAATCATTGACTATATCACATATTGCATTACCTAACTTTGTGATATGAATATGATAACCTTTCATTCTTTGGATAGGGTCAATTTTAGATCACGTTGATGAGGTTAGTGCATCTTGCAAATAATTTATGATCTTGATGGCATAATAGATATATATACTATGTGTGGCTTATTTTTAAAAAGTCAAAAAGCTTTATAATTAACCCTCAATATATAATATTTAGTATATGGTATAAGATTAAGGTCCGATACGTTGTGGGAAGTGGATTTTCCAGTAGAAAAGGTATGTACCACCATCTCTATCATCAGAATTGAGAAGCTGACATCAAAGGATGAAGGCCCACCTCATATAATTCCTTTGTTGTTTATGCTGAATTCAAAATTAAAAAAGATATAAATAACATTATTATCTTAGCATAGCAGAGTCACTTTGATTATATAATAATTAAAGCGCGATATTTTTTGTTTTTGAATGAAAAGACGATACAAGCCAAAGATTTAATAATTTAAATATGGATTAATGTCTTGGTTTTCCCGAAAGGAAAGTCACCTTTTGACTTCCTTTATAATCATAGTGAACTTTTTAAAAGAGAAATTTTAAAGTTTACCAAATTTTATTGAAATATATTGATATAATAAAAAGTAGATTGAAATTCCTATGAAGTGAATGCGTGTAACATTTTTAAAATTAAAATGTACACCCGAGTGAATATTAAAGGAAGTGAACTAAAACCTTTTAAAAAAATACTAATTCAAAATTTTTAGTTTATATTAATATTGATATAGAGATCTAAAATATAAGTGAATTAGGTCGTGATAAATTAGTTTTGCTTGGTTGTGATAAACTATTTTTATTTTTTATTTTTTTTGTTAAGTCAAAGATCAGACACATAAACAAGTGGAAATACGTGGACAAAGAAGTAATTACGCCCAAGCGAAATATAGTTCATGGTGTTACAGTCTCATATCACCTAATTTCTTCAAGTCCGTAACGGAATTCTAATTAAGGATTTTTTTCAATATCAATGAAGAAAAGGGTTTATTTTAATTGTCTTCTTTTCTTTTTTCAAAAAAAAAGTACTTTTTGAAAAAACAAAACACTTCATATTTGGAATAAGTATTGAATTGATTTTCAGAAAAAAAGTTCAAGCTCTAGAAAAAAAAAATTCAAATTGAGCTATTCTCCCAAAGCTAAAATTTGAACTTCTCAAAAAGAAAATACTTTTTCAAAAATTAGACAGAATATAATTTTTAAAAAATTAAAAAAAAATGAACCATAAATTATTGACTTCCATATTTAATTTGGCTTTGGGTTTGCAAAGTTATGTACACAGGGATTTATCATTTGTTGAACTCTAGAACTTGGATAAAACTGGAAATCTATAACTTTCCTACTATAAAACTGGAAATCTATAACTTTCCTACTAAAAATAGAAAGTGAGACCTATTAAACACACTCCCTTACGTGTAGATGGCATGACTTATTTAGAAACTTGAATATAGATAACTTGTTTTTTAAGTGGATGATGATGAGTTTGGAATCCATAACTTAGGATCTAACATCATAAAAAGGTGACTATCTCATCTAAAAATTAAACTTGTGGAAAGTGTACTATTTACTAATATTTATTTGTTGTGATTAATAGGGTGCGGGCATTAAATACTTTATTGACAAAAAATTACACACATACACCATTAAAAATTAGATCAAAGTATAAAAGACCATCAATCCTGGTTATAGATTCTGAGGTTGAACATACTCTCAACAAATAATAGTATGTTAGTTGGAGAAAGCTCAAAGAATAAGAGAAAGTGATAATGATAATAGAGTATTCGCTTAAGCAAACGCAATCTAAGCTAAACATTAATCTTCTAAGTTCATTATTTATATATATGCTTCATTTTTGTAAGCTTGTGAAGTCATTTGTCGCTTTTGAATATTTTTATCCGTTAATCCTTCAATTATCGTTTCCTTATGCACACAAAACAGCAGCTAGCTTTGGCCACAATGCATCATAACGTGGAAACATATAATCGTCTTTCGAAGATTCTACGACGTTATATGGTGCTCTAATGTCATTTATCATCCATAAAAGACAGCTTGATTAGTTTCTTTGTGTTATAAAAAAGGGGAAAAAAAAAGCCAAAAAGTTGTTCTCACGGGTAGTCCTTTGGTTTATTACTTTGGTAGTCCTCTAATGTTTTTGTTTCTACCGGAGAAAATGTAATATCATAGAAGAATTTGCTCGAAGACGAAGTCAGTCCCTTATCTTTTTAAGTGAAAGTTCTGTCCAATTTCTGACAAATATTAATGGAAAGACTAATCGTGAACAGAATAAAAATATAAATAACTAGCTGTCATTTATAGAGATAAACTACTAATGTATGAAAGGCAAAGATCCTTACCAAAGTAGTAAATAAAATTATTTTGTCCCTACTTAATCCATATATCTTTACTAATTTTAATATATTCAATATTATTTAACTCCTAGCTACTTACAAAAATTTTATAGATCAGCCCCTTCATGGTCATACATCATAAAATCTAAAAGTAGGCACTGGATAAAATCATTGTTGGGTCGAATATTCTTGTCCCAATGTAGCATTCAAAAAGATCAGCATGGTGTCTAAAAAAATTAAGATAATATGATCAGCAAGGCTTGAAGAAATCTTTAGCATTTCAAAACACTAAATTTTCGTCGGCAAGTTCACACAGCCAGCATTATCATTTACTTAAGAAAAAGTTTGTACTCATTATGTGTTGGACTGAACCAAAGTTTGTGAAAAACTTTTATCCTCAATCACATAAAATTTTTTGCAACAAGTTGATATTCTTAAGGTTTAAAAACATCGTACATACTATAAGATATTAAACTAGTAGGTGTGTATTTTTCGTTCCACTTAGTAAGCATAAGAATGATAAGTTTTATTCTAGTTAAGCTTTAAGTGTAACAAGATATTTGTTGTTATTTCTCAAAGTGTAACAACTCTTGTATTAGTTACATTACCTAGCTACACTTCCAAGCATAACAAGTTGTAGCTACGTACACTTTCAAATGTAACAAATATTAGTTACGCTTCAAAGTGTAGTATTGATTTTTAATTACATTGAAAACTCTTATGTCTAAACTAAGCATAACTAGTTAATTTTATTACATTTTCTAAATATAACTAGGAGACAAAATGTATATTACTATAGAGTTTATTTCTTGTACACATTAACCCCGATGGTTTAAAAGATAAGAGGGGCAATTGTGCCCTTCTTGATAATGTAGCTTCCCCTGGTATACAAGGGATTAGTGAAGACTGAAATTGCTAACCAATCAATACACAAATTAGCTTTAGACACATGATACCCTACATGATCACTTGAAGGTATCAAGTTGCGTTCTTCTAACAGTGATTAGTAAGAACAACACGAGTGAATTAGGATCCTCTCATATCATTAAATCTCTCTTATTAATACGAAAGGAAATTTTAAACATTCATGTACCGGGCATATTATTTTAACCTTTCATGAAATTCAAATTCTAAAAAATTATGTGGGTATTAGGAGGCAAGAAAGTATTTTAAAAAATTATACTTTTTTTTTTAATTTGAATATCATGAATACTTGAAAAGAATCCTAATCCAACACGGGTAGCTCAATCTCTTTAAAAACAAGTAAAGCACTTGAGAGTCAGTTTCTCTCTTTAGCTTCTGGAGATTTGACTGTTCAGTTCTTGTGTTAGATCATTAGATGTGATAAATTTTCTTTTTTTGAGTAAACCAAGAAAAACATTTCAATTTTTTAACGTTAAATTGGAATTAAAAGAAAATGGAACTCTTAGAAAGAATCCAAATTGACTTTTTTCAGAAATTTAAAATTAGAGTTTTCTAAAAAAAATATTTTTTTCAAAAATTATAGAAAAAAGGGAGGAGAGGGGAGCTCTTCTTTTACCCCACCCCTTAAGTCAAGACGAGGATCCTCTCCTAATTCACTTTTGGTTCTAATCTTCTAACTTTAAATCTTAGTCGTTCATTCTATTCTTAAATTACATTAAAATCACTGTCGTTAAATTAAAATATCTCACTCCACCAAAAAAAAAAAAGAAAAACTTTCCCCCTTTTTTGTTTTCACTCTTCTTTCTTACCATATATGACTCAAACAAAATTTTCTTTTTTCTTTTCTTCATTTTTAAATATTTAATTTTGTTATGTTCATTGACTTCAAAAGGGTCACTAACAAAATTCATATAAAATCATCACACAACGATGCAAATAAGTATATCAACCATAAGATTTATAACAAAATAAATATTAAATGGGTCTTCTTTATATTCAAAATTTTACAAAATCATATGGGTCTTTTTATATTTGTAGTTTTGATTTTTCTATTTGATCTTTTTCTTCAAAAAAGTGGTTAAGAGTAAAAGTAAAAAACACACAAAATTAAGTAGCACTTTTATCACTTTTTTGTTTAGTTTTTACTAGTAGAAATAGGTAATTTCAAAATTTTTAGTTTAAGCTAATTTATAACTTGTAATATTTAGAAGTGAAAAAGACTAATCTTTTATTTGCAGTTTAAACCTCAATTGCAGTTTTTACTAATATATGATTTGGGAAATAAGAAAATATCATATTATCAAGACAAAGAAATGATGTGGGATCAAATAGAAAAATGACGTTGAATTAAGCTGGTAAAGAAAATTAATATTTCTAAGTGAAGAAAAGAAAAAAAAAATGTGTTTGTGTCACATATGGCTAGAGAAAAGCATGAAAAGAATAAGAGGGAAAGTTCTTTTTTGGTGGAGGTGAGATATTTTACTTCAATGGCTAAGATTTTATTATAATTCAAGAATAGAATGAATGATTAAGATTTAAAGTTAAAAAGTTAGAACAAAAAGTGAGTTAAGAGAGGATCCTCATCTCTTAACTCAACCCCGCTTCTTATGAAATTCAAATATAAAACATCACTCTTAAAGAAAAAAATAATCTCAAACATTTAAATTATCTTGAATCCCCTATATATCTAACCTTAAATGTGGGAAGATTTCCTTTCATAGGATCTATCTCGAGAAGTAATTACATAATGGGAACTATTGACATGCAAAAGTATGGCCAACCAACACAAATTAACCAAACAAATGGTTAAGCTGAATATGACAACAACACCCAAATCCCACCATGCATGGGCCTAATTCTTTGTCCAGCTTTGATCAGAAAATTTCCTTTTTTTCAAATAAGTAAACCTCCCACCTCAAATCAATTTCATTTTTAATTTTTTTAAAGGATGTAATATAACACTCGTTAAGGTTCATTATATGTGTTATTTGATATGTCATATCGAATAGTACATACCTTAACGAGTGCAATACACCCGTTAAAAAAATCGTTCCATTTTTTATAAGATTTGAACCTAAATACTTCTTTCTTTTCTGTTTTATAACCAGACAAATCCAGAACACTCGAATTCATGTAACACCTTTCATTGGCCAAGTTTCTTGAAGCTGCCAACCACGACATATCTTGTTGACTTCACACAGATCCCTTTTATATAGAAATGTTTCTCTTATAAGTATTGCCTTCAGAAAGGTCTAAAATTTATGCTCTGGTTGTTGCAATTTTATTTTAAGATGTTTATCCTATTAAAATAAGGATACATCTTAAGACATCTTATAACGTGCATCTTATAAAAACTCAAAACAAATTATACTATTTATCTTATAAGAAATAAACAATTCAACTTATCTAATGTTTTACAATTATAGAATGCATGGTGCATGTGATAAAATATCTTAAATTTTATAAGATATTTTAAAATTTCAATAGCATAAATATCTTAAAAAAAGATTATTTCAAACACACTATTAATCTCAAACTTGCTTAGAACGATGCAGACACATGTCAAACAAAAAAGCACATAACGGAAAGGATATAGTTCATGTTAGTCGAGCCTAAAAGAGTTAATGATCCATTTATTTAGTCTCTTGTATTCGACTCTCTTGACAATTAAATTGTTGACCTATTTTTACAATTTGTGAGGATGTTGGATCTCATGTAAAAAAATCATCAAAAAATTAACGATTTGGACATGCGACATGTATGAGGATTAATGAATATTTTGGGACATACGGTTCGGTCATTTTGGTTTAAAACGAAAAAAAAAAATTTTGTTTGTGGTGGCTTTTTGACGTGTCCAAATTGTTAATCTTTCAATGAATTTTTACTGAGTGTTAATTATGTTAAAAATTATATTAATAAGAGATTAATTTGTTATGCAAAGTGGTTGACTTACCCAGCTTACTTAAATAAAGTTTCAAAATAAAAGCTGCCACAGTTGCCAACTAGGAGTGGTTGTTAGTACAAGATCTTTTTCAGATCTCATTTTCATGTGACCTTGTTTGATGGTCCTATGAATTTATGTTAGTTAGAAATGATCAGTAACTACCTTAACTACCACAAACTACACACTTCACTTTTTCCATTTGCTCTCGCAAAGCTTAGACAATCACATAATTCTTCCTTTCATGTGCCCACCAAAAACGCTAGTCCAAATGGTGGCTACATCTCAAAGGAAGAGAAAATGTTGGGTCTTCTCAAGAAATGTTGTAGCATGAAAGAAATTGAACAAGTTCACGCCAATGTGATTAAAACTGGTTTTTCTCAAAAACTCTATGTGATTGGCAAAATCATAGTATTTTGCGCTGTTTCGCAGGGTGGTTCGATGGATTATGCAGTGTCTGTCTTCGAAAAGACTGATAACCCAGATGGGTTTTTGTGGAACACAATGATAAGAGGGTTTGTGAGGACAAAACAAGTGGAGAAAGCCTTTGATTACTACAAGAAAATGCAAGAAAATGGAGGGGTTGTAGATAATTTTACCTTGTCATTTTTGCTTAAACTTTGTGGGCAAATAGGGTCAGTGTTATTAGGAAAGCAGACGCATTGTAGTGCTATTAAGAATGCATTGGAAAGCCATGTATTTGTGAGGAACACCATGATCCATATGTATGGTATGTTTAAGGATGTGAGGACAGCTTCTCACTTGTTCGAGGAAATTCCTGAACCAGACCTGGTGGCTTGGAATACTATCATTGATTGTCATGTAAATTGTGGGGAATATCAGGAGGCGCTTGATTTGTTTCTGAAAATGCAGAGATGTCCTGCAGGTTTCGATGATGCCACACTGGTTCTGGTTCTGTCGGCTTGTTCTGCGCTGGGCACGCTGGATTCTGGAAAATGGCTGCATTCCCTGGCTGATGAGACTGGCTTGCTTGATCATGTTTTAGTCTGTAATGCGCTAGTCGATATGTATGCCAAGTGTGGAGCAGTTGAGGAGGCATACAAGATTTTCAGTAAGATGAATGGTAAGAATCTGGTAACATGGAATACAATGATCTTAGGGTTGGCAGCGCACGGTCATGCATCTGAAGCATTGAGATTGTTTTCAAGAATGTTGGAGGAAAAGATCGAATTGCCTGATGATGTTACTTTCTTGGGTGTTTTGTCTGCCTGTAACCATGGAGGGATGGTTGAAGAAGGAAGGAAGTATTTCCACTGTATGATTGATGAGTATCACATTCAACCAACTACGAAACACTATGGATGCATGGTAGATATTCTGGGACGAGCTGGATTTGTTGAAGAGGCTTATGAGTTGATAAGAAGCATGCCGATGAGTTTTAACGCCATTATATACAGAACATTGCTGGCTGCTTGCAGAATGCATGGGAAAATGGCGCTGGGGGAGCAGGTAAGAAGGCATCTTCTGGAGCTGGAACCAGATCATAGCAGTGACTATGTTCTTCTAGCTAATATGTATGGAAGTGCAGAAGAGTGGAATGAGATGGCAAGAGTGAGGAAATCAATGAGCAGCAGGAGAGTCCAGAAGCCAATGCCTGGTAATAGTGTTATTAAGTAGAGCTGCTGATGAAGCCAAGGGAAACTTGTGATTGACCACAATTTTAATGGATCGATAACTTGGTCTTATAGCAGATACCACAGGTCAATTTATCGCGGAAAAGAATAGAGACGGGAGATAATTTGAGAACCTGCATGGCTGCACTGAGTCAAATGAGCTATGCATTATATCACATAGCAAAGGCTCAGGTCTTATACAAGTACTAATGCTCTGTTTGTTACAATCTTATTTCAAGATGCATATCCTATTAAAATGAAGAAAAATCTTATAAGATTTAAGACATCTTATTATGCATTCTTTAAAAAATTCAAAACAAATCATACTTTTTATTTTGTAAGAAAAAAATAATTCATCCTATCTTATTTTTTACAACTATTGAATGCATGGTGCATGTGATAAGATATTTTAAATCTTATAAGATATCTCTAAATTTTAATAAAATAAGTATCTTAAAATAAGATTATTTCAAACACACTATAAGTATATGATTACAAACTTGAGCAACATTTATGTACAAATACAGCTCCTTTCTCTAAGTTTAAATGACTTCAGCATAACATCATCCAAGCTAAGAAACTTTCTTCTGCTTCTTGTCTTGCCATTCTTTGAGTTCAGCATCAATTTTTGCTTTTACCCTTGCATGAAACCCTGGATATGGCTCGTAGCTCAAGGAAGACTGAAGTGCCTGGGAGGAAATGGTTTTGTTACAACAGAATGGAGCCATTCAGCTCAGCAAAATACATTAGTGTGCCTTAAATATGAAAGTTACCTCCAGCAGTACAAAAAAGGGAGCCATAAGGAATGCCTGAGCAAGGTTGTCCAACAGAGCAGGTGCTCGTTTCTACAAAATTGAATAGCCTGATTTTAGATGATAATCAGAAGAAGAATTAATCCCAAGTCAAAAACTGATATAACAGATAACCTCAAATACGCCATGCCCTACAAATTGTCCAGTCCAGCAAAATAATTGAGCCGCGAGAGCAACCTGATTGCACGCTTCTTACAGTTAGTATCGAAATGAATTGTTAAAAGTCCCCGTCTCTCAAAAGCAAACTTGTACAACAAAAAAGATGCTAATATTATAGGCTCAGATCTGATTTGAAGTTATGGGTTTTAGACCTTCCAGATCTAAAAGAAAGTTCCTGGTTGAAAAAGTCAACGACAAACACCCATCTATCAATATGCCCTTTATCATGAAATATTAACCAAACACAGAATAACAAAAGTGGAACTTAGTTTTGAAAAGCGCCTATGAACAAATGACCTTATAACTGAGATTTCTCTCTAACAAAGGTTTATCCACATATTTAATACAAATTTCCTGAGCAAAGTCACAATTTGCACAAGAATATAGTAAAGTTTTACTTTTTTATTTTTTGGATGAGTCAGTCAAAGATATACATCATATGAAAAATGTACAGAAGAGGGGCAGAGCCCATTGAAAAGAGGGAACAAAATACCTTAACAAACTAGTCCTACAAAAATAAAACATGCACCTCCTAGGACTAGAGCAAAACAGCAAAAAAGCCAACAAAAATTACAAAAGCATTATAAGAAGAAGCTATATAAGAGGAAGGGACGAAAGAAGGCCCGATGGCCTTCATTTCAATAACTTTTTGATCGACAAGCTCAAATCCGATTTCCCTCCACCAGGCTATTGCTTTCCCCAGCCTAGCAAGAGGTATTCTACCCGCCCTAGCTCTAACTTACTTTCGGCCACAGCATAGCAGTAGTAGGAGAAGCAATACCAATCATCCGACCTTGCTCCCCCAAGAATACCACCACTATTCAAGTTCACGAATGTTTTCACCAACATTTTCAGACTGTAAAACAGAATTGTAATCATCGTTTAGCACATCAAATTTGTTGGAGCTATGAACAATTGATCGAGCAACAACTGATCAAGTCGATGGCCTAGCACTTGAACCGACTAGAGTACCTTTTCTTTTCATTTCCTCCCAAGGATCCTGGCCTTTGTGTGTCGTCAGGCTTGGGGTTAGAAGTCATCAGTTGTGTCGCAGCATTCCATGGGAAATTAGACAATAAGCGGCCAATAATGTCAATCATTGGGGATGCCATTAGTACTCGACTAAGACCTCAAACACTTCCCCATCTTTGTTTCTTATGAAAGGGTGGAATTCAAAAAGCCTCCCATAATGTGATTTCAACCCAAACTCTTGCAGAGCCCAGGTAGGAGCTTGAGAGGGTATCAGTATCAATTTGCAAATTGACACAAATTCTACTTGTTATGTAACTTACACCATGGCAAGTCCACAAATTGAAGGGACATTTTTCAATTTCTACCATATTGGCACCTATTCACAACTTAAGCTCACCTTTTGGGCATTAGGATCCCACCTTTCCAGGAGAATAGGACTATAGTTAATATGCCATAATTGTTCAAGCACTTGATTGCAAGCATCATCGCTATCAAATCTAAAAATGAACTTGCCATTTTCCATAGAGTTAATTTAGACAAAATAATATCTTTCAATATGTATCGACCATTTTCTTGATAAGAAAGAATGTGGGAGATTTATTGATGAATTGGCCAAAGCTGGCAATTCTTCCAAAGCAAATTGCCTGCATCAAAAACATTGCTAGAGGGGAAGAAATGGCCTTTCCATCCACAATTTCGACATTACAGTTTGTAAAATTGCAACTTAATGTCCTCACTAATTTTCCAAGCAAATAATTCCTTCCAATTTGTAATAGGACTGGCAATTGTTTGACCAACATGTCTTCTGGAGCAAGGCTTACTAGAAAGATGGTGAGAGAGATGCCTTTGAGGAAGATCAGCAAGATGGTGTGCTTGATGAATAAAGGGACGTGCATTCTGCCTTTGATGCATATATTAGAGTCAGTGAGTCATACTTTGGTAAGGTAAATATGATCTGGCAGACTATCCAGTGTGGCAAGGTGACATGGTGGGTTGACCAGCATGGCTAGGTGATGTGGCGTGCTTGAGTTCTGTATGTCAGGCTGGAGAGGGGGAAAAATTTTGATACTGAATCTGCTCGATTGTTAAAAGTGGTAGGCGAATTGTCCATTGCGCCAAAAATAGGTCAAGGAATCTTTGCTTTTTCAGCGGAAAAATTTCAGGTGGCAAGTTGAAAAGAAATGACCAACTGATAAAGAGTTGAACCCTTCATCCCCTCCATCTTGCAATGACAAGGTAGGCATAACCATTTGAGGACATTTCACAATGCACATGTCCTCCAAACACCATGGAAAGGAGGAAAGGAATCATGATATTGGCTGAGATTGCAATGTGATAAAACATTTGTGGCACAAGGAGGATTTCCCGTTGCTATTGCGTTCACAACTTCATGGTTTTGTGAGTGAACAACCAAAGAATAACCAGCTTCCTCATTATGAACTTGCTGCAAGGAATGAACAAGTTGCGAGTTGTAGGAAGCATTTTCGCCCTTTGCTAGCTCATCAATGTGATGTCTAGACTGACTTTGATTCTTTTGAAGTCATTGTGGAGATAAACTAGAATGATTGACGTTAATATTTGGTGAGAGTCTCATGGAGCAAATGGTTTTGGAGACATTTTTAAGCTCTAAACTTGAAAGGGTTGAAGATTCTTCATCTCTCTCGAAAGAGAGGAAGATGAAGAATTATTAATCAATGCTCTCCAACCAAATCACAAGATCAGCACAACTTAAATGTATAGCTTGTATCATTGCATTTCTCCTTGAAGATAAAGCATGTTTCTTCTTTTAGGCATGTTGTTGGACTGAAATGATGGCTGAAATTGGTTGAAGATAGTCATTTATCTCCTATCAAAATGCAAAGACCACCAAGTTGCATTTAATTATACCTACTCTTCCAATAGGCAAATCTTCCTCAGTAGAAAGCAATATGATCCTTCGCTGACAAAGATAATGCAGAATGGTTTCTAAGAAGAGCTTCAGAGAGTTGCAATTATAACTCGAAAGCATGACGTGAAGAGAGTCGAACTGAACACAAACAGAGTAAAGGAGAAGAAAGATAAGAGAGGAACAAGGAGAAGAAGGAAGGAAGGAAGAGAAAGAATTTGTGTGTGCGTGTGTGTGAGAGAGAGAGAGAGAGAGATACAGTCAAGTTCCTAGTGGAAACTGAGAACAATTAGCTACCTAAGAAACAAATAATAAATTAGGATAAACAGGGATGAAATTCAGGGCAAACATTATCTTTCGAAAAGAGCTCCATGAACTCCCATTTGGTTCCTCATAGAGGTATAGCCTTGATTTTCCACAACTCTGCAAAAGCCACATTCTCTAAATACTATACGTATCTTACCTCTAAATTCAGCAAATAACAAAACCATGCTTCTCTTGTAATGAAAATCCTAGAAGGTTCATACAATCGTCAAACCTTGATCCTCTGGCTAATACTCCCACCAATCTCCAGATTGACAAGTATTGTTAATACCTTCCAGTTAGAAACCAAAGCCTCACAGCTCTTCCCCTGTTCTCTCCTACGCTATATTGTCTTGAGATAAAATTGACCAACTGAGAAACTTCAACATCTAAAATACACTGTTTGAATTCTATTATACAACAACATACAGGAAAGAAACTCAATCTAGTACAAAGTCAGCCATCCATGATAGGAGAATGTATCTCCGTACGAAAAAATCAGAACTTGGCAAAATTGGAGATCACGAAACCCTTTTCCAGAAATCTAACTAGGTAACTGTGGACTTGAACTTGCCAACTTTAGGCTTCAACATTGCCTAAAACCTACCTAGATCCTTGAAGAAAAGTTCCTGCAATACAATAAATTGTTGGCAATCCTGCATCCTGCTATAAAAACTGATTGAGTCTGACATTATTCTGGAGCTTGGCAATCCCTTTCACTCCCAGATATTTGGGAAGTATCTGTTTTCTATTAATTAATTGTCACATGATGAATAGCACATAATAAAATTAACATTTTTCTCCAGATCTTTTATTGGTATGTTCAAGGCCATTTGTGATGTCAAAAACTTGAATACCTGTGTCGTCTCAATGTCAAAAAGTAAAAGTAGGTGATGCTAAAGAACGCCTCCGGCGTCTTTACCTTCTACTACTCAAAGTTCCGTTACTGCTTGGTCCCATTCCCCTTTCCTTTTTCTTTCCTTCCCATTTTCACTTTTCTGGAGTTACAGTGTCTGCCTTGCTACTATCTACAACTGCAATAACTTCCGACCACACAATTTCAAGATTAAACACCAAATATGTGCACAGCCTGTTACAAGAATGGTAGATCACTCTAAATGTAACACTCCAGCCATCAACTAGTATATTCAAAAAAAAAAAAGAAGCTTTTTTGTTGTACCTCCCCAACCCCCACCCGCTCTAGAAAATTAAATTGAAACCAGAAGGAACCATTGTCCAAGAAAGCCCAAAAAGAGTTATCCTGCATTTGGACACATGAGAAGCAGGGACTATAACATAAATTAGGAAAGAATCTTTAGACACAAATTTATTAACATAAGAGACAAATGAACTTCAAATTGCCTGCCCAGCACAAAAATAAAATAAAATAAATGAGGATCATATGCAGTCCACAAGTCTCTCACAAATGGCAGCAACAAGGGTAAGTCTTAGACCTTAGACCAGGTCTTTAAACTTGGTCCACGTATGAACTTCATGCTATCCTAGACCTTAGACCAAGTCTTTATACTCACGCCACACACGAAATTCATGTCCAACTTAAATACATTGATAAGAAAATTTAAGTCAGCATCGAAACAATTGAGAAGGCTAGCTCTAAGAAAAATATATTGTATAATACTTGAAATAAGTTTCATGAATTCACTCTTTTCCTGTGATTTTTGTCTACCTCACCCATCTTTTAGTTTGTAGAGTTTACACCTTTATGCAATAAAAGATTCCTATTTCCACAAAACCAGCTGAATCAAATAGAAATCTAAAGAGAATATCACAAAATATCATAAATATTAAGACATAAATATTTACATAATACAGGAAAATTCATAAGTAAAACATAAAAATTGGAACTTTCTTCAAGCCTAATACAAGAATTGTAAAAGTCAAAAACACAAAAGTTACCTTCAAAGCCAGAGAGAAGCCAAGATGATTAGAAAGAAAACTGCTTCCAACCCAGCACAGGAAACACATCAAAGCAGCCAAAGAACCAGCCTTTTTATCCAAACACACATAGTAAAAGCCATAAATTAAAGTAGACAAGAACCCATAATTCAAAACCAAGAAGCTTTGACCAAACAACTCAATTAACCCATCACTGTTCTTCAAGAAAAGCGGTGGTGTGAAGTAGAGAAGCATAAGAGATGCGAACAGAATAGGCCAAACAAACAACATGTGAATCAATATGTTAATTGGGTTGCTGTGGTATGCTCCATAGAAAGCAAAATGCTTCTCCAGATCAAACAATCCCATCTTTTCTTTTTCTCTCAATTTTCAACAAAAAAAGAAAGATTGGATTTTTTTTCTTTTTCCACCCTATTTAGGCGAGAAGGAAAATCGGGTGTTTGTTTTGTGGAGAACAGTGAAGGAGAAAAGAGACTTCAGACGTTGTCATGAGAAAGCAAGAAGCGTGTGGGCCCCCAGGGGCATAGGTGAGTTGGTAAGTGGCCAGGTGATTAGGGTGGAGACACTCTGACAACGCGGGATCGAGTCCGTGTGGCGGCGATCTTTCATTGAAATATTGCGATTCTTTGGATTCGCGCAGTTGGTCCTCTCGCAGTCGCCACTCACGCGACATCCTCGATTTACCTCGCGGTTAATGGGAAAGGGGTTCTCCTTTGGTTAACCCTTCATAAAAAAGAAGCGTGTGGGATTTTCGTGGTCCGTTATGGTCACCTCGTTTGTTACGACGTTGTCACTTTCTTATACGCCCCCGAGGAATTTGATACCGTCAATTAATATCAAAATATATGGTTAAAATATGAAAACAGACACGGTTTATAACTTGCGAATTTAGTCTCCTTTTTTTCCTTTTTAGGTGAGAGCCTTTGAGTTAATTAATACTGAATATAGAAGGCATATTGTGTACGCAAACTTAATCATTGAGCTCACTAATTGTTTCAGCCATCGAGCTTCGTCAATTAAATCAATTTTGTCGATTTTATATATATATATATATATATATATATATATATATATATTGTTACTGTTAAATAATTTCATAACATTATTTTGATATAAAATAATCCCAATTGACCCCTTTTTGTGTTTCTCCCTCGATGTTTCCCAGAGGAGCAAAGAGAATTGACTAGCGAGAATGAGACGTAGTCTAAGTTCAATCGTAGTGGGTTTTTCTTTTTCTTTTTTTTCCCTTTTTTGGTTAATTAAAGGCCCACAGAAAAAATAGAACTTATCAAGATTAAGATCTAGTGTCCATGGTTTTGCACTTCCCAGGTCCCACTATGAGCCCATGGTTACATTTAATGCTTATGAAACGTGATTTTGAAAATGAGATTAAGGCTTTTTTTTATCTAGTTGACAGCTGTTGAGTTAAGTTTTTTGTGGTAGGGTTTCAATTAAAATAAAAGTAATTAATTATTTAATTTGATATTTTAAGAATTGAGCTTTTAATTATTTATGAAATTGATATTGGACTTTTATGGATATGGAATAGTATTTTTGAGGAAAAGACAAGAAAAAAGACAATTTTTTACATGACGTAAAAATAATTCCTTAAAAGTCTTTTTTTTAAAAAAGTTTTTATTTAGAGCTTTTGGTGCTTTATTTTCTTCTCTTTTTTTTGACTTTGGTTTTTATATAAAAGCTCTTTTCAAAAAGAGTGAGCTTTGGTTGGCCTAGTTGTGAGATTTTAGCTATTGGTTTGTAGAGCTTTTAGCAGGAAAACTTTAGTTAAAAATGTTGTTGAATAAAAATCATAGATTGTTGGCCTGATATTATATAAGTTGAGCTTCTAACTGTTTTGATGGCAATATTAGAATTTCAAAATTATGAGAAAATAGTTTTGAGAAAAGAAGAAAGAAAATAATTTCGGACATGACATAAAAATAACTTTTCAAAAGCACTTTTAAATTGTCTAAAAGTTGGGCTAAACAAACTCCAAATAGGTTAAGTTCATCTTTCAAAATCACCAAAAGTACTTTTTAAAGTCAAGACAAAATACACTAATCACCCAAAAAAAAATGTGCTTTTAAAGGAGAAAAAGTATTTTTTCATGACAAAGGAAAAAAAAAATCCAAACAGGCCCCTAAACCAAATTATACAAACTCTGAGAATTCTTATAAATTTCTTAATTTGCTTTGATAGGATCATAAGATTTTGGTATGAATATAAAGTGAGACACCACTAGCTAGATACGACAGGGTGCAATATAGGAAGTAAGACAAGTAGATACGGCAAGGTGCAATATATAGCCATTACGACATTTAAGCATTTTAATTACTCTGTGTACAGCTAATAAGCTAGTCATACGACAAATTATCAATTGCTATTAGTTACAGTATCATTTTTATTCAACTGTATCCATTTTTTTTCTCAAAGGAGAATAAGCAAATGAAAAAACAACTACACGATCATTATTCGGGGATGAGATTCCCTTTTTTTCTCCTTTTCAATCAACAAAAGTAGATTCCTTGGCAGCTCCTCATGTTCATGAAATCCCAATGGTCGAGAAAAACCATGGTTTCCAACCAATCTGTACAAAAATTAGCTTCGCTAAAAATGAGTTTCACCTTAAAATCAAGCTTGCAATCCTCCACAAGTAGCCAAAATTGACTAAAGGGTTGGCTCAACCCATTAACCCAAGTACAAAGTGTTGTCAAGTATGTTTCAACTTCTAAGTCTTCAATGCCAGTTCTTTGCACTAATTTTAAGCCTTCCCAAAGAGCCATAAGCTATGCCCTGTTATTTGAAGCCACTTCTAAATTCATTGTGAAAGCCACTTGGACATTGCCACTTTCATTTCTGAAAATTCCTCCTGCTCCTGTAATTTCTAGATTTCCTTTCGAACATCCATCAATATTAAGCTTAAAGCTACTACTGGGTTTATTCCATCCAATATCTTTTTTTTTTTTTTTTTTGTTTAGTATGAATGGTTAGCTTGTTGGTGTTCATCAACCAGGCTTCCTCATACTCCTTGGCAAGCTCCACAATTTTGTTAACCAAAGTAGGTATTTGTTGAATTCGATTTTTTTAAAAAATAAAGTCATTTCACCATTTCTAGCACACCCAAAGTATGACAACAAAGAGGATATTTCAAATTATCTCTTAGCCAATCTACCTAATTACTCTGCATAAAAGTGTTCATCCTGTCTTGATGTACAAGCCTTCCCCATATACCAATGACATGAGGATAGCTCCTAAAAGCATGGTCAACATCTTCCAAGACAACATCACAAATAATGCATGACATTTGATCAATGATATTCCTAATAGGAAGTTGGTGTCTAGTTGCAATTTTCTTGTGACAAATCTACCAAATAAAGGCTCTAATTCTCTCAGGACACTTGAGTTTCCACACCAAGTCCCAATTAAAAGTATCATTTGGGGTAGATTATGCAATAGAGGCAAAAGCCGACTTAGTAGAGAAGGCTCTCTTTGCTTCTAAATCCCAACAAATGAAATTTGTGCAACTAGTATCTTCACAAACTCTTAAGCTCGCAATATCAAAGACAATTCCATCAGGGAGAAGGTGTTTGAAGCGTGACCACTCCCAAGAACCATTTTGAATAGTAAAAGCTTTAACCGTCAATTCTCTATCTTCTATAGGAATAGGGTTTATTGCCACTCAGCCAACGACATCTTTCCTACCCAAATATCCTTCCAAAATCTAATTTGTTTGCCATTACACAAAACCCATCACAGATCTTGCTAAAGTACCTCACAACCTTTGATGATCTGATTACATATTCTAGAATCTTTAGCTTTGTCATTATAGTCCATAAAATTTTCACCAAAGTATTTGTCTTTGAGGACTATAAGCAATCTGGTTTATTAAAGATCTTCTAGCCCAGCTTAGCAAGAAGAGCATTATTCACTTGTCTAGTACTTCTGAGGCTCAACCCTACACTTTCTTTTGGCTGGCATACTGTGTCCTAGGCAACCCAGTAAATTCCCTGTTTATCATCTGTTGATCCCCAATGAAATTTCTCTGCAATTGATCTATTTCCTCACAGGTCTGGATAGGCAACACTGTTGTTTGCATTGTGTATACTTGTTGAATGTGGCCCGTATTCTTGGACAACAAGAATAGCAGATTACCTTACGTGCATATTACTTTATTTGCTTATTACCATAACAATACATTATTAATATGTGTCCTTTTTCTTGTAATATATTGTTTCCTTTTCCTTGTAGAATACTGATTAGGATACCTGTGTACTATGAATAAGGGCTAGGACATTGTATTATGTGGGGGCGAGAGAAACCAAAGTGTGAGCCTTATAATATTCGCTGATCGATAATAAATTGTTCTCTGCTGCCCGTGGACGTAGGCTTTAAGGCCAAACCACATAATTCTTTTGTGTCCATTATTTTCTCGTGTTCTTGGTGTTTGCATGTTTTTCCCCAACAATACTAGAATGGCTCCTAACACTGCCTTGGCCAGGTTAACACGCCCTGCAAAAGAGAGAACCTTTTGTTTCCATCCTGCAAGTCACGACTGGATCTCGAATATTACTTCTTTATAAGTGCCTTTGTTAGCTCTTGCATGAAGGATTGGTGTCCCTAAATATTTCCCCAAGTTATCAGCAATTGAAATTCCACTTAATGTACTCAATTCACCAATGACACAAAGGTTTATGTTGCTAAAGAAGAAAAGAGATGACTCTGCCATGCTAACCAACTGTCTAGATTCATGGCAAAATTGTGTGATAACTCTCTGAAAAGTCTTCATCTGATCATTTATAGCTTTTGCCAAAACAAAAGGTTATCAGCAAACAAAAAAATGTGATATAGGTATACCTAATTTATGTACTGTGATTGGCCTCCACTTTCCATCTCCTACCTCTCGCACAATTATCTATGGCAATCGTTTAACACACAAAATAAAAATATAAGGGGAAAAGGGGTTCCCTCTGATAGATGGCCCTGGAAGGAGTAAACGATTATGAGGGAATCCCATTCCACATAATTGTTTTAAAGCTAGTCTTCATAGTAAACATTATAAGAGAAACCCAATTGTTAGGAAAACCCAGCTAACAAAGAGTATCCTCAATGAAGTCCCATCTCAATCTATCATATGTTGTCTCTAGATCAAGCTTAATAGCCATTAACCATCTTCGACCTTATTTCATTTTGCACCTATGAGTAATCTCTCGAACCAAGATGATATTATCACTCATAAATCTCCGCGAAAAAACTTACATGAGTAGGCATGATCCATTTGTTAAGTAGAGGTCGCAACCTATTAACTAACACTTTAGTAATAAGTATCATTGTCACATTAATCAAACTAATAAGCCGAAACTGGTACATATTCTTTAGGTCTTTGCACTTTGATATCAGATGAACAAATGTACAATTAATGTCCTATGAGGCCTGACTATTCTCAAAGGCCACTTTTACCGTTTTACACAAACTTGGCCCCCTACAATAGCCTAACTTTTTTGGTAGAAGCTTACCAAGAAGCCATCTGGTCTCGAGGCCTTGGTTGTATTCATTTGGAAGAGAGGTATCTTAATCTCATCATTAGTACAAGGTTTCTTTAACTCCCTTTTCTCCTCGATCGAAATAGTTGGGAATTGAGCTTGGGAGAAAATGATCTCATCATTACATGGCTCGTGATAAAGATCTTGAAAATAGGACATAGACATGTCACGCACTGATTAAAATCATGAATCCACACACCTTTTTCATTTTGCAGCCTAAAAATCCCCATTTTCTTATGTCTTTTGATTATTGACATATGATGGTGTTTGGTGTTTCTATCCCCAAACAAATCCACTCTTTACGTGACTTTTGAAACCAAAGCAATTCTTCTTGTGTAAGAACAATCTTGTATTCAACTCTCAGTTGCTTTCCAAGGCGAACAAGTGAGGAATTATATCTTTCCTGAAGAGATTTTTGGATACCATCAATGCAAGCCTTTAACCTACACTTTCTAGCAAAAATATTACCAAAAGTCAAAGAGTTCCAATACTACAACTTACTAACCATCTCCTTGAAGACATTTCCAATTTTCTGATTTCCTTTCGCCTAATTTTCCTTGATGAAATCCAAGAAGCCTTCATGAGTGCACCAGGCAAGTTGAAATTTAAAGGGTTTAGTTGATAATAATTTGTGCTGGTGACCGCACAAGTCAACTAGAATTGACACATGATCAAAGTTAATCCTAGCAAGATGCCACATGAAAGAATAAGGGAAAACCAAATTCCAATCAACATTAACATACACTTGATCCAAGTGCTCCATAATTGGCTGGCTTGAGTCCTAAGAATTTGATCGAGTGAAATGAGGACCAATAAACCCAAGATCCACCAAATTACAATCTTGTTGCTTGTTAGAAAACAGAATCATTTTTCTGGTAATACCAGCGACTCCTCTCTATTTATCCTCAAGTGTCAAATTTTAGGTCCCCAATAATCAACCATGGTATTTTGAGATTTCAAGAGGCCATGTAAGTAGCATCTCACAATTGTTCCCTGTTAGCAGAAACTAGGCTAGCATAAACAACAGAAAGAATCCAATCTGGATAGCCATTTTCTCAAACCAAGACACTAATGATTTGTGACCCCACCGAATGAAAACTAATCTCAACTTTGTCATCGTCCCAAAAGAGCCAGATACCCCCTAAGGAACCACTAGCTTCAATTCTAATCGATCTTAGCATGTGAATAGACTTAACACTCTTATTTGCTTGGTTGCCACTTATATGAGTCTCCACGACGCCCATAATCCATGATGTATGTGTTCTTATCAAGTCATTCACCGCATGACAAAAAAGACTCTTAGGCTGCTCCCTAACAATTCCAAACCAAGATTTTAAGCTCAGACTTGTTACCACTCAGCTCGAGTATACAATCCACAATCCATAGAAAAAGAACCAAGAGACACAAAGAGAACTCAAAAGGAATTAGCCCTCTCAACAGTAACCTCCATGTCAGACAATTGAATCTGACCATCTGACATATCTCCATCAACTCTATCTCCTGACTGTTCCTCGACCCCCTCCGTATCTTTCATCCCTAAGTTTGGAGGTCTTCCAGCATATGAACACTTATCACTTCCCTCCATACTACTTAAGTTAATAATAGGACCCTCGCTGAGGTTAGAAGGGAGATTACTAGTGTGTACACCACTCATTCCCACCTCTTGGCTATTGTGATTACTGGTTCTAAAGAAATTCTTCTACTTATTAAAAGATAAGTCAACCACGACTCTATGTGTATTCTCTCTCTTGTCAACTTCAGCAGAAGCCTCTTGTAAAATTTCATTGGAAGTCCTAGAAATCTCACCTAGACAGTGGTCGTCATAATAAAAGCCTTCAACGGACGAAACCATGACTCCCATTTTCGGACAGTAAGATAATGATAGAAAATTAACCAAGGTCCAATAGAGAGAACATGGTCATAGTCCAATTTTGATGCAAATTTGAAAGCAAAGAATTCACAACCCAGTTCAATGAGTTTGAAACACTTAGTTAAACTTGCAAAGTCTTTTTCAATTTGTCATGCAAAAATTTATAGCCCACTGTTTTTCCGATCGTTTTGATGATAAGAGCACTCCTCTAGTCTCTATGCATCTCACCTTTTTGTGGGAGCTTATACTATACAACGTGCACCTGCGGGCTATATATTTTACACATTGTATAAGTGCTTCTTCCTTTTTTTTTTTGGCTTACAATTCTCTTGTCTCTCTTTTCTATCATAACATCTCTAATTTAAACCCAAATCTCACAAACCCTAACTATACTTGTTCAATTCAATTTTTTCAATAACTAAACAAATACTATAAACGAAAATAGTAGATTAAATCTAATAAAATGATAGACGCAACAACATTCAAAAGATTTAAAAACATCGAATCAACAGCAACAACATCTAAAGGATTTAAAAACATTGAATCCGAAGCAGCAGCATGCTAAGAAATCGAAGCAAAACCAGAATTGAATTTATGTATATGCTTCTGTTTTCTACCGATATGTTAAATGTAAATGCAACCAATTTCAATTATAAATAAATATTTTGATGAATAATATATTACTGAATAAACAACAATAGTCTACATAACAAACTCTTATAAAACACTGAATAAACAATAACATGCTATTACTACAGAACAAACAGTTATAGAATATTAAACAAACAGTTATAGAATACTGAACAAACAATGATAGATTACAGACTACTGAACAAATAGTTATAAAACATTGAACGAACAATAATAGGTTATAGACTAGTGAACAAACAGTATAAAGTACTGAACAAACAAATATGGAACTCTGAACAAATAATAATTGTCTACTGAACAAACAATTATAGAATATTGAACAAATATAATAGACTACTGAACAAACAGTTATAGAACACTGAACAGGCAATAGTAGGTTACAAAACAAACAATTATACAAAACTGACCAAACAATAATAGGCTATTGAATAAATATCAATCCTTCAAATATATATATGTATACAACCATCAAAACCAATTGTTACGAAAATGCAACCCATTAATCAATTGCATTCACCACCATTTTTCGATATCAATCCAATCAATTGTTAATAATATCAAATCATCAACCTATTAGCAATATAAAAAAAATAATATTAACACAAATCTACTGTCAAAACAGAGAAAGAGAGAAATTAGAAAAAAGAGAAAGAGAGAAGAAAAGAGACGTACAGAGAGAGAGAGAATAGAGACGTATATAGAGAGAGATAAGAGAGATGTATAAAGAGAGAGATAGGAGAGATGTAGAGAGAAAGAGAATGCAGAGACTGAGATTTAAAGAGATAAGTGGCTCTTTATTTTTTTTAATATGTATATATATAAGTATATGTGTTAACATACATGAAGGACCACATAGATGAATGTGCACTTTATTGAAGATGCACCTTATAGTTTGTCACCTTTTTCCTCTCTGGTTAAGCAAAAATTAGGAACAGAGGATTGGAAAAGCACCAAAACCAAGATTGGGGCCTAGCAATATCCATTGTTAGTACATTGTATTAGTCATTATTATTTAATGCTGTATTTGGTATAATCTTATTATAAGATACTTTTTTATATAGAAATGTTGAAGAATATTTTGGTTATTAATATGTTTTCTTATTTTATGATACTAAATTAGGCAATAGTATAGATTAAGTAATTAATCAAATTGGTTTTCTTATTATTCTAACTTCTAGTCTTGCTCACCAAGTTATGTTATTAGTTTAGCTTATAGTCTCGTTCACCAAGTTACCTTATTAGTTTAGTTTTTAGTTTTGCTCACCAAGTTATAATGCTTATAAATAAGTCTATCTATTGTATTAACAACATATTAAGAATTTACAATGTAATATTTATAAGTCTTTTTTCTTCTAAAGCCACCACTGATAATAACTCCAACCAGCTTCAAAACTTTTTGATATTTTCTCCTTGTGTTTTCTCTTTTCTATTTTCTTAATTTATACAAAAAGTATACTTGGTTTTGAGTTTCATAATGTTCTTGTAATAAGATATCTTATCTCTATAGTTATAAAAAAATAAGATAAGAATGGATTGCTTATATCTTATGAAATAAAAATTATGGTTTGTTTTGAATTTTCACTGGATGCATGTAATAAAATATTTTAAATTTTATAAGATGTCTCTTCATTTCAATAGAATAAACATATTAAGATAAAATCATTCCAAACACAATATTCGTATCAATTCTTAGTACATTGCATCAGAGCCATTATACAATAACAATTGTCATAACTTGGTGTGCTGTTATAATTATCATATAGTATCAATTGCTAACTAAATGGTATCTATAATATTTAAGCAAGTATTGCTAGTAGCATTCATTCTTCAAATCCAAGTTAAAAAGAAATAATCTTAACTATTTTAACTACCTTGAACTTTTGATCTAGTCTTAAATGTAGAAAATTAATCTTAATTACTTGAATTAACCCTGAACCTTGATATAGTCTTAAATGTAGAAAGATTTCCATTCATAAGATCTATTTTGAGAACTAATTACATAATGGGAATTATTGATATTAAAAAAATGTAATTGATGAAAACAAATTGAGCAAACAAGTGGTTATGCTAGACAAGACAATAACATTTAAATCCCAAGCACCTCTCAAAAAGATTAAGAAGGTAATGTAGTAAGTTTAAAAATACCAAAACTGACTAGCTAACTATGGTAGCAAAAAGGGAAAATCCCAATAATTATTTTTTGGAACAGTTGGTACTACTGATCAATCCCTACCAGTTGACTTATGCTTCTATCGGTATCAACTTAGAATTCACCACAATCACAAGTCGACCAACACCCTCGTCCAATTCCAAAGCTTAGCAAACTAACCAAACCGGTTGAATTGGCTGGCCAACCCAAGCCTCATCTAGTGCCTACAGGTCAACCCTACTAGTGGGTCGGCACACTCAATCGGTGCCAGCAAAAATAAAAGAAAAAGCCTATCAACTTTTTGTAAAAACACGATTTTCGCCTAATGCACAGTGCAAGCACAAGTTTCTACAAAAAAATGATTGCTAACACAACCACTATAAACTTTTGTATCAAATCCAATTAATGCAAGCTAACTCATGCACACAAAGCATTAAATGCACATCTTCTATCAAATCAAATTTTAAAAGTCCTATGCAAATATATATATATATATGTGTTGAGCGTCACGTTAACTAAAAGAAGTAAAATACTTTTGAAAGAAACTATAAAAGTTTAAAAACTCTTTTAGTCCAAAAGACATGCGCTTGGAAAATATGCAACTTGTGAAAAACATGCAATTGCGAAATGCATTGACCTTTTTAATAGAGTATCCACTAAAATTAATTTACAGTTAATTGTACTAGGTTTTCAATCTTGATCTTCAAGCTCCATACATCATGCTCTATAGAAAACTTCATTGTTGACAGATCATCTTCAAATAATCACCATTATAAGATATGCAATAATATACTTAAGGAAAATTATTCAAAGTTATCAAGAATATAATCGAAAATATTAATTATTTAATATAATCAAAATTGTATAATTGCCACAAGTTCCTTTTTCAAAATTTAAATGACTTCAGCACAATATCATCCAAGCTAAGTAACTTTGCTTCTTCTCTTGCCATTGTTTGATTTCAGCATCTATTATTTTTGCTTTTACCCTTGCATGGAACCCTGGATATGGCTCGTAGTTGAAGATAGACTGAAGTGCCTAGGAGGAAAATGGTTTTTCTTACAACCGATTGAAGCCATTCTTCTTACAGCAGATTGAAGCCATTCAACTTAAAAAGAAAAATACATTAGCGTGACAGGCCTGTTTGGATTGACTTAGAGGGTGCTTGGCTTTGCTTATTTTGGATACTTATAAGTATTTAGAAAAAAACATCTTCTCATATAGTTTTTTTTATTTAGATGCTTATAAGCACGAAATAAGTAAAGCCAAACACCCTCTTATTTTCAAGAAAAAGAAAAGTACTTTTCTACTTTTTTTTTTTGCAATAACTATTTGATTTGTAATTTAAAAAAATCAAAATTAAAAAAAAGTTCGAATACAGTCAGAATTTTCAATTTATCAAAAAAATACTTTTTTTTATAAGTTATTAAAAACAAAGCATTTAAAAAAAGCGCCAAATCGAAACGAGCCCTTAACCATGAGAGTTACCTCTAGAAGTCCGAAATAGGAAGCCATGAGGAATGCCCGAGCAACGTTGTCCAACAAAGCAGGTGCTCGTTTCTACAAAATTTGAGTATCCAGATTTTAGATGATAAATCAGTAGAAGAATGAAATCCCAAGTCAAAAAAGTTGATATAAACTGATAAACTCAAATGCGCCGTGCCCTATAAATTGTCCAGCGCAGCAAAATGCTTGAGCTCCGACACCTGCCTGATTGCATGCTTCTTATAGCTAGTATTCAAACGAAATGTTCAAACTCCCTGTGTCTCACAAGTAAACTTATACAACAAAAAAAGAGTGAGAATTTCACTAATAATCCTTATTATTTATAAAAAAATATTAGTTTAGACCTTATTATTTCAAAAATGATTTATTTGATTCTTTGTCTTTGTAGAAAAATGTTAACTTGGTTCTTGTTATTTCAAAAATAATTCATTTAACTTTTAATGTTTGCAAAAAAATATTAACTTTTATCCCCATTAATTGGTATGTGGTCATCACATGACCAATTTTATGACTAATATTACTGGCACGGATCAGATCCGATTTTAAAGGTCTTAGACCACCCAGATTAGCACTAATGTTCCTCGTGAAAATGTCAATGAAAAACCCGTCTATCAATATGCCTTCTATCATGAAAAATATTAACCAAACATGATTCAAATAACAAAAGTGGAACTTGGTTTCGGAAAGCGTTTCAAAACAAAATAAGACTTTATAACTGAGATTTTTCTCTGACAAAAGTTTATCCATATTTTTAATAGAGTTACGCTTTCCTCTGACAATCACTTAAATCGTTCTTTCACACATAAAGTCAAAATTCATGTAAATGCCCTTTTTTCATCATGCGGGAGGTAGTTGGACGGGTCTGACTGAAGAATTTTCCTTTCAATACGAATTCCCTGAGCAAAGTTACAATTTGCACAAGAACATAGTAAAGTTTACTTTCCAACCCAGAGAGAAGCCAAGATGATTAGCAAGAAAACTGCTGCTTCCACCCCAGCATAGCAAACACATCAAACCCATAAACCAAAGTAAACAAGAACCCATAATTCAAAACCAAGAAGCTTTGACCAAACAACTCAATGTTAATTAACCCATCATTGTCCTTCAAGAAAAGTGGTGGTGTGTAGTAGAGAAGCAAAAGCGCTGTGAACACAATTGGCCAAACAAACACCATGGGAATCATTATGTTTATTGGCTTGCTGTGGTATGCTCCATAAAATGCAAAATGCTTCTCCAGATCAAGCAATCCCATCTTTAATTTTTTTTTTACACAAAAGAAAGATTGAACTTTTTTTTCCCCTTTCTTACAGTCACCTTGTTTGTTACGACATTGTCGTTTGTCCATATGCCACTTAGGAATTTGTTGTGGTCAACTAATATAAAAAAATAGAGTAAAATGTACTAGACTCTCATGTGGTCTATTAGAAGCGTACTGAACCTCCTTATAGTCTAAAAATCTCACATAACCCCCTATGATCTATAAAAGTGTATCAAACCCTCTTGCCGTTAGAAAATCTATGATCTTTAACCATAATTGTTTGAAATTATTTAAACTATCATTCTCTCTTTTAAAAAATAAATATTTCTAAAAATATTTGAATAAATAAATAAATAAATCCAATCAAACTAAATCAAGTTTTAATCGACTAGATGAAGTCTGTGATACATAGAAAGACCAATGGATTTTAATTTATTCTTTTCGAGAATAATCTCCCCCGATACCTCCATTCCGGATGAAAATGTTATCACCGAATGGTGTCTAAAATTGTTCAAAGCTATACAGCTGGTCAGTTGCTGGGATCGAGTAAGATTTTCCAGAAGCAACTGTTATGACCATCTCTTGGCAGCTTTGGAAAGCCAGAAACAGTTTCATATTTGAAGGAATTCGACCACACCCACCTCAAACTGTGAGGATTGCAAACAACCTGTAGTTACTAGGAGGTCAGCACACAATAGAAACAAAACAATACTAAAAATCTGACAAATAGCAGTGGACTCGAAGCCCCCGTCAACAGAGTTGATTATTGGTCATCACCACCCACTGATGATTTTGCTGATTACGTTGCTAAAGCAGTATGTATTGAATCTCTTTGTATTTCGGACTTGCTTTATGAAATTTAAGTTTTTTTTTGAAAAAAAAAATGTAAAAGAAAGAAGGGTGATTTAGATAAATTTTAACAATTATCATTAAAGATAACAAATTTTTTAATGACAGAGGATTTGATGAATTTTTATGGATCATAAGGGGGCTATGTGAGATTTTTTAGATTACAGGGGAGTTCAATGTATTTTTGACGAATCACAAAAAGGTTTGGTGCATTTTACCCAAAAAAATATAGTTACCACAAAAAGTAATAATAATAAAATCATTATGGGGATTTTATAGTGGCAGATTTAGCCCTGTTGTCAACAGTGTTTTGATATTTCTGCCCATTTTGGTTATTCGGTAAAATAGTATTTTAAGTAGTGTTTTTATTCCAAATAGTATTTGAAGTAGCATTTGTGAAAAGTTAATATTATTAGTATTTCAAAGTAGAGTTTAGTGTTTCAACTTATTTTTTTATAATACTTCCCTCTCTCTAATATCTTTTTGATGATTCAAGCCTTTATCTAATTTTTCTATACATTTTTATGTTTTCTTTCACAAATATAAATGCAAAATAACACAAAAATTAATTTCAAATTCTATCCACATCAAAATATATTAAAAAGAAGTATAGGTTTTATTTGTCCATTTATTATTTTTGTTTGAAAATATAAATTCTCAACCAATAAAAAATATTTCTATAATAAAAATATTTGTTTATAATATTAATAAAATTAATCTATCAAAAAAGTAATTTTATTATGCTTTACTAATAAAATGTTAATTTAAAAAACAAATATTTAATTATAAAATAGACTATCTTAGTTATTTCAATAATAATAATAATAACAATCATAACAATAATAATAACTTGATACCAATGTCTTTTTGCATTCATCACCAACTAATCCAATATCTAGTTTTATCAAACATATCTAACACAATCCACTAGTGAAATAGCTATCTACTAACCGCTAACATACAACAGTTATTCGCTACCCAAACAACTATCCACTACTCAAATAGTCATTGATTGTGTGGCTTTGGTTTGCCACTTGCGTTGGTAGTTTGGAAGTGTTGCAATGGATGTGTGCCATACTTTGTAAAGATATTCGATGGATTTACTTGTTTCGGTTGAGCGTAGAGATGTATATTTCACAGCAGTTTGTTAACAAAAAATGGTACTTATATAACAGTTCTAGCTTTGTCCTTGTCATTGTAGATGTTCTATATGTTTTAGCCAGATCTCTCTGGTCTGACTATCTATTTTATTTTATTAATGAAGTTTGTTTGTTTTGTGACCCAAAAAAAAAAAATTTAATGATTGTAATTGATTACGCATATCATTTTGTCACAACTATGGTGTGTTTGGAATGATCTTATTTTAATATGCTTATTTTATTAAAATTTAGAGATATCTTATAAGATTTAAGATATTTTATCACATACACCATATATTCTATAGTTGTAAAAACTAAGATAGGATGGATTGCTTATTTCTTATAAAATAAAAAGTATGGTTTGTTTTAGAATTTTTGAAGGATCTATGATAAGATGTCTTAAATCTTATAAAATTTTTCTCCATTTCAATAAGATAAACATCTTAAAATAAGACTATAACAAACAGAGCAATATCAATAATTTACAAGTATTACATTTCGCTTGTAATATCATGACATTATGAATAAGGTATTAGAAGATAGCTCAAGTAGTAAGGTCTTGAGTTCGAATCCCATAAGAATAGGGGCACTTAAAAAAACGTTATAAATAAATCTATTCTATCTTCATAATCCAATGTTTATCTATGGCAAGGCAAAAAATTTTATGTTGCACACACCATGCTATTGAAGTAATATAAGAGGGTTTTTGGCTTTACTTATTTTAGGTGGTTATAAGCACTTAGAAAAAAACACCCTTTTGAATATTGTTTACTATTAAGGTGCTTATAAGCGCCAAATAAACAAAGCTAAACACCCTCTAAAACTATTTATAGTGGAGGATTCTTTTTATATATAGAGCTGTTTATCCTCCAAAGTGAAACTAGTTTGACCTTTTGAATTAAGAGCGCCAACCAACTTAAGCAGCTGAAAAAATTATCAGCGAGCTTGTCATCATAGATCGAGCTTGCACATGGTGGCAAAGGCCCATCATCATTTGGTGATCATCTTTGGTGGTTATGGCATTGGTGGTGGTGGTGGGGAGGGCGTTAGGGGGTATCTCACCATTCTAACTATTGAGGTACTATTGATTGTTTCAAATATTTCAAGTTTGGATTTCTGAATGGATTTTCTTTTATCTCTTCCAGCCAGTGTTTCTAATGTAACTAACAAATGATTTCATAGTTATAATCCGGCCCAAAAAAAAGAAAGAAAAGAAAATTAAACAAATGAATAAGGGTATTATTGTCTTTTTACTATAAATTTTTAATACCGTTAGAGGAGTGTTGACGATAAGGGATGCGCGTAAAACTTTTATTCACCACAGGAGCTTGTTATGAGACTTTTGGCATCCCAAGAGGATCTTGTGAACTTATGGTAAACCACATGCGAAGTCTAATGCATTTTATCTAACTAAAAGTGTTGAAATTTTAATTTCAAGAGTCAAAGCTTCAAGAGGTCTAGTGAGATCAAATTGGATCCTTCAAGTACAGGGGCTATATAAACAAGTCCATGTGACTTTTACCCCCAAAAAAAAAAAAAAAAAGGTCCACGTGACTAAAAAGGTTGAACATAATATTTGAATTCCCTTTTTTGTCAAAAGATAAAATATATATTATTTATAAATTGCTATCATCTAATTCATTGTCGTTAGTTTCAAATACAAATTATAGGAGATTAATGGATCAATTATTCAATTTGGGGGAAGAGATCCAACTTATTTCCAAGTTTGGTTAACTCTAAACTTCAATTAGTGAAAAAAATTTAGCATCTTTCGCAAAATGTTTGTTATTTCACAGGAAGAACATGAAAAAAAAAAAAACTTTGTCATTATTATTATTATTATTATTTGCTAAACATCTCATCATTATATGAAAATGAGAGCAAAAGCTTCGTCATTTTCTTTTTTTTGGGCTAATCACTTCAATATGATATTTGTTTGCACAGAGCAAAATCCAAAAACCCACATTAATGGCCCATGCAGGTCTCGAACCTGCGAACACCTCATCACAAATACCCACAGAGCAAAACCCAAAATACAAAAATCCAAATTAATGGCCCATGCAGGTCTCGAACCTGCGACCTTCGCGTTATTAGCACGACGCTCTAACCAACTGAGCTAATAGGCCTGTTTGAAAACTTCAATTACGATTCTTACTACTGTACTATTAAACAAGCTAAATAATTAATTTAGTAGTAGAACATTTAGGATTCAAGAAAATACTTGCTTTAATTTGAATTCAGATTAATTGAAAAGTTAACATTTTTTTTGTCAATATTTTGTGTTAAGCCTTTGTAACAACTAACTTGAACATCATTTTATCTAAACAGAATCACGTGTTTTAGAGTTTAGCATCCCACCGTGAGTTTAAAAATTTTCATTTTTCTTAATTTGGTTGGAGAAAAAACGGAATTGCTGGTCATATGCATCTTTGCAATTGTATATGTTACACCATGGACACGATAGTCAATTGGCCTTATATATTCCCTGAAGTCTTTTGCAATAGCATATTAGACAAGGGTGGATATAAATGGTTCCCTTATCCACTTACATATCCCTTAGCATAACTAACAATTAAAACTATTCCACATTTTTCAAACCATTCATCAACTGTAAGCATGGCAGAAGCTATGATGAGCTTCTCAGTTAACAAACCTCTTTTCCATGTTCCTCCTCTCCAAACAACAAAATTTGATGTAAACCCCATTTTGCATATCTCTATGCCTCATTCAATTTATACATTAAATCTTTTTATCTTGTAATATTTGACCCTTTTTCCTTAATTTCTTTGCTCTTCTTCTATTTCAGCTTAGGCAGTGCTCAAGTTCAAGATTTAGTTGTAGCAGTATTAATCAGGTTGGGTGCCATTTTTCCTCCGTTGTGTTATAAAAGAAAATTTCTGAGTTCGAGTCTCTTGTTACAATAGTTTTATTTAACACGTACATTGGTCAATAAGTCTTAAAGTACCACGATAGTACTAGTCTTGATTTCTTCATTTTCCAAATAGATTGAAGGTGGCAGGAGCAGTCGAGGTTCTACAGTAAAAGTGAAAGCATTACCAGATTGGCCATTGATGGCAGTGTTGGTTGAGCATATGGAAGGTCAAAGAGACCTCATCACACACAAGTCAATATGGCACCTCAGTGATCAGGCCATGAAGAACGTTTGTGAGTGTCTATAATGACTTACTTTCTTTTCATTTCGTTCGAATGGACATTCCTTGCGTCAGAAAATTTCTTTTGAAGTCCTTTGTATAAAGTCTTGGACCGCACCTCATTTACGAATTAGCTTTTTAGATAGAACCTCAAGGATTTTAACATGATAACAGCATTTGGTCTATGCCCAATTTATCGTATCATTCACGTGTGACCCATAACTGATTGTTTTGTTCATTTGAACTCTTGATTACAGTTTCCATGGTGGGTCACAGGTGAAGGGTATTGGAGTATACATTAGTCCCACATCACTAACATCTCAATTATGTATACTAAGAGTTATGCTTGAGATTTTATAACTTGTTTTGACCTTTCCATTGTAGACACTTTCTATATCATGTTTACTGTTTGGGGATGCTGTTTCTTTGGTTCGACAAAAGTAAGTCAGTTCCCAATTCTTTTTTAATTTGAATTTCCTCGTAATGTTACGGATAACGTAATAACTATGATTTATGAAGATGGATTTTCCCTGATGAACAAATATATGGATTAGGATCCCTACTATGATTCAGAGCAGTACAGGAAAGATGGAGGAGACGGCACTGGTCATTGGGTCTACGAGAAGGTACTAATCCATCACTTCTAGAAATATTTCCCCATAAAGATTGTTAAGAATAATGGTCCCATCCTAAATTAATTAGTATTGAAAAAAGAGTAACTCGTAATCTTATATTATAATCTTAAAGTTTATGATTTTTCTTTAAAAAAAGCGAATATTGTAACAAAAAAGATTTCTTCCTTAGAAGAAATAGTATTCCTTGATTTTGGATACAATTTCGAATTCTAAGAATGACAGTTGACAAGGTGTAGCATGAAAATTTAATTACTAAGCAATGCAATAAAGCACGGTTGAGTGATAGATTGTTATAATCAAAGACCTCGAGTTCAACCTATACTTTCTTGTAACAAATATTGCTTGACCTTTGATTGATTTATTTGGAACACGTGTTGAAGCATATTGCACACACGACGTTTGTAGTTCTGGCTCTGAATAGTGTGTTGGTGCAGCAAGAGGACATTGAAGAATCAGCACGAGCAGAGTTGTGGCGTGAGGAGCTGATCGAGGAGATTGAGCAGAAGGTTGGGGGGCTGCGTGAGTTGGAAGAAGCAGGCAAGAAGGAAGAGCTTGTCAAGTGATTTTTCCTGTATGCAAACTTAAATGTAAATGAACCAAATTCGTACAATAAATCTCACAACACATATATGTCTGCTTTTAACTACTCCTTTATCCGGACTTGCAACTGACTAACCTCTGGGGACGAGACTGACTTACTACTGGCCGGGCTTATAAGTATCCAAAATAAGCATAGTCATCGAAAATAAGTATGATCCAACACGCTCTTAAATGTAAAAGAACAAAAATCAGAAATTAATTGCGGTTATTTCGAATATGAACAAGTATGCAAAATTAAACTGAACATCACAGAGAAATTAATGAATCATGCAGGAAAGAAAGATGGCTCTATAATGAAGCTTTGAATCAAAAGTAGCTTGCGATAAGACTAAACAAAATATTATTTATGATGCCAGAACATATTAGCTTTTATTCAATATAGTTGTTATTTTCAATAAGCTTTTTTTTGCTTGAAACCAAATAGAGTTAGGCTAAACTTTGATTTCTATTATGGAGAATTAAATTGACTTTTACAATCTAAACTCCGTTCCCAAAATATAAGAAAGAAAAAATAAGAAAATGTTATTTCAATTTCTAAGGCTAAAGTCAAACTGGGCCTAGCGTCGGCCAAGAAACTGAATGGGCCAATGAGCTCCCAGGACTCGAGGACGTTGATATCTCAACAGTTGTAGTATAATTTGTTTTGGGCCTCTTTACAATTTCAACAGTTGTAGTACAATTTATTTTGGGCCTCTTCATAATTTAAGCGTGTCCAAATTATTCTTTTGGTACAAACTTTGGGCCCCTTCGGATAACGTCCTAGATCCAGACTAACCTTTGCATTGATCTTTTTTTTTTTTTGGTTCAACAAATCCATTTCATTAACACAACATAGATGCACATCAGTGAACCAATCATACCTAGTCCGACAAGTACAGACATATAACAACAAATCCCAAAAGTTTATTAACCCAAAAAAAAAGGACAATCAACTGGAGATAGAATTCACATCATTTTTAAAATCAGCAGGGAATTTGCACCAATTCAAAAATTCTCCATTTACTCTAATAGACCAACTAACTGCAAGAACCATTGTGTAATATTTTTATAACTACAAGGGGATATCAATGAATTTTAAAATAGTAGGGGTTTTATGCAACTTTCATAGAGCATAGGGGAATAAAATGCATTTTACTCTTTAATATGTATGAGGTCAGAACATATTAACATCTATCTAAAATAGTTGTTCTAAATAAGTTTTTTCTTGAAACCAAATAAAGTTATGCCAAGTTTGATTTTTATTTTGGAGAACTAAATTGACATTTATAATCTAAACTCTGTCTGGAAAACATAAAATAAAAAAAAAAGTAAAAAGTAAAAAGTTGTATAACTTCTCTTTCTAAGGCCAAGGTCAAACTGACATCCTGTTTGGCTAAGCTTTTTGGGAACTTAAAAGTTGTAATTAGTTAAAAATATGTGATGGGTGTTCCTTTTTAAGAGTTTATAAACTATAAAATAAGCACAGCCAAACAAGCTTTGAAAGGATCGCAGGATTTGATATCTAAACATCTGTAGTATAATTTATTTTAGGCCCCTTTACATTTAAGCATGTCCAAATTATTCTTTGGAATAAATTGCACTAAACCTCCATGTAATTTATTATAAGTATACAACACCCTTATATAGTACCAAAAGTTATACAACAATCTCACGTGGTGAGTAAAAGTCCCATTTGCACCCCTTTATTGTCTATACTCCACTAACGATATTAAAATTTATAATAAAAAGACATTAATACCTTTCTCCCACTCATTCAATTTTCTTTTCTTTTTTTGGTCGTACACATGCATAACAATTAACAAAAACAAATATCTGTTACCAAGAAACTAAAAAAATTAAATATTAAAAACACATTATTCACATAAAATAAATTTAAAATAAGAAATTAAAAAATTTAAGAATAATATTTAAATAAGTAGAATATATGTTAAAAACAATGAGCGCAACAGAATTATACTTGATGACATGTTCTATCAATTAAAATTGATTGGGTCTTGTAGATAGTGGATGGCATATTTGTGCATATTCAATTGGGTGAACAGCACCATTTCTGTCTTGACGAAAGTTCACATTTCTCTTGATAGTGATCGAAATCATAGTTTTCGTTCCTAATTGTCTGTCTGAAAATGGTTTAATATACCCACGAGAGGAACTATTAGCGGAGGGGTATTGTACGATTTCATTGAAACATTTGGGACTAACTGCAATTGTTAGTTTTTGCTATTGCCTTTTTGTTGAGCTATGAGATTACCAGGACTATTAATGTCTTTTTGTTATAAAATTTAACAACGTTAAAAGAGTGTGGACATTTAGGAATATGTGTGTGGAACTTTTATTTACCACACGGATTTATTTGCAGGATTTTTTACACCACAAGGAGGTGTTATATACTTATAGTAGACCACAGAATGGTTTGGTGCATTTTACCTTATTTTCTGGTGTAGACTTGGGCCCCTTTAGATGACATCCTAGATCCGGACTAGTCTTTGCATTGATCAAACCCTCGTATTCAAATTCAGGATGCGTTAGGATTAATTATTTAAATTTTTTTAAAAATATTTTTTGAAAAGTTTAAATTCAATTTAAAAAAAAATTTAAACTTTTCTCAAAAATTCATTTAGTTGATATACTTCTACTCCTTGAACCTTTCTTCCTCTAAAATGGATTAATATCATTCCGAGATTCTTGCGCGCCGTCTGCACAGAGGTGTATCCCCGGAAAAAATTGGTTGACTTGTAATCCTCTTTTACCCTGAAGTAAATCAGTGACACATCATGTACTGTCTAATAAATTGTCTCTACTGCATGATTTGATTACCACCTCACAACTTGAGAAACTCAATGATGCAACTCTGGTGTGTTGCGTCCTTTAAGTGTACCTTAATAATAAGGTTAAAAACATATATGGTTTATGAATCGGGTTCGAAGTCAATCTCCTGTTGATGAATGTCTTTAACTTAATTGGTGTTCAATATGAGGGATGCGTTGAGCACTCAAGGTTTACCACTGGTGATCGGGCTCTACCAACTAAATTTCCTTCATCGCAAGAAAAAGAAAAAAATTTAGTGTGAAAATCTCTCAATATACGTCAATGAGGGCTGTTCTTGTTTGAGAAATTAATGCTTTCTATTCAAAAATAAATAAGTTTAATATATGATAATAAATTAATGTATTATATCTCTCACTAAAAAGAATCTTAAATTTGCTTGAATTCATTATAATGTACTCTTTTTGCTTCATACTATGACCTATTCTTTTAACACTTAAAATTGTATTTTAACCCTTTATTCTATTCAAAATATTTAATATTTTAGTTTTTCTTTATTATTTGTAATTTAAAGTTAAAATGAAAAAAAAATAAAATACATGTTAAAATATTATAATAAAATCTTAATTAGAAGACGATCTTGACACATCAAAACGATGCCTAAACAAGTTCTAGAGGATTCATTGTCTTTTAGTACGGCAATCCTAGGATTAGAGAATAACTCAAGTGGTCGATACTATGTCTTTTATAAGTGAAATCCTGAATTCAAATTTGGGTGGAGTTTAAAAAAAAGCCAAAAAAAAAAAAAACCTTCGTATGGCAACGCATAGTCTGATAGTGGCCAGTGGGTCATCTTTTAGGACAATTCTCCAAACCCATGGAGCTGCAGTTGATACAATTCACATGGTCACATGATGTCAGTACTGAGATAAAAAGAAAGAAGAGCAGTTGTGTGGATGCGGAAGTAGCTTTTTCCCACGGCTTATCTCCTGATCTTCTCTAATCGAATAAAATCTTCTTCTGGATATGAAATGGGGCCTATTTGATTAACTTTTTCTGAAAAAATTTTATTCTTTTTAATCATTATTTGACTTAACTTTTTAAAAAATTAAAATTAAAAAAAATCATTTGTAACTTTTTTCAGAAATCGGGAATTTTTATCTTCTCGTAAAAGTATTTTCTCCAAAGTTGCTGAAAAAATATTTAAAAAAAATCAATTTAAGCGAGCCCATAATCTTTGATGGGCAACTAAAAGATACATGCCAAGATAGTATGGGGTACTCCAAGACTATTCCTTGCCTATTTACGTCGGGTGACCGTTGAAGAAGGAGAGTGCATAGCTTTGAAGCATTAACAGAGAAATAGTTGCTTAACGATATTTTGTTTGATAAATACAAAATTGTACATGTTTTGGAAAAATTAAGAGAACTTTCTTTTAATACCAAGCCTACTATGTATAGTCTTCTCTTCAAATGCCTTATTAGAATTTAATAGTTGGAACTTCATAAATGATACTCTTGTTCGAGGCCGCTTGGTTAACTCACAAGGATTTCCAGCAACTCATCTAGCAAAGCTGGAGTACTCAACAAGATGAAATTCAAGATAAGCCCATGCGAGTGGCTTCTAATTTGAAAAGTTGGAATATAACCACTTTTGGGAATATTTTCACAAACAAAACAAGAATTTTGGCTAGAATTGAAGGGATTCAACGCTCACTATAGCACAGTTATAACTCCTCCTTAGTTAAGCTAGAGAGGGATCTAAGGGAGGAATATGAAAGGATTCTTAACTAAGAAGAGCTTTTCTGACACCAAAAATCTAAGAAGCAATGAATTTCGTCTGGGGATAGAAACACTTGATTCTATCATTTAGCAACAATTTTCCAATGGCGTAGAATGAAGATTGATAGCTTGAGGACAGAAACCAGAGAATGGGTGGAAGATTTTAACCAGTTAAAAGACATGACAAGAGAGTACTTCATGAGCATTTGTACATGACCAAATACTAAACAAATGGAGTTCTCTAAGGCAAACTTCCCACAATTTGCATGGGAAAGCATAAATTACTTAAATAGGCCAATTTCGGAGGATAAGGTACCTCGCTTTGTTCCAAATGAATCCGTCCAAAGCCCTAGGATCGGATGGAATTTAGTGCTGGTTTTTTCTAGAGATGTTGGACGACTATTAAGCGTGAGATTCACAAGCTTGTAAAGAAAGCCATTGGAAATGGAAAGCACCCGAAAGCCTTTAGTGAAGCTGTAGTTGTTTTTATACCCAAAGTCAAGAGGCCAGAGTATATCAAGCAATTTCATCCGATTAGTCTTTTGAATGTTCTTGGGAAGTTAATCTTGAAGGTGTTGATTAATAGAATCCGCCCCATGCTAAGCAAATTGATTGGCCTGTGTCAAAGTAGTTTCATCCCGCGGAGGTCAACCCATGATAACATTATAATGGCGCAGGAAATAGCACATCTAATGAACAGTAAGAAGGGAGCGAAAGGCATCTTAGCAATGAAAATTGACCTTGAAAAGGCCTATGATAAATTAAGTTGGAACTGCATAAAGGATACTCATGTTCAGATTGGGCACTAGGCAATTAGGTTTCCTTGATCATGTCCTTACTTTCATCAGCTTCGATTAAGCTACTGTGGAACGGGGAACCCTTACATCCATTTACTCCTGCATGTGGTATTAGATAGGGGGATCCACTATCGCCTTACATTTTTATTCTTCGCATGGAAAGACTAGCACAAAAATTTCTAACGCAGTGAATGACAGAAGGTGGCATCCAATTAGAGTAGGACGCAAAGGTACGAAAATCTCCCATCTTTTCTTTGTTGACGACATGCTACTTTTTGCAGAAGCTTCAATGGAACAAGTCCAGATGATTCACGACATCCTTAATGATTTTTGTGAGGAATCAGGTCAAAGATTTAATGTATCTAAGTCAAGCTTAGTAGTCTCTAAGAACATGGATTGAAACCATGCTAAACTCCTAAGTCTACAAAGTGGCTTTCAACTAGTAGAGGGATTGGGCTAGTACTTGGGGGTCCCTATCCATTATGGGCATTCCAACAAAGGTACGTATAAGTATGTGCTTTAAAAAATGACTAACAAACTTGCAGGATGGAAGCAGAAGACCCTTTTGTTTGCAGGGAGAGTGACGTTGGCTAAATCTGTACTTGGAGCTATACCGTCCTACACCATGCATATGTTAATGCTACCAGTTCAGACACTGTTTGAGGTAGATAAAATCCAGAGAAATTTTATTTGGGGTTCTTCAGAGGATAAGAGAAGGATTCATTGGGTATCGTGGGGGAATGTCTATAAGCCAAAAACAGAAGGTAGACTTGGTCTCCGTGAGGCAAGATGGGTAAACCAAGCTCTAATCACCAAGCTGGGGTGGAAAATTTTGAAAAATCCAGACCTCCTTTGGGTACAGCTTTTTAAAGAGAAGTACTTTCAGGATAGTTTCTTAACCTATGAAAGTAAAACTAGCAACTCCAGGATGTGTAAAAGCCTTCTAAAGAGTAGAGCGATTCTTACAAAGGGCTTGAAATGGGTTGTAAGCAATGGAAAGAAGGTACGTTTTTGGCTTGATTGGTGGGTGAGAGATTCCCCCCTTATCAATATAGCTCTAGGTGAAATCCCCAAGGAACAATATGAGATAACTGTGAATAGGTTTACATTGGAAGATGGTAGTTGGAACTAGAGTATTTTTCAACATTGTATTCCAGTAGAGATACAACTACGTATAGCAGGCATGATAGTCATTAAAAAGGAAGGAATGGATGATTTTATCACCTAGATAGGAGAAACGAACGGTGAATTCTCCACTTCGTCAGCCTTTAAAATGATTAAGGGGAGCGAAAGCGATAGGAACTTTTGTATGACAGTTAGCTTTGGAAACTTTCAATACCCCCAACGTGTTATTACTTTTGTATGACAGTTAGCACACCAAAGATTACCTTGAAAGGTGAACTTACTAAAGAGAGGGAGTGTGAATGACGAGACATGTGTCATGTGTTGTTGCTTCAAAGAAATGGAGGAGCATATTTTCAGGGACTGTGATGCAACTGAAGCAGTATGGCAACTAATTCAACGGGATGGTGGACAGAAGGTCTTTAACAGATCTTATTGGAAGGAGTGGTTGGCACTAAATGTTAGAGATAAACAATGGAACACAACCGTCATTATCACTATGTGATGGATATAGAGGTGGCAGAATGAGATGGTATTTAATCAAAAGGACCCACCTTCCACGCAAACCAAGGCCTTGATTATCAGGAACGATGTGCGAGAAGTCCAGGAAGCCTATTTAACAAAGAATAATGGAGGTTTGACAATGGTGAAAGGTTGGAGAAATCTTTTTTGGACCCCACCTTATGATGGCTTGAAACTAAATGTCGACGGGTGGACCAAGGGTAAACCCAGGATTTGCAGGAGTAGGCAGAGTATTTCCTGACACACATAGCAAGTAGGTGATGGGATTTGCAGTTAACTTGGGGCATGCCTCCAACAACAATGCAGAGATAAGAGCTTTGATCAAGGGTCTAAAGATGGCTGTGCAACATGGAGTTACCAAGCTTGAAATCGAATCAGATTCACAAATTTTGACACAGTGGATATACGGTAATAAATGTCCAAGTAGTACACTACAACCAATCATAGCTAAATATAGAAGGATTATGAATGAGCATCCGGAGTTCACCTTAAAACATGTGTACAGAGAAGCCAACAGATGTGCAGATTGGTTATCTAATTTTGGTCTGCAATTGCCGATTGGAGTACGTGTTATTGAGGAACCGCCCCACCAGCTTAGGACCTTGCTCGGGAATGATATGAGAGGAGTTTCTTTTTCACGTTTAATACCCGTGTAACTTGGCTTAGCCTCCAAAAAAAAAAAAGAGAGAGAGAGAGAGAGAGCTCCCTTGATAGGGCATGATGCATTGCATGGATTGTGTATATTAATCCTTTTTTAAGGTCGAGATATAATGTTTTATTAATATATCAAAAAGGCGTCAACTAATGCTACTATATTCAAGAAACAACACAAAACACATTTAAAAACTCCACTAGGGGAACATTCGTCAAATGAAAAAGTTGAAGGTAGTGGATATATCATTTATGCAATTCATTTAATCAAAAAATATGAAGCATTTTCGAAAATGGATATTGGAAGCAATTTAGTGGCCTATAATTAAGTTATGATGATCGTTATTATAGGTCTTTTGCACAATCTTTAAGCTACACTAAAGGTGCTATCGTAACATATGAATGAAACAAGTTGAATTATATTGAGAAAGGAAAAAAATTCCCAAAAATATTAGTTTTAAACCAGACATAACAAGTTAATATACCTGGGAATACTCTAAAATTTTTCAAGAAATATTTTTGATACACCAAATAGTTTTTATATTATTTTCGAAAATCACATTTTTAGGAATTTAATTCAACATTCTCAAGAATAAATTTTCATTCCCTAAACCAAACGCGGCCTTAATTTCATACTAATCTAAGTTCAACTGAAAATCACTCCTTTCTCTTAGATGGAAGAGAGATACACCATGTGGCTATTGTGACATTGCTCTATTAAAAATTTAACAATACTAAAACAACTACTATTGTATCAACTTTCTTTGCTGCTCATTTTTTTTGCTGCTTTTAAATTATGTCACATTTCAGCATTACTATTACAATTTCTTTACTTTTTCAATTTTTAATTCTTATTAATGTTCATTGTCTATGGATAAAATAATTTTCCTTTTAAAATTATTGAAATACTGTATATATATATATACACTATATTATATAGAAAAACCCAATTCAATGTAATGCTGCCAAGTGTCGCTTAAATATAATGACAAGTGTCATATGAATTATAGTATCTATAAAATTAAATATAAAATCTAAAATATATAAAATAAATTATAAATTAATTATACAAATAAAATATAAAACATAATATATAAAATATATCTATGCAGCACTACTGACCAAAATCCATTACCACTGCCTCAAATCTTTTATCTTACCAAATATTTAGCTCTTCAAACCTCAAACACGGCATAAATCAATCCTCTCCTCCACGGCCTCAAAACTTCAGCATTGCTTACCAAAATAAATACTTCATTGCAATCCCAAAATTTGCCTTCAAATCTGCTAAGTTTTATGGTAAATTTGTGTATCACATTCTCAAAGTTTTATGGTAAGTTTATGGATCGGTGTACATATTTAACGAAAATTGCCGCTGCCGCAGATTTGAAGGCAAATTTTGGCATCACATCCTCAAAGTTTTATGGTAAGTTTATGGACCGGTTTACATACTTAACGAAAATTCCCGTTGCTGCCCGATTCGCCTTCCTTATACTATTACTCTCTCGTGTTATTTAAAGGAATGTTTATGGATCTATCTTACTCACAATTTTCGTTATTCTATTACAAGTATTCCGCATTCGAGGTATGTTGAAGTTTTAATTTTTTCCATTCAAGTTTGGTCTTTTTTCATTCGATTTTATCTAACAAGTCATTGATTTCGTTCAATTTTGTTTAACTTTTGCGTTTGCGGCGTGCAACAGACAGTCGGATTTGGATCTTAACCACGACAACTTGCTTTTATACCTTTACAACATTATATATGTAATATGCATCTTCAATTTATTAATTTCTCTTTTTTTCTTTACCTTTTTTTTTTTAAAAAAAATCACGTGAAATTCATGTTTCAGAGTAATTATTGCAAACTGGAGTGCAAAACATTGGCTATATGCTGCTGCAAATCGAAACGTTTATATATAAATTGATTACTACTGATGATGTTTAATTAAACTTTTGCCTTCTCTGGTGGTTAAACTACCAAGTAAATTTCTACAAATTTTAGTGCTATGCTGTATATATATTCACTGAAGCTACTCGCCTACTCAGATGTTCCATTACTTTGTTCTTAGATTGTCTATGCACATTCAATAAATTAAAAAGTCGAAGTTTTAATTTATTGATGGGGACATGATATTATTAGTGAATTTACAGTTGGAATATATTGTGTGGGAATCGAATTCTTTTTTAATTTCTCTTTGGTGAAATGATGAGTACTTTTCTGTACACTATATTTTCTCTTTGGTGAAATAATGAGTACAAAGAAATAAATGCAGCTTACCGATTAAATACAATGTGCCATTATTGCAAATATGGGTATTTTTAATGTCTTAATTTCTATACAAATCTACATTTATTGAACTCTTAAAATATAATTGCAATATTTAGTAATATAAAATACTCTATTCTTTAAAAAAAACCAATCGCATATTTTGCAACCCATGCATGACACGGGTGTTAGACTAGTATATATATGTGTGTGTGCGCGCGCGCATATATATGTTTATTTATGCATATAATTAATCTTATAACTCACTTAGATAGGGTAAAAACTAGTATATAATTTAACCAATTATTTCGAGCCCACAAAACTCAATCGGCTATGCGGTGAGTCACTAGTTGAACAAGAGCCACTGCATCCTCAGCAGTAATCACTTTGTTAATAAGTTTGCCCAGGCTTCCAACATCACTCTTCATAATTTTTTTATCAATATTCCCTAAAAGTTCACTGAAACACTTGACTGCTTTGTTTCCCACTTTTTGTGCCCCAGTAACAATCTTTCTAGAAGAGTCAATAAGATTAGTAATGGAGTTCCTACCATATCTTCCCTTCGCATACTAAAAGAAGAAAGAAGAATTCATGTCACCTGGCTGTTGCTGGATTTCCACGCCCGTTGGTCCTCTCCCTGGTCGGGCTGCCACTCACGCACATCCCTCGATTTACCTCCCGCCTGGTTAAGGGGCCTCTGGCCAGGTGGGAAAGGGGTTCTCCTTTGGTTAACCCTTTTAAAAGAATTCATGTCACCTTTCTTAAGCGAGTCAACTCTAGCCTTCTGTTTCCAAATTCTCTCCTTATACATATAAAGTTGATCAATTTGATTAATTAGGCAGGCCCCCTCTTTTCTGAGCACTGTAGAGGAATTACCATTCAAAGTAGATGCAAGGCTATCAACCAGTCTCCTTTTTTTTTCTCCTCAATATGCCCAGGCAGATTACAGAAGTGCTCAGAGTTGAATTTTTTAAGTTCTTCCTTAAGTCTCTTAAGTTTAACACAAAGCTGAAACATAGCCATACCTTCAACATGTTGCTCCCAAACATCAGAAACAATGGTTAGGAAATCCCCATAGGGCATCCATGCATTGAAGAACTTGAAGGGGCGTGAAAGCTTGGTAGTATGGTTTAGGGGGTTAAGAATTAGTGGCGCATGGTCAGAGTGCCCTGGATCGCCCACAAAAAGAGTGGAATCACTCAATTTAATAAACCATTCTCCGTTCACAAGTACCCTATCCAATTTGCTTGCCCGAAATAAGTTGCCTAGATTTTTATTGGTCCAAGTAAATTTTGGGCCAATCCATTTATGTTCAACCAGTCCTGTTTGCTCAATACAGTCCACAAAATCTCTAGCTCCATAACCCAGCGAAACACCTCCCACTCTCTCCGCCACACTGGAGATTTCATTAAAATTGCCCCACACAAAATGTCTCGTAATCCAAACTAGCCATCCACTTAGTAATCTTTTCCCACAGCCACTTTCTCAAAGAAATATCATTGTGAGCATACACAAAAATAGCCACAAAACACTGTGAATCCATGATGTTCGAGATCCGACAAACCATTGCCTGGCTGGTGGAATCTACAATATCGACCTTAACCAAAGTTGGTCTTTGTAAAGTCTTTTTGTGATTAATACAAGTACTCGCTAAATTTGTTAGAAAATTTTGGTGTATAACTTGTGTGTTGTTTGATAAAATATTGAATAAAATTCAAATGGAAAAACTTACTAGAAAATACAAATGCAAGTGCAATAAGACCAAGGCCTGGATCAGATCTAGTCTCCTCAACACTTTATTGCCCCGCTATGGTGCTTACAGTTTAATAGCTCAAGTTTCTCAAGATACAACGGTCTACGTCTGACAATAGTAACACTCTAAACTATTCAGACATGGTGACCCAAATAATAATGAACTTCTCTCTCTTTAATGTATATGAAAATATGATATAAAAAATCATAGAATTTTTCAGTGAAAATGATGCTAAAGGACCTGGGTATTTATAGATTTTAAATGCCTATTTGGAAAAAAGGTATGGAGCCTTTTCTAACTAGTCACAACCATTCATAAAAGAATCCATCTGTTAAAAAATTTCTTATAGCCACGACCACTCATGAAGATATACATCTATTGGAATAAAATTAATTATAATTCTTTCAAAATATATATTTCAACTTAATTATATAATTTTCCATTCACTAATCATTTGGTTTAAATCTAAATGCCAACAAAATTAGCCCAAAATAAAAAATGTATAAAAAAAGAGTACTGTTTTTGGATAAAGTTAACTGTAGAAAGTCCACATCATTTGACCCAACCTCGTACGTTTTATAGCGCCCACATGGTTTTCGCAAAATCTATATCTGCTGCCTCATCTCAAGTTTTTGAGAACACAAATACCACAAGGCCTCTTCTTTTTTCTCAACCACCATAATAAAGTTCAAATTTTTTTTTTTCCTCAAATCCTGCAACTTTTTGCACTGAAACAAACAAAAGAGTGTTTCTTGGTATTTTCTTATTAGAGTTTTCTTGCTTAATAATTCGGTTTTTACTTAAAAAAAGTTGGCTCTTTGTGCAAAACAAAAGTTGGGTTTTTGTGGGTCTTTCTTGTTTTTCAATTATTCTGACTCTATAAGCTTGGAGATTCTTGAGAGTTTGCAGAAATGGCTTATTCATTGAAGACTAGCTTATGCGTTTCTGGCTCTAATGCCATTATTAAGTGCAGGACCAAAAGGTCTCTTTTGCAATTCACAAATTCTTCAAGATCAAAGCAGTTTATGAAGAAGTTGTCAGATCAGAGAGGCTTAAGTCATTCTAGTGTTAAGCCTCCATCACACAGCTCTGTTAATGTAAGTTCAATCTTTTTACAAACGTTTTTCAGTTTTTCTTTTTGTGGTTTTAAAATTTGAAAGCTTTGTCTTTAATATGTCGCATGATTGGTTTTAGGCAAAAGTATCGGTTTGTGTTAGCGAAGCAATGAGATGGTGGGAGAAGACTCTTAAACCCAACATGATAGAGATCCATTCTGCACAAGAACTCGTTGATTCTTTGTGTAATGCTGGTGATAGATTGGTTATAGTTGGTTTCTATTCTCCTGGTTGTGGGGGTTGCAAATCTCTGCATCCTAAGGTATGTTGCCATTATTTTTAGGGCCTGTTTGGGTTAACTATTTTTAGAAGTTTTTTTTTTTTAATAATTTTTTTAAAAGTTCTTTTTTGGCAAGGAAAAAAATTCTGCCTTTTAAAAAAAAAATTGAATGTGAGTTTTTTTAAAGTTTTAGTTTTATTGAAAGTCAAATTATATAGATATTATAAAAATAAGATATATTTAAAAAAAGTGTTTTTTTTTCCTTTGAAAAAAACCAATTCAAACAGGTTCTTATGAGTTTGAATTGAAATATATATGGACTTATCAATTGATCATTTTCTGTATATTGAACTTAAAAAAAAAAAGGACTTTTTTTGACTAATTTTGGTAATAATTTTTATTTGGCTTCGGGTTTTTCAGGTCTGTCGATTGGCTGAATCAAACCCAAATGCAGTTTTTCTCAACGTCAATTATGAAGAACTTAAGACCATGTGTCATATCCTTCACATACACGTGTTACCTTTCTTCAGATTTTATAGGGGTGCAGAGGGCAAGCTGTGTAGCTTCAGCTGCACAAATACGACTGTAAGGACTCAAATTAATTAGCTTTCATCTTTTTTATTATAACAGTTAAGAATTCTTTATTAATTAATTAACTTTTCTATTGTTTCTGAACTGGCATTTTTTTTTTGGCAGATCAAGAAATTTAAAGATGCATTAGCAAAGTATGGGACAGATAAGTGTAGCCTTGGACCAGCAAAAGGCCTTGATGATTCAGAATTGGTTGCATTAGCCTCAGCTGGACAGCTATCAAGTCATATATTATTAGAAAGCAGTGGAAAGGATAAAGTGGAAGATTCTGTTCTCAGAGGCTTAGATATGTCTGGCACTTTGGGCAAAAATCAGAACAAAATGGGGGTAAATGAAGCCAGTGCTGTTGTGATGGCCTAAACTAGCAGTCTCATCATTCTAGAATATGCTCCCTGAAAGATCACGAGAGATTAATGATGGTCAAGTGATTTTCTTATAATGTTTTGAGAAGATCCAAACTCGAATTTAACCGTTTTAGAATTATTTTCTTTCCACCAGGCCCGCCCGGGGGGGGGGGGTGTTGGTTATGATTCTTGCTAGTCACATGTAAATTATTCATTTAATGGATTTTCCAAAAGCAGGATTAGTGGTTTTTGTATAATCCCTGCAGGTTTGGTTAATATGTTGACTGGATTAAATATTGTTATCTGATTCAGGAGATAAGTTAGTGATCTATCTTGTATTATCATTATCCAAATTCAAATAAATGCATATATATCCCCATCTATAGCTGATGACTCACCTCATCTAATATTTCTTCAGGGCATTAATGTGCAAATAGCTGTGTAATAAGTAAATGCAACTTTCCAATTTATTGTCACCTTTCCGAGTAGGACAGTGACACACTTAATATCCATGTGAACATCATGCTGCCACAAAATCACTTCTAGGTTACGTAAATTCTTTCTTCTATATCTGTTGGTAAGATTATAATACCTCGTCTCATATTAATTTTGTAAAAGGTCTATATTTAACTTTGTATAATTTAGATTTCCTTCTAATGAAAATACTTGTTTAATTTAAACCAGTGCCCAATGCGTTTTTATTGACTTGTAATTGTATTTGAGTCACTACTATTAGTGTACATAATCATACATTCCAGTGATTGTTATTGTAAAGAATATATAATTGTAAAATTGTACAAATCTTGTTCATATAAATATATGATATTCACCCTAATTAGGATGTCATAACCTAATATTCGTTAACTACTACATGATAAACCACCACAAAACAAAATTTATAATGGTTAGATTGCCATCGACTCCTTATGATTCTATACAAGTGCATTTGCATCTCCTCATAATCTTCTATGACCACTAAAAATAAGCACCCGCTCTTTTCTATCCAAAAAGTTATTCTTAACTGATAATTAATTAAGGTAACAAATTGACCTCTATACTATAGAGGGTCCGATATCTTTTTATAAGATCACATAGGGGTTCCGATACACTTTTCAAGGACTAGAGAGGGCCATTACTTATTTTTAACTAATAATTTGTTAAAAATGATGATTTTTCTTTGGATAGAGGGGAAATGCTATGTTTATTTCAATAACAATAAGGAGATTATGATAAGAAATTTATACCACAAGAGAGTTGAATATATTTAATTTAGAGGTTTACAGAGGCTCCGCAACAATTTCCCCAACTATAATATTTAGTGGTAATAAGTGTTTTTGTTCATTTTGTTGCATGAAGTAGATGCACTTTAAATTTGTAGCCAACAAGGCAAGCATGAAGCGTTCGTTTTCATTTTTCAACTTTTGAAAATTATTGGCCCATTAAAAAAATAAAAAAAAATCAAAGAAAACTTTTAAAATCGGCCTAATCGATGGTCAGATCTTGACAAATAATGTGACATGCCAAGTTTGTTTTATTACTTGACTTTGGCTTAAGGAGAAGTTCTAAAAGCTTAAACTTTAAGCACTGTCGGTAAGATATGGTCAGGTCTATGGCATGTTTATAAGCCTTATCTATAGCTTAAGAGGGAGGTTGGCGCAATACTTTATTTGGTTGCTTATAAAAAGTTAATAAGAGGAACTTCTTATTTTAAATGCCTATAAATACTCAAATATATATTACTAAACACCCTCTAAATTGATGAGGCTTTTGGCGAAGTCACAGTTCCTTTGTTACTTCTATTGTTTGCCAAACAAACAAGATTTCTAGTGTAATAGAAGTTTCACTTTTGGAGGGATTAATCGTAATACTTATTTTGTCTTCATTTTTTATGTTGGACTTTTTCACTTGCAAAACTCTTTACGGTTTAGGAATAATAATAGTACCTCATTTTGTCCCGATTCACAGAAGTTCCGAAAGGATGGAACAGGATTTAGCAAGAATACGCCTGCCCAAGGCGATGCAAGATGGAGGTTTGTCAACTCAGTCCCGTCCCACTTAGTATACAAGTACATGTTATGTGTATGTGCGTATATATAATTTTTGTTTTATATCTATATAATTTTATAGTTTTATTATAGGTATTATATCAATTGAGGTTCTTTTAATTTAGTGTTTAAAACTGTCTTACGTTATTTTGAAGACTTTTAGGCCTCTTTAATTAGTGCCCGTAGGTACAAAGTAGGGCTTTTTCATCTGATGAGAGTAGGGATAGTGGCTGGCATTTATTCGGCTACTAAGAGAGTATTTGGTTTTGCTTATTTAGTGACTTATAAGCACTTAGAAAAAAAATACTTTCTCACATATTTTTTATTATTTAATATTTATAAATCACAAATAAATACTACCAAACACCCTCTAAGTTTAGGGTAGGGGTAAGGTAGAATTTTTCTAATCAGGCAGGGAGTGAGGGTCATCAAACCCTGGCCTTAACCCCACCCATTTGCTTGCTAGCAAATATGTGGTCCACTTAGTTTTACCCATTAAGCGCATCATTAATGATGTCCCACAGGTGTAGAGCTTTTTTTTTTTTTTCCATCCAATAAAGGTGGGGATAGTTTTATACATTTGCCACAATACTAAACATAAGGTGAAAATAGGGCAAGGTTTTCTTATCATTACAAAGGTCAGCAAACTTTAGCCCCTACCATGCCTGATTACAAACAATACTACAGTCTAGAGACCAAGATGATATTGTAGTAGATTTGAATCATCTCATTACATTATCATATTATGAAGAAAAAAAAACTTAATAGTAACTAAATCAATGATATAATTATGACAAGTGGTTGGCAAGAAAGACCATAAAATACATTTGAGTATCCTCTTAATGTTATTAATATTGTGAGGACACTAATGATAATAAAATGATAATTTAATCATGATAAAAAAAACAATTTAGACGATTAAGAATCAAAACAATCCAAATTCATTTTGAGTCTCGAACTTTAGGGGTTAAAAAATGAGATACAATTAATGGTTGCATATGTAATGGAGTATGTAGTTGTGCAGTGTGGTTGAATGTTCCAACCTTTCAAAACCGGCGTAGTCGGTATTCTAAAGCCAAGAAGAAAAAATCAACCATGCAATCTCTGGTTTTGGTCGGCCGATCATTTTTGTCCTCAATATTGTTTGAGGCTTTATTAGGCGGATTCACATCTCCGCGGCCAATCCTCTTCTCTGCTTGACCAACAAGCCTGGGTGGATGTATTCACCGCTCAACGAGATAGTTTCAATTATTTAAGTTATTCTTAATTTCAAATCATCAGAATTATATTTTTATGAAATGGTTTATATTTTTAACATATTTTTAATTTAAAAAAGTTATCTATATATAAATGTTATGTCATGAATCGTTAACTTTTGTTGAATAAAAGTTTTTCTTTTTCAAAATCTATCGCTGCCAACAAAATATCCAGAGTTGTAGAGGTATCACGTGGTTGATTATGAGACACTTGTTTTGACATTTTATTTCGCACGTTGGTTATATTCAATTGGAAAGCTGTCTGCAGTTCAGATATTATGATGGTAGCTGTAGTAAATGAGAGCAACGAGTCACTTTCTACTATTTGGCGTTCAGTTTCCAAATCTAGTATGCTCGTCTCTTTGTCTCTTTATTAATTAACAAAAAGCATATAAAAGTTACTATTATTGATTATTGTTAAAATATAAAAAGTTCCATACGAAAAAATTTTTAGAATTAAGTCCATCATATAAGGTCATAGCTATTCTTTGGGTCTGTTTGAATTAGATTTTTTTTCAAGAAAAAAAATATTTTTTCTTGAAAAAGTTATATTAAATGTACAATAACTATTTGATTTGACTTCCAAAAAAATTAAAACTCTAAAAAAAGCTCAAATATAGCTTTTTTTAAAAATCAGAATTTTCGGCTTCTCAAGAAAAGCTATTTTTCAAAATCTGTTAAAAAAAACGCTTTTAAAAAAAGCCAATCCAAACGGGCCCTTTATATTAACTAATTGGTTTTTATGATAGAATTTCAACGATTATTCTTAACAATTATCAACAGCAAAAATGAGTTAGTTTTCTTTAGCTTCTTGAGGTTAGATTTGGGACAGAACATAAATCTTGTTGAATGAGTTGTCATGTTTCTAAGTCTAGAACTCAAGCAAGAAAGGGAGATTAATATCATCCTTTTTAGTTGTCTTAGGTCTCTAATTAATTATTTTATAGAAAATCATTGATAACATAATCCGAGATATAACTTAAATACACTATTGAAAAATATTTTTATTCTTGTAATTCCTTATATTGTAGCACTAGGTTAAGCAATATTCAAGTTTGTTTTTTTATTATACTAGTTTTCTTAGTATGTTATTCAATTCCTTATTATTCTAGTTTGTTTATTATTTTAGTTCTTCAAGTTGTTCATCAAGTTATGAACTCTATAAAATAGGCACTTCTAATATATTTATTAAACACTAAAAAAATATATCAAAAATTTATAATATAGTCATTTCTAGCCTCTCTTTTCTAGAGCCGCACACAGAATACTGTACCATTACCACTTTATGCTTTACATATTATGTTCCTGTTAGAACTAGTAATAGTAATAGAATGCAGAAATAGTAACAAGGCAAATAGAAAACTGAACTGGAAATAACAAATAAAGAAGAAATAAACAAAATTAGTCGAGGCTCGAGATACACGATTTCCTTAAAGGATTTACGCCCCTTCTACAGTGCTAAAGGTTATGGCGTATCCTTCCCAGGATACAACGACTATACCTCTTGACTATGGTAGCACACCGAAGCAAGAGCCGGCGAACCAGAAGCGCAGGACTCTCTCTGTATGAGGGAAAAACGACTAGCAAAATGCTTATACTATTACACTATATGCTAATACGAGAATGCTACTATATCTCTGTCTCCTTCTGGACACGGCTATATATAGTGGAGCAAAGATGCCAACGTGCTAAAAAGTAAATCTCGAGCTTTAATATATCAGTTACGTCCTCCTCAAACTCTTCAGGTGTTTGAGTCTTTTCCCAAAAAATACAAACCGGAGTGAAAAATCGTACCACACCCGCGCTGCGTCCCCGGACCCGGCCCGGCCGAGCCGTGCGGTACGGGCGCGCGCGCGTGTGTGGTGGGTTTAGTACCATGCCCACCATGTATAGTCTTCCCTCCATATACCTCACTGGCACACCTCATAAAGGAATCTATATATAAAGTGAGAAAATTTTAATGGTTTTTCTATGTGGGATACAATCCCACAGATAACCAAATCTAACAACCAAACTAGTAACCCACTCAATTTTGGTTGCTAATTTCTCATTCACCTTTAATCCGTTTTTAACATGTAAATATATCATGTTAATCCATTCGAAACAAGGAACGTAACGATATCAACAACAGACCCTTTTGACGTGCGGGACCTAATTAAAAAATTGAGTCAATATTGCTTTGACCTCATGTTAAAGCATTCTAAACTAACATTAGTGAAATTGAGTCTGTCATGCACAACCATACTTGGGAATTAGTGGATCTACCTTTTGGAAATAAGCCTTTAGGGTGTAAATGGATTTTCAGAAGGAAGATGAAGGCAGATGGATCAATAGACAAATATAAGGCCCGATTGGTTATAAAAGGCTATAATCAAAAGGAGGGTCTAGATTATTTTGACACGTATTCACCGGTAACTAGAATTACATCTATTCTCTTTAATTAATTTTTCTATTCCAACTTCTCTAGTTTGAGATGTAATGGCAATGAGTTTATGGTAACCATTTCGTCAAATATTAATTATTTTGAGCGAAATAAATAATTAAAAAATATTTTTAAATATTAAAATAAAATTTTGGTCAAAAGATGGCACTTAATTTCTCATCCTAAACTTACCATTTCTGACTGTTTTTACTCCTTTGGATCACATGATTCATGTCATGTATTGAAAGTTAAAAAAATAATCTTTCTCATTGATTCATAATTGAATCTTACGGTGTCTCAATGGAACTTTCGACTCCACTAGTAAAAAAGTCGGCATTCACATGTTTTCGTGTGTTTGCTGATTCATAAGAAATTAATAGTTAATTAGAATGAAAACTGTGGTTTCTAAATGTCTAAACTTGATTTGTTGATACGAAAAATACGAGAATATTTCCACATCTTTTTTGAATGATTAGGTACAACTTTTGACTAAAGAGAATAGAAAAAGAATCAAAAGACTTAAATGTGTCCAATAGCAAAACAACAAAATTTACCCTTTTTCGTTTTTGATAAAGAAACATATATAACCTAAAATTTCTCGTGGTAATTAATCAGAAAGCATGTTTGCGTGATAATAACAGCTGGAAGAAGGAATGGCACTCATCCTACGAATATTTTGTATATGAAATTCTATTAGGATATATGTGTTTATTGTAACGCCCTCTTATATCAGTTCTTTGTAAAATTTGTGTGTAGCTTATAATAACTTCGATTAATTAGTACTGTCATCATAGACTTAAATAGTTTGGATTAGTTGATTACGATCAATATAGTAATAGACTAATAGTTGGGTTTGGGTCATTACGTGTATACATATATACACAAGCATTTATACATATAGAGTAAAATGTATTTATTGAGTTGTCTTTCTGGAATTATTCATGACCAATTATAGGACTCGTTTGAATGAGCTCTTTTTGATGGCTTTTTCTTTCCGAAAATTTTTGAAAAACTACTTCTATAAGGAATTAGAAATTTTGGCTTATGAAAAAAGTTGCAAATAAGCTTTTTCAGAGTTTTAATTCTTTTTTAAATCTAATTCAACTGCTTATTATAAATAAAAAAAAAAGATATGTTCATTTATAAAAAAAAAAAAAAAAAATCAATCCAAACATGTTCATAACAAGGTAAAGACCCTAGGGGGAAACTGAATGTGAAAATTATACTCCTATGAGAAAATAACTCTCGTATTTCTTGGATTCAACTGAGATATCGCGCTCATATTTTACAAAAATCATCTCGAACGACGAGATTCGATCAGGAATTTCTCTAAATAATGTAGGCATCAGTCAATTATTGCTATAAGGAAAAAGATTATATATAAATTAAAATTCTATCCTAACATATAACGCCACGAAAAATCTAATCATGTTAGATTATTTAAATTATTCTTATTTTTATTATGATTGCACCCAAATCCAATTACGTGTAAAATTAGAGACAGTTTAAATAATTAAAACTACATCCTCAAAGATAATGTAATTATCTGAGTTTAAATATCGTGAATAATAAGAGTTGGGTTGAGGGTGACAGATACGGCGTGATAGATAAATCCACCACGTGAATCTTTCCAATGACAACCACATCATGTGCAATGACAATGGGGCCAACAAGATCCTGCTCTCAAGTGGTCGTGTTAACTCGTTCTTCGGTGGTCCTGACGAGGATGTCCAATTATTAATCGGTTAGGCCGAACAAGACTAGGCCTAGCTTTGCAACAATGTAACATGGTGGCCCGCAAAAAAAAAAAGAAAATGGAACATGGTACCACTAAATTAAATTGACAAGATTTATAAATGTGTCAATTCACTTACTATTTAGTTCGGTTGGCACAATAAAATGTCTTAAAAAAATATTATTTAAGATAAAATGTTCATAAAATATTTAATCCTTTAGATTTAGTTATAGAGAAAATAAAAGTCAGAAGGGATGTCTATTTTATTTTATATACTTAGTAAAACCACTTTCACAAGATGAAATAGAATAAAAATTAATTCAATTGGATAAAATAATCTTATTTTTTGATTTGACATGATTTAAGTTTATATATGATTTTTTAGATTTTTTTTGTTGCAACTTTAGAAAAAGGATATATTCAGTATTATATCATAAATTTTGTAAAATATTGTGGAATATAAAAGCCATTGTTTGGAGAAATAATATTACATATTGCTAACAATTCAAAAAGTGAAGAAGTTAAATATTCAAAAAAGACTTAGTTTAACAGTTTTTACAATATTAGTGCAAACACAAATAATCTTGCCACTTTTAATCAACAATAATACGTAACACTATTTACTTTATCATATTTGATTTTAACACCACAGTTTGAGCTGTTTACTTCTTTTTATTATAATTGAAAGGAAAAAGTAACTAGCTAATAAGAAGACACATGTCTTATAGTTAGAAAAAGAGTAAAAAAATTGAAAGAAAAACATTTTTTTATTTTTAATTTCTCTTTTTTTATTTTTTTATTTTGGACTGTTAATTTTTTTGTCTCTTAGTTCTTTTAATTTTAATTTTTACAAAATTTTGAGAGTGTAAATGGAGAATAAATTATTTTTTTATTATTTCTACTATAATTTTTATCCTTCCAACTTGAAGTTAGAAAACTCATTCATTCAATTAAGGTAAAGAATAAGTTTTTTAACTTTTTTCAAGAAAAGTTATTCCTATGGAATGGGTTTTCTAACTTTAATTTCTTCTACCAAATTAGAGAATGGCAACTAAAAGTTGGAATGGTCATTCTTTTGTAGGTCATTTTAGTTTACCAAGCGGTCCCTTATAGGTCTTAAGATTGAACTATTAACGAAAATAAATAAAAAAATACTACTATATATATATAATAGGTCCAGCCTAGAATAGAATAATATATTACCGAACAGCCCAAGAGGATCCAATTCATAGAGCAAACTAGACCAGCCCCAATGTCCCAAAAGTAAAACTAGAAAAACTTGGAACGCCACCAAGTCTTGGCCTGCAGTAAAACTCAGTTTGTAAGAGCCCAGTTCACAAACCATAATCTAAAAGAGAAGCCCAACTCTCTGGTAAAAGGGGGGAACATAAACATGTATGTATGTATATATATTATATGTATGTATGTATGTATATGCAAAGCAGCGAGATTTTTGTATTGATGAAAAAAAGTACAAGTACAAGTACAATGAGAGAAGATCAAAAGGAGAAAGCCCTATACAAGTATATCATCTAATCTCCACAATTTACATAAGGCATTGTTCAAACAACAGGAAGTGAATTTCTTACCAAAAAAAGTTTAGTTCTGACATCATTGAAGATAGTATTGTAAAGATACTCCTTGGTTTGGCTTTATAATTGAAAACACATCAATTTCTCTCAAGCCAAATGTAGTAAATAGATGCTTTAACAAGATGCTTCGAGATTGTTTCTTTCAAGTACTTTTCAAGAGCAATCCCAACAAATCAACTCGTTCGAAATAAAAGTGAGGTTAAGGTTGTGTTTCCAAACTCTCCTTGTGAACCTACATGCAAAGAAAAGGTGTCATCCTTCCAGTCCTCAGGGGCTAGAGAAAAGATTAATAAAATTCCCAACTCCCCGAAGCCCTAAGAAGTACCCGTTATTAGTACCCTTGTGGTAGCCTCTTAACCTCGGGCGAGAGAAAGAGGCATACCAATGCCCCGTCCCGCTATTCCAGCTAGGAAATAGAGTAAGGGGCGCCCTCGTTATGGTGTATTCTCAAAATACCTATATCTACAGTTGTGGCAATAAGGGTGTGATTTGGTAATACGCTAATTTGACTACTATTAGTAGATGATGAAGTAGCAATTAGTGCAAAAACAGCCATTGGAAAGCAAAACTCATGCTTTTAATCCTCCATGCCACCAACAAATGAACTATACCATTTGATTCCTCTATAAAAAATTTGTAACCTTGGCAAGAACGGTATTCCGCAAAATATTTGACTCATGATCCTCTAGGTTTTTTAAATTATGTGGGTGGCATAGCTACCGAGATCAATGCAATTAATTGTCTCTCCCAGAAGTTGGTTAGCTACAAGGGGCCTGCACAAGTGGTGGAGCATGTAGTTTAATTCGATGAAAAGCAAAGAACCTTACCAGAGTTTGACATGTCGCAAATTCTCGAGGAAACTCCATTCATTCATATATCCATTCATACAAGCAAGTGGCATAAGCCTCTTGAGTGTACGAGTCTTTAGGACACCTCAAAGCTCTAAGAAATACCCATTATTAGTACCCTTATGGTCGTCTCTTAACGTTGTGTGAGGGAAAGAGGCGTACTAATGCCCCACCTTACTATTTCAGCTAGGGAATAGAGTAAGGGGCACCCTTATAGGGTAAGGGGTCACAAGGAGGACACATTATTCATACAGAATATCCTCACTAAGGACTTTTATTGATTGGATTGACAACAAAAGATATATAAGAAATATCTAATGTCACATCTCATATGACAAAGGACACAACTTGGATTAAGATTAAGGCCCCAACAAAGTAGCCGAAAGTTTGTGTTAAGTCTATCACGAAAAGCACTATGCCTCGTATTATGCCATTTATGCCACGCAAAATTATGCCACTCCTTCATGTTCCCCTTTCAAGGATAACCTCCCATGTGTAATTGAGGAGAAATCACCTTTAGGAGAAGGGATCCAAACATACCCCAACAGCAATACCACAAAGGATGGTAAAGCTTAAATTTATGAGGAATTGATATATTTATTTATTATCTTTATTCAAGAACTGGGCTAGCTAGGGTACAAGAGAATATGGTGAAAGAATGACTGCTGTTCCACTGGTTGTGGAGTTTTTTTTTTTTTTCCTCCTCTCTTTTGGAAACTCCCACCACAACCCAACTCTCCGCTTCTCATCGATCCCAGGAGACTTTTCGTTCATTTTGTTTACCGATACTTTTATCTTTTAATAGATCAGCTCTTATGTTCATTGTCTCAAAAGCTATAATTCTATCTAGTATTTATCTAATTTAGATGATTTCTCAGACTAAAATCTTCTATGCAGTTCAAGAAGTTTAATGATGCATAAGCAGCATTCTTCATTTAGAAAATAATCAAGTTAAAATACATAAAAGTGGAAAATTTAGAAATAATCAATTCATTTATTTTTCTCTTTTTTCCAGAACAACAAAATTCATCAGCCCCCGACTGCAGGCAAAGCAAGCACCAAAAACCTTTCGCAGACCTGTAAGGACACCAAACGAAGCACCAATCAACACCAACCACTAAACACAAATCCCAAGAATGAGTTTACTGAGACTCATTAACCCAAACAAAGGATGGCTAGGAGGTTCGAAACCTAAATGGTCGCAAAATTGCAGAAAATGGGATTTGATGGAGACACAAACCAAGTCCTAGTAAGGGCAGTACTCCCAGACAGCAATGTTCTAGCGCAATCTGCAAAACCATTGTCAGTTGGTGACGTCCAGGGATGTAGTAGTGCAAATTGTAAAGCCAGTATCAGTTGGACAAGCCAAGTCTCAACCTATTGACCTAAGATGTTTAGCATCACAATTCGAAACGCTTGCGTTTTTCTGGGTTGAAAGTAAAAAATAAGTTCCAAGTTGTATTGAACTATCAAATTTAAGAGTCGTCCCAGTAGGCCCTGCAAAGAGGGTATTTGCTGCCTACTCGGATCTCCCACCTTCTTCAGGTGGCATAGAACCCCTATTAATATAGATTTTAATTGGTTATTTCAAATTCCTTTTGCCAAGTAAAGAGCCATCTAATTCACCGAGTGTTCTATATTCAGAAAACACCTAAAAGATTGAATTGTGTTAAGTTAAATCCACTGATTATCCTACTCTTCTCGTATGCTTCCACTATCCTATTGCCAACATTAAACAAGATGATCAGGTTTCAAAATGTTTAGAAATACATAACGTACCTACTGAAAAAAGAGATCACAGTTCACCACCACTTGCTTGTGTGGCCACTTCACAAGTTGTCAAGCATTTTGCTGAACAAGTTAACCCCTGAAATTTATGTCCTGCCAAGTTAGAATTAACTGTACTAGGGAGAAATAAGCCACACTTGAATACCTTACGTGCAAGCCTGAAGCATATACCATTAATTTCTCCATGACAGAGAAAGAAAACATCGTGCAAGAATGAAAGTTCATTAGATCATTTGTCTATGAAACATTTTAGCAGTCAGTGTGCTTTCAAAATGCATTTGAAAAGTCCCACGTCCGTTTGAGTGAAACTATTTAATTATAAGTAGTATGAGTACAACTAATAATGACTGGGTCAACCATACAGAAATTCAGGGACCTGGTAGACATTAGACTCCTAATGCTTGAAAGGGTTGCATGAGCAAGGCAAAAATAACAAGTAAGCACAGAGGCTGAGGAACAAGAAGAGAGTTGAGTGTGAAGAACTTGGTCTCTTGTATGACACCAGTCCCGAATGCAGGCGTGGGGTTTGGGCTCTGGGGCGTGACACTATCTATTAATCTAACACATCGGAATCCAGAAACTATTTAACTCAAGAAGCCTTCATTTGCTAATGAAATCATTGACTACATTTGATGCCCTTGGAGCCAAACTCATGGCAGGCTACAACAAGAAGCACCATTCAGATCTCCGTTCTTAAAACAATCATCAGGCCTCAACTATAAACAAACACAACCCATTAATGAGTACCCAAAATCAAACATGTTGAGAAAGAAACAGCTTTCACCTATACATGTACATGCATCATTGGCAAAAATTCAGTATATGCTACTCCAAACACAATGACTCAGGAAATGAAATGCTGCAAAACCAAAAGTAATTTCCGAAAGATTACTCAGAAGAGTGAGACCAGTAAATCCCATTAACCCAGTTGCATCAGATAATAATTTTCAAGAGTTAAGCCCGTTTCAATTGAATTTTTTTCACTAAAAAAACCATTTTTTGAGATAAATATTTAAATTAACTTTCAGAAAAGCTGAAACTCAATACCTTCAGAAGTTAAAATCTTAAACTTCTGAACAAGCATATATTTTTTTCAAAAGTTACAAAAAGAAAATGCTTTTTAAAAGCCAATTCTGAAAAAAAAAAATGTTATAAAGAAATTGTTTTTTTGAAAAATTCAACTAGTAAACACCTGATTATCTCGTCAAGCACGAAATTAAAATAACAAAGAAATAAATAAAATTAGAAAAGTAGCAGTTAAAGCCTCAGCTGCTGCGATGATCCAAGTAATAATCATGAAACAGATTGTTCATAATTCGGATAATAGGATCATCACCGGCTTAATTTCCCAAAAAAAAAAGAAAAAAATGAAAATCAATTTCTTAACCCACAAAAAAACAGAAAAAAATTCAAGTGCATCAGAGAGATTCCCATCGACAAATCTATCATACTCCTCAAGGGGAGTGCTGAGTCCCTGTCTATCTTATCGTCATCTGCACAGTTTCACATAACAAACCAATTCAAATTAAAAAAAAAAATACAAAATCGATCATATGAACCTGGCAACTTAGCTCATTTTCATAGAAATTCATGCACATATCATATATCAATTGGACAAAAATATCAAATATTTAAGCTGAAAAAAGGAGGAAAAAATAAAAATAAATGTTCTTCACCAAGTGATAAAATATGAGCTAATAATTTAAGATATATATAATATTGGCGATGCGAAGGGTTCGGGAGGTTTCGAAAAATTAGGGCATCATATGAAGTGTGAATTATAGTCCGTTTCGGGTTGCTTACTTTCAAAGAGATGGGAAGAAGGATTTTAACGTGATAATATTAACATTTTATATATAATTAAATTAATTTGGACACTTTATTTTAAATTAAAAAAGAGAAAAGGATATTAATAAAAGAGAGAATGGAAGATTCAAATTGATTTAATCTTATCTGAAGAAATGAAATTATCCTACTATGTATTTGAAAAAATAAAAACAGAAGAGGATCTATTACCTATTTAATAGGTTTTTAGATAAAAATATAATTTCAAGCTATTGACTTATTTGATAAATGAGGAGCTATTCAAAACATTTAGTTGTTAAGATAATTGATAGCAGTTTAGATGGTTGATAATGGTAATATATTAGGGTCTGTTCAGTAAAATTAGTTATTAGAATAGTTGATAACAGTTTAATTAATTATTAATAGGTAGTTGTTTAGTTAGTTAATTGAGTAAAATATTTTCGATAAAATTAGATGTTTGATAATTTATTGAATACAAAATGAGGTAAAAAGATGTTAGTATCACATTGTTATAATTATACTTATTATTACTGTTATTGGAATAAGATAATTTATTTTATAATTAAATATATGTTTCTTATAGTAATATTTTATTATTAAAGTATAATAAAATTATTTTTTTGATAAGTTAATTTAATGAATATTATAATAATATTTTCTATTATAGAAATATCTTTTATTTAATTAAAAATTTATTTTGTCGCAAAAAAGATACATGGAGGAATAAGACTTGCACTGTTTGGTATATTTTGATAGAAATTGAAATTGATTTTTGTATTATTTTGGATTTATATTTGAAAAAGAAAATGTAAATATGTAGAGAGAGATTGAATAGATGGTAAAATTTCCAAAAAAATATTGAAGTAAGGGCAAAATTGCCAAAAACAATTGAAACACTAAATCCTCTTGCAAAACCTTGATAACACCACTTCAAACATTATTTCAAACATAAACACTAATCAAAACACTATTTTATTGAACAACAAAAATTAGACAAAATAGTGTTTTGACTTAGCCATTTGGAATAAGAGATCTATATGGTGCATAAACTTCAAACGTTCTTTTATAGCCTCAAACAAGCCCCAAAGGCTTGGTATTAATTGTTATCTGCATATCCCCTTGGTCAAGGATTGAAGTGAAGTGTTTTAGATACTTCTTTGTTCATTTTTAGGACTACTACATCAATAACTTTTATCCCTCTTTATGTAAATGACATTACAGTCACACAGGTAGCTTTACTGATCAAATTAATGCCTAAATCTCTACCATGAGTTCCAAATTTGCCATAAGGATTTAAGGACACTCTTATTTCCTTTTCATTAAAATTTGTTCTACAAGCTCAGGACTTCTTATGCATCAATCTAAGTATTCTTGGGAAATCTTGCAAAAGGCTAGAATGGTATAGTGTAATGCCTCTACAACTCTTACTCTCTCCAAGCATGTACTTACTTCTCAATCTGGCTATCTTTCTTACTCAAATCCTAGTTACTTTAGAAGCATTATTTGAGCCTTACAATACTTAACTGTTATTAGATCTAATATAAAATATGCAGTTAATAGGGTTTCTTAGAGTATGCACGCTCTAACTCAAGCTCATTACTCAGCCTCAAAGAAGCTTCTGAGAAATGTTTAAGGGGCCTATTCACAAGGGATTTTTTTGCAACCTAGATCATTACAACTCACTGCCTACTCTGATTTAGATTGGGCAAGTGATATTATAGATAGATGATCAACCACATGCTTCTATTTATACCTAGGCCTTAATCTTATCTCTTAGAGTTCAAAGAAATAACCTATAGTTGTTAGATCATCTGTTGAGGTAAAGTATAGGGCCATGGCCTCTACTACAACTGAGCTCACATGGATTTCATATCTTCTCAAAGATTTAGGGTTGTCTTTTCCCTCTCTTGCACTCTTTTGTGATAGTGCATCGACTTTGACTTTAACAAATAACCCTATACTAGAACTAAGCATATAACCGTTGAATATCACTATGTCAAAGAACATGTCATGTCTAAGCAATAGGTGGTGACACACATTTCTATAAATGAGCAAGTTACTACTATATTCACTAAGCCCCTTTATCATGCTAAATCTTAATTCCTCAAAAGCAAGCTTTACATGGTCATGGCCACGATTCAACTTGAGGAAGGATGATGAGACACAATTAAGTAATGTCTTGTGACAATGTATTGCCACTGATGACATTTGATTCTAGCATATGTACTGAGCTAATTGGCTGTTAGTTAGTTAGGCTTTTAGGAAGTTGAATAATTTCTTAACTTCAGCTCCAAGTATCTATATATAAAGCAATCAAGCTTATGTAATCAAATGAGATTAGAAATGATATACAAAAAATTTCTTTCCCCTCTCTATTTCCTCTCAACATCACTATTCCAGAAACGGAGATCTTGTTGACTAGTAGCATATAACCAGACAAAATTGTCCCTAAATGAAGTCTAACTACTCTGTAGAAAAACCCCAGAACCTTGGATGAAGGTAGTGCTAGAACAAGCATACTTGAATCGTTGGTTTAGGGTTTAAAGTTTTAAGGACCCAAAAATTGAATAGTTAATATTCCCCTAAAAAGAGATTCCGAAGTAGATAGAAACAACTATCATTGCATAAAAACCCCGTGGAAGCCTTCGTGACAGTGAGTCATTAGTGTTCACTTGAAAAGAGGCCCCGAGCTCCAAATCCAAATCCTTAATTATAGATTCAAAGATCTAGGACTTAATTAGTCATTCTCTTTCTCCCCTAAATTCCACTTAGTTTGTGATGTTAAAATGAAGAAAGTTCCAAATTGTTTACCTTCTTCGTTAGATCGTTTAACACTGAGTGGGTGGTCCTCACAACTTGCAAGAAAGTTCTACACCAAATAGTGTTTTAGGTTTCAACCAACTCAAATTAAATTGAAATCTTTCCACAAGACTCAGTGAAATGCTTTCAGGTGAATCAAGTAATGGTGTTTCTTTTCATGCTTCATTTTAACATCCATGGTATTTTTTTTTATAATAATTCATTAAACATTGGTTAATCTTGTTAATTAGTTGCTTAATTTCTTTCCAAATTTCATTAATGACTCCTTTACTAAGGGCCTGTTTGGATTGGTTTTTAAAAAAAAAAACACTTTTTTTCCTAAAAAAGTTATATTAAATTTACAATAACTATTTAATTTGACTTTCAAAAAAACTATAACTCTAAAAAAAATTTAAATACAATTTTTTTAAAAATCAAAATTTTCAGTTTTTCATAAAAAATTATTTTTCAAAAATCATTAAAAAAGACACTTTCAAAAAAATCAATCTAAACGAGCCCTAATTTTATTTATGATCTTTCTCATCATATGTTTTTGCTTTCGGCGTAAGAAGAAATGTTCAATCCTCTCCTATACAAATAAGAACATACATGAAACCCACTAAAACAAACACGTGTCAATATCATTTCAATCACTTAAAACTTGGGCATGTACAAAAGTAGATAAGTTCTTTCAAGCATTTGCCATAAAAAAATCTCATTTGCTCATATCTCGCTTTTAAGGGTGAGAGATCTTGAGCTTTTCGTGTAATTGACTATTTGACTTAGACTTCCCTTAAATGAAAAGAAGAAAAAATGATGGAGAAACAAAAAACTGAAGAAGCCTTCATGTGATAATGAAATCGTTGACTACATTTGGTGGCCCTTGGAGCCCAAGTCACGGCAGGCTACAACAATAAGCACACCCATTCTGATTTCCGTTCTTAAACAAGCAATCATCAGGCTTCACAGCTCTTAATTAACTTTTTTAAAAAAGTACTTTTTTAATAATATTTTAAAAAATATTTTTTAAAAAAATTGAAAATTCTAAAACCGTATTTGAATTTTTCAAAATTTTAACTTTCTTAAAAACTCCGCCAAATAATTATTACAAAAAAAATACTTACAAAATATTTTTCCGAAAATCAATCTAAACAGTCCTCAACCAATTAAACCCAAAAAACCTACCCACACGACCACTATCAGCCTGTTGGGATGTGCTTATTTAGGGGTGATAAGTTTTTAAAATAAAATGTAACTTCACAAGTTCTTTCTAAAATAACACTTATAAGCACCCAAAATAAGCGCAAACATTGCTTTTAAGTTTTGATTTGCCTCAGAGGTAGTGACAATATAATTACTGTATCATCATTCTCATTTCTGATAATACGTGCAATCTACGTATACATCATTGGCAAATCTCAAGTACTTACAAAGCAAGATCTGTAATTTGAAAAAGTCAAACGCGTTGTGTGTCTATTTGAATGCTTATAAGCATTTAAAAGCTCTAGTGGAAACAACTTCTCGGAAAAAAAAAAAAAACCTTTAACCTTACTCTCACAGATTAATTTTCAAGATTTAAAGCCTCAGCTGCGATGATTCTAGAAAATAATCATTAAACAAGAGTTTCATAACTCGGATAATTGATTTCATCATCACTGGCTTAATTTCCAATATATATATATATATATATGCAAATCAATTTTTTTTAAAAAAAATAAGAAAGTGCATCAGAGAGATTCCCATCAGACAAATCATCATACTCTGCTTAAAAAGAGTGCTGATGTCCCTGTCTATTTTATCGTCATCTGCAAAATTCACAATCTCATTTCAATAAAACATAACTAAAAACCAAAAGGAAAGGGGAAAAAAAATTATGTGGTGCCTCAGAATAATGTTCTTTTCATTGTGAAAAAAGACTCAAAGTATATTTAATGCCATCATAGACACCATTCAGACATACATATAAATTTTGAAGATGAATTAAAAGAGAGAGAGAGAGAGAGAGAAAACTTCTTTGAACAGAGGAAAAAAAAAAAGGAAAAGAGAAAAAGAGAGAGAGAAAACAAGTAGGGCTGCAGGAAAAGCCATTGATGGTGGGCGGAGGCGGGTTGGACATATATATATATATCTAGTGGAGATAAGAAACGGTTCGCGAGGGTTCGTAGATTTAGGGTTTTAGCAAAATATTGGCGAATTTTGCAGATATACCCCTGTAGTTTTTTTAGTGGAAATAAGAAACGGTTCGCGAGGGTTCGTAGATTTAGTGTTTTTTTAGTTTTGGGTCTTTCCATTGGAGCTCGAAAATCAATTGCAAAATTTAATACGACTATACGACCGAGGGCCCATTTTGCGGGATTCTAATCCTCTCCGAGTAATTAGGAGGCATATTTTAATTTTTTAAATTTAAATGAAACGATTTAGACCATCTAATGATAAATAAAATTAATAAATTTAAAAGGTGATATTTATGTTTTCTTTTTTATAATTTTCGTAATAAAGATCTGGCATTTAATTATTCCTTTTATTTTATTTACTAATCACATTCTTAATGCCATAACAAGGCAGCTCTCTCGCTTTCTTTTGTTTTGAATGGAAAAAGAAAAAAAAGTCAATCTAAATAGGCTCTAAACAAGTAACACAAAGTATCGAGATTTGATACGTTCATAATATTCTACTAGAAAAAGAGAAATTTAGTTGTGATATAATTTTAAAGCAACAAAGTAAAATATTAGATCTTCTCATAATGTACGAGATTCAATTTACCAAAACATCTAGGTGAATTTATACTGGGCCGACTATATAAAACGAGAAGTTGTATTTTCTGGTGACGTATTCCATTTCATAAAATGTGTTGAGAAACTTTTCCATTTTATGTACTTGACAAGCTCCAATGGTATTGGCCCAAAGAGAAGCCCAATGACCACTAGATCCTAGTAGGCTTAATGTTGTTCATATGGGCTACTGATTGGGAAGTTTTCTTATAATCTATTGGGCTCGCCTACTGGCCCATTATCATAATGCTTTTTTTCTTTTCAAGTAAGTGTTTCTTGATAATGAACTTTCAGAATATTTACAGTTAATGTTAATACCACAAATCATCGAGGCAATGGTATCATTTGGTGTACCTCATCTATAAGATGATGGTTCATTCCCATTCTCACTTAGAACATGTAATTTATCTTAAGAGTAACTAAAAATTAGAGTACAACACGTGTAATAGGAGATAATCAAATGCCTATAACGAGTCGATAAACATGTAAATAAATACGGGACTTCAAAATTGGAATAGAATTATTTTGAATTCACTCCAAAATTATAAAATTATATGAGATATGAGCTCTATAAATTACTTTACGAGATACAAATGACTCGCACTTGCTGAGGCCAATTATGTATTTAAATGGACCTCTTATCAAAAGACCTCTCATCTCTTTTGAGCTCAAGTTTTAACCATGCTAGAGGTGCGCACATGACACCCTCTCAAGTGTTCATAATGTTTAGTATGTGTTGCTTACATTTTTGGACACTTTAAAACGATTTGCGTAAAATTTTAAAGCTAAAATTAATTTGATTGACCTATTACTAGAAAAGTTTTTAGGCGAAAGTTAAAATTACAAGGCTCTGTTTAGTTTAACAGTCAGATTTCAATTGTTGAATTGTATAACTTTTAGCAGTAGAGTTTTGTATAAAAATACTGTTAAAGAAAAGCCATTAATTATTTGGCCTTGTACTTTAAACTTTCAATTGTTCTGATGTTAATATTAAATTTTAAAAAATATGGAATAGTATTTTTGAGAAAAAAATGAAGACAAATAATTTTTAACATGACATAAAAATAACTTTTCGAAAGCCTTTTTTGAAAAGCTCCAACTGGAGCTTCTAATTTTTTAACTTTTTTCAGCTTCAACTTTTATATAAAAGTTCTTTTAAAAATGAGCCAAACAGACTAGTTGTAGTTTTTAAACAAAACACTTTTCTATCTTTAAAAGCTAGGTCAAACAGTCTCTAAAAAATAGAGATTTTTCAAAAAATGAAATTACCGTTATATCTTGTGAGATGATACATATTTTTTTTCTTCCTCAAAAATACTCTTCATATTTTGAAATTACAGTATTGCCCTTAAAATAATTCAAAGTTCAATAACAAAAAAAATAAGGCTTTGTTTGGCCTGGCTTTATACTTTTAAAGTATTTTTTGTAAGTTTAAAAATGGAAATCAATATATATTTTAGCATGTTTTTAAAAGATTTTTAGCAAAGCTAAGCTCCCTATTCAAGTGTTTCTTTTTTTTTTTAATAAAAAACATAAAAGTCAATCTGATACCATCCTAGAATTTGTTATTCTATTTTATTTTTTGAAGATACCACTTTATATTTTTTGAAAACCTAATAATATCATTTGAATACAACCAAAAGCTCAGTACTTGAACCTAAGGGCAAAACAATTAAGAGCGTTAATTTGATACTACTTTTACCCAAGATTTTGCAACTCAACGCTTAAAATTTTATAATTAAACCAAAAAGAGCCTAAAGTCAATAATTTTTATTCAATAATACTTTTTATCGAAACTCTATTACCGTAAACCATATTATTTAAAAGCTGAAATTTCATTAGTTGAAAAGTGAGAAGATTTACACCTCCATGTTGTACCATCGGTCTTTTCCTTTTTAGATGAGTTCAAAACTGTCCAAACAACTAAAGATTTACTGGTCAAGTGGTATGTCTCTCATCTTTAGTGTGAGATATCTAGAAACCAATTCCTACTTGTTGCATATAATTGGCATTTGACCTCTTTTGAAGTGAAAAAATCCATCCAAATAACCATATGCATATATTGATGGAATTGTTGGTGTCTTTTTCTTTTTCTTTTTTTGTAATTAAACCCTCCCGCCCCCTCTCCACCCCTACTCTCATGAGATTGAATCTAAGACCTTATGTTTGGAGGAGATAATATCAACTATTTGAATTATTTCTTAATTCCATTGCTAGTGTCTATTTATTCTTTTTTAATCTCAGATCATAACTTCAATAATTTTTTTTGAGCCCCCAGGGGCATAGGTGAGTTGGTAAGTGGCCAGGTGATTAGGGTGGAGACACCCTGACAACGCGGGATCGAGTCCGTGTGGCGGCAGTACTCCGCTGAAATATTGCGGGGGCTGTTGCTGGATTTCCACTCCCGTTGGTCCTCTCCCTGGTCGGGCTGCCACTCACGCACATCCCTCGATTTACCTCTCGCTTGGTTAAGGGGCCTCTGGCCAGGTGGGAAAGGGGTTCTCCTTTGGTTAACCCTTTTAAAAAAAAAATTTTTTTTGAAGGTTTTGCATGAAAAGAACCCACGAGGCCACAAATCATGTTCGTCAAGATACATGTTGCCACGTGTAGACTTGTTTTTCTAATTGTCAGTTAACAACTTAAATACACTTAACGAAGGGAGTGATTGATGCTGATGGCTCACCAATCGTCAATTGTCTGCCTGTCTTTACGAAAATATTGTCTTTCATGTCCTGGAAAAGCCCCACACGTCTAGAGCGATGCCAATTCGATAGCTTTGCCAAAATCGGCATTCCTCGCCAGATGTGCGATGCATTTCACACTAGGATTTTGGTATTTTGTGATAAGAAAATCACATCATGCTGAAAATCACTTGAGCTTCTATTTTCGATTGTTAATATTTTCGGTAAACATTTCAAAGCGTGTTGACACGTTTTCCGAGATGTTCTTTTGAATACGCAAACCATAATTGCAGAGTTAAAATAAAATTTATCGATCCTATTGATTAAGGAAAAAACTTCAAACTAGCACTACCCACACCACCCAAGCAAGAAAAAACCAAGCAAGACCCCACTATTTGTGTTATTTATATGTTGGGTGGTTCGGATGATTGTTTGATGGTCTCCTTATCTTTCCTACGTTACTTCATCCCTTATCTTTCTAATTAATATGAGTTTTGTGTTTTTCGGTCGAACTAACATTGGTACTCCTGTCACTTGCAGAAAATCAAGTGGCAATCACAAAGTAAGTACGTGACTTTTTTTCTTGGTGCCACGTAAATTTTCTATGTTTCGATGTTGTGCCAACATTAGTCCCCCTGTGTCATTTTCTTGTTCAAATACTAATGACTTATGATAAAAGGACTAATATTAGCACAACTAGGGGTAACTGAGAAGAGTCACTTTAAAAAGTAATGGATAAAATCTTTAAAAAAATAAAAATAACGAACCTCCAAATAACTAACCCTTAAATAAAGTACGTGTCATTATCTTATACAATAATTGTATCACGAATCACCATTAAATTGCTACCCATTTGTGATTAATTTTCCTTTTCTAATCCATCATTTCCTATCGAAGAAAATGAAGATGAGCTGAACAAGTGCTGAGAAACATGGGCATAGATTTCCTGAATTTCATACCTGATGCCAAGGAAATTTCCTATCCCATAAAAAATGCCACAGGCCTAGAGCTAATGCTTGAGATGCCCCAGAAGCTATGACGACAGGGAATTTTTGCTAGTAGAATGAATGGAAATAAAGTTGGAGGCATCTAGCAAAGTGTGGATTGATAAAATACCTCATCGACTTCTACCAATTTTCCTCAGCACTCTTCAATCTTCATGGAGTTTTTGTGGTCTAGCTTCTTTTTGGAACAAAGGAAAAGGAATGGAAAACGTTCAATTCCTCCGCACATCTGTAAGCTATGACATGGCGGTCTATCACTACTAAAAACTACAGAATTTGAGATAGAAAATTTTCATCTCAAATTGAGACGGATTTGAAGTGGAAAATTTTCGTCTCACGGTCTATCACTACTAGAAACTGCAGAATTTGAGATAGAAAATTTTCATCTCAAATTGAGACAGATTTGAAGTGGAAAATTTTCGTCTCAATTTGAGATGAATTTGAGACGGAAACTTTGAATTATATTTTCTAATTAGTTAATACGAACTTTTCCGTCTCAACATTTGTGACAAGGGTTTTTGAGACGAAAATCGGTCTCAAATCCACTTTGAGACAGAATTTTGTAAGTTTGAGATGGAAATTTTCTATCTCAAATTTAAAATTTTTTTGTAGTGCCTGGACCATTAAAGTGAGGTTTTTGATTTTTAAATTATTAATTGTAAAACAATGTTAATTCTTTTAGCCATTTTCTCTCGACAAATACTTCAGTAGATATCAAATGAATCAAATTGAAAAAAATTTGGTTCGATTATTTAATTATTTAAAAAAGCAAAATTAAGTGGGCCAAACCAACTTTTTTTTTTTTTGGAATGAATGATTCAAATTGCAGAACCAATTCTTAGGAATGTTGTCTCTAATTCTAATATTGTATTATGATACTCAATATTTAGGTAATCTTAAGTAATTTTTTTGAAAATGTTCCTAATTCAAAAAAACAAAATATCTATACTATATATAAAAGTTATACTTTTTTGAACATTGTGAAGTACTATGTTTGAACATTATGAGAGTGCCATATCAGTGTTTATATGGTATGATTATTTTATTTTTTATTATTTTGCTTTCTATTGTTTCTTATCTTTATAAATATACATTATTAATTTTAATTGAAATATTATATGGTCAATCAATTAATACTTAAGATTAAATTCATTGTGAATTTCTAAAAAAAATATTTCTTATCTATTATGTATATATATTATTAACATTAGAAATTTAATTTTCAATCAATTAATTCTTAAAATAATATTCATTTGTAAGTTTCAAAAGATTAATCCAAGTAAATTTAACATTTACTATTAAAAAAACTTTTCTGAGCATTATGAGAGTATCATATGAGCTCTTATATGGGAATGGATATTTTATTATTAACTTATACAATAATTTATTTTTTTATTTAATTATTTTTATCTTTATAAATATAATTAAATTATTAGTTTTAATTAAAAATTAAATAATTAATCATCTAATACTTGAAACATAATTCATTTGCGAATTCCAAAAAGGTTCACTTATTATCCATTATGGATCTATATTATTAGTTTCAATTTGAAAATTTAATTACTAACTAATTAATGCTTAAAGGTCAAAGTAATTTTCATTTGTGAATTGTAGATATTAAACTTGAGGAAATTTAATATTTATTGTTTAAAACTATCTATGCAGAGTACAAAATATTCATTACTAAAATTTTCATATGTTATTAGAAATAAATAAATTTAACTTAATTTAATAAATCTATTAAAAAATAAATTTGTACAAAACACAGATAAGAGCATACTAGTCACATTTATTTTTGTATACTAACTATGTGTTTTTATTGCGTACAAGCGTGCATTCTACAATGTGTACATGTCTGTTGGTCGCATCCGGTTATGTCTGGTTGACCGTGTGTATATATGTTGACGTGAAGGAGATCAAAACGAGAACAGAATAGGAGAAGAAGAGAAAAAAGGAAAAGAAAATATTCTCATTCTAACTGGGTGGGTTTTTTCTTTTTATCTTTTTATTTCATCCAAAATATTCTCGTAATTTAGGAAAGTAAGGGTCTATTTGGTTTCTATTTTTGTCTTTTGTTCTCAAAACAATTCTCGAAAACATATTTCAAAAATAGTTTTTGCGAATAAAACAATAAAAAAATCTGTTTGGGAACTGTATTCTTAAAACAATTTTTAAAAATTTAAAAACAAAAAACTTGTTTGGGTAATTTTCTCTAAAAATAATTTTTAAAAACAAAAAAATAGAAGAACTTTTTTGGTGTAAGAGTTTTATTAGCAATTTTTTTTAATATAATATGTCATCGTAATAATATAAAAAAGTAAAAAATAATTAAAAGTCACTATAATTTTATTTGAATAGAGTGAAAGGCATAAAGTTGAGATTTTACATAATAAATAAAAATCTAATAATCATAATAAATTTTTATGTTAAAATTTAAAATTAAATTTATTACTAAATTTAGGCCAGACAAAAAGATCATTCTTCAATTTTTGAATTTAAGAAATTTAAAAATTCATAAAATAAAGATAACCCTCATAATTAAAAATTTACTCAAAAAATAAAACATCGACTCATAGATGTCACAATTCATAAGTTTATACATTAGAATTATTGTGCTCTAGCCACATCCAATTTGATATTTGGCCACAAAATTTTGCCATCTCTAGTGTAGCTTGATTAGTTAATCTAGAGAAGTTGTCAGCATTAGAGTCTAACTCTACACTAGTGTCTTCATTTGATGACTCAATTTGTGAACAGTCCATGTTTTCCCATGTTGTGAATAACTTATCACGTAAACCTTACTTGCTTATGTAATTATGAATGGCACATCACGCTATCACTATAAGGCGTTACCTACAAGACTTATATGGTGGCATTAGCCTTAAAATCGGAAATCTTGCCTTTAGTACTCCAAAGCAACACTCAACAACCATTCTTAGAGATGAGTGTCTATAATTAAATAGCTCGTGAGGACTTCTAGCTCGTTGACCTCGGCCTCAAAATTCTTGTGCATGATATCTTTTACCCTGAAATGGTGGAAGAAAACCTCCAATACAAGGATAACCAGAATCCACAAGGTAATACTTTCCTAAACCAATTAGCATATATTAATTTAAGTTTAATTATTTACGCTATTAGATAACTAATCATCAAAAGTATACATAAAAAAAGGTAACTCACCTTTTATAGGCCATGGAAAATTTGCTTCTCGATAGGTAAGTGCATCAAGGAAAACCTTTGAATCATGAGCACTACCTTCCCAACCTGAATAGACAATGTGAATGGTATATTGAAGTCACATACACAAATAACATTTTGTGTGATATTTGTTTTTCTACTTCTGTAAGATGTCTGTTTAGCAGTAGGAGCTCATGCACTTATCTATGTTCTATCAATTGCACCTAAACAATTCTGACACAAATGTAACAATTTAATTGAAATATTTATACTACTTAAAATCTCAATAAGAATATAAAATATAATATGATGCATAAAAAAACTAACCTTGAACCATGGATAATATTTTGGGTTAGATTTTATGCGTTGAGGTAACTCTATAGAAGCTGGCTTTATAAGCTCCTTTCCTATTAGACAAACCGCTCTTAATACTTCTTTAAAATAACGAGAAATGGTTTCAGTAGATCGTTGGAACCGATTAGCTACTACTTTGTGTCGAATATTATGCCCTATTATAAAAAGAAACATTGCTACTTTTTCCTCCAAAGCCACGTCTCTTGAGTCCTCTAAATATGCTTTATGTTAGGAAATTAGGACGCATAACACATACTCATACAATGGAATAAAGCACGAGTAACAAGAAAATAATACGCACAATTAAACGTGGTTCGACTCTCTGCCTACATCCACGAAAACCTCCACTAGATAGAAAAGAGTACAAACTCAATAGGACTTTTTGCACGACCTAAAAAATCTAAACCCTCCTTCATGGTGTTCTTACAATGTCTCTCTCTCTCTCAATCTAGACCTATAGCAAGACACGCACATTACAACTAATACAAGAGTCTTATTTATAGAGGAGACTTCCTTATCCTCCAAGACAAGGGTTTCCTATTCTATCAATCCTCTCATAATTAAGCCACTTACCATAATTGTAATTTTGACTCTTATTATTACTCTTTTCTAATTTTAATATGGGCTTGGGCTTAGCACTTGAGCCACAACTCAACAAATTCCTCTCTTAGCGAGAAGTGCCAAGAATCTCCACAGTAGGCGAGAACGTCACTCTTCTCTTCTTCTCAGCCTTCACTTGAGCTTCTTCACATTTGTCGCATTTATTTCTCAGCGCAGTGCATCCCTCCAAATAACACACGTTCTTCTCGTTCTTCCTCCCTTCAAGAACTAGCTCTTTTCCACAATTCACTTTAGTCTCCTTCAGCAACATACTTGTATCCTCTTGATGCTAACTCACCCAGCAAAATCATGTTAGACATGCAAGATGGCACATACCTCACATTGGAAATGGTCTTGATACTACCATTGTTGAGCCACAGGCAAACTCTCCCAATACTTGCAACCCTCATCTTCTGGTTGTTTCTCCCAACAGTGATGTATCCAAGTGCAAAGTATCGAAACTAGCTCTATTATTGCAAACGTGAAACGTTTCTGCTGAATCCAACACCTAGTCAATCTTCTTCCTCTTCGAGCCTTCATTAGCGTCCCCGCTTACTGCCTTAAAAAAAGTCTCACTACCATTGCTGTAGTCACCCTCAACTAGGTTCACAGAGTCCTCGCTATACACCTTCTCCTTGTCCTTAGATCTCCACTTTCTAAGGCTCTTCGTGTCCTCTTTCAATCTAGGACATCTTGGTTGGATATGGTTCTTCTCTCTATAGTAGTAGCATTCTTGATCATCTTCTCCATCCCAAGCTTAGCTTTTTTATCTCGATTTACCTCTGCGAGAATTCCATCTTCTAGAACTCCTCCCTCGATTCAAACCTTTAACAATTAGTGCTTGATCTCCACTAGGCATACTAATTCTTCCCAACATCCTCTACTTCTTTTTCAAGAGCGCAATCACTTCGTTTAGCTCGAAAGTCTTCTTCTTAATGAGTATTGATTACACAAACGGCTTGTACGACTTCGGCAAGAAAGATAGTTGTACGAGCGCTTATTCTTCATCCGTAATTCTCTTATCAGGCTCCTCAACGCTTATAAGCTTGACCACTAACTCGTTGAATTTATTGATGTGATCCTGAATGGTGGTTACCTTTTCCATCTTGAACAAGTAGAGCTTCGTCCTCAAACACAATCGGTTGATGATCGACTTGGACTCATGGATGTTCTTCAACTTGTCAAACACACCGCTCATCGTCGTATCATCAATCACATGACACTTAATTTGCGGTGCTAAAGTCAACTGAATGGTACTTACGATTCTTCGTTGTAGGGACTTCCACTTCTTATTATTGAATTCATCTGGTTTCACCTCTTCTAGCACTTTATCAAGGCCTTGCTGCACCAAAAGGTCCTCGATAGTATTTCCCCACAAGTTGAAGTTCATGTTCCCATGGCTCTTATGCACAAATTCGCTAAAACTCAGCAATCCAATAAGAATTTGGCAAAACTGACCCCAAAAACAAATTTAGGATGTCGAACAACAGTGGAAGACCCTTGGTCAACGCAGTCAAACCCTTGCAGCCCTTCGTTCAACACTGGTCAAAGTGTCTAGGGCTTTGTTGACTTCTTCAACCATAATGTCAATAAAACATTTGATAATCACACTTGGCCAAAGCGTGGACTCTCGTGAATCAATTCTCTTGGTTGCCATCTATACAAAATTCAAGAATTTCAACATTGTTAAATATCATACACAATAAATGGAATAACTACATATGAAGAAATTACTGGCAATCATGCAAACTAGCTTGATATATTTTCAAAAGTAAAAACTCTGCTTACTTTGGACAATCCTGGCATGACATGGTTAAAAAGTAAGTGGTGTCACAAAGAAGATCATTTCTAGATAGATGAGCTTAACACAATTAATGTCCTTTAAGCACTCATAAACAAATTGGTAGATAAGAAAAAAGTATTAAAAAAATTGGTAGATAAAGGAAGTGGTGTCACTAGAAGACATTGATAACTAAAGGTATATAAAAAAAAAATTATACTATATCCCATGAATATGCCAACCCAGGAAATGTTTTAACAAGCCAATGGAATAAAGACTGCACAAAAAAGAAAAAGCAAAACATGATATACTGGAGTTGAAGGAATATTTCTCTGATATAAAAAGCAAAACATGACATATCTCCTTTGGCTATCAAAAAAGATGATGTCGTAATATTTTTGGGAAAACAACAAGGAAAATAGCATCACATGACCCTATCTACCAATTCAAACACACCACACACTTATATATTAGATAGATAGTAGTGAGCTCCATTAGCAAAATAATCTTAGGGCCGAACCAGGAAGTAGAGAAAAGAATAAGAGCTGAAAGCTCTTCGGCGAAAACCAGGAGCAGAAGGAGGAAAAAAATAGAAAAAAATATTTTTATTTATTTTCTTTCATTTTCTTTTTCTTTTCTTTTTAGTTTTATTTTAAAACTAATTTGTAGTGTTTTGTGCTATTTTTCTACGGCTCTTCACATCATATAATTTAGGCAAATGATTCATAAACCCTAAAAAACTACTAATAAACTGATTAGGGCAAGCATAATAAAATATATCAAGAATAACTTGCATTATACATTCCTCAATGAAATTTCAGAAGGCCTTAACCATCTTACTTTTGTTGCTCACAGTACAATGGAGGCGATGCTTATCACAAAACATTTAGTAAAAATCCTCAAAAAACAACTAAAAACAACCCAATCAAGACAAATATACATTAAATTAGCACACACGGAGCTGTAGAAACTCACAATTCAACCGATTCTCAAATGGGTTTCTGGAAATATTCTTGAAAAAGCTAAAACTTATCAAAATATTTCAGCAAAAAAATAGAATTTTTGTTTAAAATAAATATTCTACATGCATACATCCAATTTTCAAGATTTTGTAGCTGAAGCAGCTAAAAAGCCGATCTTTTGATTAGATCTAACATGCAAAACAAAGAAAAAAATGGAACCCATTTTAAAATAGGATTAAAATGAACGATGCAAATATAAAAAAGAAAATAGCAATTTCTTTGCCATTTTTTTAATACTTACAAGTTTTAGAAATCACCTTTCTTTTTTCAAATATAATGAGAGTTTGCGCTTAAGAGGAGATAGGCCAACAAATGGTTTTATCGTGTTATGCACATATATGGTAGAGAGAGAGTGTTTAATGGGTGATATGACATGTATGCCAGTGCAATGTTTTCTTATTTAGTTAAATGCCGTTATTGAAAAAGTGTTCTCCGTGTTTTCCTTCATTTTTTAAAACAAAAACTCAAAAACAACTCAAAGTTGTTTTCTGTTTTTGATTTTTAAAACAGGTTTTCTTAAAATAGTTTTTAAAATCTAAGAATCAAAAAATGCTTTCCAAACAAGTTTTTTTTAAAAAAAAAAAACTAAAAAAAGGTTTTAAAAACAACTTCCAAGCAGGCCCTAAGACTTTAACCCCTCATGCAAGAACAAAAATTAAAACATTAATATGTTGGAAAAATTGAGGACACACGCATACATATCAAAGCATACGGAAAACACATACAATATTTTTAACATAGTTCGGCCCTCTGCCTACATCCACGATCATCTCTGGGATAGATTCCACTATTTAACAATAATGAGATTACAACTCAAATGACTTTTTGTATAAATAGAAAAGTCTAAACCCTTCCTCACAAAGTTCGTACAATAGTTCTATCCTCAACAGGACTAGAATGAATGTAAGACACTCTCGATACTTTTAGGCTCTCCTTCTCACCCCCCCCCCCCAAGGGGTATGGCCCTAAGGCACACAAAATACAAGCTATATGACCCTCTATTTATAGGAGAGAAATCCTTGCTCTCCAAAATTTTTCCACTACTATTTAGGTACCTTATATTTTGGTAACATAATTAATTGCCTTCCACAAATTTCCTAATTTGTTTGAGCTTAGACTTTGAGTCATAACCCAATGTAATAGAAATAGTAGATTTTTAGATATATAATTGTCTTGATATATATATATATATATATATATATACTTTATGAACTAAAATATAATTAAAAGTATTACATTGTTATTTTTACTTTTAGGAGAATCCTGTAATATTTCGGAAACTCCCCGTAAAAATTTAGAGCTTGTTTGGCTCTACTTATTTTACAACTTATAAATTCTTAGGAAAAATACCTCCTCACATGCTTTTATCATTTGTAGCTTATAAGCCGCAAATAAGCTTAGCCAAACGGACTATTAAACCCGGAGAAATTACCTACAATTTGCCTACTTAGAGCCAATTTGGCATTCAGTCGAGAAATTCAATTTTGTTAAAAGACTTTTTTAAAATAGATTTTTAGCTAAATGGATTTTTGGTGAAAATAAAATTATGTTTGATTATTTTTATGTGAAATGAACTTTCCCCAAATGAACTAGTGTATAGTTTTATATTTGAAAATAACTGTTGAATGCCTAATTTCAAAATATTAATAACAACAATAAAAATAATTTAGCAAAAATTGAACCAAAGGTCATTGCAATCTGATGAGAAGCTAAGAACGTCAAACGAAATAAAATAGGGATATGAAAAGGAGGGGTTGTCATTGGCATAATGAAAAATTAAAGAAAATATTTTTATTTAAAAAATATTCTAAAACACTGTTGCCAAAATGACAAACAGAGAAGTTAAAATTTTTAACTTCTCCGTTTAGTTTTAAAATTCAGTTGACTTTTAATCAAAACTAATTTTTAAAATATAAAACCAAACACTTTTTTTTCTTTAAATTAACTTTTAAAATTTAAAAGTTAGTTCAACTCTTCAAAATAGAAGACCTAACAAACTCTTAAGGCTTGATCTTAAATGAGTAGAGTTTGTCTCCTGTCTAAGAAAACTGCTACGATTTGGATGTCGAGACGATATTGGTCTAAAATGTAAGAATGTCGTTGTGAGAGGATGTGTTTCGCTTGAACACGGCATTGTCGGAATCAAAATAAGACGTTTTGGCACACATATTAAAGGGCACATTACTATGAAATTTGACTCGAGCGGATAAGATGTTCCATACAATCATGAATGCATGGATTGGTTCCGGTTGACTTGTTGAATCATACATTTGTTTACTCATAAAATAAATTTCGTCTCTTTTTTCTTTGATTAGATGCCAAGTATATCTTTCTTTTTAATAACATTTGAAATTCAAGTAATCTTAAAATCGAATCTAAGTTTATTGATTGATAATTTTGATATTTTTTTATCGAACAAAGTAATTCCTTTCATTCCATATCGAAATACGAGACTACTTGCATGTTAAACAATATTATACAAGAGAAATATTCCAAACTCTACACAAAATAATTATTTTCAACTATATCGCCGTACTTACAACAAAGATCCGTTGTACCCCTGATTTTATTAAGTTTGACATTATCAAGATGAAAAACTTTAAAAATTGAATCGCATTTGATGGAAACATCAAATTGGTAAATTATTTTACTTAATTAATTTGATATCTCAAATTCAAATTTAGTTTTTTCTCAGTTCGAATATTAGTCTAATCCCCACATGCCCCCACAAATTGATAGGAGGAAATCAACATCTTGAGTTCTTTTTCAAAGGATCAAGTCAAGCTTGTGAAAAATTAGTTTGATCGTCCATATGGCCTTTCAAGATTGAGTTTGAACCAGGTTAGGGCCACCAAGATTACAATGTGAGATATGCCCCTATCTTATGCTGCCATATTATCGACATAATAAAACTCTCTGTTGGGGGTAGGTGAAGCTGTACTCGTTCCTCTCGTCAATTAAAATTAAGGACCACTTGGGTACATGTTGAGACTTGTAACTATTTGCTTACAATGTAGATGAGTAAGATCTAATAGTTTTGAAGAAATTATATAAGGATAGCGAGCTAGTTAAGAAAGAAGTCACTTTTAGATTCTTAAGTGTCGTAGGGAAGTAAGGAACAGAACACGATAGGAGGCATGTCTTGAACCTAGGTGATAGCAGAAAACTTTAGAGTTTAGAGGTAAGCTAAAAAGTAAGGTCATAGACTTTAACTTCTCTCTTGTAATAAGAAAGGTCCAATTATAATGAATTAATTATATAATTTTAACTATACCATTTAGATAATTCACTATTATTAATATTTCTCGTAAGTTATGTACATGCTCCGAGTTGATCCAAATGCATACACTCTAGAATAGAACCAACTTCAAGCTTAGTGCGATTTAGCAAAATTAAAAATTAAGGGATAGTCTCATTCATAGTTATATACATTATTAATGATGAACGAAAACTAATTATGTTCTAGTTATTAAATTTCCTTCTTGATTTTCTTAATCATTACCCTTCTGAAATTCATTGCATGAAGCTGTTAGTTTTTTTAGATACAAGATGTGAGCTAGGCAACAATTTGTTATCCCAAAGATTTCGAGTTTTAACTTATCTGTCTCTTTACTTATATACTACCTTCCAAATAACCAAAACAAGATCAAACTTACCAAAATACTTCCCTGCAAAAAAATTGGATGAACTCGCGTGAAGCAATTTTATATATTGCCACATGTCAATCCATGCACATGCATTACTGTTTAAATAACCACTAAACAAGAAAGGTACATTACACGATTATCCCAAAAATGACTGTCAAAATTAACCCATGATGTGACAACAATCTTCCAATTTCCAACTTCTATTTTTTTTTTCATTAATTTCTTTTCTCGTATATTAGTAATACCTTAATATGATTTTAATGAAATGACACAAAAAAAAATAAGTAATGGTATTAATATTTTTAATCTGGAGACAATATAACTTTTAACTGTTGGTAATAATAATTTTCTATTCTTAATATTTCATCTGAAATTTTATTTTTATCGATATAAGTAATACGAAATCATTTAAAAAAGTGTTATATTACTTGATAATTGTATTGGGTAATTATAGCTTAGATTTTTCTATATATTTAAACATATAAAGTATAATTGTTATTTTTTAAATTTTTCTAGTAATAGAAATGGTTTGAAGTACGTAATTCTATGAATCACTAAATGATGAAGAGAGGAAAAAAGAAAAATGTCATATTTGACTAATATACATTTTTTCATACATTAATTTACTCATATAAAGTACTCCATTAATATGATGCATAATACGGCCGGATAAAAAACTCACATTTTTAATCCTCAAAAATATTTTATTGTACATAATAACATATAATAAATTGTCATTATAATTTGATAATATCATACATATATATAAATCTATGCAAACGTTAAGTCTTTAATATCTTTTATCCCTTGATAATTTAAAATGTCATAATAGGATTCATTATCTTTTGCTCGGCATAGGATTCATTATTGGACCATGTAATTCGTACGAAGTATGCATGCGCATGCAATAGTACAAAGAGATGCGGCGTGCAGTTGTGCCAATGAACGTCTTTTTGGATAAAGAGAGAATAAAGCAAAGGCAAAGAAAAGGCATGTTCTTGTGTGCGCTGTTCAAATCAAAAGCAAATGCTAGCTTCATCAACGCAATTAGAATCTTAGCAAGCTATCTTTTTTTCCTTTTTGGCTATGAGGATTGGAAATTCTCGAATTAGCAACTGCTTTTAGCATGGAGAGAACTCAACTTTTTATCTTTTATCCTTTCACATAACAACAAGTGTTCAAAAATTTTTTAAGAATGTCTCAATACTAAGAATTGGGGTTATATGTAACTTAAAAATTGAATTTAATTCTCTGAGTGAAGTATCCCGATTTAGCTGATGAGTTGTAAAGCTAGCCCTTTTATTCAAGATTTATGATCTTTTGGATGGTCTCCTTATCAACAAATAAAAAAGAGAAACAAAAAGTGTTGAGAACATTCGGTGACGAGCCAGTCACTTTTTAACATTCGCGCCTTTGCCTAATCAAATGGTAGTTAAAGTTTAAAGATGACGCTTTAATTTTCAGACGTAGCGGCGCCATAATAACTATGTTTGGGACTACATTTCAAATGAGCTTTACATAACGGGACCCGTAATGTTTGTCGTATAAGATCAGAATACGCACCCCAAGAAATGTTGAATTTTGGGCGCGAGAGAATTTGAAAATGCATGAAAGTCCAAAGTTTGGCCAGGATAACGGTGATGGCTCCCATAAAAAAATCTGGTCAAAAAAGAAACTTGACTTTCTAGAATTTGAGTTTGTGTCTACCTCTTACTTTTATCTTCCCCTCCAATAAGTATGTAAAAATTCAACCATTAGAATTTGACTAAAGACTCGTGACTCGAGTTTGAATTTAGTTTCTTATTTTAGATTGAGTACGCTCAACTTAATTGATGTAGTATAAAAAAAAGTGCTATACACCTTAAGTTTGCTAATTAGTGCTTATAGTAAATAAAAACTGATAAATTGACAAACATAGTCATACATCTCACTGCATAAAATTTTCGAGTTGGGTAAGGAGTATGTGTCTACCTTTGTAAGATAAATTGAATGGTAAACTCAATATACTAAATTCGAATTATTTGTCAGGTTTAAAAAATCAAATTAATTTTAGAGTTTTTGTATGCACACTCATATTATGTGCATATAACTTAACTTTATATTTTGTAGGAAATTATTTTTACATTCAAATTTGTTATTTTCGACCACACGTCAATAATTTTATTGTTGTGACATGATAATGATAAATGAAATTAGAAAGAATAGGAATTCAAGTGGGGAATCGGTGAAAGGGATTAGTTGGTTCTTTTTGCCTTTTTGGAGTAGGGATGAGCATTAGTATAACCGAATCAAAAAACAAAGTTCAATTTAGTTGTTCTTATATTTGGTGAACTTTTGGTTATTAGAAGTTAAAGAAAAACACACATCCGTATCGATTATTATACCAAAATTTTGATTTACAACTGAATAATCAAATAACTATATTTTTAATTTTTTATTTAGTTATTACCTTTTAAGTTTACGCAACATATATTTACAAGTTTGTCTCTTTTATATACATAATCTGTGTGATGATGGATATTCGAATGGAGAGTAAAGTCAAATTGGCAGTACATTTTGAACGATATGCGACCTGTGAGAGCTTCAGAAATTTCCTTAGTATAGTCATTTTATTTGGCATTATTAATTGATTCTCTTTTCTTTTGTTATCTTCAAGCATTAAAATACATTTATAAGACAGCAAATTTGTCTTATTTATTCCTGCACCTAAGAGGCAGGAGCTATTATTTACTTCGTCTTATTTCTTCATTTTTGAATAAGAGTTTCACAACTCTTTATTTTGGAAAAAATTAAAGTGATTTTAGACTATGAATTTGAATATAAAACTAAGGATGTGAGTTTCAAAATATAAAATAGAAGAGATTGAATTTATTAAAAAAAACCAAATATTTTGCATATCATAAGTAACCGTGTTAATTTTTTGCTTATATAACATCATTTTTTTTTTCAAATTTTATGTGAGACTTTCTGTCTCTATTACAATTTTTACGTGGTATCATTTAGACTATTGACTATCGTGATAATTATTGTTAGAATGCTATTAAACAAGTTTAGACAACAAAATAAAGGTTCAATGCATTATTAGTGACGATTCATGAATTTAGTTTAGTAAAAGAACAATTAAATGTGGAAGTAAAAACTTTCTCATCTTAAAGGAGAAAAAGAAAGTTCTCCTTTGGAGCTCAAATATATACTTTTTTCAAAAGATTAAAACTAATTATATTATTATTGTTGAATTTAAGATATTTAGTGATTATTTTTATTTGGTGAATAAAAAATGTCACGTGAAAGTTGGAATGAGAAATGGCATATGGAAGTTGAATAGGAAAACAAAAGGCCACACAAGTTAAATATTAACTCTGTAATTAACAATGTGTAAAACATTTTTTAATTATTTTTAAATTTGACCCATTTCACTAAAAAAATTTGCAATTCAATCTCTTAATTCAAAATGAGACCAAAAAGTTCAGTCATAAGATTACCCATTTTCCATCTTTTCTTCTTCTTCCTACTTTATCACGGGGGTATATGACTTCAGTTCAGATGATCACTGAAATTAAGGGACTGTTCATCATAGATTTCAGTTTTCTTTTTATACTAAAATACTTTGTCATAAATATTAATTACTAAATAAATCTATCTTAATATTGTGGTGTAGCACACTGCAATACCTGTTTCAATAATTAACTAAAATGAAATATATATATATATATATATAATAAGAGACATAAATTTATAAAAATTTTTAACCATAACAAGTCGTTATCTAATTGAACTTTTTCTTGGCGCAAATTATACCATATACCCACATTATAATACATCTAAATAAGCATGGTGTACCTCCCAAGAAATCTCATAATCCAACTGTCAGATCTTAAGCCGAAGAACACAACACAAGAATCCGATCGTCGATTGGATACCGATAACACCTTTGACTGTAAGCTCCGAAATCGTTCATAAATTGTGAACATATTATTTACAAAGTTGTGAACATATGATTTACAGATTGTGAATATATCTTAAATAGTCATAAATAAGTAATTTATTATTGTGAACATATGACATAAAACTTTTGAATATACAATATAAGAGTAATGGATAGTGAATTATGAACAATTAAAAGTTTTGAATATAAATATTAAAATTATAAACATATAAGTTGTAATTTGTAAATAATTAAAAGTTATAAATATATATTATAAAAATTATAAACATAATATAAAAATTGTGAATAAGTATATTATATTTGTTAGTACACATAATTTAGTGTGTATAATATCCTTACACTTTTCTTGGAGCCACAGTTTTCTTGTATGTGGATGTGAATCTTCCTTAGTCGATGTTCCAGGTTTTGGTCTAATTGTTACCATCTGCAGCAGCAGAAATATCCCTGTGACGACAAGAAAGAAAAACGCAGGAGCAATAAAAGACAAGAAAGTGTCATATGGTTTCCGATGTTAGCGTGAATATCTGACACTCCGCTGCTTGTGATCCCATAAGATCAGATTTTCTTTCGTAAGCCAAAGGTGGGTGACTTTCTGCTCATTAATAAATTTTTGCCAAACATTTTACACTTTAATTTTCTTGAAAAGTTGGATTTCAACTGAGTTTCTCACGCAGTCTGTATGTGGTTCATTTCTGATTGTGCAGTTGTTTAGCTCGTTTGAGTTCACTCTCGTTTTTTATTTTTAGTTTTCAGTTCTTATCATGAATAACACATAAGGGTATTGAAATATATATCTTCAATGTTAAAAATTCTTAAATTTCTACTCTATATAAAATTCTCAGCCACTCTCTTTATTAATCAATTAATTTTTGAGATGAAATTTCAATGATTCTAAACACTAAGAAACTACAACGTGAGTATGTAATAATTGGTAGAGTAAGTTTTAAGACTGCGCACATGGAGTGTAAATATGATATTAACCAACAGACGAAAGAGTAACAAGGAATACTGCTGAAGATATGCAAACTAAAAAAAGATTCCAGTAAAAGCAGCGACTTGAGAGTGACACAAGAGGATTAAAAGTGGCAGCTGCCTGGCCGGTTAATGCCGGCCCGGATGATGCATGACTTGCTCACCGAATTTTCCCTTTCGGATTTGGTATTCAATTCTCACGTGCCATGCACCAAGCTCTGGTTTCAACTTTTCTGGAACTGAGTACCCCAAATTAAATTCGGCTTTCGAGTTTTTCGAATTCGGATGTTCAAATATTTTGTTAGATTAATAGATATTTCTTTCTTAACTATTAACCAAACAAAAAGAAAAATTAATAGTTGTTAAACTATACAAATATATTTTCGTATTTATTTAACGTGAATATAACAATTATTTATCCTAAATTAAATATTGCACCGTGCTAATTTTAATTATATTACTAACTTTACTTATCTAACTTAATCTCTAACCTACCCTCAAGTAGCTAAATTGGTTTTAATTATATTATTAACTGCTAATGTAATGGCTTAGTGTATAACCAAATTGCATTTAACTTAATTGATTATTCTTATATTACTAACTTAATTTTGTAATATTTATCCTATATATATATATATATATATATAATGACTTACATCTAGGTTAAAATATCACATTTTAGACTATTAAGATCGCATTAGGAAAGGAAACTATCCAAACTCTAATCTGATGTTCGATACTTTTATGGGATGTGAGATCGAATATATGTGAATCCAATAGTTTTGTATTTTGTCCCTGCGGTTGAGTTTGGATTTAAATTGAGATCTCAATGTCACAAATTTTTTTTTTTTTTTAAAAAAAAGGGTAAATTTCAGTGAACCATCCTATAGTTTGTAATAAATGCATATTACCCTTATAGTTTTAAAATAAACGTTCCGTAATCTTAAAATATATAACACATATATTCCAAAAAATAGGTATTAGACTTCTTTGTGGTTCTCAAATGTATAGTATACATATGCTTGATCTGTGCCTATTTTAAAACTATAAAGAAACATGCACTTACAGATAAACTACATGGCTTCGGTACAATTTATCCAAAAATGTATCGCAAATTTAGTAATTTGAAAAGAAGTCAACGTGGTCCTAAATTTGATTGTTTTAAATTTAGTAAATGAGGTAACGACGCTATGTACTGTATGCCCTTTAGGCCCTCCCAAAGAAACAACCAAATGCAACCCCTTTGCTCTTCATGAGTCATACCCTACATCACCCACGTGGTGGCTCTCTTCGCCCCAAGAGTCCCCTTTCTAATAAATATGATTCAACTAAGAGTAATCTTCTTATTTGACCCCAAAAAAAAAAAAAAAAAACCAGTAGTCTTCAAATTTTTTCTTACTCATTAAATGAGTCAAAATTATGCTATTAATTTCATTCGTTGTTTCACACTGGAGCCTCTGACACAGGGTCCAATAAACGTGCATTTAGACAAGAATTTCGTATGCGCACATCGCCTTTGGTCGGTTGACCTTGTTACTTCTATTTAATATGTTTATATGGCACGAGAGATTTAATTCATTTCATCAAGACAACCATTGTATCTGGCCTAATTAGCTAAGAGCAAATCCCCGCCGATCATGTCCCCCCAAAATGTTCTACCCGTAAAAATTAGATGCGGTTTAAGAATCAAGTTCGATTCCTATTTCTTATTTTGGATCAAGTATTTTAATTTATTTGGTAGTTGAATTGTGCGACCGATCCCTCACCCGATTCGATGCTCGAGCTCTGCCAAATAAATTTTTTTCATATAAAAAAAAAAAACTATCCATGATGGATACGGAATTAATGACGACACATTTTATTGCATATTTTATATCAGTTAAAGGACAATAGTTTTTATAGTGAGAAGCTACCATAAATTTTGCACTTGATTGTGTTAAAGAAAAGAGCTCCTAAGTTCTCTTTTGAGGGTCAAGGATCCCAGTTTTTAAGCCAAAATTGCAAAAAATTTATTCTTTGCCAAATCATTCTTGACGAATTTTTATTGCAGAAAATGCCATCATAAATCACTAACGGTAAAAAGGAAAAGAACGAACTCATAAACCACGCACGGACAAAAAGCCATGCAGAGGCATACCACACGTGTTGAACCGAAAATTCCGTCATTCACTAACAGAAGTCCTCTAGTACTGTCTCAAACATTAGCTGGACAGTCGAATAACGACTATTATAAATAACATTTCTAAATTTAAATTTACAGTCCCTTATTCTAAATATTATTTGATCTTAAATTAATTGGCCAACCACAATGTGATTTTTGTCTTTTGCAACAAAGAAAATCTTGCTAGTAGTGGCCGACTATCAGAAAAACTGATGAAATCCGATCATTAACTAGTAAATTTTGGACGCACACCACATCTCCTGTCCTAAATACCATTAAGTTGATGACACTCACCCAAGGCAGGAGAGTAGGATCAAACTCAATTCCTGAGGAGCATTCCATCTCAATTATTAACATTGAGCATCCAGGAGGACAAACCCAACGTTATTTTATTTAGCATAAGTAGGGCTCTATTGCTTGTAATTTATTATAAGTACACAATACATCATGTGATTTCAAAATGAATACGGACCACATTTTCAGTGTATATGTGTGTTACATATTTGAGGATCACGAAGAAATTTCTTTCGTATTTTAAAAAATACTTATATTTTATATTTGAATATCACAAAAAAATTTTGTGTCTAGTTTAAAATTATAAAAATTAGCATACTATTCTTGCACCTGGCAGTTTGGAGTCCCCAAAATCCAGAAAGGTGAAACTGTTGTCTAATGTTAGCTTCGCAGAGCCTAACTGCACGTCTGCACCTAGCTTTGCCTCTATATATTCCCACCATGCTCTTCACTTTTTTCATCACAAGTAGTTCCATACCTCACTACTCTCTTTTCCACAGAGAACAACATCTTGGCCCTCATTGAGGAGGTTAGTTTTCATATGGTAACCATTTTCAATTTCCTAAAACATTTATTATTCTTGAAACTAATCTGCTGCAATAATCAGAGGTGTCTCACCACTCAATTTTTTCTGTACAGGAAAAAAAAAATGTCAGTTGTGAGACTCTTCTATGTGGGGTGTCTTTCACTCTTCACAATTGCTCAGGCGTATGAAGGTGGATGGCTTGATGCTCATGCCACTTTTTATGGTGGTGGTGATGCTTCCGGCACAATGGGTATGTTTCTCTCCCCAAGTCGATTGCAAGAATCTAAAATGCACGCGCAAAACTTTAAACAAATCACGTTTGCATGTAAAAAGGCATATTAATTTAATAAATAAATACATTAATATGTTCTCTACATTGTCGAGCTTTTTTAGACAAGGTGATAACTCTATCGTATAGCTAAAAGATGGTCGTAAAGATTCGCGTCCAAATTGTTGATTCTGGTGATTTTCAGGCGGAGCTTGTGGGTATGGCAACCTATACAGCCAGGGGTATGGGACAAACACGGCGGCTCTGAGCACAGAGCTGTTCAACAATGGGTTGAGCTGTGGGGCATGCTTTGAGCTCAAATGTGTGAATGATAACAAATGGTGCCTCCCTGGATCAGTTGTGGTCACTGCTACTAATTTCTGCCCACCTAATTTTGCCCTTCCGAGCAGCAATGGTGGCTGGTGCAACCCTCCCCAGCAGCATTTTGACCTTGCTCAGCCTGTTTTCCAGCAAATTGCTCAGTACAAAGCTGGCATTGTTCCTGTGGCTTACCGAAGGTATCAATTTTCTTTTCAAGTAATTATCAAGCCTTGTTTAGGATCGTAGAATCTTCTGTTGGACCTAGTGTAGCTACATTTGCGTTCCAGATAGTTGGACCTAGTGTGATAAAATGATACAGACAATTCAAGATCGTAGAATCTTCTGTTGCGTTCCAGATAGTTGGACCTAGTGTAGCTACATTTGCGATGAGTTGCTTTCTGAGACAATAAAGTAGTCCATATATACACTATATTGTTGCAAACTAATTAGCAATAACTTATCGCTAATTGGTGGAACAGTCTAGAGCCTACCACCCAATCCATCCCACCCCAAGGATTCGAATCCCAGGCATCGCTGCAAGTTGGCAGTGGGTGAAATCATCTGTTTTGTATGCTTTGACTAGCTTAATTTTTTGCTACACAACATCATAATGGGAAAATTTCTCTCATTTTCCGTGGTCGCATTCAGCAAGTAGCCTCATGGCAAATTCTGCATACAAAAGAAATTAATTGTATGGGTATGTATTAAAACTGAACCAAATTAAGTCTTATCATGGAATCATTATCTTGTTAAGAATCGTCTATGTTGTTAGCTTTAAGCAAGTGATATCTTGTACGAGTGTCTCTTGTCTTCCCTTATCTCCTGTATGTATGCACAGACAAAAATTTATTTACTGACCGGTAGTTTCCGAATTTTGTCGAATTGTCAATTTCATATTGTTGCAGAGTACCCTGCCGAAAGAAAGGAGGAATCAGATTCACCATAAACGGCCACTCGTACTTCAACCTTGTCTTGATAACAAACGTTGGTGGTGCTGGTGATGTGCATACTGTTTCCATCAAAGGTTCAAGGACCAATTGGCAACCAATGTCTAGAAACTGGGGACAGAACTGGCAAAGCAATGCTAACCTCGACGGACAAAGCCTCTCTTTCAAGGTCACCACCAGTGATGGCCGCACCATGGTCTGCAACAATGTTATCCCCGCGGGCTGGTCCTTTGGCCAGACCTACACTGGTGCACAATTCAATTAAAGTAGCACCCTCGTTCTAAAAGTTATTAGCATCTAGTTATACTAAATTTGTTGTTAGCATCGGTATTAAAACGGTACTTCTACGAGTCATTAGTAGGGTTGTCATTTCTATGAGTCTACTAGGATTACCAACTCGAGTGGAATAAGGCTTGGTTTAGTTTATTTTGAGTCAGAATCGGGCAGAGTCTATTTTGAAGTGGCTTTGTCCATAAGCAATTTGGTCTTGTGAAGTGAAGTGTTTTTTTTCTGTCTAGGTCTTTTTGGGTAGCCAGAAAATTTTGGCAGCGGTAGGCTGCTACCACCCGCCAGTAAATGCTTCACGAAATTGTGTTGATTGATTAGTTTTTGAGTCGTTGAACTTGAATGAGTGGTTTTGAATCATTTGTTTGTACGTGAGTGAACTCAGTGGGGTCAGCAGAAGTTGATGGGCCCTCTGTAAGAGCCCATCAGATTTGCACATGGTTAACTTTGTCTTTTTTGTATTGGATATTTTTTTACCAAGGTTCAAAGTAGCTGAGTTAAAAACCTCTGAATTCTTGTTTTTGGCTTCATATCCTTGTTTCTTACTTTTCAGGAAAGGTGAAGCTTCCACAAATATTAAGTAACTCGATGCACGAAATTCTCGCTATGTTTAAAGGTTTAAGGTGGGGTTGGGCTTATTGTGGAGTTCAGTGTGCGGATACTTACATTATACATTTTACGGAAATTTGCTTTTATTACTTGAACCCGTGAATTTTAGGAATGGTAAGCCTCCATCAAGATTTCAAAAATAGAAAATAAAAGTAGTATGCAACTTAGAAAAGGAATTGCTCTTCAGTCTGGCAATTACTAATATCTCTTTTTCACACAAAAAGCCAAAATTTGTGAGGGCTCCATTTTTTATCATGGGGGGGGGGGGGGCGGTAATTGGATTAGACCAAACTAAAGAATTTGCAAAGAAATTCATCAACTGAATCAACAAAGTACTGATGAAAATTGAAGATGAAAAAAATTTCGCAAGCAATGATTACCAATAATTTGGCATGATTTTCCAAATTTAATTATGATGAACATTAACTTGAAAACAACTCAACTGCCAACTGGACTATGCAAAGTCCCAAATTTACTGTAACCCTATATATTATTACAACATTATGAATGGATTTAGATCATATTTACATTTGCCAAGCCAAGTATTGTTGCTTTTAATGCTTGTGTGTATCACGTCTGGAACAATAGAATTTTTGCTAACCAACCCAATTCAGAGGAGCACGCACTTCAATGTGTTTTTGCAGATGTTAGGGATAGAGTGAACATACAATGTAAGTATAAATACACACTTAAAAATAGCTTTTTTGTGTAGAATTTGGAAGTTAAAGAGTTGTAGAAATGATTTTGCTTGTGTGATCATTGTCTTGTAATTTTTAGTCCAAGAAAAACAAAACAATTGGATAGCTGCGAGAAAATTCTGTCTTTATTCATCGCACAAACACGTGAATCCAATCAGGTGACGAAGAAAGGGGCCTGAACTCATCAACTTGGCCCACAGAAATTCAACTGCTGGTGCAAAAACCCAGAGTCAGCTTTTCACATTGTGAGAAGCCCAAAGTACCGAAGCCCAACTTAATACAATAACATATAATGGCTTAAAACCAAGACCCGTATGTGGGGTTATCGAGCTTACATTTGTTTGTTGAATCTTATTTTCATCAGTTCTTGGCTTAAAATAAGTTGTTTTTCATGACTTAAAATAAAGGTGTGAAGAAACAGCAAATGTGTTGGTCCTTAGATCAAAAGCTCATGAGTTTGAGCTTTTCTCACGACTAGGTTGGTAATGGAAAATTCTTCAAAATAATCTGGTTATTTAGAACGATCAAGTTATCGATAAGAAATGATGTGACATGAGCTGAGAAAAAATTAGTGAAATCTAAGATGAGAAGGGAGTAAAAGATTGGTATATGATTTGTGAAAAGACAACTTATGGATCGTAAACAAATAGAATATGATTTGTGAACAAATAAATTTTATTTTTAAACTAATAGAATATAAATTGTGAACATAGAAGCTTTACCCGTTAGCAATAAGTAGGCTGTTTATACCGAATTAAAAGTTGTAGCATTGGGTTGAACAAAGTGAACGTGGGCTTAGGCTGTTCGTGGTAAAGTCGACTAAAAATCAACTTAATTAGTTGCATTCTTTATATTATCCTCGGTTAATTTTGATATCCTAATCAGTAACCAAACAAAAATAAATGCCTTAATTTTCATTAATGTGTTTCTTCATGACGATTGCGATCGATAACTTAACACCATAAATAAAAATCTTTTCATTTCTATATCATTCGTTTGAAAAATAATTCAACATACTTCGACCTTTTCCCTTCTTTTTTTTTTTTTCCCCCTAAACCTCTAATGCCCATCAAGAATGCAGTAATTACAGAGACTAAACTAATTCATGAAGACCATTTACTAGTTTTTCTGTTTTCTTGTTTGCATTGGATCAGTTGTTGGTACAATTATACCACCTCCTATGATTAAGCAAAAACATATAACACCTCTATAATATCATAATTAACTCATAAATATTATATACTTTTTAAAATTAAGCCCGGTATACAAAACTCTCGTTACCCGAACTACAGACATGAGACAACATGTGAAAAAGGCTACCCCTTTTAGCTATTTGCTGAAGTCCAGCAAGATATCATCTGCAAACTTGAAATTTTGCACGAACCAGCTGGCATAATCTCATTGGTCTCTGAAGATTTGACATGGCAAGATCTTTGATCCACACCCACTTCCACCTTGGCAAATCAATGGGTCCAACATCATCTTCTATACAACCAACAGCAACAAAGAAGTAGATTCGTGGATATGGCAGCAGAGATAAGGATAAGGAGCCCTGATTTTCATTGGCTAATCCAAACTTCACTCACAGATCCTAGCCGTTGAGTCCAAAAAAATCTTGTGAACCAACTGTCAATCTTTCACAATGAACCAGCGCCACAAATATGGCCCTGAAATGAAATACATATGCATACAGCAAAGATACCATTTTTTAGTTTAACTCAAGAGCTTTTGCTGAAAGCCATTTTTCCCAGAACTCGATATCCAGGTAGGGAGACATGGCCACTGTTACAACACAAGCTTCAGCTGCCGTTTTCCGGCCGTGCACCTCGAAGACTAGGTTCCTCAACGGATCATCTGGTAGATTAAACAGGGAAGTTTCCATCAGACCAGCAGCATCATCATCGAAGGCTTCGTTCAAAGTTCAAGCCAAGAAAGGTGAATGGCTTCCAGGATTGGCCTCTCCTGCATATCTTGATGGAAGGTGTGCTTTCTGTATCTACATTTCAGTTATCTAACAAGGATAGAGGTTATTTCCCCTTTTTGAACTTGAACCTGGTAATTTTGGTTGAAACATACTACTTCTTGAGTGATATAAAGTCAATCAATTTCCAAAATCATACCAATACTTCGCGCATCCATTTAAGCTAGCAATTTCAGCAACTATATGTAACTAGTATCAATATCTTCGCTTTCGTCGCTATCACTGATATCTATATCTATACCATCAACAGAAAAAACTTGTAAAGAAATACCGTAAATCAAAGATATAGGAGTTTGTCACCTGCTATTTGGACCACATGTAACTGATTTTCCATTATGGTGATGTAGTCTTCCAGGAGACAACGGCTTTGATCCACTGGGGCTCGCAGAGGACCCGGAGAACCTGAAATGGTTCATCCAGGCTGAGCTTGTGAATGGCCGCTGGGCGATGTTGGGAGTTGCTGGAATGCTAATTCCAGAAGTTTTGACAAGCGCTGGACTCATCAATGTTCCTAAATGGTATGATGCCGGAAAGGAAGAGTACTTTGCCTCATCATCAACCCTCTTTGTGATTGAGTTCATCTTGTTCCACTACGTGGAGATCAGAAGATGGCAAGATATTAAGAACCCTGGGAGTGTCAACCAAGACCCCATCTTCAAGAACTACAGCTTGCCTCCTAATGAAGTTGGCTATCCAGGTGGCATTTTCAACCCCCTCAACTTTGCACCCACTCTCGAGGCCAAGGAGAAAGAGATTGCCAATGGTAAGACTTCCAACACAATCTTGCTCGCTTCTCTTAAATATTCTTAGGTTAGAGCTTGGCTCCACAAGGTACAACACATAATTTGACAATTATATGAACACCAAGCTGCTTCTCCCCCTGTCTGGCTTATAACTTAGTGCTGAACTAAGAACGAGTTGTTCTGGCGATATTTGCAGGGAGATTGGCAATGTTGGCATTCTTGGGCTTTATCATTCAACACAATGTCACCGGAAAAGGGCCGTTTGACAACCTCGTGCAGCACCTGTCAGACCCATGGCACAACACAATTATCCAAACCTTGAGCGGCAATTGAACTTAACAGGGCTGAAGGGAAGATCTTTTTATGGTGTAGCAATGGGCAAATGATGATTTTGTCTAAAGATTGGAGTTCTATTGTAAACAATGGCTCAGTGTACAGGGAAATTAAGATGGCATGCATCTTCCTACTGTTTCCACTAGATCATCAACAGAGAAGCAAAATATCCAAGTGAAACACAGAACTAAAGCATAATTTCAAACAATTAAAATTTTAGACAACCTTCCAGAAACTTCACAATTATCTGGAACGCATTTGACAATATAACAGCTACATCATAAATTTGCCGTTAATGCCGTTGTACTCATAAATGATATCTCAAGAAGCTCGTATCACATTATCTATCATCACATTAGTAAAGAAATGTAGACCATCAATAGAACAATTAAAATCGAAAGTTCTGGGCAACACGATAACCTTGATTGCATACCTGCAACTTACTCCTTCTGGAAGCCTATTGTCGATGGGCAAGAGTGGTATGTTTAGGTTAAATCTTTGAAGTCTGGTCTAGGATCTAATTGGCATACCCCCAAAGGGGTCCTTTACCTTATCTTATAGCGCTCTTCTGCAATGAGTTGTGCCAAATCATGGGTATCCCAAATCCTACCTTTCCTTTCCAAGTATTGCAAACTGAAACCGCAACCCCCGCCCCCCAGGCCACTCCTTTTCCTCCTTACTTCTAGTTTCCAACTTAGGGTCATCCTTATCTTATCATGTTAAATGTCCACGTGTATCGAGATCATGGCTAGGTGGCGTCTGTGATAGTTGGGTCAGTCCAAGGCCTTGGCCCTCATCCAATAACACCACCAAGGCCTTTGCCTGCTAACATATGGCTGAAGTGGAATAGGTCAAAATAGAACCATTTCCTTCGTTTTTAATATCTAGACTGACTTTGCACCACAATTAGTGTACTGACATTTAGTAGGGAAAGAAATATTCCTGTAGAGTTTGTTGATCATCACGAATCTCACTAGCACAGAGAGAACAGGTAGAATAATTACAACTAGCAGTAAAGCATTACCTGGGGAACGTTTACAATTTTCTTTGGAGGCAAGCATTGTTACAAAGAATCAATACCATGGAAACGGGATAACAAACAAAGAGGGTGCTTCTGCTAGTATTTGATCCTCTCATCATCAATAGCCACTGACTAGTAAATCACAATATTTCAGAGATAGCAACCTCAGGTTGGGACATCAAAGCTGCTTCTTCCAATTCCTCCTCCCCCAGTATCCTAGAAGAGGGAGAAAAGTTTGTCTTTGAAGGATATTCAATTGCTTCCAACTTCATTGAGTTCAAACTGAAATGGTCGCCAAGTGCCACAATGGTTTTATTAATGAAATCAGACCATGGAAGGCAGTCCTTCATACGGCAGATACACTCCAAGTGACCCCTAGCCTAACAGAGAATAGTTGTGAACTGTCAGCAGAGGTTTTGAGTAAAAGCATCAACATGACATACCAAAAAATTTAATTGCAGTTACAACAACAATAAGCATGAAACAGGGCTTCGACAAACTTCATATACCCTGTCTGCTCCTCTCAACGAAAACCTTTAACTAGAAAATACAAGGAGAGATGGTGCCATGGAAAATATTGAGGAAATCAAACTGTTATTGAGGAGGAAAACCCGAAACACAATTCATGTTCAAGTTAACTGTCTCCATGACAGCAGTTGAACTGTTTGCCATTTTCTTACAATATTTACAGCTAAGTCAAGGTCTTAGTCTACTTGGATACAATTGGATCAAGCTACAATGTCATTTATAATTGTTGGAACACATCTAGTTTCATATTGCACTTTGGTTTTAGAGGACATCTTCATCTTATTGAGGCAGAGCAGACTGGAACAAATGGAAAAACGAAAGGGGGAGAAAAGCCCATAAACAATTATGCATGAAAAATAGACGAAAATCCTAGAAAAAATTAATTCACATACCTTCCGATAGTCAGGAGCACGTTTTGGCAGTTTGAGATAAGACATATTTCTGACCTCGTAGTCCCATAAGAAAGATGTTTGGTGCACCCATCTATTCTTTGTAATTGACTGAGCATTCCCACCAAACTTATGGGTGCCAAAAACATAATCTGAAACAGATGAGAGTAAAACAATGTGTAGCCATTAATGCAACAAACATTCTGTAGCTCAAATATGGAATATATAATGCAAAGAGTAACACAAATACCATTATACTTCACCAATTGGAAATTTAGATGTTGGGTGGGGTGGGGGGGGGGGGGGGAAGCATCTAAAGAGTGCACTTGCAAGAAATGAATAATCAATTCTTAAACTTCAAAACCTGCAGTTGGCTATTCATAAATAGGATGAAATGGATATTGCAAAATTAACATATAATTCTATAGAGTCCAGGAACTGGCAGGGATCGATAAATTTGTCGAAACAAAGTTCACTAAGTTCTGACTACATCCCCATCCACCAAACCTCTACGAGCCCACAGACCCCCTGACAATAAAGTTCACTTGTCCTATCCAGTTGTGATTTTCTGATAAACGTGAACTGAGCAGATGTTACAACAAGACTATTCATGTTTCAATCAGAATAGATAGACTCCAAGCCAAAAGCTGGCTGGATAGCCCTTTTAAGGTGATGTTGCACTAATATGGGAACTTTTGCTGTGGGAATATAACATTGATTCCATATCCAAGTGATATACCTTGACAAGCTTACTAATGCCTACAAAACATTAGCTATTAAACGATTATGACCAGACGAGTTCATGCAGAAAGGACTCCTTTAGCCTGATGTTTAGACAACACAAGTTATGTAAATCCGATGAAAAATGATTTTATCATGTGGAGAAAATCTGTTAGTTGACTAGTCTTTTCCCAAAATATCATTAGAGGTAGCATGAGAAAAAGGTCAACTATCATTTCATGCTGAATTCGTGGAGGTAGCTTGCTTGCGTGTCTGAAGAAGTTTAGAGAGAAATAAAATGATTTCATTGAGTTCTCATTAATGAATGATCAGTACATCTCTCTATTTATAGAGAGTACATGAGAGCACATGTCTAGAGTAGTTCTGCCAGCTGTACTACTAATTAACTATAGCTGTACTACTAACTAACTGTAACTGTACACTAACTGAAATTATAACAAACATCTCTAGATGCTTCTAGAATCCTTATCAGCCCCCCTCAAACTGATCTTGGGAAAGAAACCAAGGGCAGTTTAGACCTAAGAAAAGTGAACTGTTGTTGAGGCAAAGCTTTGGTAAAAAGATCAACCACCTGGTCTTTAGTAGAGATGTAAGACAGCTTTAAAAACTTTGAGATGACTTGCTCCTTGACAAAATGATAGTCTATTTCAATATGCTTAGTTCTGGCATGAAAAACAGGATTTGTAGCTAATGCCATAGCAGACACATTATCACAGTGCAGAATTGGAGCAGAAACAGGTATAGCTAAGTCTTGAAGCAAATAGGACAACCACTTGAGTTCTGAGGCTGAATGAGCCATAGCCCTATATTTAGCTTCAGTTGAAGACCTTGCTACTGCAGTTTGTTTCTTGGAGCACCAGGAGATAAGATTAGGACCCAAAAAGATTGCATAGCCTGATGTAGACTTTCTATCAATAGAGTAAAGCCCAGTCAAAACCACTGAATGCATGTAAGTGCAAAGGCCTTGATTGAAAAAACAACCCCTGTCCAAGTGTAGCTTTAATGTACCTCAGTGTCCTTTTAAGAGCTGTAAAATCTACCAATGTGGGAGCATGCATATGTTGACACAGAGAATTAATAGCAAACTGCAAATCAGGCCTTGTCATAGTAAGATATTGTAGGGCACCAACTAAGCTTCTAAACTGAGTAGGATCTGCATACAAAACTTGATTATCTACAGTCTTGAGGGTTGCCTTAAACCAAGTAGGTGTAGTTACAGAAGCACAATCAATCATGCCTGCTTGCTTTAGTAATTGCTTAGCATATTTTGTCTGATGTAAGATGAGACCTTGAGATGAATGATACACTTCTATGCCCAGAAAGTAGGATAAAGATCCTAGATCTTTCATGGAAAATTGAGAATTCATGACCTATGATAGGTTTGAAATAAAGACAGAAGAGCTCCCTGTTAATATGATATCATCTACATACACTAAAACTAGTGTAAAGTCAGCTACAGTATGATGTATGAACAAAGAATTGTCTGTTGCACTGATTTTGAGACCCTGACTTAGGAGAAAATTTGTCAATCTATGATACCAGGCCCTTGAAGCCTGCTTTAGTCCATATAGAGATTTCCTTAATCTACAAACATGATCTGGCCTTGTAACATCTTGAAACCCCTGTGGTTGTACCATATAAACTTCTTCTTCTAGTGTACCATGCAAAAAAGCATTGAATATATCTAATTGTTTAAGTGCCCAGTTGTTATGTAAAGCCAATGAAATGACAGTCCTGATTGTTGGACTTTTGACTACAGGACTAAAAGTTTCTTGATAGTCAATACCTTGTTCCTGTAGGTACTCTTTGGCCACTAACCTGGCCATGTACCTTGCCACACTGTCATCTGCATTGGTCTTAATTTTATACACCCACTTTGATCTTATAGGAACTCTGTCTGAAGGTAATGAAACCAACTCCCAAGTGTGTTGATCTTGAAGAGATTTAAATTTCTCTATCATAGCCTTCACCCAACATTGATATTTAGCTGCCTCTCTATAAGTCATGGGTTCATGATCTGTTAGTGTAGGGATAAGACTGTGTAGTTGATACAATGGAGATGGCAAACAACCAGTCTTTGACCTAGTTAGCATAGGGTGATGGCATTGTGGAGCTAAGTTATGAAAGGGTTCAGAATGTGGATGACTAGAACTAGAAGAAGATGAAGAAGACTCTGTAGAAGACTGTGCAGACAAATTAGGAGATAAATTTGGTGGACTATCTGATGAATGAGATAATGAAGGTAATAAGGATAGAGTATTAGTAGATGAATGGTGACCAGTGTGCATGCTAGAATCAAGAGACTGATCCTAAAATAAAGGCCCTGGTATAGAAGAAGAAGAAGAAGAATGATGAGCAGAAGAAGAACCTGAATCATTTCTACCATGATTTGTAGGATGAGTAACAAACACAGAAGGATAAGAAATTGAAGATTCAGGTAGATCAATATATGACACTGAATACAAAAATTGAGTCAGAGAAAATGATGATGATGCAGTGTTAGAATAAGGAAACATATTCTCATCAAATCTGACATGCCTGGAAACAAAAAGTTTGTGTGTTTTGATTTCCAGACACTTATAGCCTTTGGTATGAGAACAAAAACCTAAAAACACACATGATGTGGATCTCAGCTCAAGTTTAGTTTTGGTGTATGGCCTAAGCCAAGGATAACAAAGACAGCCAAAAGGTTTTAGATTCTGATAATCAGGTGAAACAGAATGCAGAACTTCATATGGAGACTTATTTTGGAGAACAGGAGTAGGCATCCTATTGATCAAGTAGTTGGCCATAGAAATAGCTTCTAGATAGAATGGTGCAGGCAGATGACTTTGATGAAGTAAGGTTAGAGCTGTCTCAACCAAATGTCTATGTTTCCGTTCCACTCTCCCATTTTGGTCTGGTGTATAGGGGCAGGATATTTGATAAATAATACCCTTGGCTTGTAAGAACTGTTTAAAGTTGGTATTTAGAAATTCAGTTCCATTATCAGTTCTGATCACTTTCAGAGTAGCCAGAAATTGTGTGTGAATCATGTTGTAAAAGCTTTGAAAGATAGAACATACTTTTGATTTGAATTGCATAGGATAAATCCATACAAATCTAGAGTAATCATCAACCAATGCTAGATAATACTTGTACCCTTTATTAGATTCAACAGGGGCAGGCCCCATACATCTATATGTACAAGTTGAAAGGGTACAGTAGACATAGAACTAGACAATGGAAAAGATAGCCTATGAGATTTTGCTAAACTACATGATTCACACTGTATTGATGAAGTAGGAAGATGAATGTTGAGAAGCTTGGAAAGTGTTTGTCTTTGTGGCGGTGAGGATGACCAAGTCTTACGTACGCTTTAGCGACCTCGATGTTGACCTGGCTGTGAGAAGTTTGGCAGGAAAAGAATTGATGGACTTGATAACAGAACAAGTAGAGGATAGACAGTACAAGCCTTGTTCACAAAGGGCCTTGTACAGAAGTGCTTGAGTTGAACTATCCACGATTTGCACCTCCTTAGCATTAAAAAGGAGAGTACAATTATTATCCTGAGTCAATTTAGAAATGGAAAGAAAATTTGTAGAAACAGTGGGAACATAGAGTGTATAGGAAGAACTAAACAGGTAGAAGGTAAAGAAATGTTACCATTCCCTGTGTCATGAATAGGCAAAGCCCTACTGCAACAGTTTCTGTTCTAGTATATGGTTGATAAGACTGCAGTTGATTCATATCATTGGTGACATGAGCATTTGCCCTAGAATCTAGAACCCACTGTTGACAATCTCTTTGTGACTGACCAGTTTGTATCATCAGTGCTTGCTTGCTTACAGCTTGAGACTGATATTTCTCATTGTCAAACCTATGCCAGCAATTGATAGCAAGATGATTTGGTTTCCCACAAATTTGACAGAAGATTTTGCCAGCAGCACTTGCATTATTTGAGTTTTGAAAACCAGGATGATGAGAAGTAGAATTCTAACGAGAGGAACCAAGAATACCTTGCCAGTATTTCCTGAATTGTATGAGTTTCCTCTTTCTCTTCCATTTTTGCCTCCCCTGAATACCTAGACTGAGTTTGAGTATATAGTGCAGTATGCACATTCTGAGTAGTAGAGTCACCTAGCACCAACCTTTGATCTAATTTCATATGTAACTCCTTAGAAATCAACAAAGAAGACAGTTCTGCCACTGTAATTTGAGTAGGTCTAACCCTAATAGATGCTCTAAAAGAGTTATACTCAGGAGGAAGTCCCCTGAGTATGTACATAACCAAATCCTCTTGAGTCACCACTTCATTAACACTTGCTAGCCCATCAGTGATAGTTTTAACAGAATCTAGATAGGCTTGCATAGTATTGGTTCCCTTGGAGAGATTGAGCAATTGAACTTTTAACTGATATATATGAGACCTTGTGAGAGAATTAAACCTACTGTGTAATGTATTCCAGATCTCAGTGGAAGTATCCAAGTGTAACACTTGATTTTGCACAGCAGGAGTGATTATATTAAACAAACAGGACTTCAGGTAATCATCATATGTGAGCCACAAATCATAAGCTGGATTTGGAAAGGAATTACCTGAGTCATCAGTAAGTTCCTTGGCAGGACATTGAACTTTGCCAGTAACATGATCAAGAAGTTTACCAGCTCTTAAAGCAATCTGAATTTGTGACTTCGTGCAATAAAGTTTGTATTATCTAACTTTGTAGAAACTAAATTGCCTAGATTCTGAATCAGAATCTTCAAACCCAAAGGAAGATCAACTGATCCATCAAAACTTGAAGAAGAAGCCATTGAAGAAGAGAATGAGACTAGAGATGAAAATTTTGTTGGAGATTTCAGAAACTAAACCAATAGATGTTGTCGCCTAGTAGAGTAAAGCCTTCGATTAGAATTTGATGAAGATCGCAAGCTGGGAAGATTGATTTTGAAGGAGTTCTCACTATGGAGAAACCCTAATTTTCTGTTTAGGGAAGAACACTAAGTGTTTGAAAAAAAATAAAACCAGGAATTGACCCTGGGCTCTTGATACCATGAAGAAGTTTAGAGAGAAATAAAATGATTTCATTGAGTTCTCATTAATGAATGATCAGTACATCTCTCTATTTATAGAGAGTACATGAGAGCACATGTTTAGAGTAGTTATGCTAGCTGTACTACTAACTAACTGTAACTGTACACTAACTGAAATTATAACAAATATCTCTAGATGCTTCTAGAATCCTTATCAGTGTCTCTTATCCAAATTCAAATATGAAATCGAAATTATACAAGGCCTTCTAAATGTACCATTCTCACGGAGGTTGAAATCTGCAATTCCTTGAAATACTTTGCTGTATATCAAGCTGCTCCAAGACATGATGGGTTGAGGATACGGCTGCAACCCCAGCACAGCATCCTTGTTGCATATAAATGTGACAAAGATTGTCCCATTGTCAACAATTACCGTACCTCCTCCAGAGAACCTTCTGATCACTGGAATCTTATCTTGTAAAACAGGATTAATTTCAAGAAGTTCTTCAGGTATCCTATTGAACAGATTCACGTTACCCACATTAACTCCTTGTGTCCTCTATATATAAGGGATCCAATTACAACCTGAACAAGGGGTTGATAACGCTTTGAGCGCATCATTTCCTCACAAACCTACCAAATTAGAAAATAATTATTCCTAGTCATTTGACATCCTACACTCAAATTGACAAAACTAAATCAAATCCCATCTCAACGAACCAATTGCAGAGTACATCAGTGAATGAGAAACTTCACTAACAAATTTTCTCATCATTTCTATTATACTAAGCTGTTTCCAGTACAAGTTAACACCTCTAAACGAGCAACCTCATATAAAGTTAAGACCTTTAAATAAGCAACCCGCTCAAACAAAAGATAAAGCACAAATAATAGTTAGAGAAAATTATTGAAGAACCTGCATCCTAAAATCCATCTTTTTCTTTATTTTAAGCCCCATCAAACCTATCACTTCTTTCGTGAAGAAAAGCTAGTGTACGAAACTCCTGCTATATGCCGGCCCAAAAACTACTTAGACTCGCTTCGGGATCTATTATACAAATATGTTTCAGCTCCATGCCTACTCAATCAAATTCAGAATGTTTCTACAGACTCAAACAACAAATATATTCTGATCAAAAAAGAAAAATACAAAAAAAAACATATAGCAGGAAGATCTCTAAAGCAACTTAATTAGTGACACAACAAGAAACATCTCCAAGAACACCCTATCATGGACATGTTCAAGGCTGCTTACACCTAACTTTTCTAGACTTTGCCATTAGCTGAAGATTTGTAACACTGCAAACTTTATTATACCGTAAGAAACATAAACATAAAACAGAAAAAGCAAAAAAAACACAAAAGAAAGAGAAAGGGAAAAAGATTTGGAGGTAAGTTAAATTACCCAGAAGCTCCCATGACAATGGTGGGGGTGATTAGTGCCATCATTGATGACACACCAATTATCTGAAGATGTTCTCAGCAGCCTCTCCTCCAAATGCAATTGTTGCAAAATGGGTGCATCTTTTAGCCTCACAAGATTCATTAATGGAAGCCCCACCTTGCTCATTTCCACTTTGTTCATCTTTGCAAACAAACAATTTGATCGAAATCGTGGCAACTCAAGAACTAACATCATGGTTAGTGTTTCTTGATTTTGTTAGCAAGTTATGAGAGAGAATGGGCTGGGCCGAAAGAGTAGTGTTTTATGGTTGGGGTTCAAACTGAAAATGGGTTGTGCTAAGTTTGAAGAATCCTTCATTGGACAAATTTCAAATAATTTTTTAGAGTAAAATGTATTTTATCCACCTGTATTTTGTAACAGTCGCATATGAGTCTTTATATTTTCAAAGCTTGATGATACATCCCTACAGTTTAAAAAATGTTGTTCATTGATCCTGCCATTAGGTATTCCGTTAAAGCTAACGGAAAAATATAAAAAACACATAGAGCGCATTGTAACTTGTTAGGGAAAAAAAAAAAAACTCAAGTAAATTGGTGCAAAAAGGATGCAAAATCCCCCACTCTAATTTTAAAATAGTGCATATATCTCCCTTTAATTTGAAATAAGATGCAAATACATCCCTAGATGAGTAAGAAATCAAAAATATGTCTCCCAACTTATGTAGATTTCTTAATTAATGGCTCCTCATTAAACGATGCAAATATATTCAATAATAATTAAATGCATATAAACAAAAAGTTTTACATAAATTAAGAGACTTATTTTTTTTTATTTTCATCCTACAAGGGAAGTATTTATACTTTTTTTCAAATCAAAGAGGGAAATTTGTATCTTTTTTAAAATCAGAAGGGGATTTTACAACAATTCTACGTTAACTCTAATGCAAAAACTAATGGTAAAGGCAAATCTGCAACACTTTTTAAATTATAATAAGATATTAGTGAGTTTTAAAACTCCTTGAATTATATGAAACTTTCATAAAGCACAAGAGATAAAATACATTTAACTCAATTTTTATTTTCGGCTCATTTTTTCAATTTAGTACTCAACATTCAAGAGAAACATAATAAGGTCTTGATATTACTAAAAAGTGGAGTGTATATTTCAAGAGCAACACAATCTGAAACAGACGGTTAGTTGTCTAATAAAAGATCAACAACTAAAATAGATGGAGTATACCAAAGATTTAGTAGTTAAGTAGTATGTCTATCATCTTTTGTGTGAGTTGTCTAGGGATCAAAGGTGATAGTGGTCCAAAGATTAATTTTCACTAGTTGCAATGTAATCAGTCTCTGACCTCCCTTGAAGTGAAAAAAGAAATGGAGTATTGGTTAGTTTTGAATTTTTATAAACAGTAATTGAAGGATAATTTGATAGGTTTGATTTTAAATTTTGAAAAAAATAAAAAATCGGTTATGACACACACACATATACATAAATACATACATACATACATACACACACACACACACACACATATATATATATATATATATATATATAATTGATGAATAAGAAAATATTCCATTATTATATATGGACAAATATCCTAAAGATTTTAGTTTTATTAAGATTGAGTAATTATTTATTTTGAAGGGAAATATTATAATGACATTGCATTTTATTAGTTATTTTGCATATATTTTGATATGTTTTATTGTTTTTTTATTTTAAATTTAATGTTTAATATTTTTAAATTATTTTATTTTAAATTAAAATTTTTATTTTGAGTAAAATGCATCAGACTCCCTTGTGCACAATACACTCCTATGGTGCCAAAAGTCCCACAACTAACTCATGTGGTAAGTAAAGTTTCACACGTGGTTCTTACTGATTTTATCTCTCCTAACAGTATTAAAATTTATATAAACAGGACATTAATAACCTTGGCCCAGTTGTTCAATTTTCTTCTTCTTCTTCTTCTTCTTCTTCTTCTTCTTCTTCTTATTATTATTATTTTATTTTCAATTAAAATTTTTTGATAGAAAAATATTTTCTTATTAATTTTTTTTTGTTATCAAACACAAAATACTAAAAAATTATTTTTTTAAATATATTTAAGAATTTTTTTTTTCAAACAAATGGATCATTAATGGTCGAATATATCAAAGCTTTAACCTCATTGGTTTGGCTAGATTCGAGCTTCAATGATGTAGCTATCATCAAATTGAGTATTTGATTATATTTTTAGAATAAATAGGACTAGGACTTATTTCATGACATGCTAATTTTTTTAGCCAACCAAAATCAATGCTCAATAAATAGAAAAATGTCATTTAATCCAAATATCGAAAACACAAATTTGAGATTTCAATGCAATTAAATAAAAGCAACACAGGAATGTGACTTTTAGATTTCTATAGTTTGCTCAATATTGAAAAAATATTTTTTAAGTATTTAATGTCTAATAACACAGAAAAATAAGTTGTAAAAAAATTTGTATATCAAAAAAATTTAATTGAAAATAAAATAATAATGATAATAATGATGATGATGATGGAAGAAAATTGAACAAGTAGAGCAAGACTGTTAATGCCTTTTTTAATGTAAATTTAAAACTGTTAGGAGGGTTGTAAACAGTAAGGAGTATGTGTAAAATTTTTACTCACCACAGGGGTCTATTGACTTTTGGCACCACAGGAATATATTGTGCATTTTATGATAGACCATATGGTGTCTAGTGCATTTTACCCTTTTATTTTTGCTAGGAGCATTTGTTTTTATTTTTATCATTTGGCTTTTTTACATCTAAATTGAATTTTTAATATTTTAAGGTAATTTATGTTAATTTTTTTTTTTCTTACTAAATGTTATGGTTACGGTTTTGGTATAATTGTAATTTTTGTGCGTGTTTGTCGACGTGCTTCTGTTTGTCATCGAGTGGTTTGGGTGTTGGGGAGCTTTCTAGAGTTCTTGCTTCCTTGGTATCATTGGTGAAGTCTCCTATTAATGGCGAGGCATGGTCCATTTTGCGTCTAATGGACTCCTCTTAGTTCTATGATCGACTGTCGATGGTGGCCGGAGGTGTTGCAGCGCAAAATCTAGATTAGGGTTAGGCTTTGGATGTGTTTGGGCCTGTCATTCTTAGGCTTGCATGTTTGTATTGGATTGGGCTTCAGCCTACAGTCTTGGTTGTGTTTTTTCTTGTTGGGCTTTTGTCTGTGGGCCCAACCTTGTTTCCTTCGTTTGTGCTGAGTCCGGTCCAGACCTTTAGGACTTGGGCATTCTTTATATTCTGTTTATATTATTAATGAAACTATTTTTTAAACCAAAAAAAAAAAAAGTGATTATGATTATGGCTAAAGATTTTCAAAATCGTTTTCGATTTCAACTTTTTAGGTTTTGCTACATGGTTTTGGTTATGGTTTGTCCAATTTTTGTGGTTATGTAAACCGTCGATTTGGGAAAGGGAACAAGTTTTAAGGATCAAAATTCTCTGCTAACGTGCATTTTATTCTAACTTTTTAACTTAAAACAACAATCATCCATTTCACTTTTAGAAAACAGTAGTTTTAACCAAACAATCAAAGTTTCTACTTTCCCTTAAAGTAATATTCCCTCTCTTTTTCTTTTTTCACTATTTATTTCTCCACTGCAATTTAACTCTATCAAAATCTTCTTTTCTAATATGATTGTTTACTTCAGAAAAACTCTGATTGTGTTTTAATTTTGAATATTGTTCAGTACTGTATTATAATCATTTTAATCTTTTTCTCAATTACATTTTAATTTAGTTATTTTTTATATTTTTCTCCCATGACAAGACAAAGAAATTATTTTTTTCTTCTGAAGAATATTATCGTTCTATTGGATGACTCTTAAGAAGTGATCTTTCTTGTAATCAAACTTTTATTACTAGATTTATTGTTCTAACCTTTCAATATTTTTTATATTGGCTTTTAATTTATATTCTTGTAAGTATGTTTCAATATTTTCTAATCCATAAGACCTTAAATATGACAACTAGAAATTATATTTTGGCTCCAGGCCTTTATATCTCTTGAGCCACTCTGCATCGTATTGGAAATTAATCTGAACAAAAGTAAAAAAATAAAAACTAGGAAAGTAATTAAAGATGCCAAAAAATACAAATGAAAATAATTAGTAACTTCAAACAAAATCATAAAGGTTTCTTACAACAATTTACCATAAATCATTACATTAATCCCCCAATTTGGGCTCAATAACAAACATTACTTACAAGATGCTCGTACCAATATTCTTAAGAAGTGAAAATTAGTTATTTGACCAAAAATAAAAAAATAAAAAATAGGAAATTAATTGAAAATGCGACAAAATAGAAAGAATATAATTAGTAACTTCAAACAAAACCATAAATGTCCTTACCAAAAAATTACCATAAATCAGTACATTAATCCACAATAGACTCAATAACAAACACTAATTACAAGATTATCATACCAATATATTAGTAGTTGCTATTTCGAAGATTCAAATAAATCGACCAAAAAAGTGAAAAAAAAAAACCTATAAATAAGCACTACTACATGCATAACAAATTCTTCACCAACAAAAAAACCCGAAAAGATTATTGATTCTCTCCACCTTGAAGCTTCTTTTTCGCCATAGCCATGGAGCATAACAACATCAGAAGAAAGCACAGCCAGGGCCGGAGGAAGATCGAGATGAAGAAAATCGAAGACGAAAGCAGCAGACAAACTACTTTTTCAAAACGCCGATCAGGGTTGTTTCGAAAAGTCAGTGAGCTTTGCTTGCAATGTGGTGCCGAGGCAGCCATTTTCATGGCTTCCCCAAAGGGTAATAAGGTTTACAGCTACGGGTATCCGAGCCTGGAGGCTGTCGTAAACCGCTACCAGCAGAGAGAAGAGTCGCCGCCGTCCGATGAAGCTGCCAAGTCTGAGTTTCTTGACATGCATGAGGGTTTTGAAAAGCTTAGGGTTTTGGAGGCAAAGTTGAAGCAAGCTGAGATGGAGAAGAAGAATACTCAAGACCTTTTTTGGTGGAAGAAACTAGATGTTGAAAGTATGGGGTTAGAAGAGCTTGAAAAGTGTAGAGATGCTATAATGGAGTTGCAGAACAATTTGAAGATAAGAATAGCTGAGGTGAATGCTACAGAAGAGAAGGCGTCATCAGCAGAAAGCAATTTTGGATAAGGGAGACCCTAAACAACGTCTACTCATCATTGCTCCTCCTAACTTATTGGATTTTAGATTTGGTGACTTTAGTCTTTATTTTTGTTAATTAGCTCGCGTCGAGTATTGTTGTATGGAAACTCTTTTCATCGATTCATGTTTTCTAAAAGAAAATTGACATTATTTATTTCTTGAATTCTTACCACGCCAATATCGATGAGAAAGTGATCACACTATGATATTAAGAAAAATGAACAAAACACCTGCATTACTTCCCTCCAAAATATAATCAACAATATATTCTTGTGGATCACATATTGGTCTATAATTGATAACAACTTCAAATTATGTGTCAACTCTTAAATTTTCGTGATCAACAATTGAGTAATTATGTAAAACAATTATAAAGGTGTTGAATGTGGCCCGTATTATATAATTAATATGTGTCCTTTTCCTTGTAGTATACTGTTTACTTTTCCTAGTAGTATACTGTTTCCTTATCCTTGTAGAATACAGATTATGATACTTATGTACTATAAATAAGGGCTAGACATTATATTAAGGGCCTTAGGGTCGCACCCCATGGGGGTGTAGAGTGAGAGAGAAACCAAAGTGTTAGCCTTGTAGCATTCGTGATCAGTAATATAATTATTCTCTGTTGCCCGTGGACGTAGGCTTCAAAGCCGAACCACGTAATTTCTTGTGTCCGTTATTTCTTCTCGTATTCTTCGTGTTTACATGTTTTCCCCAACAAACTGGTATCAGAGCTTAGATATATTCCGCTGCTTGAGGGAAAAAGGAAAAATCAAAACTCACTGTGAAACCAAAATTTCTCAAACCAAACGGTGCCTAACTAAACAAAGGTCTTTGTTCGGGAGTGCTCGGTCTTCACGTTGAGCGTTGGTGGTTGGAGTGGAAGCTTGCGTCGGCGGGTCCTGGTTCGTGTTTGGGTTTGAAGAACAAGCGAAGAAGATAGAGTTCGCGTGCTCCTGAGGTTGGTTTTTGGTATTCAAGTATTATTTTTTGGAAATTGGTTCAAGTTTGTAAAGCAGGTTTAGGGTTTGTAGGCTTTGGGTCTTTGGGTTTATTTGGATCGGGCCTGGGTAGTGGCTTTGTCCAATTTTGGCTAGGCTTTGGGTCTTGGGTTAATTAATTTTTTGTTGGGCTTGGGTTCTAGGCCAGAAAAATAATAAATTTCTTTTTTGGGTTTGGGCTTAGTTTAGGCCAAAAGAATAAAAAAGAAATTTTTATTTGGGCTTAGATTTAGTCCTGAAACAAAAAAAAAAAAAAACTGTTTTGACCTTTGACCGGCGTTGACCAGCGTTGACCGGGGTTGACTTTGACCGTTGACCATTGACCAAGGGTTGATTGAGTTTGACCAAAGCCTTGCCCCACGTTTTTCGACGTTCTGAGTCCGTTTTTGGGCTCTGTTTTTCCAGATTCTGCTCCGAAGTACGTGTTTAGGGATGGTGTTGACTTTGACCAACAGGTTTGACTTTGACCGGTGTTGACCAAAGTTGACCAGGGGTGTTCGTAAGGTTTTTCGACATGCTGAATCCGTTTTTGCGATCCATTGAGCCAAATTCAATCCCAAAGTGTGAGTTTTGAGCAAACGAAGATGTCTTCCACAGGTGGAAAGTTTGAAATCGATAAGTTTGATGGGAGAATGAGTTTCAGTCTTTGGAGGATCAGATTCAAGGCATTTATGACAATGCAGGGACTTTGGAAAGTCATTGAAGGAGTGATCCCGGAAAAGATAGAACCAGCAACGAGAGAAGAACTCGAAGCGAAAGCCTTGAGTGCAATGTATATGTCCGTGACAAATGAAGTAGATTGCTGAGAAGACGACAGCAGTTGAGGCTTGGAATACTTTGGTGGAATTGTATGCATCTAAATCTCTCACTAATCGCCTCTACTTGAAGAAACGATTGTATCATCTTAGAATGAAAGAAGGTACCTCACTAAAACAACACCTTGATGAGTTTACCTCTTGTTTTATTACTTTGAAGGATGTGGGTGTTAAAATTGATGACGAAGATCAAGCTATGATCGTATTATGCTTCTTACCGCCATCATATATGAACTTTGTGGACACTATGTTGTACGGGAGGGATAAAATTACTTTTGAAGATGTGATTACTTTATTAAAATCGAAGGATCTTCAAACACATATTCCGGGACATAGGGAAGAAGTTCATGGGGAAGGTTTAGTGAGTAGAGGGAGATCGGAGAATAGAGGTGGATCTTCGGATAGAAAGAAAAGCAAGTCAAGGTCAAAATCAAGAGCAAGGAAGCTACGCTGTTTTGAGTGTGGCGAAAAGGGTCACATTAAGAAAGAATGTCCAAGACTGAGAAAAGGAAAGAAAAAGGTGGAGAATTCAGCTAATGTGGTGGAGAGTGCTGACAGTGATGGAGATAACTCGAGTAGTACTGGGAAAGTTTTGACTGTGAGTGGATCACAGTGGCAAAATCAATGGATTCTTGATACTGGTGCAACGTTTCATATGTGTCCTAGGCGCGACTGGTTCTCTTCTTATTCCAAAAGAGAAAGGAAAGTCTATCTAGGCAATGATCTTTCGTTAAAGGTGGAGGGAATGGGCATCGTAAATATCAAGATGTTTGATGGTATTACAAGATCTCTCGAGTGTTGGCATGTACCGAGTCAAGAAAACTTGATTTCTCTTGGGCGTTTGGATTCTCATGGATACAAATTCGAAGTGAGAATGGTGTCTTAAGGGTGACCAAAGGTGCAATTGTGCTCTTGAAAGGAACTTGATCGCGGCCTATATGTCCTTCAAGGAAGTACGATTCACAGTGTTGCAAATTACATCCGAGGAGAGTGATAATGACACTACGCAGTTATGACACAAAAGGTTGGGCCATATGAGCGAGAGGGGACTGACCGAGCTGAGCAAGAGGGATTTGCTTTGTGGACAAAGAACTAGAAAGCTTGAATTCTGCGAGCATTGTGTCTTTGGAAAGCAAACCAGGGTGAAGTTCAGTAAGGGGCAGGAGAACACCAAAGGCACACTTGATTATATTCATTCTGATCTTTGGGGTCCTAATAAAATTCCTTCCAAGAAATGTGCCAGATATTACATTACTTTCATTGATGCATACTCTCGGATGATGTGGGTATACTTCTTAAAAACTAAAGATGAGGCGTTTCCAACATTTGTCGAGTGGAAGACGTTGATTGAGAAGCAGACTGGTAAACAAATTAAGCGTCTTAGGACTGACAATGGGTTGGAATATTGCAACAAAGAGTTTGATGAGTTCGCAAAAACATGGGATTGTGAGACACCGCACATGTGTAGGGACACCACAATGTAATGGAGTTGCAGAACGCATGAATGGAACTCTGGTGGAGAGAGCTCGTTGTATGCTCTCCCAATCTGGTTTGAGTCAAGACTTTTGGGCTGAAGCCGTCAATACGGCATGCTACTTGGTGAATAGGTCTCCATCTAAAGCTATTGAATTGAAAACTCCTTTTGAGTTATGGTCTGGTAAGCCTGCTGACTACTCTCAATTGAGGGTGTTCGGTTGCCCTGCATACGCTCACGTGAAGGATGGCAAGTTGGAGCCGAGGGCAAAGAAATGCATATTTCTAGGCTATGCGTCCGAGAGGAAAGGTTACAGGTTGTGGTGCACAGATCCAAAGTCTCCAGGTTTCCTCATCAGCAGGGATGTCACGTTCAATGAGTCTGGTTTATTAGACCAAGAAAAGGAGAAAGCGATAGCTGATTTAGACCACGGTGTCAAAGAGCAGGTGGAGGTATTTTCTGATGTACCAAATGTTACATCTAGCAATAGTAGCAGTCAAATTCAGCCGACTCAACCAACTGAGGCACATGATCAAAATATGCCTGAACAACAGAAGTACAGCATTGCCACTGGGCGAGAAAGGAGACAGATTAGAGAGCCTCAAAGGTATGGATACGCTGATCTTGTTGCTTATGCTTTGATCAAGGTTAAACAATTGAAGGACATGAGCCGAATTTATACAAAGAGGCCATATCTGGGAAAGGTTCTGCTCAGTGGGTGGGTGCCATGAGTGAGGAGATTGAGTCTCTTCATAAGAATCAAACATGGGAGCTTGTTGAATTGCCTAAGGGACAGCGAGTTGTCGGTTACAAATGGGTTTACAAGAAAAAGGAAGGTACTCCAGGTTGAAGGTCCTCGATACAAGGCACGGTTGGTGGCAAAAGGCTATACACAAAGGGAGAGTGTTGACTTCAACGAAGTGTTCTCTCCGGTTGTGAAGCATACTTCCATCAGGGTTTTACTTGCCTTGGTTGCTCTTCATGACTTAGAGCTTGAGCAGCTAGATGTAAAAACAGCGTTTTTGCATGGTGATCTTAAAGAGCAAATTTACATGAGTCAGCCGGAAGGGTACGTAGTTCCTAGTAAGGAGAACCATGTTTGCAAACTGAAGAAATCCTTGTATGGGTTGAAGCAGTCACCTCGGCAATGGTACAAGAGATTTGACACATTCATGGTAAGTGCTGGATACACAAGGAGTGCTTACGACAACTGTGTATATCTCAAGAAGCTTCGGATGGTTCGTTTGTGTATTTCTTTGTTGTATGTTGATGATATGCTTATTGCTGCTAAAAGCATGTCTGCAATCGACAAATTAAAGAAGCAGCTAGGTGATGAGTTTGAGATGAAGGATCTTGGAGCAGCGAAGAAGATTCTTGGCATGGAGAGTCACAGATATAGAAACGCTGGGAAGCTATTCTTGTCTCAACAAAGTTATATTGAGAAGGTGCTGGAGCGTTTCGGGATGCTTAAAGCTAAGCCTGTGAGTGTGCCGCTTGCTGCTCACTTCAAATTGTCTGCAGATTTGTCACCTAAAACTGAGGAGGAGGTGGAGCATATGTCTCATGTTCCATACTCGAGTGCTGTTGGTAGCTTGATGTATGCTATGGTGTGCACTCGTCCTGATATTTCACATGCAGTTAGTGTTGTGAGCAGGTATATGGCATCACCTGGGAAAACACACTGGGAAGCGGTGAAATGGATAATGAGATATTTGCGTGGCACTGCGAATATAGGATTGCTATTTAGCAAGATGACTGGAGATTGCGCGAGGTTGGTGGGTTATTGTGATTCAGACTTTGCAGTGACCTTGATAAGAGAAGATCTCGACGGGTTACGTGTTTACTCTCTCTAGATGTGCTATCGGTTGAAAGCGACATTACGCCATCGTGACATTGTCGATCATCAAGCGGAGTACATGGCAATTGCGTAAGGCGTGAAGGAGGCCATGTGGTTACAAGGCCTGGTTCGTGATCTTGGACTGCAGCAAGATACAAGTACAGTCTTTTGTGATAGCGAGAGTGCAATCCATCTGACGAAGAATCAGATGTATCATGAGAGAACTAAACACATTAATATTAGATATCATTTTATCAGAGATATTATATCACAAGGAATCATATCGGTGCAGAAGATTTCTACCCATGAGAATCCAGCAGATATGATGACTAAGGTGGTTCCAGTCAGCAAGTTCAAGCATTGTTTGGATTTGGTTGCTATTAGCGGTGTGGAGCAGTGAGCCCTTAGGGGTAGTTGGCAGCAGGGATGATGGTATGTTGATTAGAGCGAATACGTGACAAGGTGGAGATTTGTTGAATGTGGCCCGTATTATATAATTAATATGTGTCATTTTCCTTGTAGTATACTGTTTACTTTTCCTAGTAGTATACTGTTTCCTTATCCTTGTAGAATACAGATTAGGATATTTATGTACTATAAATAGGGGCTAGACATTATATTAAGGGCCTTAGGGTCGCACCCTATGGGGGTGTAGAGTAAGAGAGAAACCAAAGTGTTAGCCTTGTAGCATTTGTGATCAGTAATATAATTATTCTCTGTTGCCCGTGGACGTAGGCTTCAAAGCCGAACCACGTAATTTCTTGTGTCCGTTATTTCTTCTCGTATTCTTTGTGTTTGCATATTTTTCCCCAACAAAAGGCTTAATGACATGTAGTATCTTTGATTAAAATGATTATAATTGAAATCTATTTTAGGTGTTAAAAGTATTTCTTATGACTATCTTTCCGCGATAACGTAACAAAAATGGCCACAGGACCATGCCCACGTCTTTTTTTTCTTTTTCAATAATAGTTTTTAATCAAAAGGAATTAGAGAGATAACGAGAAAGATCAATTTAATTAGTGACTTTTGTAGAAGATTAAGGCTCTTAGTGTTAATGCTGTGTTTGGAATAAGATTATTGATGCTTATCTTATTCATTAAAAAATTATTCATGGTCTAATGTGTGAAAGAGGCAATGACATCTTATAAAAAATATCTTATGAAAATTCCTACTATGTCTATTTTTATCTTATAAAATATAAGTAATTCACCTTTTGACTTATAAATAAGACATCTTTTCACAAGCTTCTTATAAAACTCAAAACAAAACTATAACATTTGTATATAGAAAAGCTTTTTTATAATAAGCTTAAACAAAAAACAGCATATTTGGACTATTTTTGTTTGTCTTGAATGTAACCTCTCTCCCTCTCTCCCTCTCTTCTTCCTCATCTATCCAACTCTTTGGATGCGGCGCATCTTTATCTTGTTTAGTTCTGCACTGATCAAACGATGATCGTTAATGAGCTGTTATTTATAACCACCGATTAAGTAACTTCTCCAATAGCATGCAAGAGGTTTCTCTTAGGGCCCATTTCTATTTTTTTTTTCCCAAAATGAAAAAGGATCCTTTTTTCATATATAATAAGTATCTAAATTGGTTCTCGAGAAAAGTTTAAATTCTTCAACAAAAAAATTAAATTAAACCTTTTTTCTCCTTCAGAAGTAAGAAATTTGAGTTTTTTTTTTAAAAAATGCTTTTTAAAAAATTATACAAAAACTATTTTCTTTAAACCCAATTCAAATGAACGCTTAATTGCTGACCAGGGTTCATTATTTTTTTATGGTAAAAGAGTAAACTATATAAAAAGAACAGCCAATATATTTTTTGCTAACAATTATTGGACTCCATCCTCGAATCAATTCATTATAAGATTTGCTGCTCGTGGTCCGTTTGTTTGTGGAAAACTTTAGTTAGAAATATTTTAATATTTCATTTTGTTTTTATTTTAAATAATATGTTTAATTCTAATAGTAAAAAGTTTTTTTAATAATTTTTTTAATATATAGAAATAAAAAGAGATAGACTAGAAATCACATATGTTATGTCAATAATATCAAAGAAATATTAAATGAATAGAATTAGGATATGGATGGAGTGTAATGAAAATAGAGTTGCTTTGAGGTTCCCTCAAAAATGAGGTATGGAAAGAAGCCACTTGAAGAATTTCCGGAAGTTTTAAAAGAAACTTTGAACTCATATTGGTCATAGGTTGAGAATGAGAATTAAATTCTATGATTAGATCTAATCTCTCGATGTTGTTCCTCAGTAGTTCACTGATAGAGTGGGTTTATAATATATGACAACTACACACTAGAAAATATTATATTTTTAAAAAATTATTTTTTTTCCTAATAGTATTTTTCCTGAATAAGTTATTTCTAGTAAATAAATGGGCATAGAATCTTATATGGTGGTCTTTATAATTATGAGTTTTTATGTGGGAGGCATTGTCTATTCTAACAGCTCAATTTGTCACTTGATTCGGCAAAGCATCTATGAACGAATGCAAGAGCCAGTAGCTGACATTGAGGTGAATGAAATAGCGAGGTCAAGAAAAGAAACAGATAAGAATAGATAGAAAAGACTTAGACCATGGGTCTAATTCCATGCTAAGAATTATACTACTTTATCTTTGTTATGAAATTATTAATTATTATGGATATTCATTTTAGGACTGGTTGCTATTATCTAAACTTTATATATGATTCATGACTATCTTAACTCTTGTAAAATAAAGTTGGATAAGCTTAGGTATTTTATCAAAATATAAATTTTAGCTCTATGTAACTATTTTTGTATTGCAAGTACCAATAATCAAGAGAAGCAATAAAATATTCTCTCATCTTCTCTCTTTTATATTTTTTCTCTCTTTTCTTGTTATTCATATTCTCTTTATTTCTCTTGTTCATATATCTCTTTTTCAACTTTGTAGTTATTTTTATAATACGTTATCAGCATGATTAGTCTCTACTAATCAAGAGATATGAAGAAATTATTATGACGATCTGAAGAGAAATCCTTGACAACATGAGGATATTGATACCCCAATTTTTGGTAAACTAATATTGTGATTATCGGTAAAGTTTATTTTAGCCTTTTTAATTTTATTTTGAATTATATATATTTCAGGATGTCAAATATCACAAACTAAAAGTTCATTGTTTAATTATATTATATAATTTGCCTAGAAAACTGAAATTGATATCCATATGCTCTTGAACTAGAAGTTCGACGATTTGTTATATCAAGCAATGAAAATATGAAATGAACCTTTTGAGGTTAAAATCCATATGGATGATATGAATTATGGAGAAATTCTTTTATAGAAGAAAATTACGCATCCCTAGAGACTTGCAATAAATTAATAATATTCCTTCATTATTTTCATAGAGCCAAGCCCAAATATCAATTAGCAAAGGATTTTTAGATCCTGAAATATAACCATCTAAAAGCAATATTTCAAAACTCGCTATGAATAGATTTAACTGCAAATTGCAGAATTCTAAAGTTAAAAACGAGTATGAATTCACAATATTTCTCAAATAATTTTATGCGAAAAAATATGGATGCCTTGAATATGCTCCAATATTATCAATATTAAGAGCATGATTTGAAAATTATTTTTTGGGCATTATCATATCTTATGAGCAAAATAATTCGAGATGAATTATTATCAATCATATCAATTTGCTCTAAAATCATTCTCTTCAAGAGAATGATATATTATCCCATTATTATGAATGTAATTATAGATATTGTGATGGTCATATGGGTGCAATAATAATGAGGAGAATTCTTAAGAATTCATATATGCACCGTAAATGTGTTGCTTATTCCCAAGAGGAAAAACGATAAGTAGGCTATCCCCTCTAAAAATGTTGAATCGTCTGAATGTCTATAATAAATTCAAAAGGGGTAAATAAATTGGTTTAGTAAAATCTTTTATTGAGCGCTTAAAATGCGTATATTCCTAGACTATCATTGATGATATTAAAAAATTGCCTAATGCTATCTTGGAACATGTTATGTAATATATTACAAAATTTATTAAAAAAGACCAACTGCTTATCAATTACTACTTCCCATTGGTCTAGAAAAAGAAATCCCATCTAAAAATTTTTTGTTGTGCAAAATATATTTCTATTGCTCCACCACGGCCGATTAAGATAGGAATGTGAAAAAGGAGTTGGGAATTTATATTGATTTTAAATCTCAGTCAATTATTAGATATTTTTTGTCATCAACTGAGGATATTGAAATAGCATATATTGCTAATTGTTGAAAAATATTCTCAACATTAGGGGGAGAAAAACAAAAACTGAAAAATTGAAAAGTTTTATAGAATGCTTTTTTGATCCTCACATAAGTCAATATGAGTTGGACGTTCAAAAAATCATTTATTTGCATGAAGTAGCAAAGATGCATTTATTGCTAAGAAAGAATGTGATGAAGTCATATATAAGTGCTCCTATTAATGTCTTAATAGACAAATTACAAAAATATCAATATGAGTTGAACGTTCAGAAAATTATTTATTTGCATGAAGTTGCAAAGATATATTTATTGCTATGAAAGAATGTGACGAAGTCACATATACCTGCTATAAGTGCTTCTATTAATGTCTTAATAGACAAATTATAAAAATATATGTACTGGATGCTAAAAGAAAGTTGGCATTTTTTTTGAAATATTTGATATCTTGAAGATATCAAGCCATTCATGCAAGTAAACTATATATAACTGAAAAATATTACTCTATTCTAAATTTGAAATATCTGATATCTTGAAGATATCAAGCCATTCATGCAAGTAAAATATATATAACTGAGAAATATTACTCTATTCTAAAAGAGTATCAGGTACCTGAATATAATTGAAATTATTGAGAATAAAGAGATCTCACTCAGTTATATTTCTCTTGAAAAAAGTGGAACCGAAAAGGAAAAAAAATGATCATGATTAAATATTTGCATATGCAGTATCTACTTATTATGATGAAAAGCGAGGATCATAAATTGAAGTCCATCTAAAGATGCCGAAATAAATTTGGCCATATATACAAAAGACGCAATCTAGGAATTATTAGAGTATAATGGTAGTTAGTAGTTAATGCTAGCTGTCAGTTAGTTATAAGAGTGTCATTAGTATAAATAAGGCAATTATAGAGTGTCCTTAGTATAAAGAAGACAATTATGGAGTGTAATTATCAACTGCTATATGTATAAATACATACACTATGTATTCAGCTCAAGTAATGAAGATACAATACAAAAATGATATTTTCTTCTTCTCTTCAATTTCTCTATATTCTCACATGGTATTCAGAGCTTAACGATTTCTAGGTGCCAAATTTTTCGAAGCATTTATTGTGTTTCGCTTTTATCTTCATCATCACAAGCTTCAGCTGCATTACGAGAGCTTCGAAATCTCAATAATGGCGACTAATGATGAACCTCAGCTACCGTTTGGTTTGAAGCATCTCTTACAACATTTTCCTTCCTTCGTCAACATAAAATTGGATAATTCCAATTATCTGCTGTGGAAAACTCAATTTCAGTCTGTCTTGAAAGCAAATCGACTTCTCGATCATGTTCTAGGGCTATCTCAGTGTCCAGAACCTCAACTGCTTCAGCTTAATGGTACAATGGAGCCAAATCCGAAGTATCTTCTCTGGATCACCATTGATGAACACTTGCGATCTTGTTTCTATGCTTCGGTAACTCCTACTGTGCTTTCTCAAATTTATCATCTCAACACTGCTTCTAAAATCTGGCAAGCAATTGAATTACGTTTTAAGTCTAGCAGTTGTTCATATGTTCATCAATTGCGTAATAAGCTTCACAATTTAATAAAAGGAACAAAATCAATACAACAATACCTTGATGAAGTCAAAGTTATTTGTGATGGTTTAGCTGCTATAAACGAGGGTTTGCATCATGAGGATGTTGTATTCTATATACTCAAAGGTCTGCCTCCTGCTTATGATTCCCTGAAGGCCTCAGCAAGGTATCAAGATACTCCTATCTCTTTTGTGCATCTCAGCAATCTTCTGATAAATGAAGAACTTAATATGTCTTTTGCGACTAAGGTTCAAGTAACTGATCAATCTACTGATTTGCGTACTGCTTTGTACATCTCTCAACAAGCTCAAAGAGGTAGGGGAAGATCTAATTCTAACAACACCAGAGGAGGAAGAGGTAGAGGACAAGGTCGACCTACTTCTAACACTCCTATTACTACTTCTTTACCATTATCTGGTCAATCTGCTAAGTCTGCACCAACTTTGTTCTGTCAAATTTGTGGTAAACCTAACCACAATGCTCTTCAATGTTGGCATCGTTTGGATACCACAAATTATTACTATGAAAAGCCTTCTCAATCTGCTGTGACAGCACAAGTGCAGCCTGCAACTTCTAGCACAAACTGGTACTTAGATATAGGAGCTATTACTCATGTTACACATGATGCTTCTAATCTTCAAACTACTCAATCTTATGCAGGGGCAGAAAAAGTTGCTGTAGGCAATGGAGGCCAACTTCCTATCAAACAAGTTGGTTCTGGTATTATCAAAATTGATACTGCTTTCTTTCATATTCCTAATGTCTTGTTTGTCCCTTCCATCTCTACAAATCTGATTTCTATCTATCAACTCACTAAGGATAATAATTGTACTGCCATTTTTACTTCTCAGGGGGTGACTATCCTGGACAACATATCCAATTTGGTAATGTTCCAGGGCCCCTGTGAGGGTGGTTTATATCCTATTCCTTCCAGTATTCCATCATCTGCAGAATCAAAGTACAAGCTACAACTCTTCAATGTTTTGCTACTACTTCCTGTTCAGAAGATGACATCACTTGGCATATGCACCTTGGCTATCCTTCCAAACAAATTTCTCTTCTTGTTTCATCTCTTATCAACAAGCCATTAAGGCTTTTTTCTGAACATTGTAATAACTGTGTACTTGCTAAGTCTCACAAGCTTCCATTTACTTTGTCATAGTCAAGGAGTAGTGCACCTTTTCAATTGGTGTACTTTGATGTTTGGGGACCTTCTTCTATTGATTCTTGCATGAAGTATAAATACTATGTAATCTTTCTTATTATTCAAGTTTTTCTTGGATTTATCCCTTGAAGGCCAAATCTGAAGTGCATGATGTTTTTGTCAGCTTTTCTGGAATGGTGAAAGCACAATTTAAGGCTAACATCCAAATTCTTAGAACAGATAATGGGGGAGAATATATTAGCCATAAATTTAAGCTTTTTCTATAGAATCTAGGCATCACTCATCAACTTACTTGTCCTTATACTCTTGAGCAGAATGGTAAGGTGGAAAGAAAACACAAACATCTTATTCAAACCACTTTATCTTTTCTTAATCATAGCAAGCTTCCTAGAAAATATTGGTTAGAAGCTCTGGCTGCTGCAAATTATTTAATCAATAGATTGCCTACACCAAATCTTCAAAATTAGTCCCCTTATTTCTTATTACACAATCTTCATCCTGATTACTCAACATTAAGAGTGTTTGGGTGTTTGTGTTTTCCTTGGCTAAGGCCTTACTCTTCTCATAAATTGGACAATAAGTCAAAGCCTTGTGTTTTCCTGGGCTACTCACCTAACATCAAAGGATATAAATGTTTAGATATAGACACAGAAGAGGTCTATTTGTCTAGACAAGTCAAATTCTTTGAAACACAATTTCCCTTTGCTGCAAGAGATTCTTCTTCTCAAGTTCTCTTATCCAATATATTTGATGCAGTTCCACCATTATTACCCATTTTTTCTCAGGATACTTCTCATGCATCAGCTTTGGTTTCTGATTCAGAAGTGTTCTTTCCTCCTACTGATTCTCATAATCATTCTTCATTCTGACAAGCACATTCTTCTCCTACTACTCCTGTCATGCCTAGTGTAGTGTCTCCATTTCATAAATTACATAGTCAAACTTCTCTGCATAGTAATTCACAGTCTTCCTTTTCTAATACTCAGCCATCTCAAATTCTTGCATCTCAGTATGCAGTTGAGTTTCAATCATCTTCAATTTCTAATACTCATCCTATGCTTACTAGATGCAAAACTGGTTCTTTGCCTCCTCCATATCATAGACTTCACTCTACCACTATTGAGCCTGTAGACAGTGAACCTGTTTCTTACAAGGAGGCTGTTAAACATCAGTGTTGGCAGCAAGCTATGAAAGATGAGTATGAAGCATTAATACATCAGAAAACTTGGACATTGGTTCCCCTACCTACTGACAGAGTACCAGTGGGATGTAAGTGGGTTTATAGAGTCAAGAGAAAGGCTGATGGTAGCAATGCAAGACACAAAGCACGACCAATAGCTAAGGGATATTTGCAAGAGCATGGGGTTGATTACTCTGAGACATTTAGCCCTACTGTTAAACAACAAACCATAAGGATATTGCTCACTATGGCATTGCATTTTGGTTGGACTTTGCAACAATTAGATGTCTCAAATGCTTTTCTTCATGGAGACTTAGAAGAGGATGTTTATATGGTTTAGCCTCCAGGTTTCATTGATTTTGACAAACCTGATTTTGTTTGCAAGTTACAAAAATCTTTGTATGGTTTAAAGTAGGCTCCAAGAGCCTGGTACTCCAAACTATCCACCTTTCTTCTTAAATAAGGTTTTCATAGTAGTACAACAGATTCCAGTTTATTCATTCTTCAATCTCCTCAGTATACTCTTATTCTCTTGGTTTATGTTGATGATATCATCATCACTGGGACTTTTATCACTGCAATTTTTGATGATATCAAGACAATGAACTCAACCTTTGCTATGAAATACTTGGGAAAATTGTCATATTTTCTGGGAATAGAAGTGCAGGAAGTTTCTATAGGCTTAGTACTTCATCAATCCAAGTACATTAAAGATCTTCTGGTCAAGGCTGGGATGTTAGATTGTAAATCTGCTCCTTCTCCTTTACTTAAAAAGTCAAAAGTTCAAACTGCAGCTTCTTCCTTATCATTTCATAATCCTACATTATATAGAAGTTTGGCAGGAGCTTTGCAATATGCTACTATCACAAGGCCTGATATTCAATATGCAGTGAGCAGCTTATGTCAGAAAATGCATTGTCCAACAGTGACTGACTTTAGAGCTTTCAAATGAGTTCTAAGATTTTTAAAAGGCACTTTAAATCAAGGCCTTTTATTTACAGCAGGATCACTTACAGTTCATGCTTACTTTGATAGTGATTGGGCCTCTGATATAATTGACAGAAAATCAGTCACTGGATTCTGTGTTTTGTTGGGGAATAATTTGATCTCTTGGACTTTTAAAAAGCAACCAACTGTTTCAAGAAGCTCTATTAAGGCGGAATATCGTGCCATGGCACAAACTGTAGTAGAAACCAGCTGGATCACTTATCTTTTGCAGGATCTCTCCATTTCTTGCATTTTTCCATCTCTGTACTGCGATAATGTCTCGGCTTTGGCATTAGCTTCAAATCCAGTGTTTCACAGTCGAACTAAACATATAGCTATTGATTATCATTACGTTTGGGAGCAGGTTGTTGCTAAGAAGTTGACTGTCTCATATATTCCTTCCATAAAGCAGGTTGCAGATATATTTATTAAGCTCTTGTCTACTGATCGTTTTCATTATATCAAAGACAAGCTGCCAATGGTGTTTGCCCCATCACCATCGTCGTCTTGGGGGGGGATGTTAGAGTATAATGGTAGTTAGTAGTTAATGCTAGCTGTCAGTTTGTTATAAGAGTGTCATTAGTATAAATAAGGCAGTTATAGAGTGTCCTTAGTATAAAGAAGGCAGTTATGGAGTGGAATTATCAACTGCTATATGTATAAATACATACACTATGTATTCAGCTCAAGTAATGAAGATACAATACAAAAATGATATTTTCTTCTTCTCTTCAATTTCTCTATATTCTCACAGGCATATCTAAATGTTTTGATCCTTATTGATTAGCATATATTGCATATGGGATTAAGGAAAGTGTGATATAAACAATCCCATATTGCTTGAGAATTTCAAAGATATTTGCCACATGATTGCCTAGCTTTTAAACTGCTAATTCTAGTTAAAGAATGGGCTAGTGTGTCACGTGGTTATACTTTATTATTATACTGTTTTCTTCTACAAACCAAGCTTTAGCGACTTGGAATTAATTTTAAGGAGATATGTTTTAATACGGTGGATGCAATTATATTAGTCTGGCAATTTTCGAAAGAAGGTCAATTATGCATCTTATAAATATGAAACAACAATATGCGTGTGTTTCATGAGTTTGATATTTGTATACAAGTCCGGAAAAGACTAGAGATGTTTGAATTATAAATCTCTAGAGAAGTATATTCAAAGCTCTTTATGTGAGCTGAAACATCTCGAAATTGAAAAGTATTTGTTTTAATGCAAATCTTCTAAAGAAAAGGGTTGAATAACCTATATGTTTCTATGAAGCAACATATATAAAAGTGACTCATGAAGAGCTTTCATAAAGGAATTTTGAGATGATTATATTGGCTCTGGCTAAAGTCCAATTATTATTTAGATGAAATATTATCTATTAATCACTTTGGCAAAAGAAATTTTGGAGCCAAAGAGCCATACGTTGAGTGTCTCCATATTTTGATGGACCATCTTGATCTTGAGAAGATAACGAAAATTATTGGTCCTAAAGTGTCATACCTCAATACATCTTGCTATACTATATGTACCAACACAACTATCACTTGTTTTATTAGCAAGAGTTGGTTCTACACCAATAGAAAGGCCTTGGAGATATCATACACAAATTTTGTTATTATTATTATCAAGACACCCAAAGTCAAAGTTGATTGAGCATGAAAATTGTTGAGTGTCTGTTGACTTACAACGAGCATTATGTTTTCATATATGCTAAAATTATACGTATTCATGCTCGTGAAAACTCATTGTTATTGTTATCTCTCCAAAGCATGGCAATTTATTACTCAGCAAATGAATTATATGAATTGCTTGAGTAAAGGAAAATTATATTAAAAGTGATTGAACCTAGCATATAATGGTGGATCCATGCATGAACTCTTAAGAAATATGGGAAAAGGCTCATCAAGTTTCTCAAGCAAGAACTTGGCAAGTTCATCTTAATTGATATCGTATATAATGATACTTGAGAAACTACAAGATTATTATATGTATTCAAAGAATAATTGATATGTTTAAATAAGGGGAGACAAATACGCATTATACTCTTTTTCTCTTAGTCGAGATTTTGTCCCACTGGGTTTTGATTTTTAATGAGGCAGCATGAAATGTATAACAAGAATATTGTACTCTTTTCCTGCACTAGGGATTTTTGTCCTACTGGGTTATTTCCTAGCAAGGTTTTAACGAGGCATATTCTTGATAAATGAATATCTTATGAAATTATTAATTATTGTGGATATTCATATTAGGGCTAGTTTATGGTTATCCAAACTCTAGAATAGTCCATAACTATCTGAACTCTTATGAGATAAAGTTGGATGAGCTTATGTATTAGCCTTACATAATTACTTTTGTATTGCACTGATAAATAAGGGCCTTTGTATTGTAAACTTGTATTATGTATCAAATACCAAAAATCAAGAAAAGGAATAAAATATTTTCCCATCTTCTCTCTTATAATTTTTTTTTTCTATTTTCTTGTTATTTATATTATCTTTATTTCTCTTGTTCATATATCCTTTTTTTCTATTTTGTAGTTATTTTTATAACAATCTTTTTCTTTTTCTTTTCTTTTTAAATTTTTTACTCCCAACTCAAGCCCGTGTCTGTCATGAAATCCGGCTTGAAGTTATCACTTTTCAAAGAATAAATTCAATCATTTGAATTAATCCTTGAAACACAAATGACTTTATCTATATATAAACAATTCATACTAACTAGGAGATGTCATCCGAGATTTTAAATGGCAGCGATCCAGTTTATTATTTTGCTATGTGGCGTTGGGTTTAAAGATCACAGGTCCTTTCCATCGTTTGCAAGGAAGAAAAAAAGGAAAAAAAAAAAAACCTTTCAAGCTTATCAACTCTTTCCACCATCTTAATTGGCATTGTCAAGAACTCATCGCACGTCAAGTTTCATTTTGTTTACGTCTTTATTAAATTTCCATGAAACTTCTCCAAAGCCTAATGTCTGATCTATAATAATAATGTAACATCCAAATGTCAAACTTTTCGCTTTCCTTCACAATTAAGGAGACAGGATGTGATAGAAAGAGAACTTAGATAACTGTGAAAAGTCACCACCCTATTAAAAATTTAAATTGTGAGAAGAATATTAGTATATTTATTTACTGTATTAATATGTCTCTTCACATGCATGTTTTATTTGGCTGATAAACGAGTTTCAATCCTATTTGTCTCGGAGCTTTTTGCATGTTGATAGGTCTTTGAACTTAAGGCTAATTTGGTTTCTAGTCTTTCATTTCATGTTAAGTTATCACTTTATTTTAAAATTTAAACCTTTAAAGAAAATAATAATATATTTATTTATTACAATAACAAAAAATAATGTGAGTGTAGACTCCAAATATATGCATCCTCACAATAAGATCGTTTTGCAAGCACAACATATATTAAAAATAAGTTGAAATAAATATAAGTAATAATAGTAGTTTTGGTTCTCACACAAAAGAACACAAAACACACACTTACAGACACAAACTAAGAGGAAAAACTGTCCACCATAAGCTTCATAAACTCGCTGAGATTAATCCGCCCATCTCCATCATGATCAAAGGTCTTAATCATCCTTTGACATTCATCCTCCGAAGCTTCGAGGAAACCTAAATTAAAAATAATTTTCCTCAGCTCTTTGGCATCTATGTAGCCATCTCCATTTTCATCAAACAAATCAAAAGCTTCTTTTACTTCCTCTAGACTAGGCTCATTCTCATTAAACAAGCCTGAAATCTCTCTTAAGCCTACGCTTTCTTTGAGCTTATCATCACTTGGGTCCAAAAAGATTCCTATTTTTTGCACGATTACTTCAAGCTCTTCTCTTGTGAGAGAATTATTTCTGGGATTTTCCATTTTGGTGCATGTTTTGAGCGTTGACTCAGTGGGGGCTGCAGCTTTGACCTGAGTGCAACACTTCCTAGCAGAGGAAAAAAGCTGAAAAATGGTTTGATATAAGCTGCAGAAAAATGAGTATAAGTCCTTAAATGTAATTATCCAGCTGATAACTATACATGACAAAATGAAAGCAATGCAGGTTAAGGGATTTGCTGCTTTGTAGCACATTAAGATCATGCACTGGGCCACTGATAATGGATTACTTTTCTCCATCAGTAGTTTTGAGCTTTTGGGCCTTGATAGGCGCCGCTATTTGGAGACGGATTTAGAATATTTTAGTAAAATGACACAAATAGAAGGGGATTTGGAATATGTTTTGAACTCGGGAACGGAAGAATATTTACGAGTTTTTGTGAACGTTCTCCGTTCTTGTGGGAATCTCCTACAATTTATAGAGATGATCGGAGAGTACAGAGACTTGCAAATGACTACTGGAAGAAAGTTCACTGAAATTTAAACATAACATTATTTCTAACATTTCAACCTCAAAAAGTGGCTCTTCACATGCCTTTATTTCTTTGGAGTGTTATATATGAAGGGGTCGTTGAGGGAAAATTTCATGGAAATTACGACGATGTTACGGATCCAATTTTTCTAGCTGATCCCGAGCCTCATAGCATGTGAAATCGCGTTCAGAAAGTCTTAAAGTTGGCTCTTTGCTTAAGAATTATAGCATAGGTCTTGAATTAATTATCTTAACGTATTGAATAAAAATAAACAAAAATAGCCACGAAATAAATGTCATCTTCTAACGTGGGACAAGGGATGGCTTCCAAGAGAAAGTCACTTAAGGCACGCATAACATTCGTCATCGGTTTAACTTTTGTTGTTTTTGATGTTGAAACGGTTTTCTTCATTTGTCGGTAATAAATTTTGATGTATTAGGTATATTTGTATTTATGAAAGATTTAGTGATTGATTTTCATCTTTTTTTTCGTTGTTTTAATTTTTTTTGTAGTTTCCGTATATCATCATATTGGTGACACTACAATAAAATTGAATATTCTAGTAATATTATTGTTTTGTACATGGAAGGCCAGCTAACAACTTTACGTCAATTCGGGTTAAAGTTCTTCGCACATTAAACAAAACTTATCTGCTAGAAAGGTACGCAGGACAGGTGAACAAACTTCTTTGCACTGTTAATGATATTGACTTAAAATTTGTATATGGACTTACAACAGAACAAATAGTCATAATAAATCCCCTAAACAAGGTCTTCTGATTTTTAACCCCTCACACTAGCCCCAACACAACCCCCATACCTTATGAGATTCAAATCCAAGCCATTACTTTTGAAATAGTATTTTATAGTGATGAGAATGTATGATTTACATTTAAACAATTTTAAATTTTATGAATTTTTTAGGTGAGAAGAATAATATTCTAACACTCCCACTTGCATTTGACCTAAAATGAGTCACACATAGACAAATAAAATATATGATTTGCATGAGAATAAATGCTCAAACTTGATTACGCATGTAGCTATTACCAAACTATGATCGGATACCATTATTTTTTTTAAGAGGATCAATAGTGATTCCTCATTTACCCCCTATAATGACTCAAACTCAAAATCTTTACTTCTCAAGTGAAAAGTACTACAACCAAGTTACACCTACTTATCTAAGAACTAAGATGCCATATCAATCTTAGGAAGCATTATTTACATGTGACTTAACGTGGGCAGCTTATATATCTCCTTAGAGAATAATCAAGAAGATATAATAATTACAACAAATTGATTTAATTTGATATCCCCATAAACTTTATAAGGTGCCAGTAAGTTAAGAACCCGTTTAGATTGTTTTTGTTTTTCATGAAAATAATCTTTTTCTTGAAAAAAATTAATTTTGCTTTTCAATAAGTATTTTGATTGCCTTTAAAAAAAATAGAACTCTGTAAAGAAAATTTCAATTTTAAATTTTTTCCAAAGTCAAAAAATTTTATAAAGACAATGCGACTTGGAGAACTGATCAGCATTTAACTGAGAAAGATGAACAACACCCTTGTTGGTCTAATACCATCATAAGATCATATTACTTAAAAACTTAAATGTTCTTTGATCTAAATTAATTTCTCCATTAAACTCGATCTAAGAACTTAAGAGTTTTACATCAACCCTACGTCTTTTTTAAGCGTTTACTGCCGTATATAAGCATTCTACTGGTCAAGAAATGAAAGTTTCATATAATTCTTTTTAGACATCACGCGTCTTTTTAATCGTTTTAAGGCACAATATCCTTATTAATCCCCCCAAAAAAAAAAGATCTGCCAATAGAGGGACGCCACATGACAATTGTCAGAAATTTGTATAGAGATCAGGGTTGTTTTTCCAATCATTTGGACTGACATCAATTTATAAAAAGTATTTATAAGTCTAGAATAAAAATTTATAAAATTTTTTTAAAAAAAATTTATAACATCAATCTATAAAAAGTTTTGTATGTCCTACAAATTTTTAAAAAGTTATACAAATTTTTGTTCTAAACTTATAATTTTTTCTTTTTTAATGAACTGATGTCAGTTTATTAAATGCAAGAGAAATCTGAGTAATAACCAAAGAGTTAGAAGGTGGGGCTACAAGTTTTCCAGGAAAGTTGGGCAAGTCAAGCGGTCAACGACAATTAACTCCAACGTTACAATGAGGGTGTAGTTGGTTAGTGCTGTGCTATATTTTTCCAAGGAGTAAAGATCCAATTCCTGCACAAGTTCGCGTGGTTGACACACAACTTCGTGTGGCCCACACACTCCTCCATTTGAAACTCCAGTATTCATTTCCATCTTGTGTCTCTGGCGACTTGAATATCACCCTCGAATTCTAATGACTGGGAGAGCTTAGTCATGAGAACGCGTAACTCAGTAAAATAAATCGGGTTAGTAGTTATATATATTTTAACTCCTAATTATATATAAAACTGCAAGAAAATTAACTAATTATGCATGATCCAAATATAAGGAATTTTCAATATAACTAAAAGTTGATGCTATTCTTGAGACAGAATTTGTTTGCTGGTTGACTCCGGAGGTACGAAGTGGAGGATTGATATTGAGTCGGTTCTTTTGAGCTAATTGTTTTTGTACACATGGGCATTGTCATTTTGGTTTTTGAGTTAATAAAGTCACTTTTGCTTGCCTAGAAAATACAATTGATGCTACATTTAAAAGCATAATTAATGTTTTTTACTTCGAGGGAAGCCAAAGGTCAATTACAAAATGTATTTAGCGGGAATTGATCCTTGAACCGCTTAGACATACTACTTTACTACTAGGTCTTCAATAAGAATAACTAATGTTACATTTGAAAGTGTAAAAGTAACTAATATTGGTACGCACCAAATGTAATTCAATTTTTTGTTACATTTTGAGGATAACAAATACATTTTTCAAATATATATTAGTCACACTTTCAAGCATAACAGATTTTTTTTTTCTATTCTAAAACAATAAATATAAAAATTCTAATGCCATTGTCACTGTTAAAAAGGTAACAAACATTTTATTACACTAAAAACCATAACAAAATAAAATTATTATTTTACTCTTCTATGCCTACTTCAAGCATAATAAAAAAATGCATACTTAGCCACCTAAAATCTTATAGTGAATCAGTGGTAGACACCACACATAAGTCCTCACCTCATGCCATGTAATAATTTACCCATGGAAATTTTTATTTTTTTGTGAGTGATTCTTATGTTTAAGGAGTTCTTTCACTTAATAGATTAGTCTTTTGAGATATGTTCTTTCTTTGCATTTAAGTTATCATATTGGTGGGATTAAAAAATAACTTAAGTGGTTGAGACTATCACCCTCAGGTATGAGGTCCTAGGTTCAATCCCATGAGGATGGGAGATTTAACCAAAAAAAAAAGTTATCATATTGGTGATTTTATTGAAAGTGAGCTCCATGAATGGGAGACTATAGGCTAAATTAAGGTTTAATAAAGTATCACACTAAATAGTGGTAGACGAATACAGTTGCCAAAAAGGGAAAGAGCTACGGTTAGGTTAGTATTGATAGGTGATGCCTACAAATTGGATTAAGGTGTGGTGAGATCATACCGAACATTGAAAGACGAGTGCAGTCGCCAAAGGAAAAAGGACTATTATCAGGTCAATGTTAATAGGCTAGTCTAACATGGATATTTATTCTTTAAAGGGGTGGAGTGTAATGATTTCTCATAAAAAAAAAAGAAAGAAAAATCTCACATCCTTATAAGCAATTTTTAAGTTAAAGAGGTTCTCCCAAATAATTAATTAGTGTCTTGCAGAGCAACAGGTTAATGAGATCATACCGAATATTGAAAGACGAGTGCAGTCGCCAAAGGAAAAGGGACTATTATCAGGTCAATGTTAATAGGCTAGTCTAACATGGATATTTATTCTTTAAAGGGGTGGAGTGTAATGATTTCTCGTAAAAAAAAAAAAAATCTCACATCCTTATAAGCAATTTTTAAGTTCAAGAGGTTCTCCCAAATAATTAATTAGTGTCTTGCATAGCAATAGGTTAATTTGTTTTTATTTTAATAATTTTTAGAACCAATCAAGAAGGGCAAAGCCCATTGTATAAAAGTATAGCAACTCTCAAAACACTAGTCCCAATCAAGATAAACGTATAGAAATACCTAGCTTGGACTATAAAAAAATTTAGAAAGTTTTCAAAACATAAAACAATCGTCAAATAAGATTAAAACAAGAAAGATTAAAACAAGCAAGTAATACAACACTAGGTTGAGGCAAGAAAGTTTGAGAAATTAGCATAAGCCTCCAAATAATTTTTAATTGCTAAGCTCAAGCCCTGTCTTCTTTTTGGACCATGCAAATCACCAATCAATCCACCTTTATGAATCTCCAAAGCCTCAAGATCATCTTGATCGTTACCAATTGAAATTTCATGAAAAATGAACTTTAAACAAAAATAAACTTGCTTCTCTTTTTTTTCTTCTTCTTCTTCTTCTTTTTTTTTCCCTGTGTGTCCAACTGAAAAATAAACTTTTAATAAAATAAACTTAATTGTATGCCCAATTGACACCTTGTAAGTCACAGAATGATCGTCATCTAATTTGATGGCATTCATCTCTAGAAGCTTCTGTAAATAAATTAAAAATAATTTTCCTCAACTCTTTCTCGTCTATGTAGCCATATCCATTCCCATCAAACAGACCAAAAGCTTCTTTTCCTTTTGATAATGCATAATGCTTTTTGTAAATATTCTAAGTTACTTGGGAGTTATTTTGTATTGTACCATCACTAGGTTGTCGTATATGTTTAGGACTTTCCTAATACATATCTTGTAGTTGTATGTTATGTATATACGTTGTGATGCATATACATAACCGATACCCAAAAAATCTTTCCGGATACACTTATATGGTATATTAGAAGTAGAACGGCAATTTCATCTTTCAACTTATAGCTAATCACCTATAAAAGAAGACTGGAGACAAGTACAAGTAGGAAACTTGCAAGCTAAGCATGTGGACTTTGGAAGAAATTGCATTGAAAATGTTAACAAATATTACAAGAAATCAAATCACTAATTACACATATTGTATCTTTTAGTTATATATAAAAGTGTAACAAAATTAAGCAGTTATGCTTAGCTTACGCATAAAGATTTCTGGTGCAACTAAAAATTGATGCTATGTTTGTAATAGTAATTAATGTTTGTTATATTTAAAAGTGTAGTTAATGTTTATTACACTTGCAAGTGTAGCTAGCTAATTTTAGGCATGGATCAAATGAAATTAAACTTTGTCACACTTTGGGATGATACAAATGGTAATTTTTCAAATTTATATTAGCTGTACTTTCAAGCAAAACATTTTTTTACTATCTTAAAAAAATTAAATATAAAAATTCCAACTTCATTGGTACAGTTTTAAACGTTAAAAAAAATTGTTACATTTAAAACTATAACTAAAATAAAAATTATTATTTTACTCTTCTAGACTTACTTCTAAATATAACAAAAAACACATAACTACTAACCTAAAATTTTATAGTGAACAATGTGAAAGGTTGTTTCACGAATGACCATCTGATGAAAAGTGTGCCATACGTGGTACATGCACAAAGTCGGTTAGTTCAATTAATCAAATCCTGGTAAATTAACCATCTCAACATCAAGAACCAAAGAAGACTCTTGGTTTCTCTTTTTATGGCCTTGTTGGGCAACGCCAAAAAAACAACTTTGACTTTATAAACTCTATCAATTCCATTGTTTCTAAAAAGTGCAAAGGAGTAAAGTTGAAACCATGATCTCTTAATTTAATATCAAAATTTAAACTCCTAGGACATAACACTATTAGTGTATTATTATTATTATATAAATATAACTATTTTTTATGTATTATTGTTATAAATATAGCTATTTTTTATTTGTACTAAATCTTATATGAATTATATATGTAATACTAAACTTTATACGAATCACTATTTAATGCCTAAAACTCTTTTAAAGCGTAATATTAATGTTTAGATTGTTTTATAAAAACGTAAAAATGAATAAATAAAATCTTTAAGAAAAATGGGGGGTTTTCCTCAAGTTTTATTAATTTAAAAAGAAATCCATGTAAGGGGCTTGTGGATTATCGAAGATCGAATTGTGGTCTTTTAAAATTTTTAGCATGATTGCCATTATTTTAATTTTTTAATAGCAATCCCAAAAAAAAAAAGGAAATATAAGTCTAGATAAATAATATTTAATAAAAAGATTTAAAAAATGCAAACAAAAGACAATTTAATTATCTAAAAAACAAAAATTACGTGGAAGCAACATAGATTAAGACCTTAAAATTTAATAACCTAATAATATAATAATCATATAAATCTAATATAAATAATTCAACTCGATCAACACTCGGAAGAAAATCATTTTATATACTTATTGTTCCAAAGCAGGATGTTTCTTGTGAATATGCTTATATTTATACCAGTACCCATTGATGGAGATTATTGTTATTCGATTTTACATATTTTACATTTAACTTTATGTTATTCTAGAAAGTAGTGAAAATTGACCAAAACGATGCAATTGGTAGTGAAGGGATTTCTAAGTGTGAGAATGATAATATAGAATGAATTCGTAAATAAATAAATTTGTAAGGAGAATTCTAAAAATAGTTGATTATGTGAATGAAATAGCGAAGAAATTGTGTATCTATAGAGTTGAAAAAATGAATCTTTTCCATTTTACCTTTGAAACTAACCATTATATAATTGTGGGGGCTAAAATGGGAAAAAAAATTGGAAAAAACATATGAGTTAGCTATTAGGCCTACATGGGCGGACTGTTAGGCCCATGTAGGTCGAATAATTGAGGCCCATGTGGGTTGGCTCGACCTAACCTAGATCGATCATGGGTCAGGCTAGAGTGGGTCGACAAAATTACATGCCCCTAGCCCAACCCATATATACATAAATACTCGGCCAGCTTAGGGGAACTTATATCGTGCACTTGCAAATACACATTGTAACGTGCACTTGTGGTTGTAGATGTACTGAACAAATAACTTATTAGTAGTGAACAAAGATGATCTATGAATTCTATTGATTAAACAGTTTATGAATACTGAACAGATAGAATTTTTATTCTAAACATAATCTATGGCTATTTTCATATATAAATGTTTGTTAATTTTACACTTGTCAATAAATATTGTAATGATCTATAGATTTTACTGGACAAACAGATTATAAATATTAAACAAATAGTCATTTTATTCTGAACAAACATTTGCGACTGTTTTATGTATAGATGTTTGTCAATTTTACACTTGTCAACAGATATTGTAATGATTTGTAGATTTTACTAAACAAACAACTTATAAATACTGAAAAAATAATCTTTTTATTCTAAACAAACATCTGTGGTTGTTTTTATGTATTGATATTTCTATGGATCTTACTTGACTGACAGCTTATGAATGCTAAATAAACATTTGTGATTGTTTTCATGTATAGATGCTTTTATGGGTTTTACTGAACAAACAGCTTATAAATATTGAATAAATATGTTTGAGGAACCACATAGATGAAAGTGCACCTTATAATTTCCGTCAACTTAGGCCCTTCACTAGAGTAGGTGGGTTAGGCTAGGTTGGGCTAAGCCCACCCTATCCATGTTGGCTTGAAATTAACTTGGTCTAATATGAAACTAAGGTTATGACTTGAAATTGACTTGGTCTAATATGGATAAGAATACAAGCCTTGAAACTTTTAATGAAATGATTCAAATTTATGAAAAAGAGATATATTACACATCACTAACTAATGATTTTAATTTTTTTACATGATTTTTTTCCTTTTAAAATCCGACATCTGTTTTTATTTTTCTACCCACATGTATTGTCCTACAAACATTTGGTTTGATTGACCTTAATATATAATTATTTCCAAAACATTATTAAACAAATTGCAAGCAACATACAAACAAAGGTTCTACGTATTTCGATGCTAATGCACAAATTTGGCCTATTAAAAGGAAAAGAAAAACAAAGAATTTTGATTTCAAAGAGTCTAAGTATTGGTACTTGCCTCTACTTCTTTTTTTAATTAAAGAATTCTACATGTGTTTGAAATATAAAAGGTATGAATTAATTATGTCTTTCAAATGTTAAAAAAATTTAAATGAGATCATAATAAACCAATAAAAAATAAAATATGTTCTCCTACTAGAAATAGAAAGAGGTATGAGTATATATTGACATCTTTTTAAAGCTAAAATCTCTAAAACTTAATGTTCTTGTTGAATTTACGATATTTAATTAATATATTTATTTGAGTTTAAAGGACATGCCATTTAGGGTTTGGGATAGGAAAAAATAAACACCATGTAACGTTTGAAGAAAATAAATATTTGAAAGGAAAAAAAATGCATGTAAGTAAAAACTAACACTGCATCAAGATCAAGTTCTAAAATCACTGTTTTATTTTAAAATTGTTTGAAAAATGCTACTTTAACATAAAAAATTATTGAGATAATACTATTTTGTCTCGTTATTTCTAACCTAAATCTTAAACTCTCCCATAAAATTAAATTCTACTTTTATCCATGTTTCCTCTTAATCAAGTTTTGCTAAATAAAGCCTTGCTGTTTTATTTTCTTATTTGACTATTTAATTGACTTTGTTTCTTTCTTTTTTCTTTTATTTATTTAAGAGGGCAACTCATTGTGGAAATGTTAGGGCATTGGATTAAGAAAAAGATCAGAACTTAATTTGACTATGTGTATACAAATAAATATGTAAACTTAATTTGAGTATGTGTATACAAATAAATATGTATATATAGACAAATATTATGATAATTTTAAATAAATTTAATTTTTTTCAATCCCACATATTATGCAAAAATAAAAAATGAAGAAAGATATATTTATAACTTCCTACTAGATCATAGACTTTTTTCATTAAATAATTTTACTAATTATTTTGTGATTCATAATTTTTTTTTCTTTCTTTTCATTTGATTACCTTTCTTTAAAACGTAAAAACATGGAAGTATGCTTCAATCTAAAGTATTGTTTGATAAAGAGCCCATTTTGCTAAGCTTAAGCTTATTTTTAAGTGCTTATAAGTAACTTATACTTACAAACAAAAAGCTGCTTATAAGCAAGTGATAAATAAATGGAGATATGTTTGGATAATATATGCCTATAAATTATTAACATATTTGATAATATGTGCCTAAAGCCTAAACCCTAAACCTTAACACCTTGTTTGGATTGAGGGAAGAAAATTTAAGGCTCGTTTGGATTAGCTTTTAAAAAAGTGCTTTTTTGGTATAGCTTTTTTTGAAGAGCTTTAAGCAGTAATAAAAGTTGTTTGATGCTTGGACTTCTCAGGTAAAAAGTACTTTTTAATCTATAATAGTCATTTGGATAAAAAGTTGCAAAAACACTTTTTTTTTAAATTATAAAAAGCAGTTATCAGTTTCATTATAATAAATATTTTGCAAAGCTTTGCAACACCTTAAACTGCTTAAGCATTTCATCAAACATATGCAACACACCTTTTTGTACTTCCATAATTTCTACAGAGATCATTATTGAATGATCCCATTATCCTCCAAGTATAGCTTTTCCTCAAACTTATCGTAATCTCCTGCATTGTTGGACAACTTAATTTAGAATCTGAGTGAAAAAAAATTACTTTCTTTTCCTTACACTCCATTGTCGACATCATTTCACTCCCAATATCAAACACCAAAACTTTTGCTTCTATTACAGAGTTATACAAGAGTTTTTCTGCCTTTCATTTACAAGTCATCCTCTCAAGTCCTTGGTTCAAACTATTATATATGTATATATGAACATGTATAAAAGTTCATAAGAAATTTTTTCATAAAATATCAAAAAGAATCAAGAGATAGATCTAAGAGAGAAAGAAAGAGAAGAAGTTAAAAACAAAATTACTCGGTAGAGATATACAAGCAAAGTGAGATTTGTTGGTAAAGGAGAGAGAAATAACATAGTAGCAGAGTTGAGAACGAAGAAAGAGAAGGTGAGTTGTTTCAGCGATGTATCAACGCATTTTTATTTCTATTCTCTCATATCTAGTGCAGCAGCTTATTCCAAAAAACTAAAATGTTTAGCTTCTATAAAAAGCTAGTTTTTAGCTTTTTTTATGGCTTCTACTTTTTTACAAAAAAGCCAATCCAAACAGCTGTGAAAGAGTAAAAAGTACTTTTTAATTAAAAAAAAAGTGCTTTTTTACCAAAATAAGCCAATCCAAATGCAACCTTAATAAAGAAAAGGAAAATAAATGATTATAAAGGAAATGAGAGAAAATGGGTAATTCATATTTGGATTAGAATATTTTTATGAGAGAAACGAACATAAAAGATTTCGAGTATCTTATGTTTGGATTAGAAAGGAAACGATAGAATTTATGTGTAAATTTACTTTTATACCCTTTTTCTTATTTTATCTTTATATAACAAGTTTAGCAATTAAAATAAACTCAGGGGATAAAATGATCTTCACACAAATTAAAGAATCATTTCCTCCCATTTCCTCCCATTTCCTCCCAAATTGGAAGGATTAAAAATAAAGAAAAGGAAAGGATAGTGCTTTTTCTCTTAAAACCATCCCCTTACAAAATTTTTAAAATAAATAAAGGAAAGAATTACTTCATCCTTCCAAAAACATTCCCTCCCCTCTATTCTTCCCAATCCAAATAGTGTAAGTCCTTATTTAAACACCTACAATCCGAATTGGAGAGATAATCCAAAGTTTTCATGATAAGCTGATAATTAGAACTTTTTATTCCCAACGTATAAGCTGGAAAAAAAAGTGCTTAAAAGATTCAAAAAGACAAAAAAAAGAGAGAGACAGAGAGGGGTGATAAGTCATTGTTTAAAGATAAGCATTAGCATACGTTCTAACTTGAGCAAAATAGGGTAAGGCCAAACAGCGGAAAAATCAAAAACACCCCGCCCTCATCCCCCGACCCGAACCGGCCGATATCACCATCCGGGTCGGACCCAATCCCGGCAGGGTCACGGCGGTCCAGGCTATCTCCGCCGCCCTCCGCCGCCCTTCTGGACCTAGAAGATTTCACCAGCTCGGAGATTCTCCAAGAAAGCAACCCAAGAAGCTTCCCTTACAGCGTGAAGCAACAATGCTGGGAGAAAGCAGATAAAGTGGAAGGTCGCGACCCGGAGAGGTGGCGCCGAGATGCTTTGGGAAACATCGTTTTCAGAAAGCTCGTGGGCTGCCCTGGTTGCTTATGTCATGATTATGACCACATAATACCTTACTCTAAGGTACTATTATATGATAAATTCTTGTGTTTTTTCTATGTATTCTTGTATTTTAAGGTTTGTGCAAGTTTTTTGCGTTGTCTGGTGTTGGGTTTTGTGGAATTTGAAGTTGTGGGTGTTTTTATTTTGTTTTTTTTTTTTTTGGGGTGCAACATGAGATTTTGGAAACATGGTTGTTTTAGTTTTGAGCTCAAGCAATGGAAGGTAATGAAATCTATGAAGTTGCAGCGTGTTTTTATGTATGTATCCTGTGTAATCAATACTTGTTGTTTTAGTTTTGAGCTAAAATATTGGAATGTATTGAAATATATGAAGTTGCAAGTTGTGTATACGTATGCATTTTGTTGCGAGAGAATGGCTTAAATGCTCTATTTTTTTTTTTTGAAAAAAAAAAAAGAAAACAGCCAAAATACCGCGTTTTTTAAATTAATGAGGAAAATGTCACAAAATGCATCTTGGAGTTTTGCAAACTCGAAGATCGGAACTTCTTGTCCTTTGAGAAGCAGATCTTTGAGTTTTGAGGACTCGAAGATTAATCAGTTTTGACATTTTACTCGTTAGTTTGAAAAACATAGCATTTTGGTTTTTTTTTTTTTTTTAAAATGAGGCATTTAACTCATTTTCTCCAATTGTTGTTTTAGTTTTGAGCTAAAAGCAATGAAGGGTACTGAAATATATGAAGTTGCAGGCCGCTTTTGTTTGTGTTTTTGTAATCAGCATTTGGATTTTGTTCGTGTATGGGCCTGTAAGGAGGTGGATTGAACTTTAGGTTGTTTAAGTTTGGTTTGATCTATTATCGAGCTTGAGAATCTTTTTCAAGCTTAGATGGTTAACTTAATAAACCATTGTTGAATACCTTTTGTGGAACGGATCAAAGCTTGAGGTTGAGTAGCTTGTTTGCTTTTAGATGATAAGTTATTGACGCAAGCTCGGATGCAGTCAAATAAGAGTAGGTGGTTTTGTCTACTAGTTTGTTGCTAACTTTGTATATTTCATGAGAACCTAAAGTGATAAGAGAGACTAAGTTAAGTTTTTCTTTGGATAAGCTGATTAAGATTCAAATGTGAACATTTTTTGCAGTAAGCACTTCATTTTTGTATGAAAGGATTTCTATGTCTTACTCTTGTATTGTATTTGATGTTCACTTTCCATTTTTCTGTGCCTCATTTGATGTGTTTCTGGGTTTACTGTACTTTCACTTTCTATTTTCCCTTTTTGCGTATAAAATGGGAAGAGTTTTCTTTTTTTCTTTTTTGTTTCCCCATCCTTTATTATATTATCTAGCTAAAGGCCTTGGATATTATCCTTAACCCCGAGGTTGTGAATTTGATATCCCACATCGGTTTGTAGAGTGACTTGTGACTTGTTTGTAAGTGGGTGGTGTGAATATAACTAATAACTTGAGTTAATCATTTTGGACTTGTTAATTTGAAACCTAAATAGTTATTAGTTATGCCTATAACACCAGTTTCACTTGCAGGCCTCGGGGGCGTGACAAAAATAGAGTCACTTTAAGGTTCCCTCTAAAATGAGGCATGGAATGGAACCACTAGAAGAACTTGCAGGCCTCGGGGACATGACAAAAATAGAGTCACTTTAAGGTTCCCTCTGAATTGAGGCATGGAATGGAACCACTAGAAGAAGTTCCGAAAGTTTTAAAAGAAGCTTTGAACTTATATTGGTCCTAGGTTGAGAACTTATATTAGTCATGGGTTGAGAACGAGAATTAAATTCTATGATCAGATCTAATCTAGCTGTTGTTCCTCAGTAGGATCAGATCTAATCTAGATGTTGTTCCTTTGAATTGAGGCATGGAATGGAACCACTAGGAGAAGTTCCGGAAGTTTTAAAAGAAGCTTCGAACTTATATTGGTAATAGGTTGAGAACTTATATTGGTCATGGGTTGAGAACGAGAATTAAATTCTATGATCAGATCTAATCTAGCTGTTGTTCCTCAGTAGGATCAGATCTAATCTAGATGTTCCTCAGTAGCTCAATGGTAGATCTAATCTAGATGGACAACCACATACTAGAAAATATTATAGTTTTAGAAAAGTATTTTTTTTTTATTTAACAGCATTTTTCTTGAGAAAGTTATTTCTAGTAAATAAATGGGCATAGAATCTTACATGGTGATCTTTATATTTACGAGTTTTTATGTGGAAGGCATTGTATGTTCTAATAGCTCAATTTGTGACTTGATTCGGCGAAGCATCAATGGAGGAATACAAGAACCGGTAGCTGACATTGAGGTGAATGAAATAGCGAGGTCAAGAAAAGAAATAGATAAGACAGATAGAAAAGACTTCACCATGGGTCTAACCCTAATAATACCATGGTAAGAATTCTACTACTTCATCTTTTTCTTTTCTTTTTAAAAATTTTCATCCCCAACTCAACCCCCCCCCTTCCTCTCTCTCCCTATCGTGAAATGCGGCTTGAAATTATCACTTTTGAAAGAATAAATTCAATCATTTGAATTACTCTGATCCCTAAATCGCAAACGACTTTATCTATATATAAATAATTCATACTAACTAGGAGATGTCATCCGAGATTTTAAATGGCAGCGATCCAGTTTATTGTTTTCCTATCTAGCGCTGGGGTTTAAAGATCAAAGGTCCTTTCCATCGTTTGCAAGGAAGGAGAAAAGGGTCAAAAAAGAAAAACCTTTCAAACTTGTCAACTTTTTCCACCATCTGAATTGGCATTGTCAGGAACTCATCTTACGATAAGTTTGGTTTTGATTACGTCTTTATTAAATTTCGATGAAACTTCCTCAAAGCCTAAGGTCTGATCTATTATAATGATGTAACATCCAACGTCAAACTCTTCGCTTTCCTTCATAATTAAGGAGACAGAATGTGCTAGAAAGAGAACTTATAAAACTGTGAAAGTCATCATCCCAATAAAAGTTTAAATTGTAAAGAAAATATTAGTATATTTATTTACTATATTAATATGCCCCTAACATGTAAATTTAGTTTGTTTGGCAGATAGGTGAGTTTTGTTTTCCTTGTCTAAGAGCTTTTTGCACGTTAATAGATGAGTTTTGAACCTAAGACCAATTTGGTTTTTAGTCTTTCATTCCATGTTAAGTAATTACTTTATTTTAAAATTATATCGTTAAAGAGAATAATAGTGTATTTATTTATTACAATAACAAAAAATAATGTGAGTGTAGACTCTAAATATGCATCCTTGCAATAAGATCCTTTTGCAAGTGCGACATGTTAAAAATAAGTTGAAATAAATATAAGTAGTAATAATAGTTTTGGCGCACACACAAAAGAACACAAAACCACACGCTTACAGACGCAAAAACTGAGGAAAAACTGTCTACCAGAAGCTTCATAAACTCGCTGAGATTAATCCACCCATCTCCATCATGATCAAAGGTCTTAATCATCCTTTGACATTCATCCTCCGAAGCTTCGAGGAAACCTAAATTAAAAATAATTTTCCTCAGCTCTTTGGCATCTATGTAGCCATCTCCATTTTCATCAAACAAATCAAAAGCTTCTTTTACTTCCTCTAGACTGCGCTCATTCTCGTTAAACAAGTCTGAAATCTCCCTTGAGCCTACGCTTTCTTTGAGCTTATCATCACTTGGGTCCAAAAAGATTCCTATTTTTCGCATGATTACTTCAAGCTCTTCTCTCGGTAGAGATATTTCTGGGATTTTCCATTTTGGTGCATGTTTTGAGCATTGACTAGTGTAACATGGATGTCTACTCTTTAAGGGATGGAGTGTAATGATTTCTTGTTAAAAAGAAAAAAAATCTCACATCCTTATAAGCAATTTTTAACTTCAAGGAGTTCTCCCAAATAATTAATTAGTGTATGGGGAAGTGACAAGTTAATTTGTTATTTTTTAAAATAATTTTTAGAATCAATCAAGAAGGGCAAAGCCCATTGTATGAAAGTATAACAACTCTCAAAACACTGGTCCTTATCAGGATAAACGCATATAGCTAGGACTATAACAAAATTTAGAAAGTTTTCAAAACATAAAACAATCGTCAAATAAGATTAAAACAAGCAAGATTAAAACAAGCAAGTAATACAACACTAGGTTGAGGCAAGAAAGTTATAAGAAATAAGCATAAGCCTCCAAAGAATTTTTAATTGCTAAGCTCAAGCCCTGTCTTCTCTTTGCACCGTGCAAATCACCAATTAATCCACCTTTATGAATCTCCAAATCCTTAAGATCATCTTGGTCATTACCAATTGAAATTTCATGAAAAATAAACTTTAAACAAAAATAAACTTGCTTCTCTTGTTTTCTTCTTTTTTTTCCTATGTGTCCAAGTGAAGTATAAACTTTAAACAAAAATGAACTTAATTGTATAAAATAATCAAGTAAGAGTCCAAGACCAACCATGGCTGCAAAAACCCACCATTAGGTTTGTCCCGCCAAGGTACAGGTCGGATCCCATACCCTAATTAAATTGGTTCGCTGAAAATACATCATCACAGCCTCTATGGATATTCTTTTTCTTGGTTTTCATATTGCATTACTCCCCTAGTTGCATTCGTGTATGTCTCTGTGTGTGTATGTGTTTAGAAGGGCTGTTGGGTTGAAAGTTAAAAAATCACAGGCATATATAGAGAGGGGGCAACCACCCTTCATGAAAATCACATCTCTCTTTGCCGCCTCATTCTCGAGCTTTATTTTCCGTGATTCCTAAAAAGAAAAATGGGAAGCTTGAGATGATACTGTGAATTATGCAAGAAGGTAACCTATAGCTATCAGCTTAAGCTAAGCTAGTAATAATTATATATATAATTAAACTAGATAAAGAAACATAAACATATTGTAGCTAAAACGTAGTATATATGGTGAAGGCCATACACATAAAATAAACTAAAACACGATAAACTCAATTATTAACACAAGTAAACTCAATTTGCTCAATAAAGCTCCAATAATATATCATTAGTCAATATGCTCTAATAATATACCATTAGTGAGTCTGTTGCTTCACAAGCACGTCAATTTACACTTTTACTCCAAAAACGGTGAGAGATTATGTACCCTTTATATTGGTGAGAGATTATATTAAACTCGCTTTAAAATTATATAATATATACAATCTAATACATATTTGGAATTAGTATACTATTGAATGCATGTCTAATTACCACAGAGAAGAGCACAAGATATTCTCAAAACAAACCGTCTTGCGTCAACTTTGTTCATACTAAAAATCGGGGATCATTAACAAATGAACTGATTATATCCATACGAAAAATGTTAATCATTATGTAACTTTTAATCACACTACAAGAGAGGGCAAACCAAAAGAAGAGTAATGCAACTCACCATCATTTGCACAGATGCAAAGCACTATCCAGATAAGCAAAAGAAGAGCCAACAAGATGCTTAATGACTCTGTGTGGTAAACTACCTTTTTCCTTGTGCATAGGTAATAGGTTGTCATCTAAACATTAAGATGAGGTGATCCTACACAATTCTTAGTTGAGAGGTTGGGCATGTTGTTACAGATTTATGCTGTGTAAATCTGAAGAGCATATAACAAATACAGCATTAATGCTTTTCAGATAAGCATATAACAAACACGGCATTAGACTTAGCATATTATTCCACCACACCAATATTAAGCTCTTGTTCAAGGCATATTGAGATGATCAGATGAGTAATCAGCTAAGCCAAATTCATAACATCAAAGACCAGGTTAAGCAAACTAAAATAGAGTAGAAACAGATATACCTAAAAGGTGACATCAACAATAGGATAAGAGCACAAAATCAAGCTCGAATATACGTAAGGAAGCAAAATGAGTATGTGCAAGGAGTTTGGTTTTCAAGACATAGGTACGTGATTTGTGTGCAAAAGACTAACACTTGACAGAAGATAAGGCACGAACTGACATAGAGGGTGTTTGGCTTTGCTTATTTGGTGCTTATAAGTATCTAAATAGTAAAAAACATGTGAGAGGGTGTTTTTTTCTAGGTACTTATAAGCACCCAAAATAAGCAAAGCTAAACACCCTCATATTCAAATCAGGCAAGCATGTCACTTGTGATACAAGATGCATAAACGAAGAAGCTATTTGTTTAATAAGGCAAGCACATAACTAAAACCAGACTCAGGCACAATGCTCTAGCACCATACGGAAAGCTACACTTTTCTTCTTATTTTATTTTCTAAGCAATTGATTTAAACACTTAATAATAAAATAAAAATAGAAAACCCAAATAACCCACCCAAGCAGCAATACATATACGTAAAGACCTGTAAGTTATTCACTCCACTAAGAAAAATCATAATTTGGCTAAACTTAATACCTCAACCAACTCCTAGTTCACCCAAATTGTGAAACAAATATATAGAGACATGGAGATGGCATACAAAGATGGATAGATAGTTTACATAATTGATATAAGTTTACTTTTTTATTTAAAAAAAAAAATCATATACATAGAGACATGTAATTTTTTAATTTCACTAAAACACTAATCCTCCTAAACTTAAATCACCAATCAACACTTCCAAAAGCATGTCTACAAGCACATACAAACCGGTAAAGTAGCGAAGATCCAATTCTACATGGAAAAAGGGTGAAAAGATCAAAGTCCTTCTTTCATTATAATATAAAATACCGCATGTATGCATATGTATGTGTGTGTATTCACAATTGTTTTTTGAATTTTTTTAAAACAGAAGCCAAATTCGGCTTTCAAATTGATTTATTCAACTCTAAATCAATAGAATTTACATGTATAGACACAGTTTGAATAAGCAAAATTTTGTACCTATATACAGACACCATCTTCTAAAATTTTTCAACTTCATGAAATACATCCTCAATTTTCCACCAAGAAGCTCACCTCTTAAGTTGCAATTGTATCTATTCACAAATAATATAACTTAAGACCATGCAAAAGTTGTCATGATGTGTATTGCACACATCATGACACACGAGAGGACTCGCACAAGAATCCAATCTTTCATTACAATAATTTTTATGTCTGTGACTCACGTTTTAGCAATTTAGGTTATTTTTAGTATATGAGATGTGGTAGTTTGTTATAGAACAAGAAGTTTTTTTCTCTATAATATTATTTTACACCTTTTTCTTTTGTTCCCATTAAATATCACATTTTGATATAAAATCTCCTTGTTAAGTGACAAATGGCCAACACTCAAGCTTAGAAATCCAATCTTCAGCAAAACCATCAAGTAATACAAAATAATCCATATTAAACAGACATGAACAAAGTCAACTATTACCACCCAAGGTACAAAATCTAAACTCAATGAGTTTTGTTGTAAGCAAGAGCGGAAAAGCTACCAAGAAATAAAACAAAAGCAGTTCTCTTTTCGTTGGGGACTGACAGTACACCTTCCTCCTACTAAAGTAATCATCCAAATTAGGGTAGTAAACATGTCTAACCTCTTAAATGGAGAGCACTTGTGTCCCTTAGTACACAAAATTATGATTAATCTTTTGTCTTGATTTTAAGTATATTACTGATCACGCACTAAATGACTAGTCAGCTAGCAACAGAAGTTGTTACAGTGAATTACACAAAAACTTCTTCACCTTAAGTATGCGAACAAAAGAAGACAAATTCATAACTACTCAGGTTCTAATAATTATTATTGACAAATATCAAGATAATCTCGCACTAAAGAAAGAAGCACTAAATACCACATAAACTCAAATATACAGATAAATTCCTATGACATGACAATTCTTCTCTAAGATATGTTCTTCAGGTTGAGTTTTAGAAACTAAACAAGTCTTATTTCTTGCAATTAAGCTCTAAAAATGCATTTTTTGCCTAAAGATCATCGGTTAAAAATGCAAAAAGAATAGAGTTTTATAGACTAAAGAGCTCTTTTTTCTTGCAATTCATTCCTCAGAATGAACATTTGCATCCAAAAAATGCAAAAAAAAAAAAAAATGCATAAAAATACATGAAGTTTTATTGACTAAAGGATGCACAAAAATGCATGCATCCTTTAGATCATTTCACCAGAAAAGATTATAGAATTTAAGCTCTTCCAAGACTATTTCCTTAGCAAAGAACTTATACCCAGTTATACAATACCTAGAGCAAGGTCAATTAACTGGCATAAAAAATGCAAAAAACAAAATTTAAATATCTCAATAGAAAACAAAATTATTTATTTTCTTAAAAAATGAATGTTTCAAGTACACATATAAAAAGAGAATTTTTTTTTTTAAAAAGTTCAAATCTAGATAAACTAAAAAAATCATACACAAAAAGATAATATTAAATCAACTGAAATTTCCAAATCGCATAACAAATGCGTATATCACTTCCCAGGTAGCAAAAATGCAACTACATAATTTCATCAACAAAATTCACTGAAAAAACCATATCTTGAACCAGCCAGATAAATTAGTCAAACACAAATAGAAAGGCAAAAGTTTCGACCATTGAGTAGAAGACGCGAGAGGAACGACTGTCATTGACATCCACTTCAATCCTGTTTGTATTTAGAGCCACTTCTGTGCCAAGGGTAACCATAAGGTGTAAAGCGAAGTAGGAGGTGTGAAGAGGAGCACGAGCTGGCGGTCGCCAAATTATCTCAAATAAAAATTTATCTAATAATTAATAAATCATTTATAATTTAAATATGTTTTAAAATATCACCAAAAATTTAAAAATTCATATAATATTTACTTTATTACTTAAATAGAAAATAAGATATGGTATGTAACAAAATGTATGCTATATTACACCCGTGCAATAAATGAAAAAAGTGCTATGTCTTTATTCATTATTGATAGGCAATTTTTACAATTTATTTAAAAATAAAATATGAATTTTTTCTGGAAAATTAAATTTTTAGCAGATTTTCAACACTAATACAATTTTTATATTTTTGTGAAATCAAATAATTTTAGAAAGAAAAATAAAAATGGCATAGATGGAAGAATATGGAAGTGGAAGAAAATACAACTATGGAATAATATTTGATTAGGAAGTTTTTTGTATGAATAAAAAGAAATGGATTAAAATTTTCTTGGCGGAAAAAGGGTATTATATAATGTCATATGGCATAAATTAAAAAGGCGAAAACTCTATTTTATCAATGGTTATCCGACTTATAGTTTTCACAATCTTCAAAATTTTCAACGTGATAAGAGGGAAGCAAGATAGATTAAAGATTCAATTAGCTCTATGTAACCATGATTAACAAAAAGTGAGAGGTTAAGTCTTTTCTATATTTTCATCTTCTCGTATCTTTTTGTCATTAAAAAATTAGTTTAATAATTAACAAATTAGTGAAGTTTTACTTGGCTAGCAAATAATAATGCTATGTATGATTTCATTATGAATATCTAATGGACCTGGATAAAGTCTGAGCTTTAATAAGTTATGTGAAATTTTTTGTGTTGCAAGCTCATTAACAATGAATTGAAGAAAAAATGAATAGATGATTAATAAATCAATATTTATAATTAGATTATACATAATGTTGAGTCTTAATTAGGTAGCAATTGGTATGACATTATAAATTTAGACATGAAAGAAGTAAGTTAAAGAAGTGAGCGAATGGCAACAAAATGAACAAAAATGGAAAGAGTATCCCACACATTATATGTTTTTGATATGAATGGATGTATTAATTCTTCTATTTTACACTATAATTTTATTGTATACAACTTATCATAATTTCTCATGAAAGATGACTTTACTGTATTCAAGTTACCATTAATTGGAGGCAAATAATTTTATATTAGTCATTTACCATATATATACAATTTGATAATATCAGGTGAATTTGGAAATTGATTTGTTTTACTGTTATGTGTAGATTATCATTTATAATGTAGCATAATAAAGTATTTCAAAATTCAATAACTATTTTTTTTCATAAAGGGAGTTTTGGGGGAAAAATATGCAATGATAGAGCGACAGATGACATAAATAAATAAGGCAGAAACATTAGTTTATAAAATATATAGATTAGAAGGAGAACGGCAATTTCATCTTTAATTTCTCACCTACGCTTCTCTACATCATTATGACCAAAGAAGACTAGAGACAAGGAGAAGTAGAAACTTTGCAAGCTAAGCATGTGGACTTTGGAAGAAATCGCATTGAAATTGTTAACAAATATTACAAGAAATCAAGTCACTAATTACACATATTGTATCTTTTAGTTATGTTTAAAAGTGTAACAAAATTAATTAGTTATCCTTGGCTCAAGCATAAAGATTTCTGGTGTAATTAAAAGTTGATGCTATATTTGTAATCATAATTAATATTTGTTATATTTAGAAGTGTAGTTAATGTTTATTACACTTGCAAGTGTAGCTAGCTAATTTTAGGTATAGATCAAATGAAATTAAGCTTTGTCACATTTTGAGATGATACAAATGATAATTTTTCAAATTTATATTACTTATACTTTTAAACATAACAAATTTTTTATTATCTTAAAAAAATTAAATATACAAAATTTTCACGAATGACCATCTGATGAAAAGTGTGCCGTACGTGGTACATACGCAAAGTCGGTTAGTTGAATTAATCAAATCCTGATAACTTAACCAATCTCAATATCAAGAACCAAAGAAGACTGTTGGTTAGTCTTTTTATGGCCTTGTTGGGCGGCACCCAAAAAACAAGTTTAACTTAATAAACTCTTATCAATTTCATTGTTTCTAAAAAGTGCAAAGGAGTAAAGTTGAAACCATGGCCTCTTAAGTTAATATCAAAATTTAAACTACTAGGACATAACACTATTGGTATATTATTATTATAAATATAACTATTTTTTATTTGCACTAAATCTTATATGAGTTATATATGTAATACTAAACCTTATATGAATCACTATTTAATGCCTAAAACTCTTTGAAGCCTAAAACTCTTTTAAAGTGTAATATTAATCTTTAGATTGTTTTATAAAATATAAAGATGAATAAATAAAATTTTTAAGAAAAATGGGGGATTTTTCTCAAGTTTTATTAATTTAAAAAGAAATACATGTAAGGGGGCTTGTGGATTATTGAAGATAGACTTATGGTCTTTTAAAAGTTTTAACATGATTGCCATTATTTTAATCTTTAATAGCAATCCCAAAAAAGAAAGGAAATATAAGTCTAGACAAATAATATTTAATAAAAAGATAAAAAAATAATGCAAACAAAAGACAATTTGATTATCTAAAAAACAAAAATTATACGGAAGAAACATAGACTAAGACCTTAAAATTTAATAAGCTAGTAATATTATAATCATACAGATCTAATATAAATTATTCAACTTGATCAACACTTGGAAGAAAATCATTTTTCATACACATTGTTCTAAAGCAGGATGTTTCTTGTGAATTGCTTATACAAATACCAGTACCCATTGATGGAGATTATTGTTATTCAATTTTACATATCTTACACTTAACTTTATGCTATTCTAGAAAGTAGTGAAAATTGACCAAAACAATGCAATTGGTAATGAAGGCAGTTGTAAGCGTGAGAATGATAATACAAAATGAGTTTGTAAATAGATAAATTTGTAGAGAGAATTGTAGAAATAGTTGATTATGTGAATAAAATAGCAAAGAAATTGTGTATCCATAGAGTTTGAAAAAATGAATTTTTTTCATTTTACCTTTGAAACTAGCCATTATATAATTGTTGGGGAGTAAAATTGGGGAAAAAATTGAAAAAAACATATGAGTTAGCTATTACGCCTACGTGGGCAAACTGTTAGGCTAACGTCAGTCAAATAATTGAAGCCCATGTGGATTGGCCTGGCCTAACCTGGATTGATCATTGGTGGGGCTAGTTTGGGTTGACAAACTTACTTACCCCTAACCCAACCCATATATACATAGATACTCAACCAGCTTAGGGGAACTTATACTGTGTATTCACACGTGCATAGTGCAACGTGCACTTGTGGCTATTAGTACTAAACAAATATGATCTGTGAATTTTATTGAACAAACAGCTTGTGAATACTGAACAAATAGATTTTTTATTCTGAACAAACATCTACGACTGTTTTCATGTATAGATGTATGTTAATTTTACATTTGTTAACAGATATTGTGATGATCTATAGATTTTATTAGATAAACAGCTTATGAATACTGTTCAAATGGTCTTTTTATTCTGAACAAACATCTGTGATTGTTTTCAGGTATAGATGTTTGTCAAATTTACACTTGTCAACGTATATTATGATGATCTGTAGATTTTACTAGACAAACAGTTTATGAATACTGAATAAATAGTTTTTTTTTTATTATGAACAAACATCTGTAACTGTTTTTATGTATAGATATTTCTATGAATTTTACTGGACAAACAGTTTATGAACATTGAACAAATATTTGTGACTATTTTCATGTATAAGTGTTTCTATAAATTTTACTAGATAAACAGCTTATAAATACTGAACAAACATACCTTAGAAATTACATAGATGAGGGTGCACCGTATAATTTGTGCCAGCTCAGACCTTCTACTAGAATAGGTGGTCTAGGCTAGGCTGGGCTAAGCCCATCCCATTTACCATGTTGGCTTGAAGTTAACTTAGTCTAATATGAAACTAAGGTTATGACTTGAAATTGATTTGGTCTAATATGAATAAGAGTATGGACTTTGAAACTTTTAATGAAATGATTCGAACTTATGAAATGAGATATTTTACGCATAACTAACTAATAATGTTAATTTTTTTACATGATTTTTCCCTTTTAAAATCCTGCATCTGTTTTTATTTTTCTATTCCAACATCTACATGTATTGTCCGACAAATTTTTGGTTATATAATTATTTCCAAAACATTATTAAACAAATTGCAAACAACATACAAACAAAGGTTCTACATATTTCGATGCTAATGCACAAATTTGGCCTATTAAAAGGAAAAGAAAAACAAAGAATTTTGAGTTCAAAGAGAGTCTCAAGTATTGGTACTTGCCTCTACTTCTTTTTTCTAATTAAAGAATTCTACATGTATTTGAAATATAAAAGATATAAATTAATTATGTCTTTCAAATGTTAAAAAAATTTAAATGAGATCATAATAATACCAATAAAAATTAAAATATGTTCTCCTACTAGAAATAGAAAGATGTATGAGTATATATTGACATCTTTTTAAAGCTAAAATCTCTAAAACTTAATGTTCTTATTGAATTTACGATATCTAATTAGTATATTTATTTGTGGTTAAAGGACATGCCATTTAGGATTTGGGATAGGAAAAAATAAACACCATGGAACGTTTGAAGAAAATAAATATTTGAAAGTTAAAAAATGCATGTAAATAAAAACTAATACTGCACCAAGATCAAGTTCTAAAATCACTGTTTTCTCTCAAAATTGTTTGAAAAATGCAACTATCACAGAAAAAATTATTGTGATAACACTATTTTGCCTCGTTATTTCTAACCTAAATCTTAAACTCTCCCATAAAATTTTAGTTTTATTCATGTTTCCTCTTAATCAAGTTTTGCTAAATAAAGCCTTGCTGTTTTATTTTCTTATTTGACTATTTAATTGACTTTATTTCTTTCCTTTTTTCTTTTATTTATTTAAGAGGGCAACTAATTGTGGAAATGTTAGGGCATTGGATTAAGAAAAAGATCAGAACTTAATTTGAGTGTGTGTATACAAATAAATATGTATATACATACATATGTTATGATAATTTTAAATAAATTTAATTTTTTTGAATCCCATATATAATGCAAAAATAAAAAATGAAGAAAAATATATTTATGACTTCCTACTAGATCACAGACTTTTTTCATTAAATAATTTTACTAATTATTTTGTGATTCATAATTTTTTTTCCTTTCTTTTCATTTGATTACCTTTCTTTAAAACGTAGAAACATGAAAGTATGCTTCAATCTAAAGTTTTGTTTGATAAAGAGCCCATTTGGCTAAGCTTATTTGTAAGTGTTTATAAGTAACTTATGAGCAAAAAGCTGTTTATAAGCAAGTGATAAATAAGTGGAGATGTGTTTGAATTATATATGCTTATAAGATGTTAATATGTTAGATAATATGTGCCTACAATAAACTCTAAACCTTAAGTCCTTATTCAAACCCCTACAATTCGAGTTTAAGAGTTAATCCAAAGTTTTCATTATAAGCTGATAATTAGAGCTTTTTATTCCCAGCTTATATAAGCTGCAGAAAAAAGTGCTTAAAAGATTCAAAAAAGACCAAAAAAAAAAAAGAAAGAAGGGTGATAAGTCATTGTTTGAAGATCAAGCATTAGCATACATTCTAACTTGAGAAAAATAGAATGAGGCCAAACAGACGGAAAAACAAAAACACTCGACCCTCATCCCCGACCCGAACCCGGCCGATATCACCATCCGGGTCGAACCCAATCCCGGCAGGGTCACGGCGGTCCAGGCTATCTCCGCCGCCCTCCGCCGCCCTTCTGGACCTAGAAGATTTCACCAGCTCGGAGATTCTCCAAGAAAGCAACCCAAGAAGCTTCCCTTACAGCGTGAAGCAACAATGCTGGGAGAAAGCAGATAAAGTTAAAGGTCGCGACCCGGACAGGTGGCGCCGAGATGCTTTGGGGAACATCGTTTTCAGAAAGCTCGTGGGCTGCCCTGGTTGCTTATGTCATGATTATGACCACATAATACCCTACTCTAAGGTACTATTATGTGATAAATTCTGGTGTTTTTTCTATGTATTCTTGTATTTTAAGGTTTGTGCAAGTTTTTTGTGTTGTCTGGTGTTGAATTTTGTGGATTTGAGGTTGTGGGTGTTTTTCTTTTTCTTTTTTTGGGGGTGCAACATGAGATTTTGGAAAGATGGTTGTTTTAGTTTTGAGCTAAAGCAATGGAAGGTAATGAAATCTATGAAGTTGCAGCGTGTTTTTATGTATGTATCCTGTGTAATCAATAATTGTTGTTTTAGTTTTGAGCTAAAATAATGGAATGTATTGAAATACATGAAGTTGCAGTTTGTGTTTATGTATGTATTTTGTGTAATCGGCAATTGTTGTGAGAGAACGAGTTAAATGCCCAATTTTTTTTTAAAAAAAAAAACCAAAATACCTTGTTTTTTAAATTAGCTAGTAAAATGCCACAAAATGCATGTTCGAGTTTCGGAAACTCGAAGATTGAAACTTTTTTCTTTTGAGAAGCAGATTTTTGTGTTTTGAAGATTATCATTCTTGTAGCATTTTACTCAATTTGAAAAACATGGCATTTTGGTTTTTTTTTTTTTTTAAATGAAATGGGGCATTTAACTCATTCTCTCCAATTGTTGTTTTAGTTTGAGCTAAAACCAATGAACGGTACTGAAATATATGAAGTTGCAGGCTGCTTTTGTTTATGTATTTTTGTAATCAGCATTTGGATTTTGTTCATGTATGGGCCTGTAAGGAGGTGGATTGAACTTTAGATTGTTTAAGTTTGGTTTGATCTATTATCAAGCTTGAGAATCTTATTCAAGCTAAGATGGTTAACTTAATAAACCATTGTTGAATACCTTTTGTCGAACGGATCAAAGCTTGAGGTTGAGTAGCTTGTTTGCTTTTAGATGATAAGTTATTGATGCAAGTTTGGATGGAGTCAAATAAGAGTTGGTGGTTTTGTCTACAAGTTTGTTGCTAACTTTGTATATTTCATGAGAACCTAAAGTGATAAGAGAGACTAAGTTAAGTTTTTCTTTGGATAAGCTGATTAAGATTCAAATGTGAACATTTGCAGGGAGGAAAAAGCACACTGGAAAATTGTCAAGTTTTGCAGGTAAGCACTTCATTTTTGTGTGAAAGAATTTCTATCTCTTGCTCTTGTATTGTATTTGATGTTCACTTTCCAATTTCCTGTGCCTCATTTGATTTGTTTCTGGGTTTACTGTACTTCTTTCACTTTCTATTTTCCCTTTTTCCGTATAAAATGAGAAGAGTTTTTTTCTTTTTTTTTCCCATCTTTTGTTATATTATCTAGCTAAAGGCCTTGGATATTTGGTAGCTAGGTTGTTCTGTTGCATGCTGTAGAGGCTGACAGTTTGATCAGCTTCTGCAAAACAAAAATTGTGTTATTTGCTCGTGGGATATGGTATTGAAAGGCTTTGGAGATAATGTATTATGCAGCAAAAATACCTTATCTTACTGACACACTTGGGCTTATGCTCGATGACACGGCAGTTCTAATTCCAGTTATCACTGGTAGGGTTTCAGGCCTTTCCTCCTAGGACCATCTAAAACAGTTTTGTTACTTCAAGCTTGGGCTGTTGCATCACTTAAGTGGCACTTATATATGTACATTCTGCATAGTATTTTATATTTCTCTGTGTCCTTTAGCATTTAGGGATGTTTTTGGCCTTCAGCCATTATGGATGAATTTTCTTAGTTTCATGAGCTATGGTCAAAGTTTCCTTTACATTTGAAGTTTATCCCAGGGTGCACTTTACCACACTAGAAAACTTGTATATCCTGGAACTGGGGATAATTACAATGTCACAACTCACAAAATTTTCACTTATCTCTTTCTGTTGTTTTACGTTATGAAACATTGGTTACTTATGTAAGGTCCCAAATCAGGTCGGGGGGGATATTTGATTGGGGGGATATTTGATTGGTTTATAAGTGGGTATTGAGGGCAAAATGAGTAACTTATGTTAACCATTTTGAGCTAATTGATTTGAGGTCAAAGTAGATATTTATTAATTCTGCCTTAGTAGTCTTCTCATGGGCTTGGGGTTTGAGCTCGGGGGTTAACATAATGGTATCAGAGCCCACTGCCAGCTATATGCAGGAGCTAAGTTATGTGCGAAGCAAAGTGCTATACCATTACACGATGGGAGCCTCCTCTTAAGCCCATATGAGCCACCTTTAGAGTCCTATACTGTTTGGTGCCAAGTGATTAGGGCCCTAACAAGGATGGCGGGTCCTCAACAAGCCGCATCAGGTTGAGAAAAGATATTTGATTGGTTTATACGTGAGTGTTGTTAGTATAACTAATAACTTTAGTAAACTTTTTTGGTTTAGTCCCTTTGGGGGTCTGGTTCGGGGTGTGACAGCTTGTGTTCCAACATAATCTGATTGCTTTGAGAATCCGGCCATTAGCCTCCAGGTTTTTTCAGAAAGTTGACTTGCACTCTTTTCTTAGAAGTTGTAATCAATCTCTGGGCCTTTTAATCGCGATAGACCTTTTACGAAATGTTTTGAGTTTGCTTTTTCTTCTCCCTCTGATATTGTTGATCTGCTGTTCCATGCTGTGGGGATAAGAGCATTGGTGACTGGCAATAAATCAATCTAATTTCCTATAAAATTTCCAAGTTTGAAGAAATGTACTTTGAAGCTGATGATATATATATTTTGAAGCTGATGATATTACTTTCACTCGTTCTGGTGTTTCTAAAACTAATGAATTACTAAGGCTTCTTCCAATGTTGTACATTTCCAGTACAAACCATGTCTAGCAACATGTTTCTCCCACATGTATGATTATTTGGATAAATAGGATACATGGAAGCATGAGTGGTAATGAAATATGTATCAGAACAAGTGACATCACATTCAAGTGTTAGTTTACATTTGCTCCTTTACTACATTGCTCATTACAATGAAAGGAACTTTAATATGTAACCCTAATGTATATGGCTTTAGGAGTCTTAGTCAATTCTTTATGTTACGGTTGCAGAAGATATTCAGTTGTGGATGATATACCATTTTCTCAGTTACAGTAAAGTGTTCTGGATGTATTGAAGTTCATGCTATTCACTTGATTAATCATTTATAATTTGTGATTTTAATGGATAATGTAACATTTAATCAAAGAACTGTATTCATTATTAATTTTTAAGAAATGCGTGTGAAAAATCATCCTCAATATGCCACCCTCAAAACTTTAAGTCTTATACTTCTGTTTCCTTTTTTTTTATCTGCAAATAGTAATACAGAGAGACCTATCTGAACCTTGATAAACACACATAAATGGCTTACCAGAACCACTGAATTTTAGTTCTACAATTTGTATAGTTGATACCCCTCTAGATGCATTTGTTGTTCATTCTGTCATTAGTGCTTTCCAGTGCCAAATGCCAAGTACTGGATTATATTTTTGTAGACACTTTCCTTTCTCCCACTCAAGACCACATGGATATGACCATAATGGCTAAAAGAAATACTATGATAGCATTGAAAAAGTAAAACAAGTAATGATTGAAATGGTTCTTTTTGCACTTATTAAAAATGCCATGCAAATTTCATTTGTTGATGTCTAATATCTAATCCCTTTATTTGACCAAAATGCCTACTCTAGAAGTTGTACATTAAATTGTAATTATTAGTTATCTGATTCATTTGATGTACTATTGCCTTTCTTGCTGCAGGCAACAGTTAATCGATCTAAGGGAAACCGCACGGAGCTCTCAAAAGCAGAGCTTATTGAGAAAAGTTCTTATTGCCGTGTTTCAGGTATTGTGTTTACGATCAGATTTATTCTGGAAAGAGAAAAGTAACTAGAGAAAAAGTATTTTAGTAGATGTTGAAGAACTAAATCTGCCGTTAATTATTATTCAACTGAAGTCGTCATTCGGTATTCAATAAACTGCAGGTCGTGATATGGATCTCCTTGAACTGTCAGCCTATGGAAATGTCCGCCGAGGACCAGACTCTGGTGGATGCAGCATTCAGTAATTAATTTATTGGCCAGCAACTTGTAAAATTGATATTAGCTACTCTAGTCATTTATCTTGCAAGTTGCTCAGCAAATCAGAGGTTATTGTCAGATGTAATGCTTAATATACTTGAATGGAACTGAATACTGGATATAGGATTAAATGATTTTGATAATCCACAAAGCATTCTCTTGAATGACTTGATTGTTCTTTTCCAGTGAGATTCTATTGTTTGGCTGATTCTCAGGTGGCTGGTTTCATAGAGATGACTTCCTTTATCCATTGACATGGTATGGTTAAATATTGAATTGCTTCCTTTCCGTTGACCTGGTAGTGGTTAAATGTTGAATTACTACAGAAAACAGCTCTGTGCTGGGGACATAGTTCTTTTCTGTTTAGTTCTTTTCTGTTGAAAATAATCAAACAACATCTCATGACTGTCATTAGTCTCAATGTCATAAGCAATGGGTGGATGAAAGCAGATATTACTCAGAGAGGTTTCCATGCATTTCCAGTTGTGAAGTGATTTCTAGTCCTCTCAGGACTGAGATGGCATAAAAGGGATACAACTACCATGAGGAAACCTTTTCTTTAAATGTGAAGAGGCCCTCATAATTGGTTTAGTCATTGTTAATGTTGTTGTGTTCTGGGAAGTCTAAGCTTATTGGTGTGCAGTTTGAATTCTTGCTGGATGGTTATTCAGATGCCCTGCTGAAGTACGCCAGAAATCTACAAATTTGTTTTCTTTCATCATAATTGATGGGGACTAGGGAACAGCAACTGTGCTAGGACATAGCATAAGCCCTGGCGACAGTTAAATTCTGGTAAGCATTTCTCTACAAACTTTTTCTTGTGATATTGCTTATATTACTTTTTAGCAGAAAGTATAATCAGTTTATTTATTTGATCTCCTAACTGAATTGATCAATTGAAGAAGCTGTTCTATAAGGCCCCACTCAAGATTAAGGAGTCTTTCAGGTTTTCTTACTGCAAGAGCTTTGTAGAGCCAGCCAGGTTCAATGCTGTTGTGATCTATTTCCTATTACTAGTCAAATGACATGAGCCTAGCACTGACAATATGTTGGTTGCAATTATGACATCAATGCTTCAGTCCTTTAATTAGCTATGACTTTAACCAGAGGACGATATGTTAATTGTCCATTAATTCAACCCCAGACCTGGTTGTGGGTAGGATGCATTCCCGGAGACAGAGTAAGGGATTTGGGCTTTCGTGATCTTCTGTCAGTCCCTCTCAAGAGACAGACAGCTGATAGGGAATCTGTCTCCAAAATGGAATTCTCATAGCCACTTTTTACTTGAACTATGGTATTTAGTCATGTTTCATCCAATAAGCTTGTTGTTGTCCAGAGCTTTCTATATATAACAACCTACTACCGGCACATCTCTTTTATCGTAGTCCTCCAAAACTAGCTTCTCCTGGATTTCCAAGTGCGCTGCAATTAGAGTTGGGTTTTACCTGCAAGAAGGAATGAGTATATACCACTTCATGTGGGTTGGAGTGTTAACCCTGTCTTGTAACTTCTGTGAACAAAGGCAAGGAAGGCTTCTGGCATTCCCAAGTCAAATGAGGCTTCTGTTAGCAGCAACCAGAGGCTTCTCTTAAGATATTATTGGACTTCCAGTCATTTCTAAATTTCAGCAAATTCAATCACGTACAAACAAACAAAAAAGGACCTGCTTACTTCCCTGAAAGTGCAGAGGTTTTTTCAGCGTACCATGCTTAAACCAAGAGTGCCGGTCTTCCTGAGACCTTCCGTTATTTGGTCAGTGGAAAAGCATTTTCACACACTGATGGTAAGCTAATGATTAATGCATTTGATGTTGCAATGCTTAGCATCTTTTGCAAAACTGCTTTATAGTTGTTCTTCTATTCTTCAAATGGCAAGCTACTAGAGTCTTGACAATAATTTCAGATAACACAACTTATGGCTTTCACTCTCTCACTTTGAAGGGAACAACAATGAGAGTAAAATGATGGGTTGCCAGTGGATCCATAGCAGTTGTACATAGATGGAGGGGACTTCATAGGGAGTTATACCTTTCCATTCAAATGGACACAACTCTTGAGACAAAGCGCTTTTTGGAATAATAGGTGCAATTATTCTTGAAGCGCCATCTAGCTGGGCTTTGATGGCAGACTTAATTCTCCGAGGAATTGTAAGGCTGTATATGGCATGCCAAGGCCAATTATCAGTGATCAGCTGAGGTGTTCATCAGTTCATTTTGAAGAGAGTTATGCAGCTGCATGTCACCTCTGCAAATAGATGGCAAGACTGAAAGGCTCCCTGGGACCCTTGAGCCTGTTTGGCTTTCTTTATTTTTACATGCTTATAAGTAGTTGGTGCTTATTGCATATAAGCAAGTGATATATAAGTAGAGAATTTTTCCGATAATATGTGTTTATAAGAAGTTGAAATTTTTGTAAATAAACGTTTACAAGTAGTAGTGTTTGCTAAAATGACTAACAAGGATCTTTTATTAATCAATGGTTAAACTATCTAATTTGTTGAAGGATAAAAAAGCCCTTTTTTTTTTGGTCAAACATGAGTCCTTATAAGCTGGGGAAAGAAAAGTTGGTGTACGTGGTTTATTTTTAAATTGCTTATAAGCACCTAAAATTCGCTAATAAGTCCTTGAACCAAACATGTCATATTTTTTTGGCTTATGAACTTGTTTGCCAAACACTATTAGAAATGTGTCTATGTTTTCCGTTAAGCTTGTTAATTTCCTTTTGTAATAGCTGCTACTATAGATAAAGCTCACTTTCTCTGTTGATTTCATACACGTTTACCATAGATTCTGTAGCTGCTGCTTTCGCATCATAACATTGCCTCTTAAACTCCATTCTCTTTTGCTGTTACGGTTCTTTGTTCTTTTTAATTATAAAAAGAGGATTAATAGTAGTTTCTCATTTATTCCCTAGTGATGGTTCAAATTCGAGGTTTATAGGTCCCAAGTGGGGTGTTAGTACTGAGCTACACCTTCCTATCTTACTTGGTTTTAAATAAACTTGCAATTACCTTTATTTTTTTTGTTGATAATAATCTTGGTGGTTTAGGTTGCTTAGAGGGCAAAATTTGAGCATGGTTTCAATTGCTTTTGAGAAGTGTCATTTTGGGTCTATATTGTTTGCGAAGTAACCAAAGTGGTCCTCAATTTTTTGTAAAAAGTGTTAATATAGTCTTTATTATTTTAAAAGCGACCCATTTGACCCTCAAGATTGTCATGTAGCTTAGACATGACCAATTTAAAGTCAACCTCTAAAAATATGGAAGTTGGTATTCAAAATATCCGATTCAAGTAGGCAAAAAGATGGCTGAATCAAAATAATTAGTATTTTGAGGAAAAAAGAAGAAAAACAATTTCTAACAATGATGTAAAAACACTTTTTTGAAAACCTTTTTTAAAATGCTCTAATTTGGAGTTTCTTGTTTTCAAGCTTCTTTTAGCTTTGCCTTTAATGTAAATATTTTTTTGAAAATTGGCTAAATAAGTTAGATTTGAATTTTAAATTCACCAAAAAAAAATATTTTTAAATGTTTAAAAATTAGGCCTTAATCCGCATTTGAATTGTTGATCTTGGAGCTTGATAGTGTTTTTTCTTAAAAGAAAAAAAAAAGCCAATCCCAACAGGCCCAAATTAGACTTGTATCATGCTGTATTATAAATGTTGTATCATGCTATATTTTAAATGTTATAACATGTCATTGCCAGTGCCACTACTATTATTTATAGATATACGTCTTCCTCTTCCCACTCCATTGGTATTGTGGCGTGCCAATATTGGTACTACTTACCTAATAGCAAATTCGTTGTTCATCAGCCTATAAAGCATATTAAAATTGATATTTATTTCGTTTGTGAAAAGTTAGTATCAAAGGATTTAATTCCAAAGTTCATATCTTTTGTTTACCGGTTAGCTAATATCATGACTAAAAGTCTTTTAAGTAACACGATTCAAGTCATACGTGACAAGCTCGACTTCAAATTTCCAATTTCACTTAACGGGTGATAGTGATAGGATTTACCTTACGTAATTTTCTTCACTTGGTATTTATTCTTGTGTTTATGTGTAAGGCATTGAGATAAGCTAAACTTGAATCATGCAACATTATAGATTTTGTACTAGCTCATACGATTGAATGTAGAGGAAAAACATTTTTCTAAAAACTCTTCAAAGCTTGTGTCTTTACCATTTTGGAAACTTCGTCCATTTCTAATTCTCCAATTGAGTTTATCCGTCAATTAAACGGTTTAATGGCACTAACAAAGCAAGTAAAAAAATGTCAAGTACATCAATCTCATTTGACTATTAAAATATATTTATTTATTCATGCTGAATAAGTGGTTACTACCTGTTTTAACTCCTACTATATATATATATATATATATATATATATATGTATTTGACGAACTTTCCAACTCAATGGAATTCGAACCCAAGATCTTATTTCTAGTGAATATAGTCCCAATCATTTGAATATTACTTAAACCCGACTCTTACTCCCAATATAATTTCTCATTTCTTTATAGAATTCGAAAATAAAATTTTAAATTATTCCCTAATTTCAATTGGCTGCCAACTTAACTCTAGCATTTGTCGTCTAAGAGTGAACCATTTTAGCTAAAACCTGTGTCAGCATTACACAAAATTTAAACCCATATAAATAAAAACAATTTGAAAGATATAGTCAACGGGTGCCAAACTCAACCCACTCAAACCTTTTTTCATTGGAGGACACTAAAGTGGACACATCATTATTAGTCTCATCTTTTTAACACTTGGGGATGAAGTTTTTTGACAAAAATCCAGGGTTTTAATTCGGTACTTATGGCGTATGGAATCATTTGTCATAGAACGTCACAAAAGCATTTTGTATTAAAATGTGATATTTTAACACCCACGCTTCAACCTTATTGGTCAAAAGCTGCCCAAAATTGCGGCATTGTCCCGACAAGGTAAAATGTTAGTTGTTTTTGTTTCTCCACTGCCTCCAAGATTGAATAATGTATTGGAATATAATTTATTGTGATTAAAAATCTATTTGTGTTTATTTTGATATATATTTAAAATAGAATATAATAGTCTTTTATTTATTTATTTATTTTTATGATGTTGTTATCCTCAAACTCAAAATCACTGAAAAATTGATGGAATTAATATGTGATATGCACATACAGCGTCATGTCAACTGGCGTTATAAAGATAAAAGATAATGGGTTGTTGTGTTTTGTTTAATCATTTTAAGAATGTAAGACTTAAATATGTTATTCCCTTGTGGAAGAACTATGAAACCCTCTCTCAAATTACAAGGAGAAGATACAGTGAAACTCCTTTGTGGTGGATAAGAGCGAGGACAATGGCCAAAGATAAAGGATCACCTATGTCATTTGCCCAACTACAACAATATTTAGGGTAAATTAAACAAATTATGTCTTATTTTTGTTACTTATAACAATCTCATCTCTTATCTTTTATTTGAAAGAAATTACCCATAATTGATAGTTTTGTGTTGCTTAAATGTCATGGATGCACATGATTTTAATCAACCTTCTTAAAAAGAATAAACTTTTGATTTACATGCACCTCACGTGAGATTTAATGTATTTTTTAAATAAAAAATAGATTTGAATTGATGGGGATACAAAACTAGTTATATAACTGAATTGATGGGGATACAAAACTAGTTAGATAACTAATTTCTCACGAATGAAAAGATAAAATTACTGTGAATAGCAAAAAGGTGAGACGATTGATGAATTTTATCCCTAATATCCAAGTGCCAAACACGAGAAGAATTTAAATATTTTTCATACTCATCTTTAAGTTTGACCACGTCAACTTATAAAGCAAGATCACCAATTCATCAACTTATTTCCTAATATTTGACCTAAAGGGCTGATGATGATGATAACTTTGGTTCACTTTTACCGTCCTCAGTTTTCTCCATGTATATGTCAATCCTTTCAGGGTCGTATCAGTCCCCACCATTGATGATAAAGGGATAAGTTTTAAATGCTTTTTTGCAATAAAGTGAAGCCTTTACATCCACGCCTTTCCTTTCTTTTTGTTTTTTTTTTTCCCTTTTATTTTTTGCTTTTCTTTTCTTGCTGAACTGCCTTTTTCCACGCAGAAACAAAGTTTTCTTTTCCCTTCTTTTCGAGACATTTTCATTCTTAAATTTGTCATTTATAGGAAAAATATCTAGTATACTTCCATTTTCGTTGATGCCAAATGGATCCAGCGTTTCTGACCGTACACATCAGAAGGGGGAAAAAGAGGTCACACCATTGGAGATGTTTTAACTCTTTTGTTTTGCTTGCCTCGGGCGATTTCTGTTGGACGGTCTTAGAACACGTGTCTTTTTCTAATTGGTCAGCGACAAGGTGCCCGAAATCTCCATGTCCCATCAAAATCATCCATTCAGGACTCAGAATAAATTTGTTCACAGTGTATCTCGGAGAATAAGATAAAGGTTTAGAGATAAAAAATAATTCACGGAAAGATGGCGTTATTAGTGCAAGGAAGAGAGTAGAAGAATTTGAATATATTTTCAACATCGTAACACTATGAGAAAGTTCAAATCCAAAATTGCTCGCCTTTGAAGTTAAGTTATTAGTGTTAAATGTTGCGCATGCATGGTTAGTTATAATAGTGACTCTTCTATCACTTGATAGCATCATGTGCAACATTTTTAAAGAGAAAGCACACAATCAAAATCCCTTAATAGCAATTCTTTTATAGTTTACAGTAAGATTATATGACTAAAACACGTTTCAGTCCTAAATGGTGGGGATATAAAATGCACCAAGGGGCTGACCTTTGCATTATCAAGTATTTTTCTAAATGACCTAAAATGCACTAATGAAACACAGGAAAAGAGGGGGGGGGGGGGAAGGGGGGAGGGCACCAATACAAACCAAAAAGTTTTTAGTGGAGCTTGACTTTGAATTGTAATTTCACTTGTGCTAAGTGTGAATTCAACCAAAAAGTGTGGTTGATTTTATGCATATATTCTTGATGATGCACATTTCCGAGTAATAAGCACTACCAAGTTCATTGTTGGAACAAAAAACCTTAATATTATATGTTTGTTGTGTACTAGGTCAAAGTTTTAACCAAGTAGATTGCATTATGCTGCTTCCACCTTGTTCACAGAGAACCAAATAGTCAAAGTTATTGATGTGATCTTCTTGATAGGGTCTAACTGTGAATCCAGAATATTCTGTTAGTAATAGTGTTCTTAGTTCTGAATATTCTGTATATTTTATTCTTCTCTATTTTGACAAAGTTGCTTAAAATCTTCTATAGTTTTGGATTTTGTTAATATCTATCATGGTAGAAAGAATGTTATTGATACCTTTATACTGTTAAAAAAATGTTTCACATCATCCTAACAATTGAAAGTTTTGTGCAACATTCTTTATGGCATAGGAGATTATTAGCGAGTTTTGAAACATAAGAATTTTATGTAACTTTGACATAATATATTGAAATAGAATGCATTTTACAACAATAAATATTGAAGTACTTCTGTAATTTGGGAATAAACACATAAAACTATTTGTAATTTATCTAGTTAGTTGATTCCTCTCTGTATTTTAAAACATACTATATTTTCCTCTTGTATTTTCGAAAAGGTGAATAATGTGATAAGTTTTAAAATACAAGAGAGTAATACAACTAATTGGATAAACCATAAGGAATAATATTCATTTTTCCCTTTGTAATTTCATGGAGTTAATGAAGTTTACTACCCTAAAACCCTAAATTTAGATCTGCACTTGACAAGATAATAAGATATAATGAAGACTACATGTTAAATTCTTTAAAAGAAACATCTGTTTTCAATTCTATTTTAAACCAAATGGTGGAAGGAGACTGACTTAAGAAGTTTGCCTTAACACACTTGAACAACGGTGACCTTAAGGCAATGATATTTGGCTGTTGTTAGGCTGCAGACAGTTTTCACTAGTCCATAAGTTGTTGTACCTATATCATCCGTATGTCCTGACTCAGCTAATAAGTTGTTGTCCTAAATCATTCAAGTGATATATACCCTGACTAGACCTAATATAGCAACCTTTTTTTAGACCTAATATAGCAACCTTTTTTCACTTCTTCCCCTCTCCTTTTCTTCTTTCTTTTTGTTTCTTCCTTGGCGTTTATGTGTACCATAGACTTTATTGGATTTCTAAGAGAGAAAAATAGGAGATCCACACAATTCAATAGTTGCATTTTTCTTTATAAAGAAGAGATTCCCTTTAAGCAATATTATGTCAAATTTATCTTAAAGTTACAAATTTCGTAGTGCACCGACGCACCTTAACAACGTGAGATGAGGATCCTCTCTTAGTTCTTGTTCGATCCTAATATTCTAACTTCAAATCTCAAATATGTATTTTATATATCACCAAATTTTAACCATTGATTTAAATAAAGAAGAGTAAGAAAATGAGAATAGAAATTTATTTTTGGTAGGAGTGAGGTATTTAAACTATTGATCAAGATTTAATGATATATAAAATACATATTTGAGATTTGAAGTTAGAATATTAACATGCACTAAATTAGTCAAAAGAAATAAATAAATAAATAAATATATATATATATATATATATATATATATATATATATATATATATATATATATATATATATATATAAAAGAGAGATAGAGAAAGAGTGACTTTTATTTTGGAGTGGCTGAGATTGTGCTGGTCCCTACCTTGAACAATCTGCAATGAGTTTACACCCACAACTTGAAGGTATGTCACATTCATGATAAGGGAGATTGTCACTCGTGCCTTCAAAAGGGAAGGGGGGCAACAGGAAAAAGAAAGACAGCAACAGAAAGGCAAAATTCCAAAAGCATTTATCAAGATATGTGCATGTGGAATTTTGGGTCCCACAAGAAAATAAACTTTTAAATTAAAGATGTGGCTTGCATTTGCTTAAGGCGTCAAAAATATCTGTGTGTTTTGTATTGGCAAGCAACCAGGTACACATACTTTTTCTGATATGGAAGTATCCATCAAAAGGTGTCTAAAGATAACTTTTTGTGGATTGGTTGCAATAGTGCAAAGCAATCCAAATGTCTTCATCAACTACAACATGAGGGAAAAACAAAACCATTTATCCATAGCCCCTTGACTCTTGAGGAAGTTATGATCTTATGGTTCAATTTTGCATAACCATCAAGAAAATGCATATCTTTTTATATGGGATCTTGCTTGTTGGATCAATGGTGGTCAATTATTCATGACAAAAATGATTTAAGTAATTTATTATAATTAGATATCCTTGATAACATTATATTGAATTGATTTTTATGCGAATAAGAAAGTAACAGACAAAGAAAAAGAAAAGAAAAGAGGAAAAGATGGAAACATTGTGAAGTTTTTAAGTTTAGCTTCTAGCCTATCCTGACACATCTTCTACTTTCTTTGTTCTTCCTTTGCAACTTTATCGCATCTTTCACTTCTGCAATTTGTTTGGTCTTGAAAAGGGAAGGAGAGTTGGCCTTTTTCCACAAAAGTTCAAACCATCTGCATGAAGGAAGGGGTTAAAAAATTCAGTGCTTCACTGGCAGTGGCCACAGTGGAAGTCACTTAGAGCTCAGCATGATCATAAACAATAGGCATTATTGATAATATACTGCAGTTCACATTGACAGCTTCCAGTTCAAAACCTAAGACAAATAAATCGATATAAATATAGTTTATCACTATTGAATCTCTACTATTGAATCTCTATTATAACGTTATAAAGTTATAATATTATAAGAAGATCGAGTCAATGAGGAAGTGGTATGTCATTAAAAAGAAGACATAAAAGAAAAGTCTCAAAACTGGATCTCTTTATTTATTCAAGCCACAACTGAAACTGGAAATAGATCCGCTTTCCAGAACTAACATGAGAGTTCCATCACATACAACATCAAGATTCTGGTGCAACTAAATATCTTTCCCCTTTCTCTCCACTTCTGATGTCAGTACTATCTTTATAAAGATATATACAAGAAAACACACTCAACCAAGTAAAAAAAAGGGAAAAAAAGACCACCTGTTCATAATGTTACAAGAAAATATGAGTTAAGATTCTACAAAAGCTCTTCCAAGCTATAGTTCACGCAACGCTGGCAGTGGGCACTTGGAGCAGACTCCTACCTTTTATCTGCCCAGAGGACCCTGCAAATGTCCGTACAAGGCTTCGAAATCGATAAAGACCCTAATGGATCAAAGGTAAGGCTTCATTTCAGCAGGAAAACCTAGCATTCTATTCCTTTCCAGCAGGAGAATGATGTTACTATTAGGCTGTCTCTTGGAAGTTGAGGGATCTAGATAAGGCTGCAGGGTTAGCCTGTAACACAGGGGAGGGAGTGTTGACATGTTTCTTCTTGTCTGCCTTTGATTGAAAAGCATTAAAAATGCCTCCTTTATTGACAGAATCATACTTGATTCCAAGAGTTGCCCATATTGAGCTTTTTGCAGCTTCATCAGGATCATCAATCCTCAAAGTTTTTGGAACTAAAATAGATGCTTCGGATTTCTTTGGTGATGATTGTTTACCCTCTGGAGTATTTTGTTGAATCAATTCGCCATCCCTTGAGTGCTTCCCTAGGGTTGGTGAATTAGGACCAGAGCTTGATGCTTTTTGGCTGGCTGTAGGAGATGTAGGAGACAACCATGGAATACTCCAAGGACCGGGAACACTACAATTCCAGTAAGGTGCAGGGTAAAATGGCATGGGAAATCCTGGGGGGCAAATGGCCGGCACAGGAACAGCAGGGTTCCAAGGGAAAGGCCAAGGGACTCCCGGGAGGCAAGGAATTGGAGATGGGAAACCATTCATATTCTGTACCACTGGTTCTTGTGGACCATTTTTACCTCCATCCACCGTTGAATTCGAAGTCGTGACAGAAGATCCACTGGAGCAATCATCACCATTTTCTCCACCTTTGCCCGGAATCGGTATCCCCTTCTCAAGTTTATAATATCCATTTCTAGTACCATTCTGTGCCTTTTTTTCTGTAAGGTTTAAAACAGAAGCCATAGATTCACAAAGTGGTAAGTCAGGGCCAAAGGAAAGGACAGTGCCTTTAGTGTTAAAAGTTGGGTGATGGTAACCATTTGGAACATCAATTTGAGCTGCCTGGAGGGCTTCAGATATAGATATATGCCGACAGTGCGGAGCAGAATTCTTGTTCTTCCGTCTCCCAGCGCCAACGGGAACATTCCTCATGGTACCTCCAGCAGTCCAATATCTTTGGCAACTCTTGCAGAAATGACGAGGCTGGTTAACATTGTAATTATTATAATAACAGAATTTCGTATCCATGCTGTTACACCGGGGGCAGGGTAGAATTTTGTCAGGCTTTTTCAGAGGTTTTTGTTGTGAATTCATTCCGTCGCCTTGATCTTTTTCATTCTTTGAAGGTTCTACTGCTGTAGAATCCTTATTGTCCTGTGGTTTTCTGGAATCCTCATCCGATTCCGGTAAAGCATCAGGATTTTGGGATTCTTCTTCTTCCTGCTCTTCTCCAGCTTCACAGAGCTCTCCTGCTAAACAATCCTAGATATTCAAACGTAGATTTATATAAGTTCCCCGGAAGATTATAAAAAGACCTAAAATTTCGTAATTAAACAAATCAGCATACTACACCATTAGCACATAAATAAGCAGTCACCTAATGACATGCCATAAAAAATCTTGCACCATTCTCAATTAGAAAAAACAGGGCACCTGGACAATTTCGATTGGAGCTAGTCTTTTCAACAATTTTGTTTTATAAAAACAATGAATAGTAAAGGACAAATCATGAAAAGCAACAAAATAAGTATTACACATCACTCTCTTGAAACAGTTCTATTTAGCTACTTAATTCAGAGAGGAGAGTAAGGACTGAAACAATAAGCAACTTAAAGAAAACAACTCTACCAAATCCCTTAACTCTTTGTACTTGATTAGCATACTTCCAGTGAGCACTTGTTTCAGAAAAAAATAAGGAATTGAACAATTCAAAGGAAAAAAAAGTTATCGAAAAATATACAGATCACGAAAAAACAGAGATATTCCGAATAATTTTCTTACTATAAGGTCAAGAATTGAATTGTTTACTTGAAGAAAATCAAATTGATTATGTCTAGATCCAGAAACTAAGCTATATAATTTTAAGAAGCAAAATGGAGGTGGAAGCTTCTAGAACAAAGAATTCTTGAAGTCATCAAACAGTTCCAAATTGACAAAGTTATAGAATCAGCACTGGTGAACTGGTTAATAAAGGGCATCCAAAAGAGCTAAACACTTTGCAGGTGATAAGAACTTCGTGGAAATTCTTACCAAGAAATTAAAAATCAAGAAAACAAACTAATAAATTTGGTAATCATACAAATCCATTATTTTGAGAAAACAAAGAAACCCATCTAAAATCTACAAAATCCAAGTGATAAATGGATACTCCATGCCTTTACAAGGTCACCCATTTTCCTAAACACTGATTTCTTCTGCACAAAATTCGCCTTTATAACAAGAAAAAAAAAAGAAAATATATTTACGAAACAGAAACTCGTTTATAAAAGGCGTAAATTTTTAGATGAGGTGGTTAATTTACGAAAATAGTTAGCCAATAAATTAGCACCAAAGAACATAACTGAATGCTGGGAAGAACTAAATCACACAGAATTTATCAGTGGAAAAATCGCCATTAAAACACCAAGAACTCATAGCTTTACTACAACACACTCTTAACAAAAACTAAAAAAACCCAAAAAAAAAAAGAAAAAGAAAAATCTCTCTTCAATTTTTTTCCCCCCAAACTATTTTAGCATCAGGGTCTTTCTCAGATTTGCTAAAAACATCCAAATAAAAACACTCCCATTTTTACCCAAAACACACACACACACACAGACAGAACATAACATTACCATATTTACACAAACATATAAAAATGAAATGAAAAGAAATATTACCTTATTGTTTTCTTGCATTTCTTCATCCCTATCTTCACCTGCTTCATCAGCTTCTTTATTCACTTCATCATCATCTTCTTCTTCTTCTTTGCTCACTGTCTTTCCTTCCGTTCCGTGTTCGTGATCAGATCCAGAGCTGTTCTCATCACTAAAACCACCACCACCGGCCTCGCCGGAATCCTCGCCGGCGGTGACGGCGACAAACCCCGGCGACACCCTCCCGTTCTCCGGCAAGACAATCTTCTTGCCAAACAACCTGATCTCCGAGTCCTTTACCAGTTCCTTCATTTTTTTTGCGTCAGCAGAAAAAAGTATCTCCGTCGTCAACGGCGTCGCCGGCGGCCAATCCGGTGTCGTTTTGGTCTGTGATATGCGTGTTTTTTATTAAAGTTTTACAGTGCAGAAAAAGAACAAAAGGCTTTGCTACTACCAGGCTACCTGGAATGCTTTGTTTTTTGAATGCGTTTGTTTAAATTAAGTAGGGAAGAAAATGTGGATGCCACGTCAGCACGTGATTGAATTTCTCAGCCACAAGTTTTCTTGTGGCCCTTGATATTGTATCTTTTGCTTTGCTCTCAATTACACTCCCAACTATCTACTTTAAATATAAATAAACAAATATATAAATATATTAAATAATATTTGGATTCTCATTTTAGTTATGTTTTCTTTAATAAAGGGGCTTCTATTTTTATTTTTTTGATACACTGTTCGGTAGAAAGATTAATAAAAAAGCATTTTAATACTCGCTTCAAGAAATTACATTATGAAAAGTTGAGATAAAGGAAAAAAGTTGTTAAAAAGTGAAGAACGACACCTTTATTTTAGTATTTCATTTAATAAATCGTTCTGCTATTGTTTAGTAACTGTTTTGTGATAAGGCCATTTTCTAATATTGATTTTTATTTGGAAAAACATATTCTATTACAATATTTAAATTGATTTTTAAAAAGCTAAAAATTAAAAAAATCAATTTTAATTTTTTTTTCAAAAATCAGAAATTTTAGTTAAAAAAACCCTCTTGAAGAAAACCAATCCTAATGGGCTTTAAATTAGTCATGAATCTAAGTTAAAAGGAACGAGTTTTTGAAAAATAAGAAAATGATACTTTTAGTATTTTGCCTTTTGTTTTAAAGTTAGGGAAATTGGGAATTTTCTTGTTTTTGCATTGGCTTTTAAAATTAATTTTTTAAATAAGTTTTTGAAAATTATTTTAGAAAAAAAATATATTAAGGAAATTTATTTTCAAAATAACTTTTTAAGGACAAAAAAAATACATTTGGGAGATATGTTCTGAAATAATTTTGGTGAACAAGAAAATAATAAACCTATTTGGTTGCGTATGTTTTAATTTTTTTTTCAATTGAAGTAAATGAGACATTACTTATGTAATTTAAATATACAGCAAAGTCAAAAACTTAAATTCGAAAAGGAAAACTATTCCTCTCAACAAAAATTCAATTTAATTTCATTAAAAAAATATGTGAGCCAGCTTTATTTGAGTGTCACACTCATTAATTTTGTTTTCAATTAATGAAATAATTACCATTGTTATTCAACAAATTACTTTATATTAAACATTATAACCGATTCTTGAGTAGTGATATATGGCTTAGTCAAAACAATGTGCCTAAGTAGATACGTATGAGAATCAAACTTCTATTATAAATTAATATGATGATAACAATGAGAACATGTGATTTTGGTCATATATTTACATATATAATATTATTTCACATAAGGGTTGTGAGGATTTATATTGCATTCATACACTAAATTCAAAAGAATTATAAAAAATATCTTGAGTTTACAAATGTCATTGAAGGATAAGAGGCAAAGGAAAAAGACTCAAAAAGAGACAAAAAATGGTGGATTTGTGAAAGTGAGTATGATTTTACTTTTAGATTCATTCCTTGATAATACTACAATATTGTCATTTTTTTCAGGGTACAATATTGTCATTAATGGTAATTTTACAATATTGTCATTAATGAAAAGTTATTTCCTCTGTTTAATTTATTATCTGAGTAGAAAGAACGAAAGAAAAAAGTACTGAGAACATCTAAAAGATTTTTTCTTTTTGAGTAACAATTTTCTTCACTCCTTTTTATGAATTTTTTTTATTTTTCCTGGAAAAAAACTGCTTTATTTTGATCTTATATGTTTCAAGATGAATCTTTTAGTTATTGAGGTCTAGATTTTTCTTTTTTGGATCAGTAGTTATTGAGGTCAAGAAATGAAATAACGTTAATTTAATTTTTCTTTTGATTATAAATAGTATATTGACAATTAAAGTTTATATATATATATATATGAATGTTGCATGAAAGAAAATTGTTAAATTTTAAGACGAAAAGTAATGATTAAACTAATAGTATCTCAATTCAAAAACTTTACAAAATAAAAATTCAATTTAAAATATAAATGCAGGGGACATTACTAATATTATAACTGTAAAAGATAAAAGAACTTTTTTACACCTATTTACATCACGCAACTGAAAAAAACTACTCGTTTGTTGCACGGAAAATGCGTACACTCACTTCGGGTGTGTACTCAAGTTAGTTGACAAACTATTAACGGTCTGGTGACGTGGCAGATGGGGAGCAGAGTCGCACGTTGGTAGACGCGAACTTTTAGGTTTGTCAAACGAATGAAGTCTAGACCAATCAGGCTCTGACAACACACACACACACTCCAGCTACTTTATGGTATTATTGTTGAATCTTCGCTTTAATTCTGGAAAGTACATTTTTAAAATAATATAATATAATAATATTCAGTTCTTGTCTTTTCTTCACTAGCTGAACAGACTGCTTGTAACTATTCATTCCACATGGTTACAATATTTATTTTATATATTCTGTAAAGACGACAAAAAATACATATATATATATATTATATTATATTATATAAAGTCCATATACCTGCTGATCTTACGATAAAATCTCATGTTCTTAAAAATGGTATTACAAATTGGATATCAATCGAGTCTTGTACATTGCGTGTCACTTGTGCAACGAAGGAGCCGGACATTTAAAACAGGGAGAACGAAGTCTTAATAAATTTTTTTATCCAAAAAAAAAATTAATCCAGTATTGTATTAAAAAAATAACCCAAATATATTATCAAGGTTAAGAGAAATTTCATCATTATGAATAGAGTAAATTGCATGTTATCCTTTTGTAGTTTGACCTATGTACACTATATCCTTTGTAATATCAAAATTAGCTATTTACTCTTTTTACTTTGACTTATGTGCACCATACTCTTGTAGTGTTAAAACTATTTAAATACCTCCTAAACTTTTTAAAAGTGTGCAAAATACCCTATTTACTATCATTGGTATATATAGACCAGAGTACAGGGAGTAATATGTAATTTATTCTTATAAATATGCAAGTATTTATTTCATAAATTATCCATGACACATCAAACGAAAAAGAATGACTCGTATCTGAAAATATTAGATTACATAAAAAGAATGACTATTACTCATCTATTGAGCCTCTCCCTTCCCGCAAAAAAGTTAGATCAATACCTTAGTGATCCATCGACTGTATCTTTTTATAAGAAATATATTATTACCAAGATAAAAGATTATTAATAAAGATGTGTCAAAGTTTAAATCTCACCCATTAAAGCTCTAACGAACACTTAGATAACATTATTAATCATTAAACATGAATTAGATAGTCAATTATATTTAAGATTTTAGATAACCTATTAAGTTTTGTTTGAAATATCTTATTAACCCTAAATAATTGTGTTTCTCAAATGTTTGCTTTTCTTTTATTTCAAGTCTTCTCTCTCTCTCTCTCTCATCTCTCCCAATAAACCTTTATACTGTTCAATGTCCCTAGAGCTAGGACAGGAAGATATTTCCGGTAGTTGTGTAATAAATTAAAAAGAAAAGAAAAGAAGAAGTAGTCATGCAATAAATATGCCGAAAAAAGAAAAGAAAAAGCAACAAGAGACAAAATGATTATTCTAGACAGTTGACCTCAAATGTAACGCCATAAACTGCAAAGACAGATGGAGGTAACGACCTAAAATCATGTGAACAATTTTTTAGGGTAAATTGCATTATTGTCCCTCATGATTTGCGAAATGTGCATTACATACCCTGTAATTATGAAATTAGCCAAGACACCTCTTATGATTTTAAGGAAAAAACACACGTCCCCCTAGAGCTCATAGTTATTAGGCTTTTTACGATTACTGTGCAAATGTATAATTTAACCCTTCATAGTTACCAAATTACAATTGGTTTAGGGGGATAACGTGTACATTTTCAAAACTACGGTGAGTGATTTGTAATAAAAAAAATTAAAAAGAAAATCAACCTCCACCACTATCCCCTCTCCCGTCAGTCACATCTCCTCTACCAACCCCCTTCTTTGTTAGCCATATCTTTGCCACACTTTCAACACAATGCACACATACATAGCGAACACATACAGTGCACACATATCAAACACATAAACAACGTATACAATGAAAGAGATTAAATTATCAGTTCCCAAATGCAAAGAAATATCTTTAGAAATAGAAGTAATTGTGGGCAGAGACGCTACACTGCTAGAAGTATTTTTGTGAGTAATAGCAAAAGAAGATGTATCATCAGCTTCTTTGGAAGTCATCTTCAAATTGCTAGCCCTCTTGCCTTACTATTTTTTGTGATTAATCATGTGATGCCATGAAAGAGAAAAAGATTTTGCACATATGGAATTCATAGCTTTGTATTCCACTATAAGGAGCTATGTACAAAGATAGTTTTACAGTCTTAGTGACTCTAGGAAAGTATATTTGAAAATTCACAAAAGATTACAAATGATAATTGAAAAATACAACACAATAATTAGTGAATTATCTAATCATACAAAGCACACACTGGATGCACACACCAATAGGGATAGGGGAGTGTCGATGGGAATGAGGTGGGGGTGCCAATGGGGAAGGGGGTAGGGGATGCAATGGGGAAGGGGAAGGGTGGCTGACGGGGGTAGGGGGATGGGTGCTGATGGGATGGGGGGTGGGGGTGCTAGGTGCAGTGGTGGGGTGTGGTGCTGCATGGGAGGTGAGGTAGTGGAGAAGAAGATGAATTTTTTTCCTTTTTTTAAAGTTTTTAATAATATCTTTTATATTAACATTTATCAAAGGCAAAATAGTTCATTCATTATATTTGAACTCAAAATAAACAAGCAACACCTAGTTACACATGCGGGAAGCTTAAAAATTGTCAACTTGGAGGAAATACTAAAAGAGGGAGTTGACGTACACTTTTCTTAAATTTATAAGGGGTGTCTTAGCTAATTTCGTAACCACATAGTAAGTGGTGCACATTTCACAAACCACAGGGGGTAACAATGCAATTTACCCATTTTTTTATTAGTAAAAACATTAACAAATTGTTAGCTGATGATGGTCTTATAGCATGTTACTAATTGGATGCTTGTGTGGCGCACGGAAGTAGATTCTCTGTAATTAGAGATAATTTATAGGGTAAAAACCTCCAAACCCCCCATGTTATACCATAAGTGCAAATTACCCCCTGTCTTTCTTGAACCACCTTATATCACCCTCAACGTTTCTGAAACAGTGCAGCAGACCTCCTTCCGTTATTAATTCCGTCCATTTTGATGAAGAATGAGCTTCACACGCGTGTAACTCGACTTGTTATGCAATATAAACATTAGAATATATTTACAGTACTAGATTACCCTTTCTTAGTCACATATAAGCCCAGACATATCACCGTCTCCATCTACCAACTACTTCAACTTCGAAATGCATTAGGTACTGTTTAGGGTTTCATTTTTATTGTTAAGTTTTTCTTCTTTACTTTAAAATACCATCTGCTATTGTATTTCCTTTAAACCATATGCAATAGCTATTTTGAAGTTCCATTGTGTTGTGTGTTCATGAGCTTAACTTTGTTTCCCGATGATTATTTTCGACCCTTTGTCACCATTTCTAATTTTGATAATTTTTTTTGCACTGTGTATTTTGAAGCAGCAAAGCATGTCGACCAGTGCATATAAAGGTTACTATGAGTACCTCGAAGAGCTCTTGCTTGATCTTCAATTTGTGCATGTTAAGTGTAATTGCAAGCATAACAAGAAAGCAAACCTACATATTGTCTTGAAGTACAAACCTTCAAAAGGTCGCATGTTCTTTTCATGTCGAGTATGTAAATTCTTCATGTGGTGTGAGCCAAGAAAGGCCACTTGGAAAGGCAAAGTGCTTGATTTGTACCCTGGTGTGAGCCTTGATGATGCAGAAAGTGATGAAGCATCATCATCAACTTCCGTGAAAAGCTCCAATACGAAGAAAAAGAAGGAGAATGAGGATGGTGATCAGTTCATGAAGTTTCTGTGTCTTGTGCTGCTGCTGGTTGTTAATATTTTGTTGTTCAAGTGATGTAATAGGGTTATTTTGTTGGTTGACATTGTGTTAGTTGTACTAAGTGACAATATGTGTCATACTTCTATCTATTTCAATCTACTTAGGTGTTCCTCTGTGATTATCTTCTCCATTATTGGACTGACCAATATATTTGCACATTAAGTAATCAAAATGATAAGAGAAAAACCACTTTCAAAAAGCACATCAAGTAACAAAAAGATAGATTCATTCAATCTGTATCAGTATATAACAAAGTGTTGCCATTTTATCATAATGGTGTTGCACAATTTCTGCCAAAAATCTACTATAGTATGTAGCAGCAATGTAGTAAAACAAAAATATTAACATATTGCTATCCTAGTTGCTTAATACAAAATGAAACCAAAGTGAATTTTCTAACTTCCAACATCATAAATAGACACAAAATGAACAAGAGTGCAAGTCATGGTCCCCAAATGCATTGGTTGATTGTTCTTGAAGTAGAGGGTCTTGAAATGAAAGTTGTCAAAGTACTTCCACCAGTGAGCGCATCATTTCTAAAACTAGCGTAAATCCTACCAGTGTGTGCACCAGCATCTGTAGCCTCATTTGGAGTTGCAGTTGTAACCTTATTTGTACCAGCAACTGCAGTCTCATTTGCTCCATTTCTACCTCTGTTCCTGCCAACTCCATAGCCATCATTCCTGCCACCTCTACTACCACCATTCCTGCCACCTCTCCTACCACCATTTCTACCACCTCTACTTGTATTTGTAAATGATTTTTGAGTGATGGGTGGCTGTTAAAAGATAATTAATATTTAAGTCATCTATTAAAAGTAAGTGAACAAGTAAATAAAAGTGATCATTATGGCCACCATTACTTGCATTGTTCGTAGAAGGTGCATGCTGATTTTGATCATTGTTTATAGAAGATGTAGGCAGATTTTGATTGCTATTGTTGCCTTGCATATTTGTTCCCTACGTAAAAAGTGTAAAATTGTAAGTGAATAAGTAAATAAAAAGTGCAATAGAAAATGGATATAAAAGCTAATACCCTCAAGAGAGTTGAGTTTGGATGAATTGGATTTCTAGAAGTCTTCTTGTTGTGTCCTCTTTGCAAGCATTTTCTACATGTTTATGTCAGCCCCTTCCTTGTAGACATATTGTTGCAACTTTGTCCCTCATTAGCATTCCTTTTCCTTGCTTTGGGTGGCTTACTAATCCTTTTATTAAACATTGGTGGGACAAATAGTTCTCCACCTCCTTCCACATAGTCATGTGGTCTAGGAACTGCATGAATCATATTCTCATACACAACCATGTATACATTCTTTGAAAAACAAGCATCTACATAGTCTTCCCATCTTTTTCCATACTTATTTATGCATGCCAAAGCATGACAACAAGGATAACCCATTAAATCAAAATTGCCACATGTGCATGTCTTGTTGTATAAGTTTACAACATACTTATTCCACTGCTGCATAACCTCATGTTCTTCTTGGCCACACCAGTTTGCATTCCATCCTCTTGCAGCCTCATTCAATCTTCCAATCTTCTTAATAATGTTAAGGCATATAATACCCTCATACTTCTCAATGGCAGCCTTCTTGACTTGTATCCTTGCCATTAACTTTACTCTAATTTCCTCCCACATTTTTATACCGGTTTGTCCCTAGCATCAATGATGTAATTGTTAAACGACTCACAAATATTGTTCACCATGGTGTCACACTTAACTGCAGTAGGAAAATATGACCTAGCCCATTGTTCCGGACTTATCTTTCTCAACCACTCAACTGCAGTCTCATTATCACCAACTTTTGGATCAGTTTTCTCAATATGCTTCATTGCCCTTTCAAACTCCCTTTTATTGCATGTTGAAGCATCTTTCCAAAACAAATGTTTAAGTGCTACATCTGAAAACTTTTTCTTGAAATTTTGGTACTTGTGCCTTATGCAACATCTGTGATGTATCCTTGGATACTCATCATTAAACACCTCATACAAACCTTACTGCCTATCTGAAATATACACCCAACCCTTCTCATATGGATTTCCAATCATATTATGTAACTCATTTAGAAACCAAGACCATGTCTCTCTTCTCTTAATTGGAACCATAGCCATTGCAATTGGGAACATATTGTCATTCCCATCTCTCCCAATAGCAGCCAACAACTATCCCCCATATGGTGTCTTTAGAAAACAACCATCAAGCCCTATTATACCTCTACAGCCAGCCATAAACCCATTTTTCATTGCAGCAAGACAAAAAAACATTTTTTCAAACATAGGGGTAAGGAGATTGGTATCCAAACATATAAATAAAGTGGTGCCAGGATTAGTTTCAAGAACAGTGGCACAATAATCTCTCAACGTGCCAAACTGTTCAATGCTATCCCCTTCAAGTTCCTTTAGAGCTGCATGCTTTGCTCTAATTGCCTTGTATTTACTGCAATTCACTTTTACTTTTGCATGTATACTTGTTTGTAGCTCTGGAATTGATTAGTCTCTATCTGTCTTCACCATTTTTACAATTCTCTTCCCCAAATACTTATAATCTGCATGGGAATTATCATCTCTATGTCCACAATTATGACTGCCTCTGAGAGTTTTAACTTTAAAGGTTGTACCACCCATAACAGGAGATGCATGAAGTCTCCAAGTACACCTATGTGTTTTGGCATGCTTACAAACTGCTGTCACTCTAATACTTTCATTCTTAATCAGTGTATAGTCTATCCCTTTCCTAATACACCAATCTTTAAACACAAGTCTAAATTCTACAATTGACCCAAATTTAATTCCTTGTTCAAGCTTAAATGTTTTCATGTTCACACCTTCTTTGTATTCAGGAAAAGAAGGAAAATCTTCATTATCATCTCCCTGGATATTCTTTAAATTATCTACATCTTTTTCTGATAAATCACTGCACCATTCTTGCTGGTTTTCCTCATATACTTTTCTTTTCCTTTTGCCTACCATTTTTTTTCCTTCTTTAACCTAGTATACCTCTCTCTGTTTGAAATCTCATCATCATTATCATCACCAATGTTATCATTATTTTCAATATCATCAAAAGCACAACTAGGACTATCAGAATCAATATCAGATAAAGAAGTCTCATCATCAGTAGGCAAAACATAATCAGAATCATCTGAATCTGAAATCATAAAAACTTCAGCATCACTTGTTGCATGTTCATTGCCCAAATCATTATAATTTTCCTCTTCTTCACTAACTACATTAGTTTTATTAACTTCAGGCCCTCCACAATTACCATAAGTCAATGTAGCTAATTTCTAAACTCTATTAGGATTAGGATTACATATGTCCAGTGGTTCATATTCATCAACAACATACACATAGGCACATGGACAACGATTATAAAGATTTATAAAATCCCTAACCCCATCATCTCCTTGCAATAACATAACCCCCTCATCTAATCCCTTTCTTGGCTTAGTATAGTAAATAGATATGTTACTGCCTTCACCACCCTCTCCCAAATACATGTCATAAAAGTCAAATTCACACAAGAAATCAAGACATAAGCTATCAAACCATTTTTCCTTTCCTCTCACGTACTGAAGTGTAGGATTATTAACCAATTTACCACCAATCCACATTTTAACATCGCAATAACCATCCCTGATACCGAATTCACACAAATCAAGGTCATCCATTCTGAGAAACAAAAATGGCAGAAGTAAACAGTATAAAACCCTAGTGCATGCAACATATAACATAGTCGAAGACATAATATAAAAAAAGTAAGTAGTAACGAGGACCATTTAACATAAAAAATACAGAATCTTCGACATTTTTGTACCCCACGAACCATACAAAATTGAAGATAATGTCGCTAGTTTGTCCCTTTCAAATAGGGCTACGGGGACCATTTCACATATAAAATAAATTGAAAATGGAAAAAACAACAAAAAACACAAACTTTTTTTACATGGAAAACGACACAATCAACTTTAAAAAGTAACAAACACATACCTGTACAATCGTCTTCTCGATCCTCTATATCTCCTAGCAAGTTCAAAATTAGATACTTCAATCGCCTTGAAAAATGAGAGAGAGAGAGAGTCTTCAATACTGTAATTTAGGGCTTAACCGATTCAACGATTGAAGTCTTTCAATCGATTTAGGGCTTAATCGATTTAGGGTTTTTTTCTTGTAAATGAGAGAGAGAGTCTTCGATAGTGAGAGAGAGTTGAGTTTGTGGTGTCAGGTGTGAGACTGAGGTAAGGGTAAAAATGTATATTTACTTTAATTTGTTAACGGTGTTGACAATGTAAATAAATGTAGTGCGTGTGCACTGTTTCAGAAACGTTAAAGGTGATATAAGGTGGTTCAAGAAAGACAGGGGGTAATTTGCACTTATGGTATAACATAGGGGGGCCTGGAGCTTTTTACCCTAATTTATAATAAAGATTAGTACGACAACAACAATTGAAATTAGTTGAAATAACTATATTTTAAAGCTATATAATAAGAAAGAGATAAGTACAAATAAATACTTCTATTTGGATAACCTTTACAAATTTAATGACTCTTATTATACGACTAAGTAGTTCTAGTTAGAGGTGTTCTTTGGGGAATCCTTGCCCCAATTTTGGGGAAAGAATTTTGTTTCATTCCCCACCCCAATTCACCAATGGAGAGCGCAATTTGGGAAAATGAGGAATGGGGAAAAAGTATCGGGGATTGGGGAATCCCGAATCCTTTAAAGAAAAGGTTCAAAACTAATTCTACTACTAACATGCCATTTTTTTACATCTTCAAGTCTCAATTATCAACTAATTCTACTATGAAGTACTAATATGCCTTGCTGAATATATAAGAATCATCATCGTTAACAAAATCATTCTAAATTTAAACTTTAAAATATAAATAAAAATATGCATTCAGATATGAAGAATGAAGGTAAAAGCAAAAGAGGGTAAGAGGCGTGATTTGTGAAGTTATCTGGACTCTGAAACCCAAGTTTAGAATATATATTTACATAAGAAAAAGGGTTAAAAAATTTAAGATATATTATATTAATATATTATAACATATATAAGATATTATATATTTACACATACACACACACACATACATACACATATATAATTTTTAAAAAAATTGAAAAAATTTGGGTTTCAAGTTTTTCCTAAAACAAAATTTTATTCCAATCCCCAATCCATTTCCCCAAAATTTTTTTCCATCCCCAATATTTTTTCCTTGATTCCCCAAAAATACTTTTCCCATACCTGATTTTTCGGGTTAGGGATTAGGTTTCCTGATAAGTGCATAACGCTAATTCTAGTTGGATGATTGACTTATTTTATGATATAATTTAAAGTTCAAAAAAATAATTATAATTAATTTTAATAATGGATTAAAGAGTGCTCAATGTGTTACAATAATGGTTTAAAATTTTAAATGTATTTTTGGTCATTTATAATATTAGTTTATAAATTCTTTTATGCAATATAATGTTTTAAAAGTTTTTTTTTGTCATAGTGGAAAAGCGAAGACTTCTATGTTCTTACGTAATCTCTTTAATTTAGAACAAATGAAAAATCAGCGTTATACCGACAAATTCAATGTGATGACAAAAGGGAATGAGAACTTAACAACATTATTAATCTTCCTATGCAACAATAATAATTTATTTCAAAAAAGATGTAGTTATGGTAGTTAGAAATTCTTTTATGCAATATAATTTTAATTTGCCCATTTGTGTTTTGTTATAAAAAAAAGAAAAAAAAAAGGAGAGCCGAAAACCTTTTCAATCTATCTAAAAAGTTCAACTTGGTACTTTAATTGGAAAATCCATAACCCTCAAAATGACCAGTCCTAATTCACCAACCACTTTCCAGTCCATATATCGGGCCAATTAGCACTACTTGGTCCTTAAGGCCCATCCCCATTTCCCTTACAATTTGAAACCTAACAACAAAAGAAGAAAGAAAGAGAAAACATAAAAAATGGAACCTTTCTGTCGGGTCCCCTCTATAAGTTCCCATGACATATTCATACACACAACACACAGCATGCACACATAGTAACCATTACACACATAGAGAGCATGTACACCTGCACGTATAACATATACAGAGCATGCACAATACTAACACACGTACACTTACACGCTATAACTCCTTATGGTTCACACACACACATACACACTCTCACATACTCCTCACTAACACACACAGAGAGTAACTCTTACACACACATATACCTAAAACCATGAATAAAGATACTGCCCAAATAAAGCATTAAATGAACTGTTACCGGAATTAGGTCTGCAAAGCAGATTGATTTTCTCACCATAAGAAACTAAAATGTCTTATATTTTTAGTAGGTGTATGTGAAGGTGATATTTTGTGTGGGTTGGTGTATGCTGATGGTTCTCCAGGCAAAGCTATTTATATGACATGTTGGGGAAGAAACCCAAGGGTTGCTTGTAGAAACCATGCAAGGTATGGTTTGAGGAGAAAAACACATGCTGATTTCAGAAGGAAAAAACAAGTGTTGAAATACATATCATGACAAAATGCTTTAATAAGACAAAATAGAATAACACAAAATAGTATAATAAAACAGTTTTATAATAAAACAAAATAGTGTAATAAGACAATTGTATAATAAAACTTAATAATATAATAAGACAATTTTATAATAAAATAAAATAGTATAATAAAATAAAACAGAATAATAAGACAATATCATGCTAAGACAAAATAGTAGTACAACACATGACATGTAAATAGTGGAAGCCTTGCATAGACTCAAAGAGTGACACCTCATGCTTTTAAGTTGCTGCTTTAGGTTTCTAAATATATAGATAACTTATTGATGTGTCTTGGTTTGTCTACGTTTGTTTTTGCATTTTCCTATCTTTTTAAAGGTGTTTTGTGCTTATTAGATAGCCTTAGTGTGATATTTATATTATATAGTGATATTTATATTATATTTGTGCATATGAGAAAATAAATGTTCATAATTGAGTTTATAGAGAAAATGCTACACTAAGTGCAAATTCTTGTGTTTTTAGGTGAGATTTGGAGCGATAATCAGAGCTTAATTGATGATGCTTAGGATGTGGAGCAAAGTTTAAAGATGATTTGAAGATAAAGAAATGAAGAAAAGGCACTTTGAAATCTCCCAGATAAAGCATGAAGCAAATGACGAAGACCAGGCGTAAAATAGCAAAGATTGGGGCTTAAACTAGAGAAGCTGGTCGACCCCCTTACAGAGGCTGGTCCCCCGGCCTAGGCCCCTAGCCTAACCAGTAACTCCCTTATTTTGGCCGGTTGACCTCTCCCTTAGGTCGGCCCCTAGTTGAGCCCTTAGTTGTCTGCGAGAAAGCTTATAAAAGTGCACTTTTCAGCAAAATTAAGGGGATTTTTCATACAATCTTCACACATTGTCTCACACCCACTAAACCCTAACCCTCCATCACTTTCACCTATCTCATACATACCCACCCACACACATTTACACTGGGAATCAAGCATCTTTGATGGATTAAACACTTGGATTTAGGGTTTTACTTAAGGATTATAAAGAAATGGCTAAGGACAAAAGGGAAGACTCTTTATCTCCCTTTTGTCCTAGTTTATTCTATGCTTAAATAGAGCATGTTAGGGTGATTAACACTTGTTTTATGGTTAATTTATTACATTCTTGTAATGGGTATTTGATGGATATGTATATATACATACATATATACATACATACACACACACACACACATATATATATGTGTGTGTGTATGTGTGTATATATACACAAACATATATATATATATATATATATATATATATATATATATATATATAGACATACATATATATGCGCTTTATTCTTAGGGTTTCAATGGCTAATTTTCATACATTTCTAAATGTTTGATAATATGCCTCAATGAGATAGCATATATATATTGAAGTTTGTTTGTCATTAATCATTTCTAAATCATTATGTGAGCATGTCTATGCATTTATAGGATGAATCCATGAAATGAGTAATGTATTCGCACATGTCTGTGTATGTCTACAAGCCTTAATAGCAAATCTAGCCTTAATAGCATACATGTTAGGTGTTATCGCTTAATTTGGTGTAATCTAAACATGTCTATGTGTTTAGTAGTTGGATATGTCTATATATTCATGAATGCTAAGCCCTAAAAATGTATGCATTTGCACTTTAACACTTGACCCGCTTGTGTGATGCAATGATTGATGGTGCTTAATTAAGGACAAGGCCTAGTTGAGTCTCCTTTGGCTTTAAACCCAGCCAGTAGGTTTCTAGTTAAGGTTAGTCGACCTTAGATAGATTAGATCTTGGCTTTAAATCAAGCCAATGGTTTAAACACTAGGGTAAGATCAATTAACATCACCTAGAACTCTAAGTAACTAGCCTGAAAAGCCTAGGTCATAAAAACCACGCAATACTCTAGGAACAATTGACCTGGGGATATACCGCACTAAGGCTTAGAGACTAATACGGTGGTTAATTAGAATTCTAGCAAGAGCAACCTAGAAAATCCATTAAAGAACCATAACACGAGCCTAGTAAGTGCTCATAAGCAAGTGGAAGTCACTATATCCCCATTTCCATTGTTTGTCTCCCCTTAGATAGCTTGATTCCCCCATTCCCACACACCACACATTAATTTCCTTAATCCAGAAAAACACAACAAGATTGGTAGTTTAGGTCATTTCACTTAGCTTTCTAAGATGCACATAGTTTAGGACCACACACAGATTGCCTTCCTGAGGAAGACGATCATGCACTCGCATGCTCTACTACACACGATCCATGCAATTGCAGGCTTTTTAAGGCTCTGTGCTCTTATTTTTGCATCACTTATAAAGAGCATAGAAATGACAATTATAGTCTTGATCCCTAAAAGTGTTGAAAATTGCAGTTTAAGCATTCAAAATTTGAAATCCATTGGGGTATGAAATTTTCATCAATAATTGCTACGTAGTGTCTATCATTGTGTTGATAAAGGGAGGTGTGTACACGTACGCTTTGGTGCTTGTGTTAATAGGCTTATAGAATTCTTTTAAAATTGATTTGGCTTGTGAATAATAATATAATATTCTTAGAGTACATGATTTTTGTATGTATAGAACACTATATATACTAGTAATCTTTTTGACATGTGACGTATTTAAATAACTTCCAATATGCTATTATCATAAATGAGTTTGCAACAAGAGAGATGAATCAAATCTAGATGGATAAGATTGAATTAAAATTCAATGTAACTCTAATATCACCACCAAAATCACAAGGTTTCATTTTTAATTAGTACTAAAAGGAGTAGTAAAAGATTATCTATAGTAGTCTTGAAATTTGTTATTTTTCAAGACAATTGTAAATTTTGACATGCGAGTCTTTTCTTTTTCTTATGAGAGAATGTCATTTTCCCCCCATAAATTTTTACTTGAATCTCAGATTGTCCTAAGATGTTTTAGTTTTATCTATTTTTTCCTATCATTACGAAATTTCTCAAACAACGTCATATATTGAAGAATATTTTTATTTTTCTATTTGTTAATTGAGTTATTTAATTCTATTCTATTACTAGTGTAATACATCTTGTGCATATGAACGAGACCTAATGAATATTAAGAAAATATAATTTGAATGCATTGATATTATAAAATTTCATTATTTTTTAAAATTTTTAGTATTACATGTTAAATTCCTATAACTGAAACACTAAAATTTACGAATTAAGATTTAACAAATTAATCTTAAATCAACCTACTAATCTTGCATCAACTCACTGACCCATCTTCTTGATGAAACATTTTCTTTAGTTATCGATAATTAGCAATGTTTGCAAAACTTGTAAAAGCGTCTTTATTAGAAAGTAGCGGCATGTTAAACAAATTTTAGTCTTTTAAACCACGTAGAAAGTGTTCATGACTTGAAATCAGTGGAATCAAAATCATTCATCCTTCAGAGAACTCCCATATCTTTCTCTCTCAAAGTTGTCTCAGTCTTCAATCATTGCCTATTCTTTGTCCCAAAGAAAGCTTCAACCAGCATATGCCAAGTTCACTTCTACACCACACTGGTTTGTAAAGTAAACACCTATACTTAAGTTGGTATAGGTAAACATCTAGCTATTTGATGCCTAAGAGTGATTGTGATATGTGCAGAGTCAAAGGATAACAATTATATGGGCATGAAACAAAATATTTCTAACATATCTATTGACTGAACAAGGAAGGCTTATTGTTGGGAATTCGAAGTGTTTGAAATGAAGATAAACAAAATAGAGAAAGAAGTAAACACAATGGATACAATATTTTTAATGTAGTTCGGCCTTCCGCTTAGGTCCACAGACAAACAATAGAATTCTACTATGATAAGAACAAATACATCACACGAAGAGAGGGCTCGGGGCTATTCACTCTCTCCCCACCCTCAAGGTCACTCGATCTCTATCTCATTTCTTTGTCTCTCTGTCTCACTCTTATATAATGAGCAAAGCCCCTATTTATAGGTACAAGAAACAACAAATATGACAACACTATGAATATAGTAGTATTCCAAGATATGGTAAGACCAGAGACATGGTAAGAGAACAAATAAGGTAGGTCTCAAATCCTAAGACTTATACTCCTAAAGGGCACAATCAGAATATGAACCCCACCTTACAAATCTATACCTTGGACTGTGTTTACTTTTCATTAGCAACCTCGAACACCTCTTACTCTAGCTGTCATTTGCTCCATGATAGGCCAGCTACCATACATTACCCATACGTGCCAAATCCCTAGCCACCTGCTAGAACTTGTCTCGATAGTATCTCCTATGGTTTCTTCCTAGGGTTGGCAGCCCTGCCCCGCCTCACACGTACTTTCTTCCCAATTGACTACTTGGTATGGCAGATTCTTGTTCCATCACACTGTCAACTGACTGACCTGATATCTTTTATCCTCTCTGAAACTAAGTACATGACGGCGATGTGATGAGGTCTCCAACTTCTCAAATAGTTCCCTTACAATGGGAGGGAGACAACGACCTTCACTTTCCAAGTGCATGGCATGGGCTAACCGATCATGAAAGTAACCTTTTATCTTCATAAAAATGTTAGTTACAAGGGTCGTGATAGGTAACCCCTTGGCACCGACGAGGACACCGTTGAAGCATTCGACATTATTTGTGATTATCACACCTCATTTGTAGCTCCTATCGGCGCTCATGTACCATGTATTGGAAGGAATATTGGATAAGAACTTGTGTACTTGTCTGCCAACACCATTTTGACTAGGGTCGACAGCAAGGATCATGTTCATCGCAACTTGATACTTGTGTGATTGACATTCTTGGCCAGCTATCCAACACATGTCTTTAGTTAATTAATTTCCCAATCTCTTCATCACATTGCTTTTGAGACATCTCAAGCAAATGCAATGTTTTTTTTTCAAGTTGACTATCATGTGTAACCCATTCGATTGTATAGGGGATGCTTGCATGCCTATCGGATATGATGCATACTTGGGGCATCTTACTAAAACGTTCTCACGTAACTACTGTAAGAACAATGACTAAGTACGTGTTGTCTGTGCATCCACAACTGCAAATGCCAACGGTAATACTTGGCAGTTGGCATAAGTGGTTAATGCAATTAGAAGATGACCCTTGTACTTTCCCTGCAAGTGTGCCATCAAGCGAAACCAAGGGTTTATATTGCCTCAACGCTGTGATGTAAGGACCGAACGCCCGGTAAACCATGTCGAAAATTCTTTTAGCCTGTGTTGAACCTTGGTCGAACCTGTATCTTACAACACTACCAGGATTCTTGGCCATCACAATACCAAGAAACTGTGGAAGCATTTAGTGTGATGTGTCCCAATTGCCATAAACTAATTCAATTGCTTTATTCTGACCGTTCCAAGCTTTCCAATAATTGATATCCACGTTAAGCTTCTCCTTCATATGAACTTGGATAAGCCCAACCTCGTAATCAACCTTTTTAGTTATGAAATGCCTCACCAAATATCCAACCAAACCTGAAGTCGAATTTTTGTGTCCAAACGCAAATATTTGCACCATACAAATATGTCTGGCTTCATACTGCGTGATCTCCCACTGTTTATACGTTGCTTTCTTTATGACACATACAAACCATGGGTATGTTACACTTCCACTATGTGTTTTCCTGTATCGTACCTCCATAAGGTCTTATTCGATTTAAGGACCTTATATTCCTTTTGTATCTTTATCACGTTTTGTTGAACAGCCCTTATCGCACCCACTTTGGATGGGAATACTATTCGTTTGGCTAGATCTATCCGGTCGGGGTCTTATATTGAACAGTTGGGTGCCTCGTACCTGCTTGTTGTGTAGAATTTGGTCCTGACAGTATAGAACTTCATTGGTTCCTCCTTCTCGAGCTCCAGCTCCACATCTGCATCCGGCCCTTCGACATCATTTTTAATTTGGTAGTTCAAACTTGCTTATGAGATTACATCTTTTTGATCATTCAATTCACCGTCCTCATTTTCTTCATCTGTCTTTGACAAAACTGTATCTACTACAATTTCACATCTCTCCTCTGTGCCACCACCATGATGAAAGGGTCCTCCGATTTTAAAAGTGGATTGTAGTTGCGGGGAAAGGGAAAAAGTTGCAAACTCTGTAACTGCTAGTGCAATATTGATCTGCTCATTTTCATTATACAATGGTGCTGCATTTAGGTCTGGCATGTTGGATTGGTACAGGACGTCAGCCATTGGTTGCGGCACATACATGTCATCACACTAAACGTCCATTATTACGTGCACAACACAACGGTTCCAATCACAGCGAGTGGTGCCATACATGTCCCGTAGATCTTCATTATCAGTTATTGCACTTAGGTAATAATAAATTTGCTGTAATGTAGCATCCTATCTAGGATCACGATAGCATAAGTTAACTCTATCAATGGTTGGACGCAACCTGAACTTTCTAATTACACGAAAGACAAATTGATCGTAAGTTGTATCAGGAAAAATTTTGATTTTATGTGGTATATTTGGACTCCTGCAATTAAGACAGTAAGGTGTCATAATTTTCTGACTGCCGTAGTGTAAAAGAATAGTAACTTCAGTTAAATTCATTCTTCTAAGTGCTTTGGTAGAAACTTAAAGTGAGAAGTGGAAGGAATTTGGTAGAAAGTTAGTGCGTGAGAAGCTAGAGGATGACTTAAGCGTTGAATAAGCCGGTAGAGGAAGGGGTTGGGGTTTATATAGGTAGAAAACAAATTTTGGGAATGAGACTTCTGAAATTCTGCATGACGTGAAATGACTCAGCATGACTGATGGCAGAGAATATATTCGATTCGTTGAAAATGCACTCCCAGAATGCATTATTAAGAATAAATTCCTTGCATCCCCATCAAATCGGCCAGGGTATTTCTAGGAAAGTTGGGGAAAGCAGGAGCCAAGTTCCTGGAAGGCGAGCCCACATTCCTGGAACACAATCTCGTTCTGGGAATGCAACTTGCTTTTGTAAAACGCGCTCCTCGTCTTCGGAGTGCGTTTAATGCATTTTGAAAGATAGAGTGGGTTATTTTTGAATCCCTATCCAACATCAGGTCAATTTTGCATGGAATATCAAAATTTGGGTAAAAAAACAATCCTATATGCATGCCCCACGAGATACACATTTTGTAGCTATGAAACAGGTATTGCGTTATACCAAAGGCACTCTAGATCATGATCTTCGCTTATCTCCCTCTACAAGTTTAGCACCAGCTGGATATAGTGATGCTAATTGTGCTAGATGTCCTAATAACGCAGATCTACTACAAGTTATGCTATTTTTATGTGCTCAAATTTAATCTTGTGGTATTCTAAGAAACAAAAAATAGTGTCCAAATCAAGTTCAGAAGCTGAATACAAAGCTTTGGCAACTTTATGTTTAGAAATGTTATGGGTTTTGCACATTTTAGATTTTCTCAAAGTCAATATTCCAAAACTGCATACTCTATTTTGTGATAATGTCACCTCTATATACCTGGCTACTAATTCTATTATTCATAATTGAAGCAAGCATATAGAGATTGGCATTCATTTTGTGCGAGAAAAAGTGACTACTGGTATCATTCGCCTTTTGTACATTAATTCATTGGATTAACCGGCTAACATATTTACCAAGCCTCTTTTCGAGCCTCGCTTCCATCTCATGCGTTCGGAGCTACCTATCGAGAGCCCGCCATCAACTTGTGGGGGTGTTAACAGACGTGATATTATAAGTTATTTCAAAAATATGCTTGTATTGATAAGATAGCTGATGCACAAGTCATATTTCATGTACACTATTGATGCACAAATCCTATAAGAGTTGAATAGACAAACCTAGATAGATACGACTGTTTTCTAAAGCTTACTGTAACATATCAGATTCAGTTATAAATTCGACTCTTAATCACAATGATTCACTATGAATCTCCCTAATTTTTCTTCTTCTTCTTCTTCTTTTCCTTTTTTTTTTTTGGTCAAAGATGGACAATAATAATAAATTTAGGAGACGCCGGTCTAGTTTCAGGTATTTTATGTTGCCTATGTATTTGAATAAAATATTTTTTTCAATGTTGTTGGGAACAAATATAAAAATAAATAGACGTTACGACAATACCTATTCAGTCAAGGTTGACGATTGTAGATTAACTAAAATATCAAGATGCTGACTCTTCAGTATTGTTTTTCTTTTTTTTTTTTTTCCTTTTAGGAAAAAAGGATAATTTTATGGTTTGAACATTACAAAATATGAAAATAAGAATTTAAAATTCAAAACCTTTAATAAAAGGGCTTAAATTTCTTAAGAGGTGACACTTTACACACCGTTAAGTAACAGTATTAATTCTTTGCTTCAATGTTTTTTTTTTTCCTTTTAAATATTAGGTGACATTATATGTTCCTTGAATAGTTTAGTTAAAATTTTCTTATATGACATTTTAAATCTACATTGCATATACAAGCAAACTTATACATAAATTATATGCGCGCAAATATAAATTTTGGATTTTTTGTCAACAATGGGAATATAAATTTATTTTCATATATTACTAAATATCGAAAGGTTCATATATATTTAAAATCTAAAAAATATAACTTTATTGTGCAATTTAAGTATAAAAAGTAACACATTTAAATAAATATTAAGATAACATATTACTATTTATAGTTTCTAAAATGGGCATATTAAAATGAGCATATATTTATAGGTTTTTTTGGTTTATTATGATTTATTTAAATTTTTATTTTTTAATTCTTAAACTACGTAATTAATTTATATTTTTAAATTTTGAATATATATTAACTTTTTTATTTAGTAACAAAAAATATATAGATCCGTCTCTTTTTCCATAGCCCACAAGAAGTCCAAAATTTATATATGTACATATATACAACATAATTTATAATTTATGAGTTTTTTTTGTGTATATGCCATGTAGATTTAGAGTGCCATATAAGAAAATCCACCTATGACTTGAAAAAGAAAAAAAAAAGTACTACGTAAGTAAAGAATTAATACTGTTATACTTTAATGGTGTATAAAATTTCACTTTCTTATAAGTTTAATCTATTATATTAAATATTTTAAAATTTAAACCCTTGATTCTATATTTTATAAAGTTCATATCCTAAAATCTCTTTTGTCTTCTCTTTCTGGCTATTAAGTATTGTGATTTCCCATCATATAAAGTGTTTACCGTGGAAAGTTTTACTTTACAAGTTGTTCCCCCTTTTTGGGAAAATAAATGCGTTTTTCAACTGCACAAATAGGAACGTAGTATAAGAAATTCCTTTAACTAATCGTACTTCTTAAGGCATGCATAAAGTGATCGGGTAAAATCTTATTTGGGTTAAAATTTTTAATTTGAATTTTTTTTATCATAAATACACTCTTCCGCATATCTGACTCAAATATACATTAGAAGATATTACTACACTACATAATTTTTAACTTTAAAATAAATTCAATATAATCTTACCAAAGATAATTTTCTTATCATAAAACAACAAACCAAAAAAAAAAAAGAAAAAGAAATCTTTGTTCTAAACTTGAAGACTCAGGCATATACATTTACCGACAACCACCTGTTACGTGTTTTTGGTTATTCCACGAGATTTAGGGGTGCTTACTCGTTTACAACCAATCTGAATTGAATCAAATTATAAATAAAAGAATTACCAAAATTTGACAAACCGAATAAAATGTGACTTGGATATTAGCTATATTTCTAAAATAATTTAGTTAATCAAATAATTAACTGAATACTCAAATTAGCAACTTAAAAAATTAGAAAAAAGAGAGAAATACAAATAGCTAAATGACATATAATAATTTGGATATTAACCAAATTGCAACCGAGTACCCAAAAGAAAATTAAAAAAATAAATATACTTTTTCTGTTTTTACATTCAGGTTATATATATATATATATATATGTATATGTTGAATTATTGATTGCGAACTATAATTGGATTCACGTTTTTTTTAAGTGCAAGGCACAAATAAAATGTAAATTATTCTAAACCTTAGGCTTTTGGCTGGTCAAATATTCGAATTTACGACTAAAACTAATTATTAGATCGGACATATAAATATTATATGGTTGATTTCAAAGCACTTTGTAACAAAGTTAGAAGAATATTTCTATGAGAATATCCTGTACTCAAAAGAGACTATATATATATAAAAAAAAGAACAATTCTTTTAACCCATCCTACGTTTAATTAATTAATTTTTTTGAACAAGAAACAGAATTATATTAATCAATAAAATAATATAATTAGTCAACACCAGTAATAAGGTACACACAATTTATTACCTTATAAAGCCTTATGGGGGGACTCAACCCAAACAAAAGAGAGGGAATCCTGTGTAACGTTCTTCATTACCTAATTAGCTATTCTATTACGGCAACGTGGCACATTGTGTACGCTTCAAGAGTTAATTACCTAATTAACTAGTGTCTTAATCACAGTCATTGTCTCAATGACATTTAATTCATCTAAGTGGACGACACGTGTTAATCATCTATCATAATCATGTGAGTAGACATCTTTGCTTTGTCTGATGCAACTTTTCGTAAAGCAACACGTTTTCCAATTTAATCAAACTTTTTTAAAATCTAAAAATAATAAAAGCGTTCCACGAGTACTCAAAGATTATAAAAAAAAGGGAGGTGCCATGTATGTCTTTTGCTCTTTCGGTGTCTAAAGTCGTGATGATGTGTCTAAAATATAGGAGATAATATACGCAAGTAGGTTAACATATGTTTTGTTAATTTAGAAAATATGATATTATTGCAAAGTCCTCTTGGAAAGAGACGTTTTTAGGTTTGGTTAAAATATTGTTTTAATCTGTGGGCGGTTTGATAAAATTAAAGTGATAAAGTTTTTTATAGTTGGAGTGGTGGCAGATTTGGATTTTGACACCTTGTCCATCAGTGAAGAGAGGGTTAGCACTTTGGAAATTCGGATTTCATAAGATCTAAATTCCCATAGAACAAATTTTTTTTTTTTTGGGTCAATAACACAAATTTATTTGCATTGCTCTAACAACTTAATATGTCATATAGTTAGCGTAATGATTAACATGTCGAAAAGTATAATTACTATTGGAGGATAGGAGATTAAGTGAGTTCTGAATAATAGTAGACACAACATGATCAAATTTTGAATCAACACTAAATAGCTTGGAATAAAGTTCAATACAGTTGATTTTAGCAATAACGAGGGCAAATTACGATTACAGTCTCTATTGACCTTCAAGGCGGAACTAAGGGATTTATGGTTAGAGGTAGAGACTTGTGCAGTTATTTGAATGAAAATTATTATTAAAATAATGTTAAGTAGAATAACAAGTATTGAACGTCTCTTCCAACGTGAGAGAGACAATGCACACACATATATAGTAATAATCATAATAGCAATTGTTGCTAATATTAGATATTTTAAATATAAGCAAGTGTAAAAAAATATTATTTAGCAAAATAACATAAATAATCTAAAGAAAAATTTACTAATTTAGTTGATAATTAACTTCTTCTTTTTTTTTTTTTTAATGAAGTTATCTAACCAAAAAAATAAATAAATTGTATATGAAAAAGCTCTCTAGATAGACTCTCTATGAAAAAAGGTCTCCAAATTTTATGAATTTTTTTAAAATTTATCTTGCAATAACAAACTCTAAGTACCTAACCAATAAAATAAACAAATTAAGCATTATTGAGATTTATCCACTAAAATTACTTGTTTATTACAAAAATTATATTTAATCATTAAAATATCATGTACACTGAGAAAATTTATACTAAAAAATTACTACAAAAGAACAGACCAAAGAAAAGGAGAAAGAAAAAAATTAAAAGGGGCCATGAAAATTTTCTTTAAAAAAAAAAATTACATAAACTAATGTGTCTTTTTAAACTTGAGAGGTCTGGACTGCGAATTCTACCCTTGTTGATTGAATTCGACATGTTTCACTCCTATTATAGAGAAAGAACAAGGAATGGGCCAATACCATATGATTCTTTATGGGCTGAGCATAAGTACATTTAGAACAAGCTTGGGTACATTTAAACACTCAGTGGTAATGGGCTTGGAACCTCTTTGCTAGAAAGGGATTCAACAAGTTCAATCCCGTCTACCTTTAAATTTTAAGTTATAACGACAATGGCAAATCTTGAACCACCAAAATCGGCATAAAGTATTACTCTATTCAATGCGCGTTCTAAGTTTAAAGCTCATATTACTATTGGAAATATTACCCGACCCGAACATATAATCATTTCAAGTTTTTTTGGCTCTATGGCAAGGGATAAATTAGACGTGACATGCTAATATATAAAATTAGAAAGAAAAATAGAAATATAAACATTCGCCAAAACTGTTAAGCAAGTAATACAACAACGTAGATGGTATATAATCAAACTCATCGATGATTGATTTGCGAGTTTCAATTGGTTACTGAATCTGAGTGGAAGAGTCCGAGGGCCAAACTCTGCTTTGGTCCACCACCAGATCTCCTTTACTGGCGCCGATGGAGATTTTATTTTCCATCTGAAGGTGAAGGAGGCATCTCTGGTGCAGGGGATGGGCCATCAGTTTGATTAACACCCAAAAAGCCAAGCTTTTTGATGAGCTCATGAGCAATCAACTCATTGGCACTATCAGTTGGGTGGTACTCATCCCAAAACACATATTTGCTCCTGTCTTTGCACAGTGTTGATGCAGGAATGCATGTCAGTGCTGGTCTTATTTTCCAAAGTGAGCAGCATGGAGAATCTGAGTTGCCAAAACCTGCATATATTTGAGATGCCAAGTTGATTAATTGACTGACAACTCGAGCCGTAATGATTATGCACCAAATGATTACACGGGTTATTGGAAATGTGCCCATTAGCCTATCCACGGCCCAAGTTTAATGAATGCTTGTTTGGAAACAAGCAAGCTCGTTGAGCTTCATTAATAAAATTACCTAAACCAATTTAAGAAGAATTGTCTAAATCTAGTTTAGTAAACTAGCCGAACTCATTATTGAGACTGTCTAATTCGATTAGACTTAAGCCTATAAATATATGTGTTATGTAAGGTATAATATAAATGAATCGTCTGTTACACATGTATTCTCACTTACATAAGCATATTCTTTTACTGGTCTAGGTGTGGATAGTTATTAATATGTTTATAACGTAAATAGATCGCTTAAGGATACAGTACTTTATTATGTGAATGGATCTGTAATGAATCCTACACTCGCGTGATTAAACATCTACTTCTTGAAAACGCGAGTCAGACCGTCACTTCGGTAAATAACTTCAGATTTAGGCGCGCTTCACCCTCATGCATATTAACAAATGCAAGTTGAAATGATAAGGAGAGCAGCAGGAGGAAGAAGCTGTTAAGCTAAACATGCATGATTAGAAAACTATTGATCATTAGTAACGAAAATTAGCAACGAAAAAAAATGGATAGCTAGTTAATCCGTCACTAAATCTCATGTAGTGACGGGCAATTTAGAGACTAACGATTTTTGTCGCTAATTCGTCACTAAATGAATTCAGTACTCACCATAGTTGGCTGGGTTTTTGATCAAGTCATCGACCACATCATAAGCATCTCCAAATCTGAAGCTGGCACTAGGAAGGCTGCTGGATAGTTGAGTGATGAGGTGGCTTGTTGCTTTGTTGTAGCTGAGTGCAAGCTTGTTGGTTCTTTCTTGGCAGTCACCTGATGTGCTTAAAACCCTTTGGAGTGGAATACAACCCATGGGTCCTAATCCAAACACCATCAGCTGCCTTGCCCCTAGCCTATGCAACGTCTATATATTGTTTGCAAGAAATACATTTGTTAATCTATTTGCTTTGTTACACGAATTATGAACCTACACGTATAGGTGTTTAATTAGAACGGTCATGATGGCAACACATACGTGCTCTTTTCCAATGAGATTTACATACTTTTTAGTGAGTTTCTCATAATATTCTTTTAGATGTTCTCAAGAAAAGGAAATAACGAGATTGATAATCACAAGTTGTATGTCAAAAGAGAATATCATGCAACCTTACTTAAAATTAATTGGATTAAAACAAAAAGTGCAGCATGATCCGAAAGAAATAATAGCATGAACAAAGATATTTTGTATCCAAAAACGTGTAAAATCATATTGTCCTTAAGGTGATATTTGCCCCCTCTAATTGTTTTAGGGTATTGGCAAATCACCCCTAGGATTTATCCTGAACACATAAGATTTACAGAATAGTTTCTCTAAACCCTTCTTGAGAACATATATGACAAACTTTATGGACAAGAAAGAGTGGAATTTTATGTTGGGGAAAGCGTATTTTCTGAAAAATCTAATAAACCCCTATTATAATAGAAAATATGAATAGTCGTTGCTTTTCAAAATAATCATAACTCATCTAAAAATCAGACATATAATTGTAACCATTATATTAAAGTTATAGCTACTCTTATATTTATTAAATGATGATTATAAATAATTAATTATCTTAACAGCATATCAAAATTAAAGTATCACATGACTTAGATTTAAGCTAGTCATTCAAGTTCAACACAATTTTCGTGTAAACATTCACTTATGATAAATCATCGGAAGTATAATGCTATTATCTGGCATGGATCTCAAAATGATAAAATTTAAAATTACAGTGAGGTGTCCTCGAAGTGTCTCCATTAAGTAGTCCATGAAAGTTTCATCGTTATATTTCCAGGAGTCACTGTAAACTGGCATCAAGAAATTGTTGATGAAATCGTTACTTCCAAGAGCTACCACGTAACGAGATTCTTGGAAGAATTTCTTAGCTGCTTTGCTGCCAATTTTAGCTCTAATTAATTTTTGTGTTCCTTGAAACAGCTCAATTTGCTTACATAGAGAAAACTTTTGAACCTGCATTCACACAATTTAATTAAAAAAAAAAAAAGGTAGTAAAAGGTACAACATAATCACAACAAAAATTAACACCGTATTGCTCCAGATTATAACGAGTTAAATTAGTTACTATTTACAATCTAAACTTAAACATTTTGAACTAATAGCTAGGGTTCATTTGAATTGATTTTTCTTTTTTTAAAAAAAAAAATTTCTATAAATTTTGAAAATAGTGTTTACTTCTAGAGAAAACTGAATTTCAATTTTTTTTCCCCTTCAGAGTTTCAATTTTTCTTTTGAACCAAGCCAAATATTACAAAAAGAATGTATTTTTTTATTTTTTTTTAAATAAAAGAAAGCCAGTTCAAACAAGTCCGATTAGCATTATAACTAAGATATCACCACAGAAAAATTTGGAAAAAGTCTTGATTGATTCAACTTACAAAATAGCCGCCAGTTTCATTCAAGATCCCTCCACCTCCAGAAGCATAATTTACTCCATTTTCCAAGATGGCATCTTCAGTTAAGGATGGATCCAGGAAGGCTGGAGGCCTTGGAAGCCCCATCTTATCACCTAAATTCATCAGCAATTTGATTACAATTATAAAAATTCATCTTTTCAGAAACAATAAACTTCAACTATAGAACACTGCTTAAAGATCAACAGAAAACCTAAAGATCCATGAAGATTTTTTTTTTTTTTGTTTAAATTCAAGAGAGACCAAAGTCCGATAATATAATTACCTATGATATCCGCAACGGTGCGACCATTAGTGAATCTACCATTAGGCATTCCATTTCCAAAATCAATGCCATACCATGGAAGGCTTGCTTGAGCAAGGCTCTTGGAGAGGTACTTGTTGTTGCCAACATCCGAGAGGGAGTCTCCAAATATGAACTGAACTATCTTGCAATCATGCCCGTTAATAACTGTTGATATAATCGTCGCGAATAATGTTAATACTGTAATAAACTTCATGTTTGTCTGATGAATAATCACAAGTTTCATGGATTGAATATACCCTGATGATGCATTGGATATGTATCTATTATGAATTTAAAAATGTGCAGAATGTACTATAAGGGGTCAAAAGAAGTGTTAGCTGGTAAAGTTGGCTAGAATTTTGGTGAAAAGAGGGAATGTTTTGGATAGAAACAACCAGAATCTAGAGAGTAGCAAGAGTTTGATAAACCAACACTATGGGATTCTAACCTACTGCAACTACCAGCTGCCTTCTGTTTCAACTGCTGATGTCTGACGATTAGTCTTATATTTTTCCTTTTTTCTTTCTTTCTTCTTCCATTTTTTTTTTTTTTTCTTTTTAAGAAGGGTAAAATGTATTTTATCTGCATGTGGATTTGTTAAAGTCGAATAAAATATTCTGGTTTGAAATTCGAAAAAAGCTTTGAAATATGTTTTACAAAACCAGGGTTTCTTTATAATATAGTGGGGTACTAGGAAATTAAATTTGAAATCGTATATGGGAGGTTTTATACAATTTTGACAACATACAAGGTGTAAAATTTATTTTATTTTTTGAGAAAATATACATCATTTGGTATGAAATCGCAATGATTCTACGAGAAAAATTTAATAATAATAATGAAGAAATTAATGTAATTATTATGAAATATTTTGGATAGTTCATTAATTACTATTAACTGTTGTAATAATTTTATACGCGTAATAATGTTGTGAATAATCCAAATCTATATATTGCCACTAAACAACTTCATTTGTGAACTATTACGTAGGAAAAAATAATATTCAGCAGTTGGATATGCTTTTCGCTTTATTAAATGTATATTGTCTTACATCAAATTGAAAATAAAATCAATTTTGAGTTCAAACGTTCTTCGAAAATTAGGAGCGAAAGTTCAAAAGTATGTTTAGACTCCCCAACGTACTAAGTCAGAAACACTACATATTTCTTAGATGAGAGCCAATGAGTCAATGACATTATTGCCAATAAAATATAAACTGTTATGGCAAGTTCACCTACCACAAGATTGCCTACATTTTCAAACTATTATTACATATTCTTCTCAAATGTATCTCGTAGATCACAAATCCTATGTGCGTACAAATTAGCAGACAAAGATGCGTGTGCAATGCTTGTGAATGTGACATCTAATCTCGGAGTCCTGGTGCTGTAATGTAGTACGTGAAGTTAGTAATGTAAGAGGTGAATTGGTACTAGCGATTACACAATTAAATATGTTTGGTCAGAAGTAAATTAGGAGTAGTTGGACCAATTTAATTATATTCTAGGATGTTCATGCATGAGGTATGAATTGGTGGTGTACGTAATTACATAGTGTAATTACTCTCCAATAATTTTTCCTATTCTTTTCTCTTTTATTCAATTTATATTTGGCCTAGTTTATTATAATATTTTTAGGTAAATAGTATTTATTTTTAAAATATTAGTAAGAGAAGATAATATTCATTTTCATAATATTTTCAATAAGTAATATGTATTTTTAAATATTTTAATAGATGATATCTAGCTTAAATATTTGCATTCGATAGTATTTTAAATATTTATTAGCAATTAAGATGTACTTAAAAAATAAATTTTTATTTAAAATTAAAATATTTAATTATATAATTATCTATCATGCTATCGAACATGACATAATTAGAATTAGTGTGTAGCTACATTGTAATGACCAAATGTATCTAATAATTTAAATTACTATATATATAATTATTATTCTAATAATTATACCACATAGTTTTACATTGTAATGTCTAAAAAGAACCTAAGATATTCGCCGTAGCATTTCCCACACTTAAGGCGTCCTCAAGATTTCCCAATTTTCCAATAGGAATCTCAAATTCTTCTCCAAACTCTGTTTTTAGCAAAAGATTCTCGCAATCCTATACTAATAGTGTGTTTGAAATGATTTTTTTATAAGATACTTATCTTATTAAAATTTGGAAATATCTTATAAGATTTAAAATATCTTATCATATGTATTGCACATTTTATAGTCGTAAAAAATAATATAGAATTGATTATTTATTTCTTATAAGATAAAAAGTATAATTTGCTTTGATTTTTTTAAAGAATACATGATAAGATGTTTTAAATCTTATAAGATTTTTCCCATTTCAAAAGGATAAATATCTTAAAATAAAACTATAACAAATAGCACATAAAGCTCAAGAGAGTGTACTACATGAGATTTATGTAAAAGTTGTTGAACAATGGATTCTCCTCTATGAGTAGAAATGCAAATAATTGCTCTTTGAATGCTAAAATATTTGCAAGCCTAATGTCACACCCCGACCTAGCAGGTGCCGAGCAAGCCGCCACTTGGCGAAGATGACGAGGCTCACAAGGCGGCACACATGTCACTTTCCTTTCTTGGAACATCTAAAAGGCTCTATAGATAGAAACAAATATGGTAAGGATTTTGAATTATACTCAAACCCCTTAGTTATGCGATATTCTGTTGTAATTGGTTATAGAATCTCCTTGATTGAATTTCAAAATCCCTTAATTGATATAGAAGAGTCTAGAAGACTGTGCTAGCCATTAGATCAAGATGATCATTGCCATTCATTTGCTAGAGAAGATGTACAAATGGCCTAACTATTCATTTGTATAGAACACACAGAAAAGTTTGAGAGCACTACAAAGCCTTATTCTTTCATCTCTTTATTCCGCGGCTTTACTCTTTATCTTGCAATTTTCCTTTGTTCGTGGTTTTTGCAGGATGACTTACCCACTTTTGTTTAAGAAAAGTGTCTAAGTGCCACACATTACGCTTCGGATAATCCAAGGGCGTGACACTAAGCTCAAGTTGATGTTATACATTGAAATAATAGCTTAGGATACAAAGCACAAGTTTGAAAAAGGTATTTTTGAGGAGAGGGGGGGCCATTGGTTATATAAGAATTATTTGAACATTTAGAAGTAGCTATATTTTTTAAGAGGTTGTTTTGTTTTACTTGTTATATAGTACCTTGTAGTCCAGGACTACATTGGACTTCGGCCTCTTCTTTTGTTGTGGTTGTTATCGTTGGGCCTCTTTTTGTGTGTTTTGGTGCTGAGTCTATTAATTTGTCAATTTTCTCCCCCTTTTCTTTTCTTTTATTTTTTCTTTTACTCTTGCTAAGTAAATTTTCATTAATAACAAGTATTTACAACTTAGTTTGAACTCATAATTAACCCATTTATATCAATATTCTCTCATCCACATCCCAATTTCCATGCTTTACAAATAGTTCTATTCAAATAATTTTTTCTAAACCCTTTTTCTAAACTAAACTTATGTTTAACATCAAAGTTAATACGCGTAAACAGCTGATCTTCTGTGATAATATTCCCATGGTGGAGTGCCTATTCCTCTCAGTCGAACATGAAAGATAGTAGCATAGAAGAAAAGACTGATGGTTATTGCTCAAAAGTATACGTTTCAGCTCTTGCAAATGTTTGTAATCCATCTTATGATATGCTCCCAGTTAAAGACCACATTTAGTAGGAATTATAAACCTAGTGCTATTAGTATTTTTCGAGTTAATTTCGATTGACAAGTAAAAGCTTAATCAGAGTTGAAGTCCTAAACCTGAACTAGCATTTGGTCCTATTTGCTATAGATAGGAATTATAAACCTATTGCTATTAGCATTAGTTGCAATTATTAATCTAAATTGGTGGGATTAGCATTATTTTTTGTCAATAACCAGAGGAAATTTTATTAATGCATAACATCACCAATCCCAAACAAAGATTGGGTGTGTAACACACTACAAGTGGAAGCCACAAGAGGGTGTGCAAACCAGTTAAAAGGCAGTACATTTCTCCTAATATCTCTAGATATCGAAGCTGCTAAACCATTAGTAGACCTTTTAATCAGGAATAGACCATGTGAAGGAGGTCTATCAAAATGCAGAGGAAGCTCTTGCAACAGGTTACCAATGTTTTGATTCTCGACTGTAGAAGACTGGGACACCCCCAAGTTCCATAGCTTTTGGTCTGTTATCTCGATCATGATTTTTCTACCCTCAGTGAGAAAGGTACTTCTCTTTTGGGCCGGTTGTGGGCGAGGAGGGATTCGAACCCCCAACATCGTGGTTCATAACCACGTGCTCTAATCCTCTGAGCTACAGGCCCCACCCCGTCTCCACTGGATCTGTTCGCGAGAGTACCCCTATTAAAGATCTCAGCACCGTTGCACTCAAAATGGACATGAGGCGTACCATTATGAGCAGCAAATTGATAGCCTAAAAATAACGCCTGTGCCTCTACTTGAGAAGCGTCCTCGGGAAGGCATAGTTCAGCACCCCTCATTCAAAAACTTCGCAGCAGAGTCTCGACATATCCATGCCAATCCTGCCACCTTTGTCAATGGATAAAAAAAGGCATCCATATTAATAGTCAGGCCATTGAAGATAGGCTTGCACCAAGTACTCGAGTCTTTTCTAGTGAAGCGAGACTCCATAGAAAATGACAATGCAGCAGCAAATTATGGTAATGGACCACCTGAATTGGCAGCAACATACTCTCGCAACAAACAGGCTACACATTGCACAATTCCAGCATAATTTGTTAATCTCCCCTCAAATACCCATTCATTATTGGCTTGCCATATTGTGGGATTAGTGTTAGTTTTCTATAAATAGGATCTTCTAACTTATAATTAATTGCCACAAGTCACACTTTATAGGGGTGTGGGTGTGAGTACATGTGTGTTAGTCCACAACTTTGTAATATTGCATTCTTATTACGTTTGTTTAGGATTGGAGGAAAAAAAGAAAAAAAAAAATTTGCAATAAATTATTCTTATTACACGTCTAGGATTTAATCAGTTTAGAAGAGAGTTAGTATAGGCCACAAGAGTTTTTGTTCTCTTTTGCAAAAAATTTGTAACATCTCTTTTTTACATTAGTGAATATATTTGGTGGCTTCGTGAATGTAAGCGCTGTATAATCACGTAAACGTTGTGTGTTCTTGTATCATTATTTTCTTAATGCATTTGGATATGTACGGGTGTATTTCCCATACCTCGTTGGTAAAGGCAGCAATTACAATGAACTTGAATTTCCCAGGGTTGAAGTCTCTTTTTGGTTGGGTTTCACTTGAGCCACATCAACCAAGTGCACAATGCGTGCTTCCCAAGATTGTTACTTTCAACTATTAACCAATGTGTAATTTCATCTTTTTTTCATTTTTATAGTCAATTGTAAGAATCTTCAGTCTCTCGAAAAGTTTAATTAATTTTTTTAATACAACCTAATTGAAACAAATCGAAAATTTTCTTGTGATAAGGTTTTGGATCTTTAGTTAGATCATGACAGAAATCATACCAAAGCGTTTTGAATCGAACCAAATTAGAGTGACCAAATTTTAAATATAACTATATATAAGTGTGTGTATATGTATTAATGATGTATATTTCTTTTTTTCCTTTTCTTTTCAAAATACTGCTCAAGAATTTGTTTATAAAGAATATTTTACCAACAACCATAATAGAGTGCAATGCTATTACATAGTTTTACATATTTTCCAATTAAACTTTCTCGTTTCTGTTTCCTGTTACTCTCTATGATTATACGTGATATTTTCTTCATTTTCAATTTGATTTTCATTTTCATTTTCATCTTCATATTTTTATTAGGTATCTGATTATATTATTTATAATACCGACTAATTAGGATGTCAAAATTATTTAGTAGATAATTAAAAATGTACTGAAAAGTTCGAATATCTATACGACACTGTCCAAATTTTTGAGATGATACAGAACACAGAATTTTCTTATTGTATAATTCTAATTCTAAAATCTTTTGAAATTCAAAATCTAATACCATTTTAAAAAATTTTAAATTGTCGAATCTAATCGAACCATTTCCACTATATGTAAGTATTATTTATGTTTAATTCAATTATTGAAATAAAATATAGAATTAAGTTCAACTATTTTCATATTTGATTAGTTTCGATCATTAAAAATAACGAAATTCAGTTCTTGATTTGATTTTGATTAACCCAACAACATCGAATAACCAAATAATTATATGTGATTTTTCATTATATATAGATGAATTGGACAAGTTCGAAGTACAAAAGAAGAGGGGGGACAAAACGCCAAAACCCTTTATATACTTCTAAACATTGATGATTTACAAACCAATCATCTTACGAAACTCAAACCTATCCAACTGTATGCAAATGCAAGCAAAAACTAAATTAGCTAGTACTATTATCTTTACAAAAAAAAAAAGAAAGAAAACACAGAAATGAAATCTTAACCAATCCCTGTTTTAGTAGCTCTAAAGTAAGGCAAATTCATCATGTCAACTCTAAGAATCCCTTTAAGCATAGGAACATTTGCAGCTTCATGGAAGACCTCAAACCCTGTAGCCGAAGCTCCTTCTTTAGCCAATCGATCTATATAGCCTCATTAGCTTCCTTGCAAAAGTGACTGATTCTCCGTTCCATCAGCAGCAACATTGCTTTTATACTACTTAGAAAGTTACAGAACCTCTGAGTGCCTTTGGGCTCGTTTGGATTGATTTTTTTAAAAGTATTTTTTCTAATAGCTTCTGAAAAAGTATTTTTTTTTAAGTTGAAAATTCTAGCTTTTGGAAAAGGCAGTGGATGAGCTTTTTTCAAAGTTTGAGCTTTTTTGAGAGTGAAATCAAATAATTATTACAAAAATAATAAACTTTTTTAAAAAAAAAATTAAGAAAAAAAAAGTCTATCCAAACAAGCCCTTTTATGTCCTTCCAGAATCCTATTGACAACCAGTTGGGCATCCATCTCAATCCAAACATTATACACTTCCTTTTCTTTACAAAGCTTAATGGACGCAAAAAATTCAGGAGAAGTTCTTGTAATCTGATTCTTTGTCATCGTTGGGGCTTTGAGGGCATTCTAACATAGAGAGGTTTGGTTTTGCACTGTTAGTTGATGGTGATGTAAAGTTTTGGGTAGAATTAATGAGAATCGCTTGCTTCTTTAGGGAAAAAAAAAAAAGGAAAGTATTCTTGATCAATTATAATTACTTTGCTATGATAAAATATAAGTTAATCCCAAACTACTTACAAAAAATTAAAACTTACACCACAAAAGCACAGTAACCTTTGCTACAAATTAGGCTAAGCTATGCTACTGTTAAGTTAAGCTACTGCCAAGTCATACTATGCTAGGCTAGGTTAGGAATGTAAGCAGAGGAATTATAAAAGGATTGATGACTAGTGTGAACGTCGCATCTCTTTTTCCAGTCTTATTTTCTCCTTTTATAGTAACTGTAATATTGTATCCATTGATAATCATTTATATTATTCCTAATAATGATCTTTGTATGACTTCCCACTAATTGGTTAACTTGACAACCGTTAGAAACTTCTTCAATCATATAGAGATGGGCCTTTGAAGCCTTTCACGGCCTTCGAGCGTTTCCCTAAAGTCCATCAGCGACTTCAAACTCCACACGTTTGCTTCGAGCCTATCAAGAACTCGGTCCTTGACATGGTATACTTCGAACCCTAGATATGCCATATCACATATCTACTCATGTCAAGTAATCATTCCTTGTTGACACGTATTGTACCACTTAAGCAAGTTTTGCTTACGTGTCTTGTCGATTTGTAGTACCACATTGTAATTATTTTTTAGTGGTAACAATTATTTTACTTAATTATTTAATAAAAATAATAATTTTTTTAAACCGAAGGAAATATATGCTTACTTTTAATAACTTTAGGAATTATGAGATAATTACGAGAAAATTAAATGCACATTTGAAGACCAAAGGACGAACTAGCAGATATTTGGGCACTCACATGACACAATCCACATGCAACCCCGAAGTACAAAGATAAGACGTGGGCTAACATGAGCCACACGACTCCAATCTCACTGCTCTCAGTTTCTGAAAGCAGCAATCTTAAACCCATACTTTCCCATGAGAAAACCACTAGAAACAAACCAAAAATCCCTCCCATTATCCGAAACCAATCCCAGCCCTCAATCCACATTCATCCAACAGTCCTCAGCCCCAGATATCCCCAAACCATATCCAACAAAATCACATGATCTGATAAAATCACTACTCTAAGCTTTGCAAGACCTTCTCAAACCTCGAGCACATCTCTCATGGCTTCCATTGCTCTCAAAACCTTCGTCGGACTCCGCCAGACCACGGCGGAGGACAACCCCATTACCTTCTCAAAGCCACTTCCTAACACCACCACCACCAGCGTCCAAACCCACCGCAGACTCCTCCGTGTCAATGCATCAAAAACCAGCCCAAGGGTCACTGCCCGCAACCTCAGGGTAGCCGTGATCGGAGGCGGCCCAGCCGGTGGCTCAGCCGCTGAAACACTCGCCAAGGGCGGTATCGAGACGTTCTTGATCGAACGGAAGCTCGACAACGCCAAGCCCTGCGGCGGTGCCATACCATTATGCATGGTGGGTGAGTTTGACTTGCCACTAGACATCATCGACAGGAGGGTCACCAAGATGAAGATGATTTCGCCGTCAAATGTCGCCGTTGACATAGGCCAGACCCTTAAGCCGCACGAGTACATCGGCATGGTCCGCCGTGAAGTTCTCGACGCTTACCTCCGGGACCGTGCCGCTGAGGCTGGTGCCAGTGTCATCAATGGCCTTTTCTTGAAAATGGACTTGCCCAAGTCCACAAACGAGCCTTACGTGCTGCACTACACCGCGTATGACGGCAAAACCGGCGGCGTCGGCGAGAAGCAGAAGCTGGAAGTTGACGCCGTGATCGGTGCAGACGGTGCGAACTCGCGTGTGGCAAAGTCCATTGGGGCCGGTGATTATGAGTACGCCATTGCATTTCAAGAAAGAATAAAGATCCCTGATGAGAAGATGAAGTACTATGAGAGTTTAGCAGAAATGTATGTCGGAGATGATGTTTCACCAGATTTTTATGGCTGGGTTTTTCCGAAATGTGACCATGTTGCAGTTGGTACTGGGACAGTCACACACAAGGGTGACATCAAGAAGTTCCAAACTGCGACAAGGCTGAGGGCTAGAGATAAGATTCTAGGTGGTAAGATCATAAGGGTGGAGGCTCATCCCATACCGGAGCATCCCCGGCCGAGGAGGGTGCTGGAGAGGGTGGCATTGGTGGGGGATGCAGCAGGGTATGTGACGAAATGCTCCGGCGAGGGGATATATTTCGCTGCCAAGAGTGGGAGAATGTGTGCTGAGGCCATTGTTGAAGGGTCTGAGAATGGGAAGAGGATGGTGGATGAGAGTGATTTAAGGAGCTACTTGGAGAAGTGGGACAAGACTTATTGGCCAACTTATAAGGTGCTTGATGTGTTGCAGAAGGTGTTCTACCGGTCTAATCCAGCAAGAGAAGCTTTTGTTGAGATGTGTGCAGATGAGTATGTGCAGAAGATGACTTTTGATAGCTATTTGTATAAGAAGGTTGCTCCTGGGAACCCAATTGAGGACTTGAAGTTGGCTGTCAACACAATTGGAAGCTTAGTCAGGGCTAATGCTCTAAGGAGAGAGATGGACAAGCTTAATGTATAAAAATAATTTGGCTATTATATGTTTTAATCAAGATGAAGTTGATTGGGATTTATTTTCAGAGGTTAGCAACTAATGTATTTTGAATACTGCTGATTTTGAGTTGATTCTTGAAGAATTGTATGGTTGTCTCACACCTTTATCATGAATTCAATCTCAAATTCATGCTGTTGAAGTCTTGCAATATAGTCCTTACATCATGTATATCTTTATCTGATAAGATATGATTGATGACTTTTTTCTTTTCCATGGAGATATATAGTTGGCTAGTGATGTATGAAAGTACCAAAGTCGTGGTGATTATTCTACTGAAATACCAGCAAAATCTTTAGCAGGAAAGAAAGAGCTAAAGAACTAGGACTAATGATTCACTAGTATAGCGGGCCAGGATTTTAACACCCTCCCGTGTCGGTTCTGTGTGTATAGACTTGGGTCGAATCAATTGATTAGGTTCGCTTATAATGGTTGGCCAGTAGATAGATCTGAGTTCTTGCAAAGTCATCTAGGGTTTAGCAACCCAATCAGCAGGTAATATTGCTCAACTTCCTCACAATCTGAAACCTAATTGAGAATCATTCATTATTAACATCCTAACAATCTGAAACCTAATTGAGAATCATCCACTATTGCCCCCAGGGGCATAGGTGAGTTGGTAAGTGGTCAGGTGATTAGGGTGGAGACACCCTGACAACGCGGGATCGAGTCCGTGTGGCGGCAGCACTCCGTTGAAATATTGCGGGGGCTGTTGCTGGATTTCCACGCCCGTTGGTCCTCTCCCTGGTCGGGCTGCCACTCACGCACATCCCTCGATTTACCTCCCGCCTGGTTAAGGGGCCTCTGGCCAGGTGGGAAAGGGGTTCTCCTTTGGTTAACCCTTTTAAAAGAGAATCATCCACTATTAACATCCTAACAATCTGAAACCTAATTGAGAATCATTCACTATTCAACATTACTAGACAATCTGAAACCTAATTGAGAATCATTCACTATTCAACAGAACTAGACATTGGCTTCAAGATGGCTTCAACGTTGTTTTTACCAATTGATGTTCTTCACACTGGATAGCAAAGAGGTCAGCATAATAGCTAGGGCTACACAGCATTGCCGTTTAGAAAATGGCCAAGCTAGCCATCTGACCAATGACCTTTTTCATCATCAGATGGACAGCAGAGGCCATTACTGCTTTCCTTTGATGGCCATTACAATCTTGAAACACCATTAAAGGAAACCATTAAATGGCCTCAGCTGTCCATCTTAAACTCGTTTGATGTTTGAATTCTTGGCTTAGTCTCATAAGCCTGGAACCGGACCTGGTCACTTGAGGTGGGATTTCAACTTTGAAATCGTATCTTCCTAGTCCACTTGCACAAATAGCTCATTTGGCCGTACTTGTATAAGTTTTCTTCATAGAGTATAAAAGCAGCCATCCCCTGCGTTTTATAAAAAATGCTTATATACACCCAAAATAAGCACAGTCAACCTGGCATAAAATCAAGGTATGCTTTACTTAGAGGGTGTTTGGCTTTTCTTATTTTGGGTGTTTATAAGCACTTAAAAAAAAAAAGCACTCTCTCATATACTTTTTACTATTTAGGTGCTTATAAACATCAAATAAGTAAAGCCAAACACCCTCTTAGTCCGCACTAGTTCTCATGAACATGTTCATGCTCTGATTAGAGCGCGTGTGAACTCCAAGTGCATTCGAACTCAAACCCCAACACTCTCCACCCCCCCCCCCGCCGCATGGCGTGCGTGCCCTGATTTTATGTACTAATTTTAGTATTGAGGATTCCATGCAATTGATTGGTCATAGATTGTTCATATGATTTTCTATAATTATATCAATAATTTACAATTATTCGATATAATTATAATATTATAATACTAGCAATAAACAGAATTTGGTATTATCACTTTAGTGCTGTATCCTTATAGTGATTTACCATCATGACTCGAACATTGTAATAATCAACCCATTATCAACTTTCTCTCTGCTCCGAGCAATTAAAATAAGGCGACGCCATAATGGTAACCATTGCAAGATTAGTCATCTCTTTGTTTCTTCCGTCAACCTGAAATGAGTGCCACTTCTCTTATATTATAGGTAAAATTTTATAACAAAATATTTTTAACATAATTATAATAAAATAAAATAGACAACTTAAAACCATTTAATTTCACTAGTAAAATTATGGTTTTATGATGTTGTAGAATAATTTCCACTCTTCTTATGTTCTCTATTAGCTGTGTTAGGGAGTTTGAAAAGTCTAAAGGACATATTACTCTTATAATTTGTCTAATTAATTGATTAATTTCTGTGATTTAGAACTTATTATTTTACTCGTACATTTTTCAAGGGTGACACATAAAATTAACAAAGAGTATATCTCGCCTGATTTTTTTGGCGTACATGGGTGTTCTTTCTTCACAAAAATGCCCATATTTGTCATCACATGAAAGGTTAATATTAGAAAGTATGACTTTGCAATGCTTTATATGGCGGTGTCAAAATAATAACAACAAGGGACAATTTTGCTACCTTTTAAAAATACAATGAATTAAAGTGACAAAACTCAGAAAACATAAGAATAATCAACTAATTAATAAATTATATAAAATAATGTACAAGTTACCTAGATTAAAAAAGAAAAAGACGAAAGGAGAAAGTCAAATAGACCTGAACAAATTAATGTCACTAAACTTCATGTTGTAATTTAAAATTGAAAGTGGACCTTTAATCTAATGGTTAAGTTTGAGAAAAGGTTTCAAGTGACATTCTTTCCACTAATAGTGTTAGCTTTTTTTTTCGCCCCCTTTCTTGTCTAATTATATAATGACTTCTTTCACCATATGCAGGTTAATTTGCAATTATTAGTAGTTGTATTTTCCTCAAACGGGAGAAAACTTACAAAACGGAGAGGGCAAGTATATACATTTTTGTCCACTCCCTTTGTTAAATGAGAAATCCTCATCTTTAAGCACTCAAGTTAACTAGACCATTCAAAATCAAATATATCTAGTATACACATCTTATTACTCATTTATCATTAACATAATTATATTGATTATTAATTGCAGTGGCCTAGTCTTTTATAAATCTTGCGGATGACTCCTTAAATTTTTCCAGTAGTGGACTTTCATCAACATGTGTTGTTCGAGTTGACATTCTTGCTCACCATGAGGCTTCTCAAAGATAGACAGTCCTTCTATGAATGCAGTTTTATATTTCTGAAAAAAAAAAGTATGTTTCAAAAAAGTTAAAATCTATAATTTTTTAAATGTGAGCTTCTCTTGCATCTTAAACATATGGATAAAGACATGTTTAAGGAACCAAAAACTCAACAAATCACATTTAGAGTCTAAATGTACATCCAAACTTCAAAATATTAGACCAAGTGGTCCTATATTCATATATTTTTAATGTATACAATAGGAAGGCTCGGGGTGCCATCAACCATGGCCCCCAAATTAGTGAGAATTTGTATAAACATATCCGTGTACCTCTAATATTTGCAAAGAAAGCTCATCTTCATTTATTCATTGGTCCCTCAAGTCTCATAAATTCTAAAGAAAGGTAGCTAACTTACTTGCTAAGACGATTAGGAAGCATACTTTCCTTATAGATGAGAATAATATCACCTAATTAGGGGTTTTCATCTTATGACGTATTAATCTTTTACAGAGAAAACACTCCATTTCAATATCAAATTTGTCCTTCATTTAGATTTGCCACTAAAGCATTCTTAGTTAGTCAAAATAAGAGGAGTAACTTAATTGGGGACAAGCAAATAGCAGACAAAGAAAGAGAATTTGTTTGCCTCCTTTCAGTCCAATCTATTTAAATCCGACCCTATACAAATGTGACTATCCTAGCCCAATCAAAAGTGATATAACACTACATTCAAGTGCGATGTAGTTTTCAACGACCCTAATATCAAGTTGAAGAATCGAAAGAACAATTGATTCAGTAAGTTCTATAATAGGTGCACACATTATTATTACTAGACCTCGCTCATAAATTTTTAAAATTTTAGATACACATTAAGACACCAATGCTCTGTTTGTTATAGTCTTATTTTAAGATGCTTCTCTTATTAAAATGAGAGTATATCTTATAAAATTTAAAAAATCTTATCATGCATCCTATGAAAATTTAAAACAAAATCATACTTTTTATCTTATAAGAAATAAGCAATCATTCCTATCTTATTTTTTACAACTATAAAATGCACAGTCATATAATAAGATATCTTAAATCTTATAAAATATCTCTAAATTTTAATAAGATAAGTATCTTAAAATAAGATCATTCCAAACACACTACAAATGTAATTTCAAAAGGTTTCTTTTTTTTTTTTTTTTAATTTTTGGCAAGTAGACTTTCCCCTTGTGCTTAAAAAGTTTCTTTTTTTTGAAACAAAAAGCTTTTATTTACACATCACGGCTCCGAATGAGACTAGCGGCTTTAGATTTCCCCGACACTTCCCTACCTGCTTTCATTGCGGGCGGAGAAACTTAAGACAAAGACAACAACAATCACCACCTCCTCCCACACACACTGGGCGTGTTTGTGCGTGTTTTCCTCCCCACACCCCCCCTTTTTAAATCCTCTGCCTCACCAAGAAAGCACGTAAAAATATCTTCAAGGTACTTTCTTCATCGCGCTTCCTCTTTCTTTTCTTGAAATATAAACTGCCCAGGAAAGAGCTGATGTGTTTCTTGATTAGTTAACTGTCTTATTACATGTTAAATGAAAATATCTGCACTTTTTACTTTTTTTTGGATCTGGATATTTAAATGCTTGCTTCTCTTTTTTGGCTTATTGGGTATATGATTAGTAATTTTTCTTGTAGTTTTGAAATGTTTCTTGTGGTTTTAAGCTGCAGATTTTAGAAACTTAGTTTACTGGTGATTTTGCTTCTGAAAGTATATCTTGATTTGTTAGATAGATCTGTAGAATTATAATATTTAATATTGAAAAGAAGGCGCACCCGGGATCGGATACATGTTCAATCCTAGAAGTTTAGGTATATTTTTGCGAAGATTTATGTTTTGTATGTAGAGGTAAATTGAATTTGACCCGTTCTTGGACCCACAAATCTGGAGAGTTTTGTACACCGAGCTGCCCTTTATTTCTTGCACTTTGTTTGTTCGTGTCTGTAAAATCAGATAACTGTTTAATTGTCCTGTAATGATCAATTCAACACTGTCCCATTCAGCTGATATCAATTGTGAGAGTTGCATTCAATCTTTTTCTGACTTATCCTGATTTCACCCTTTGTCCATTGACTGGACTTTTGTACACAAAGCTGCCCTTGTTTATCGTGTAATTGGTTCATGAATGTATATAAAGTCTTCACACTAATGCTGAGATAACTTATTGGGCGAATATGTCAGTGTTCGTTTTGGTGCCCAAAACGCTATCGTTTGCTTGTAGTAACTGATAATTGTATAAACTCATTGGTTGGGACTTTTGATGGGATTTGCAATAGTGATGCTGGCCACACTTGTCTGTCTGCTCGAAATGATATAGAATTTCTCACAATTAAACTCAGCAGCTTGACAACTTTATCTTGTGGATTTATCATACTAATTGTGTTATTAATTCATTCCAACTTATCAGACCTGTTTGTAGTTGAATGTGGAATTAAGTCCTATTTGTAGTTCAGTAATATTCATGGTTATGCTTAGTAGACTTCCACATACATCAGTCCTTATTGTTCTATCCTTGATTATAATTTATAAGCATTGACAAGGAATCCTGATTTCCTTTTCCTTTTGCAGCGTGCAAAATGGCAGCAACAACAGCTACTAACTTCTCAATTGGGTCAACTGCATCCATAGGCTCTAGAGTGAACCCTGTTCCTCAACTGAAGGCCTTTGCGGTTAAGTTAAACTCTAAGAATTACGTTAGGAGTTATACTGGCCTCAAGGCAGCATCTTCTGTGAGCTGTGAATCACAATCATCATTTTTGGGCAAGGAAAGTAGTGCAGCTCTTCAAAAATCCATTGTTCCAAAGGCTCAGGAAAGATATCAAAGATCCTGGAACTACGTGCAGCCTCAGGCAGCTTATAAAGTCGCTGTTCTTGGAGCTGCAGGGGGTATAGGGCAGCCACTTTCCCTTCTGATTAAGATGTCCCCGTTGGTCTCAGCCTTACACCTTTATGATATAGCAAACGTCAAGGGTGTCGCAGCTGATCTTAGCCACTGCAACACTCCGTCTCAGGTCTTAGATTTTACTGGGGCATCTGAATTAGCTGATTGTTTGAAAGGTGTAAATGTTGTTGTCATACCTGCTGGTGTTCCTAGGAAGCCGGGTATGACCCGTGATGATCTTTTTAATATCAATGCTAACATAGTCAAGACCTTAGTTGAGGCTGTTGCAGATAACTGCCCTGATGCATTTATTCACATCATTAGCAATCCAGTCAACTCCACAGTGCCAATAGCAGCAGAGGTTTTGAAGCAGAAGGGAGTATACAATCCTAAGAAACTCTTTGGTGTCACCACTCTAGATGTTGTCAGGGCAAACACATTTGTTGCACAGAAGAAAAACTTGAGACTCATAGATGTCGATGTCCCAGTCGTTGGAGGGCATGCTGGGATTACTATTTTGCCATTGCTGTCAAAGGCAAAACCATCTGTTACCTTCACTGATGAAGAAGTGCAAGACCTAACCGTGAGGATCCAGAATGCTGGGACTGAAGTTGTTGAGGCAAAGGCTGGTGCAGGATCTGCCACACTTTCCATGGCATATGCTGCAGCACGATTTGTTGAGTCCTCACTCCGTGCTTTTGATGGGGATAGTGACGTCTATGAATGCTCTTTCATCCAGTCTGATCTGACTGAGCTTCCATTCTTTGCATCAAGGGTGAAGCTGGGAAAGGATGGAGTTGAGGCTCTGATTTCGTCAGACCTCCAGGGATTAACCGAGTATGAACAGAAAGGTTTGGAAGCCCTGAAGCCAGAGCTCAAGGCTAGCATCGAGAAGGGTGTCAATTTTGTCCAGAAGCAACCAGTTGCTGCATAGGATCCTACCAGTTGAAGCCATTTTGAAGTGGAATAAACTTATCTAACTATTACAGCTTTTCTAATGCACCAGAGTTTTCAGTTTTGTAGACTATTTGAAAGTTTTCCTGCTTTTTATTCTGTTCGAGTGCTTTTATTACAGAGAAATGAGTATACCAATGTTGTAGAATTAAGTTGTCTTGTGCGGCATGTAGCTCTCAATAACATTGTTGTGTTACCATATCACCACTAATCTGGTACTCACTTTTGAATGAGATGAAATTTCTCTGTTTCTGTTGGGTACGTGACATAAAGTTTTGTATATGTGCAGAAATTTGGAAAATTGTGCTGCTTGTATGCTCCAAAATATGCTCCATAATCAAAGGTTTTGTAGTTAATCATACAACTCAGAGTTGGCTTAAATGACACAAGTTTATGTCATTTACAACAATTTCTTGTTTCCTGGCCCCTCCCATAGCTCCAAGGTTATGCTCTGTCCATAGGTGCGCACCCATTTCTATTGCTGTAGTCATGGATGATTTATCATATCCTCTGAGAACTTCCTTAACTCAGCCTATATGAGGGCCTTTGGGGTTTTTACTTTAGAAATTGTTGAGAAAAGATGGTAGTGTTAAATAGTTGATAGTCGGTCTACACGTGTTAAATTATTCATATGAATTTAAGACATCCTGTCAAAAGATATATATGAAAACATTAAGTTGGTTTCATCTATAATTGAACATCTTGGTCTTCAAAAAGGCCGGATCGTTTTCACTTTTGGATTTTGCCCCTAACTATGGCAAAAATATCAAATTGTCCCCTGAACTTTGGTGATCTTAACGTCTCCATGTGGTTTTGATCCACCAAAAAAAAAAAAAAAAACCCTTCTCCAGGTGGTAGGTTGACAAACCAAGAACTTTGCTACTGCTAAGGTAAGGACCTCTATTTCATGATGGACTCCTGGACCGAATCAAACTCTATCTTGAAAAAACCGTGTGTGAGTAGAAGATTAAAACAAAAAAAATAGTTTAAACTATGAAGAATTATGAATTATATATTAAAGTTGTTTCCATGACATATCTCATGCTTTATATGGTAATTACTGTGTGCTTATCTCTGGCTGCAATGTTGATATCTTTGCACTCTTATACGGCAGCTGAAGCTTCTCTGCTGGAATAGATTAGCTCATAATATTATGAGTGAGACCGAGTAATTTTGAATTACTTCTACAATTATGATGAATTGATCTGAATAATTTAAAATTGTTAGATCTTACTCTTATTGACGGCCTTTGAAGCATTACTCGTGCTATGATTGGATCATGGAACTGTATGAATTCCACGACAGATGTGGAGAATCCCTGTTTTTACGTTCAGTTATCCAATAAGTTCAGGAAACAACAAACATATTTGACGTAGGATGTCAGTCCAAATTACAACCTTGTATAGCAGGTTCTTTCAAACAATCAGAAGAAGACTCACCAAGATCAATTTTTTTGTATTTTGGGTGCATCAAGAATTTGTATTTTCAAATGACATTTGAAGGATTAGCATTTTGCATTTATTTTTGAAATGTCATTTTCTCTATGATTAATATCTTCTGTTGAAAGAAAGAAAAAAGAAAAGGAAGAAATATTCAAGTTGAGATCTCAGTGATTACTCTTCCAAGGGTAAAGGGATATTCAAGCCAAGGCAACAAGACCCAGCGACTGTTTACAAAAGATACAGGTCCCGTCCTCATTTCTTTTTGAACAAATTACATTTTGCCCCCTATATTTCGTTAAAAATATATAAAATCTCTTGTGTTTCAGACTTCAATAATAACTCCTATGCTATAAACAAAACTCTCAATTTTTTAGGGTGATTATGCAAAAATTTTTATAACATAGGGAATATTAGAAACATTTTGATAAAATATTAGTGGGTTGTGACAATCCCAAGTTTTATATAACTTAGCAAAAAAAGATAAAATGCATTTTACTTTTTCTTTTTCAACGCGTTACCAGAAGGCAAGGAATCCTGACTAATACTATGTCAGATCATTTATTTGAAAATTTTGATCATACATTCCTTTTAGAATGAGCCCAAAAAGCAAGGGATATATTTTCTTGAATTCTTCATTATATTCGTTATCTATTACCCCGCTAAAATTCAAGGCATGTAAGAGGGGTAAAATAGTATCATATCATTAAACTCCTAATTCAAAAGTTGTGAACTATCCACATCACTTGTTATAACTGTATCAAAAAAACTCATAATAACTGGACTATGATATAACATCGTAACATTAAGACCTGGTCCAATGCACCAAATCCATTATTCGGTTTCATCTCAACTTGATGTGAACTCCCCAAAGGTTGGAGATCACTCACTTCTTAGGATTGTGTTCCATCATGGTTTTCACCATTTCAATTTAGGAAGCTCCTCCACTGACTCAAATGGCAACCATTAGCTATGAAGCATAAATAGCAGAAATAGCAATTGCCTGTGAGGATTGAATCCATAATCATCACTGATTTTCTTGAAATCCATGGTCTGCAAATCATAATTTCCTCGAATTGTGAGGATTTCTGTAGCCAGTATCCTCAAGAGGTCAAATCTCTTCATCACAATAACATTATACCAGAAGCAGTCTCAGGAGCAACAAAAAACCTCTCTATGAAATACCTACATGGTAATTAGAAGTGGAAGAGCCTTCCGTTTAGCATCATTTGTCTGCTGAAAAACTGTAATATGCCATGAGGAGAGCATTTATGATATCATAATCAACAGCAGACATATTTGCGATAATATGACAGTCAATGCATTTTCTGGAACACAGGAAGTTGAAAGGGCTGGTGAATATGCAACCCATGTATTCCACTGACAATGCAAATATGGCAGTTTGATAAATTGGGAGAGAAAATGCGGCATCAAGTTTCAGATTGCGGTAGACGATAGCAAATTGATATTTTTCTTGTCATCTTTAACTCTTCTCCTCACGGAGTTGTTATTCTGCCCCTTTTAGAATCTCATTTCTGCATCTTCTTTGTCCAATGCCTTCATTTAAGGAAAACGACTTCCATAATTATTCAGGCCCTTAATGTTGGACTAGGTGTAGGCACAAAACCACTGATAAATCTCTCGCCAATATATGGGTGGGCAATTCTGATAGTTCTGCATCCAAACTTAGCCTGTTCCCATATGCTCACAGTTAGAAGTCTGGGTTCCAGGTATGAAAAACGATTTTGCTATAATCCTAGTAGCTCCACTTTCAGAGTTAAGAGTTGATATGGCATCCTTCCATCTGAAAACAAATTTTCCCCTTGAGCCAGTTGCACCATTGCATGACTTTTAAACTACATTGGGTAGTCCTTGCAGGAGCATTGTCCTTTCTGGAAGTGATGAAACCGGTTACGATCTCTAATGATGACTTCCCGATCATAAACTGCTGACACCATTTTGGCAAAATTGTGGCAGTCATCACAGATCTGGAGGTCCTTCGCAACTTTTATTTTTGTGCCTGGAGGAGTTGCAAGAATTCCAAAAGAAATTGCCAATTTCTCACTATGATAGGATAGTGAAGGTGGTTTTTCTTCTGCATGCGTTCTTTGCAATTCTGGTACCTCAGCAACATAGCCAGCAATCCTAAGTTGCTTATTGATCTCGTCAAGCATCTCGTAAATATCATCTTTCCGTGGGTGCAAAATATCATCCCCATCAAATTCATGCACCTTGCCTTTCAATTGGATGGTACTACAACCAGGGGTCAATTGTATCCGTTTCTGCCGCATCATTTTCTTCACTTCTTTCACTTTCTCCAATTCACCTGCTGACATATACAAATTCAACAAGAGAACGTAATCTCCAGCTTCTTGAGCTTTCAATTCAATCAAATGCTGAACTACTTGCCCACCAAGAACAGCATTCCGATGCATATTACATGCTCCAAGTAAAGTCCGCCATATAGCGGCATCTGGTTTGACCCTCATTGACCTAATGAGTTTATATGCCTCGTAAAGCAAACCGGCACGACCCATAAGATCTACCATACAACCATAATGATATATATTAGTTACAATACCAAAGTCTCGACTCATCATATCAAAAAACATTTGACCCTCTTCAAGCAGTCCCTTGTCACTACAAGCAGAAAGAACTGCAGTAAACGTCTGGTCATCAGGAACAATACCCTCTCTCACCATCTCCCTAAATGCATCTATAGCTTCCTTTCCGTATCCATTACTAGCTAAACCCGAAATCATTGCCGTCCAAGTCACCACATCTCTTTTAGCCATCCCCTTGAACACATCATACGCCTTCTCAACACAACTACACTGTGCATACATCGATATAAGTGCATTACAAACATTTATATCATCACCAAAACCGTGTTCCTCGACATGCTTATGAACCTTTTCGCCAAAATCCAATGCGTTCAAATGTGCGCAAGCTTGTAGAGTAAGCAAACAAGTCACACTATTTGGCTCACACCCATCTGAACTTCTCATAATATCAAATACACTTAACGCATCCCTGTTCCTCCCATTGCGCGTAAAACAACTAATCAACACATTATACATGACACTATCTCTATAAGTCATTTCATCAAACACTTTGCAAGCATCTAAAATGCTCCCACTCAGAGAATAAAAGTCCATCAATGTAGTACCCAAATCGACTTCTGCTTGATGCCCACGTTTCAATAAATGACCATGGACAATCACGCCTAAATGTACATCATTCATCTTTACACAACACTTTATAGCAAGAGACGCTGATAAGCTGTTCGGCGAAATGCCTGACCAAACCATTTCACGCAAAAGCTCAACGCCTTTGTGGGACTCACCACGGCTCATTGAGTAAGCTCGGATCATCACATTGTACAGAGAAATATTGGGTTTTGGATACTGGGTGAAAGCGTTACGAGAGTAGGATAAATCGTGAATGGGAGGGAGGGAAACGCGGGTGAGGAAATGGAGGAAAACGTTGTGGTTTTGAACGAGGGATGCACGGATGAGGTGGGCGTGGATTTGGTGTAATTGGGTTTCGTGTCTGCATGATTTTATCAGCGAGATTAGTGATTTCTCGAGTTGGGAATTCTGGTAAATTTGTGTTGGTGGTGGTGGTGGGTGGTGAAGTATTGTTGACGTGAAGCGACGACCGTGGGGTATAATGGAAGAAGACAGCGGTATCAGTCTCGTCGTGGTCATGTATATCATTGTTAAGGTTTTTGAGTTTGAAGGTTGTTCAAACTAATGTAATTTATATATTTTTTTCAATTTTCAAAAGTATATATGTACATATAAAGTTTTTGCTCAATCAAGTTTTTCTTTTAAGAGTTTTAAGTATTTTAAAAGAAATTAAATATTTTTAAAGATAAAAAATGCTTTTTTAATAGTAAATACTTTGTATGAAAAAATAATCTAAATGAGACCAGTATAATTAAAAAGAATAAGTTACCCTTACTTGTAACATGACCTCTTGGGTGAAAAGAAGAATGGATTAAAGTAATTAAAATTTCAACTCTTGCTATTCTCATTATTGGAGTGCAATCCATGCTATATAAGGAAAAAGTAAGTAGTTTTAATATTTTTATATATTTATTATTGATGGTTATTTTTATAGTCTATGTGAGGATGAATATTTTTAAAAATTGTAAATTTTCAGTGGTAATGATATAAATTGAGAAATAAAAATGATAAAAGGATTTGATCTGAAAAAGAGAAAACAATGCGACAAAAGATAGAATAATATATTCATTGCTGTTTAACTCATCTTTGGCTGAAAAATTGAAAGAACTAGGATATGTAATATCAAAAGATAAATATTTTGAAAGTGATATGTTATTGGTTATATGACAACCCTTATTTGTTATTAATTTATGCATTTAATTTTTATTTATTATTTATTTTTAATTATTTATTATTGATATACATTATTATTTTTAATTTGAAGATTCTATTGTCAATCAATCAGTACTTAAAATAATACTAATTTATAGTTCTAAAGATTCAGAGCTTCATTGTCTCTGATTAAAAATCATTAGTCTAATAAAATTTAATATTTATTGTTAAAAATAAATTAACTGCCATAAAAGAGCTTGTGTTTTTGAGAACTGTACAACGGCGATCTCTACCATTAACCCACTTGCTAAGATGGGTATCATCGTTAAACTAGATTATAACCCATACAGTGTATGTGAGAAATGAATATCCTTTGTGTCTTCAATAATTATTGATAGTTAATTATAAATATATTTTTGTAAATTTTTATTCATGTAAGTTTTCAATATTAATCATATTTTTTATTATGAGAGATATATAGCAATTAAATAGAATATTTAAATTAGAAAAAAATCACACAAGGATCTAATTTTTAAAAAGAAAAGCAATAGAAGATGATTTACATGTGTGTGTGTGTGTTATAGAATAGGAATTATATATTTATTATAATTCAACTTATTTTTGAGGAAAAGAGTAAATAGAACTAAGATACATAGTATGAAGAGATAAGCATGGACCATATTTTGTATAATGTACAGGTATAGGTAAAGGTATTGTTATTATGCCATTGCAGGTTGTACATTGATACTAAAATATTTCATTGAATCATATAGGATATTTTTAATGAAAATTAAGTAAGTTTGTTAAAGAGTATGGAATAGTGAAAAGTTCTGTAGTTGATTAATTCAACTAAGTGATTCAAATTTTCATTAATCATATGTGATATCATGAAAACATAAAAAGATAAGGAAACAAAGCCTCTTTGTGCCCTATTCCCAAGGGCTTCTGTGTCCTGTTCAAACTTTCGACAATAATGTTGGATTCTTCTTGGTCTTTGTTGGGGGCTGGAATAACCGACATGGTTCCTTCCCTTCCAGTTTGGTATTTTTTTTATCTATCAATGCCAACAGCATCATGTGTGTTGGTAAACTATGCTGGATTAATGGGTAATTTTTTTATATTTTTTCAATTACTCGATTGAATTTTTTTATATATCAAATAATTTTGGAAATAAAAATTATTTCATCTATATATAGATGGATGCATTTTCATTATTGCCAATTACACTCAAATAATTTTGCAATGATAGAAAGGATTTGGAAAGAAAAGACCCCAGAGAGAGAGAGAGAGAGAGAGATTTGTACAAATAAATCTTCTTTGTTTTAATGAAATTATAAAGTACAATAGAATTTTGTGTATGGCAATTCCTACAGAATTTATTTTATTTTATTTTTTGGTATCCATTAGGCATTAGGATGTTTTCCGTCACTTTTATGTCGATTGTAAAAGTTGGTAGATTATTATAAAGTACATAATATAAATAGCATGTGAATTCGACAAATCCTAATTTCATTTAATTTATTCATATCTTAATTAGAATAATTAAATATCCGTCTCTTCACCTACAAACTGATCTTGACTTTAACTAAGTGGAATACTAAACAAATCGGTGATCTTAATCTTGTGAAACGTCAATAAGTGAAAATGTGGGTTTTTAGCTAAATATCAGTCTTTCCTCAAGCTTTTTCTAAACGCTTAACAATGTCACTGAATAAATAAAATTTTGTACTAATCATCCATGAAATAACATCTAAAGCATATAAAAAGGAAATCTTTTCAAAAACTACTAAATAAACATGTAATATAATCCATGTTAAAATTTAAAATACGAATCCTCAAAGAGCAAATTGAGGCCAAACTAGTCATCAGCCAAACTCAATCACATGTAAATATTCAAATTTGAAACAAATTGTCACTGCTAGAAGAGAAGCAGTCAGACAAAAGAGACCTGATCTCTTCTTCCCCTTCATCATCATCATCATCATCATCATCCCCAGATCCAAACACCCCATCAAAACTTGCATGGTTATTATTAGTGTATTTGGATGGTAATTGAAATTGATGAGTACTACTCATTCCCATTAGCTTTCTCTTCTTGTAGTTTGCCTTAAAACATGCTTGTCTGAGCCTTTTGGTTTTTTCCTTGAGTTGCATATCAGGTATCTCTTCCATCAACTTCTTCTCATGCTCCAATATCTCAATGGCTTCTCTCAGCTTTTGCTCAGCACCCTCTCCTTCTTCCTTGCTTAATTCCTGCGAAAAGGGTATCCAAGCCCACAATCATTTCTTTCGTTGGTAAATAAGCAAGTATTTCATTAATTTCAAAATTGAAATACACCGATCTAGTAAGAAATAAAATATATACATATATATATATATATATATATTACAAATTGGAGAATCCTTAAAAAAAAATGAAGTAACATGATTGCATAAAAAAAAGAAATAAAAGATTAAGAAAGAAACAACTGTTCATAGCAAAATGAACTTAACAATCTGTTTTCTCTTTAACCCTCTTCCGCCAACACAACGTCCTACTTCTTGTGGAATTCTAAATCAGGTCATCGCTCTTCGGAGGAGTATTTTCAAACATTTGAGGTACTCCCTAACTCCAAACGATCTTCAAATTGCAAACTCATTAACTTGGAAAACGTTCTTGATTAGGGTTTGCAGATTGAAACATGTGACAATTTATAGATATGTGTATGTGCTATAGTACCTGAACATTCTTGATTAGGGTTTGCAGACTCATTAACTTCCTGTGGGGCCATCTACGGATCCCCAACTCCCTGCATCTCTTCTTGAGTAGGGTTAACCCAAGGTTCAACTCTTTCGCAGCCTGTGTGATTGGCATGTAGAAGTACTGAGAAATAGTCTGTCGCGACAGAATTTTCGAGCAGCTGTTTCTCTCTTCTCGTTGTCTCTTCGTCTTCTTCTCTTCCTCAGCCTTCTTCTGCTGATTATAATCGTCTCCCAACAGAAACTGCTTGTTTGGAGTGTGATCAAATCCAGCAACCCCACCATCCATTTCATTCCACGCCCCAAAACTTGACCCGAAACCATACAAACAGTCCCCTGTGAATGTGGTTCATCCCAAGTCCAGTCAGTTGGTATGTATTTTAACACACTCAAAACACATATATGTGTGCATATGGGATCAGGGGATTGCTCCAATGGTTGAAACTATCTCCCCGAGAAGCGAGGTCCTGGTTCGAATTCTATGTGAGCGGGGGATTTAACCAAAAAAAAAAAGGAAAAAGAAAAAAAATTTCTGTGTGTGTATATCTCAAACTCAGGAGTAAAAACTGAAGTAAGATGGTCTGTGATTATACCTTGGATCATGCTGTGGCTTGGTGCAAGATCCAATGATGAATAGAGTGGATCTGGATCATTTACACAAACCTCCATCAGAGGAAAAGCATCAACAACACACTCTTGCTGGAGGAAACCATATTGGCAATCCAGAGGAGAAAATCCAGAAAAACCACTGCTTTCACATATCAACATAATACCAGGCTCACTTACTTCATCATGCGTATGCATCAAAGAAAGGAAAAAAAAAAGAAAAAGAAAAGGGTCAATATAGTACCTAAAATCAAGAGGAGAAAGCTGTTGGCTTGGAAAAGAGAAGAAATCTTCATCTTCTTTTGTCATAACTTCATATTTTGAAGTCCATCTCTCCAGCGACTTAGCCATGATCTTTTAGAAAAAGAAAACAATGTTTATGAAGTTGCCATTTTACATGAAATGGTGAAAATTAAGTGAATCTTGGAGATGTATTTATATATATATATATATATATATATATATATATATATACATGAAGCTAGGCACGAAAGAGTGAAATTAATAATAATGCGAATGGAGTAATTATGAAAATTTACTTTCATTTGGTAGATCGTGCGCCGTTGCATGGATAAAACCGGCCAACTCATGCATGCATTTAATGTTTCAGCGTATGAAAATATGGAATTTTATCATTGGATGCTGTGTTTCAAATCTCACGTGTGACAGGGTTTATCTCACTATGTGGAACGCAATGATGATGAACTCTCTTCGGAAATTGCTAATTTATCAATTACAGCAGACATTGTATATGTTTTTTCTTCTTATTTTTCTTTTTTTTTTTTGTTTTTCCTGGGGAGCTACATACTATATACATAAAATCTCATTGATATAATCAATCTCATACTAGACATATATTAGTCATACTTATTATTTAGTTCCGAATAATTCCCACATATTTGGCCAAAAACAAAATCATCATCATTAGACGCCACATGCGTGTGCAATCTAGCTTTAGATACAATTTTTTTTTCTCTAGCTAGAAGGTTAGAAGAAAAAGAAGCCTGTTCTAATCACGTTTATTTGGGTATTTATAAACATTAAAATATAAAGTAATTCTCACCAATTTTCCTTTTTTAGATAAAAAGTGCGTATAAGCATTACCAAACGCCCGCTTTTCTTTGGCAGAAGTAACTAATTTGTTAGTTTCACAATAATTTTTGCTTTTCCCTAATCCGAAGAATACTGGGGACATGTTTTCCAAAGCATATCACAGGCAATTAAGTAGGGTGCTAGGGTAGTTTGAGTGCCTTCAGCCTTTGGATTTTGTAAATGGTAGCCTGCAAATTTTTTGTGTGCTGCTTTTTCTTTATTTTGTTTTTTGGTCGTTTTCAGCGCCTTTTTTCCCCCTCCTTATCTCTTGTGTTAATCACGAGAAATCAGTTCAGAATGGGGTTTATCATAAAACATTATTGCATAAAAACATAATGATATCGTATTAAGAGTAAGGAGTACATGCAGGCCCTATATATTAATCACAAATGTTTTTAAGATACAAATATTTTTAGTTCAAAAAATCAAGTAAGCCCTAACGCGATTCATCAAATAAGAGAACTTTGTAGTTTTCAAATATTTTTAGTTGAAAAAATCGATTAAGAAACCCTAAACCTAACACTATTCATATATCAATCTTAAATATGTAATTTAGTTCTCATTGAACAAAAACTTCGTATTTTTTCAAATACTTTTCATTTAAAATTTGTTAAGCACGTACTATTCATATATCGATCGATGTTAAATTATATAATTTTAATTCTTGTGGAATTAAAATTCTTAACCCACACCCTTTAATAGTTACATGCAACAATGGCACCGGTGGGATAAGTGAGAGAATTAATGTAACGCTAACAAAGCAGTCGCTTTGCAAGGTTAATGATATATTAGTGGAAGTTACAGTACATAAGATGTGGGATTATTTACTGCGGCCATTATAATATTTATTTCTCCTTATTGCAAATGAGTGGTGGTGGGTTCATAATGAAGTAAATAATATATATCTTCCGATAATGGGAGAGGTTACAATACTTGGATTTATTTCTCTTCAACTGATTCATTGTAAGTAAATAATAACGTTGATTTTTTGTGTGTAATGATCATTAACTGAGAAATTGTATTGGTATACTAAATAATATATTAAATAACTCTAATGAGGATCCACCATGCAAGTTGAGAGATAAAATATTTTATCTAATATAATTTATGCCATATAAATCTTGGAATATGCGAAACAATGTTGATCAAATGGTAGCAATTGCACAAAAATTTGCTTGTACAAGTTAAATTCTGCCATTGACGGAGCTACGTGAACCAAGGGCGTCGTTTGAACCCCCCCCCCCCCAAACACCCCCCAAACACACACAAAAACAATTGATTTTATTATTATCATCACTTTGGATGATGCAAGTCGCAAAGTGATCGAAGCATGGAGTTTCCTTAAGGTTCTCACCTTGCCAGTGAAAGAAATCCTCATGGGGTGACTTTAGAATGAGTTTATCATTCCAAGCTCTCCCTTCTATCTAACAAGCATTTAAGACTCATTTGGATTAACTTTCTTTAAAAGTGCTTTTCTATGATCTATGATTTTTGGAAAAAGCATTTTTTTTAGAATAATTTTTGGCTTCTGAAAAAGTTGAATTTGAGATTTTTTAGAGTTTTAATTTTATTTTTAAAATCAATTCAATTACTTATTATAAAAAAGATGTACTTTTTTAGAAGGAAGTTACTTTTTCACATTTGAAAAAAAGAAAAAGTCAACCCGGACAGGCTCTTACTCTACCCTTATATATATACATACATACACACATATACAATCTAAAAATACTAAATCACTACCTTAAGAATACTATTTTCCATCTAAAAGTAACATTTGAAAATCTTTTACTACTTTTTTTCCATAACAGATCATTTTCTAATTTTACTTTCTCCATTTAAAATATTTTATTAATTACTAAAAATTTCCCATAAACAATTCAAAAGTTTTATTTAATTATTGAACATCTCTTATATAACCATAATTAGTATTGAGAGCTTATCCAAAACTTAAATTTTAAAAGATATAGGTATTTCATCCTTACATAAAATGTAACAACATATATCTATATATTATATAAAAATAGATACATGCCTTTTAATATATGTTGCATGTCATCATTCCAAATCCTCTTTCCAATATATATACACACACACACATACATACATATACACACACACGCAACTATCACATAATATAAATATATTTAATCACTAATAATGTTATTTTTTTATCTAAAAATAACATTTATAAAGCTTTTATTGTTTTTTGTTTCCCATATCAAATCATTTTAATTTCTAATTTTGCGTTGTCAATTTTCTATTCAATTACAAAAATCTATCATAAGCAATTTAATTAGTTTATTTTATTACAAAATGTTTCATAAAAACTTGATTAATATTGAAAACTTATAAAGAATTAAATTCTAAAAGATATATTTGCATTTCATTCTCACATAGAATATAAAGATTAACGATTAATAATAAACAAAGATACTAAAAATACATATTTTTCTAATGCATTACATGGGATATACTTTAGGTGGGGATTGGTATGCGAGAATAAAATGGAATTCCTAGTTCTTTTCTATATCCCATAATTGGCATGAGATAATAAACTAGAAAATGCCATCTCTGAGGGAATCCAATGACATCTCTGAGGGAATCCCATTCCCACAAACATGAAAATAGCAATTACTGACTTAACATATGGGAATAAACCATTCCTATGTTCGTGGAGGTGAGATTTTTTTTTGTCAAACAACAAAAATATCATTTTAAAAGTTATTTGTTTTATTAGAAATAAAAATTAAAGTAAAAAAAAATTGGATCCATACATCCAATTCTACAATCATTTCTAGAGTATACAAGTATAGTATATTCATTACCAAGTTCATTCCATTCTTATCAAATTCATTCAATCATACCAATAACCAGCTAATTATATATAATAGAAACACAAAGTCCTTAAAGAGCTCTTAGGGCCCATTTAGATTGGCCTTTTCAATTAAAAAAAGTACTTTTTTATTCTTTTGAAAGAAGTATTTAGATTGATTTTAAGGGGAAAAAACTAAAACATTAGAAGCCAAAAATTTAAACTTTTAAAAAAATATTTTTTTCAAGAATTATAAAAAATAAAATAAAATTTTGAAGAAACCAAGTGCCCTTAATGCCGAAACTAATAGGATTAACATTTACACTCTGTTTGGAACATTTTGAACGAATGGTTTGGAAATGGGCAAGGACTTTTCAATCTCTCTCTCTCCCTCATGGGTTGGAAAGATGAGATTAACAGAGGTAAACAAAAGATAAGCCTCACAACTCCAAAATTAGATCCACCCAAATTGAGTGCAAATGGAAGAAGAAGAAATTTTGCTTTGTATAATGACCATTTTAGCATTCAGTAAAAGATAGATATTAAAAAAAGAAAAAAGTAAAAAGATAATTTGAAAATAAAATTTATTTCTCCTTTCCATTTCCAGTCAAATCCAGACAAGATTAATTTATCTTAAAACACACAATTGTTTCTTCTCTCAAATACTCTTTCTTTTGGAAAAGCAATACTTTGGAAGGTAAATTATACACTTCTCTTTTCAAAGTTCTTGGTAATTAATCGCCAATAATGCGATGAATACCCAAGGAGGAAAATAGATAATCTTATGCAAAACATGCTTGAAGTCAAAAATTTGAATAGCACCAATCTAGCAAGATAACTAACACAAGAATGATACAGTAGTCCATAGATTTTTGCCTACTGCAAATACTTCTTGTAACATCCTGACCAAAATATCATCATCGCATGTTAAGCGTAGTAGTTGCCCTAGTTTCTTGACTTCCCTTCCCGACCACGTCCACGACCACGCCCACCTCCTCTCCCACCACCGCTACTACCACCACCACCTTTGCCTACTCCCAAAGCCTTATTGACGTCCTGTTTTATTTGCATGTTCTCTGGCAAGGGAAGTATATGATCCACACACTTCCTGAAGCTAAAGTCATCGACTGATTCATCCTCCCTTATCAGAAAGAAGCACCGACTTTTAAATTGGGGGTGGTATCGGACTTGGAATGCTCGAATGCCTGTCCCGATCTTTTTTTGCGGCTCCAAGTGGCCTTTCTTCAGCAACTCCAGCAACGTTATGTGCTCATACTGTAATAAAACAGGCAATACTTGAGTATCATTGCACTTACACTACTCATTTGTATAAAAAATTAGCTTAATCCACATCCTTAGCTTTTCTTTTCCCCTTCTCTTGGGGTTCTGTTTCTTGCAAAAATATCAAGTGAAACCAATGAAAATTTACGAATGGCGCCAGATGGTATGAAACAAAATTATCATAAAAAGATGAAAAGACCAGCAACTCGAAGACACATGTAGCCCAAGGTAGAACAAGTTGCCAAGTATCAAGCTAAGCATTGAAGAACTATTACACAAGACAAGTGAGATCTGAAAACACATAGAAGCAATTAGTTCAAATATAACAAGCAAATACTACAAAAGGTGGAGTTACATAAATACAGTAAGCAAGTACTCCAAGAAAAGGAAGCATCATTCAAAAGTGAGCCGGATACCATCAGATACCAAACATTAAGGGGAAGTCATTAAATGCCTAGCCCAGAAAAGGCCACCCTACCACAATGTCAGTTCCTATAAAATATGGAAATTATTGTCGTTGTTCCAGTTAACTCACAAATCAACTTCCAAACGAAAAATTCAACAAGTCAAGAGCAAGGTGGCAAGTGGTGACTTTGTCGTAAAATCTCCCCACAATTTTTGCTACTTGGATCAGCCTGTGGTCGGTATAGCAGCAAAATTTAAAATCCTACAGAACCTACGATTGCCACAAACCGAAACTGCCAAATTAATATGTCTACAACATAAGATTTTCCCACCATCCAACACCAGATGATCAATTAACATTGTCAACAGACTTAAACTGCATTGCATATGCCTTGATAATGCATGGACAACTACCATCCAATCATGCTCGAATTCATTTCCGATTTCCATGCCCAAAAGAGTTTTCAAGCAGATTACATCTAGAATAGAAGTTTTTAACAAATCATAATGGATCTCTTGTGAGCATAATGATTAAATTTGAAGGGTTGATCAACCAAAAAGTCAAACATTAATCAACATATTCCTTCAGCTCTTTGGAAAACTTGAAATTTCCCAACTGATTCATGAAAGCAGAGAAAAGGTTAGAACTTGAAGAAAAATTGCAGAAGTCCTTTCTGCAACCTCAAAACTCCACCCAAGATGTCCTCTGTTACACATGAAGATGTTACAAGCACATTGATTTCTTCAAACCTATAAATGATGCTGAAACACTATATAAAGCTCGGTATGCGCCATCCATACATACGAAAACTCTGACCAGCAGACGCACATTACAAGTACCATCTTAGGAAACAAAATACATTATAATCTTTCTTATTCAATAAAATTCGAAAAACATTTACTACAAACAATAGTAACAATTCACCCAGAAAGCATTTAAAGGCGTAAAATCAAACTAAAAATTTGATTTTTTTTCCACATTAAAAAACAATCTCAGATTGGAAACTTCCCGCAATGATAACTTATCGCCAAGTCCCAGTTTGAATCATCAAAACAGCATCTTACACAATATAGAAGGAAAAGCTGCATATAATAGACTTCGGCCTGTTTGAAATAGCTTTTTTTTTTTCAAGAAAAATCACTTTTTTTATTCCATAAGCTACAAATTTGAGTTTGTAAAAAGATACATTTTTTAAAAGTTAAAAAAAAAAAGCTTTTATAAAAGCTAATCCAAACGAGACCTTCGTGTATTGAACTACGTCCAAAACAAAAGTAAAAAACCAAAAAAATAAATATATTTGAAAAAGAAAATATATATATCTTCACTACCTTATTGATGTTGATATTGGGGGTCCAAGAATGAAGCAATTTGTAGAAGTAATCATACATCTCAACAGAAGACCCGAACTTCTTCGGGCCCACGTTGACCGGGCCCGAACTCTCTTCCTTCGCAGTATCCCCATCAACGGCTTCGGTTTCGTCTGGCTTATCAAGCCCTTGCTCTTCTACAGACTTCTCGACCTTCTGCTTCTTCGCTGCGTCGCCGTTATCGTCCTCCTTCTCCGGCTCGTCGGCGGCCCCCTCTCTGGGCCGCTTCGAGTCGCTGTTGCTCTCAGCCGGAGCATTTTCTGCTTTTGGGGCCTCGGTTTCCATGGGTTCGGCCGAGGGGTTCTCTAGGGTTTCGGACATGGCTTAGCTATGGAGTGTGAGGAATGTGAGTAGCAAAAAACCTCCTCGGATGAATAAATTTTGGGTTTTAGGCTCAAGGGACCATTTGGAAATTAGGTTGGCTTTATTTAACTGGTTCATAAAAAACTTTTAAAAAAATAACGAAAAAGAGGTTTTTTTATATAAACATTTGAGTAACGATTTTTAAAATTAAAATACATTTTAGTCCCTGTATTTTGTTGAAATTATATAAAATTCGTTATTATTTCTTTTCTCACTAAGAGTCCTTTTTGTATGATAGAATGGCCTAAAAAGAAAAAGTCATTCCACCCAAAATATATTTCATCCCGAAAAGCTTTAGGAGTAATTACTTTCTTCCTTGTGTTTGGTTGTAATTATTAGAAAAGCTTGAATAGAATGCTTATTTTCATTCATGTGTTTGGTAAAGTCACGTTAATATGCTGAAATCGAATGAAAAGTTATACTCATAGACAAAAATACGCCTATTTATTAATTTTGTCAAACTGAAATGTTTTTGTGATGTTAACAAGAGATTAAATTATATAAAAAGTATAAAAAAATGCAAAATATAATAGCAATTCAATATATGAAACTTCGCTAGATCTATAGAATTTGAACTTATTTTATAAAAGAATTTCTGAGAAAATATAAAAGCCAATATATTCCAAATCTTCAAATTAAAAAAAAAAAACTAATGATCAAATATTCAAAATCTTTAAATAAAAAATATGATGCTTAATGAGAAAATATTCAAGAGATGATCGTCTTCACCCAATCCGTCTTCTCATTGTCATCGATTATGAAGAATATTTGAGTCAGATTGCGATCACAACCTCTAACAACTGTTGCCTTATGCCGCTCAGTCATACTCAAATCTTGTAACTTCATTAATTCTCCATTAAGCTTGCGCTTTAAATCATTAATAGCTGCATCCTCACTTGCCAAACTCATTCTTTCACTGCTTGTCTCCATCTTTAAGCTAATCATGTTAGCAGAATCTCTAATAATTTTACAATTCACATTCTTGTCTCCATCTTTGAGCTAATCATGTTAGCAGAATCTTTAATAATTTCACAAATCACATTACCGTTAATGCTTTTTTGTTTTTTACTTTTCTTTGAAGAGACATCATTGTTGTTTCCATTAGTGATAGGTTGAACAAAAGACATAGATATATCAGTATCCAGACAAGAAACATTTCTTCACCATGAAATTGTTGTTCATCATCTCTATTTAGCTTTTCAAGTACATCTGCAGGTGTTTGTGCATCCTTTCCAGTAGCATAATCTTTTTTGAAAACTATACACAACTCTCTGTAGTAAGGAAATGTTTGACTCTTGAACATCCTTGCGTCTTTGTGACTCTATAAACGTTCAACGACAACAACAACAATAACAATAATAATAAGAATAGGAATAATAACAATAACAACAACAATAACAACAATAACAATAATAATAAGAATAAGAATAATAACAATAACAACAATAACAATAATAATAATAATAATAATAATAATAATAATAATAATAATAATAATAATAATAAGAACAACAACAACAATAATAATAATAATAATAATAATAATAATAATAATAATAATAATAATAATAATAATAATAATAATAGTAATAGTAATAGTAATAATAGGAATAGTAATAATAATAATAATAATAACAACAATAACAACAAGAAGAAGAAGAACAACAACAATAATAATAATATTTTTGGACAACATTGATGAGTACCTTCAAGTATTCCTCCCAAACAGCATTCTCTGCAACAACACACTTTTTCTTGTCATCGTAACCAAATCCACTAGAACAAGCCCCAAATAGCATATCATGAACAATGTTGAAATGATTTTTCATTGTCTTCATTCTTGATTAGATATATGGTTCTACTTTTAACCCAGAGTTAGGCAATGTGGCAGCAAGAATTTTCTCAACAGCACGATAGTGACTAGGTTTGGAACCACGATCAGCATTATATTCTCCTGTGTTCACCAAGTCTATCAGTGCTTCAACAAGCTTTGCATTTTCTTCTTCTGTCCAATATCTTTTATTTGTACTAGGACTTCCTATAAATTTTTCATTTGATTGTTCCATTCTAATAAACATATAAGTTATACGCATGACATCCAAAGCATAAGAAAGAGTATAATTAAAAACATTCACAACTTAATTAAATTGGAAACAATATAAATTGTATTGTCTTACAGTAGAGCACAAAACATTAAAAATGTTCAAAAAGCAAATGCATATTACTCATCTTCTTTCTCTATTTTCTCTCCATGTGTTAAACATGCTAGTGGCTATATTTTCTCTAAATTGAGTCCACTCATTTGAAGTCTCAATAGTAGTAATTACATCATCATACAAATTATTTTGAGTTTCTCCTGCTTCTCTCTGTGCATCATATTCTCTCTCAATTGGATCTACAAGCATCTCTCTTCTGATATAGTTATGTAAGAGACAACATGTCATGACAATTTGATTTGTTGTCTTTATTGGATAAAATGAAGCACTCCTAAGAATTGCCTATCGCTACTTTAATAGTTTGAAACATTGTTCTATTATGGTCCTAGCTGATGAGTGCTTCGTGTTGAAAAATTCATGCGGAGTCTTAGGCTGGTGACCATCTCTCTGATCATTCAAATGATATCGTTGTCCCCTATTAGGTGCTAAAAAACCTCTACTGTTTGTATACCCTGCATCCACAAGATAGTAATGGCCTATAAAAAGTAAAATTGACAAACTTATTGGTTTTAAGTTTTAAAATATTATGTGTGAAAATATTCATTTTGCTTACCACGTGGCACATGTAATCCATTTCTCCTATAAATTGCATCTCTAAGGACTCTCTCATCTGCTGTTGATCCCTCCCAACCAGGGAATACATAGATGAATTGCATATCTTGTGAGCATACGCCTAACATGTTGATAGCAATCTCACCTTTTCGATTTCTATATCTAGGTTTATCTGCAGGAGGTACTCTTACTTTGATGTATGTGCCATCTAATGCTCAAAGACAATTCTATTTAACTGAAAAATATAGTTATTGAAATAAAAAATTCCTCTAAGAGATCTATTAATTTTAAGTTCATTATATTTACCTGAAACCATTTCCATTTGTCATCATTTGTGTTCTTTAAGACTAGTTCAGGCGTTTTCAATAGATCTCCTTATAGGCGTATCACAACATTCAAAACTATATGAAAATGTCTACTAATAGTTTCTCCAGATCTCAAAAAGGTATTTTTGATAACCCTATTCTTAACATGATGAGCTAAAATGTGTAAAAACATAGCAACTTGTTCATCTAGTAACATATTTTTTGTATCAGTTAATCTTCCTTTTGTTTGAAGCATCTTGCATAATTTAGTGAATGCTTGTCGATTCATCCTTGAGTCATCTATACAAACTATATCACTTGCATATACTAACTCGTACATTTTTCTTCTTTTTCTATAAAAGTCCAATACATATCTTTCACTTAAAGATTGACTTCTATAATACATATCTAATAAACAATAAATTAACTGAAACCACCAAGAGGTAGCATATTCTATGTCCATCCATGCTAACATTAAAAAATCCAATTTTCTTTGTCTTATCAACTCTGTTGGTACGTAAGCTTAGACGAGTCATAGCTACATAAATACATAATAAGCATATATATATTTAATTGTAATTCAATAACCATAGAATGAATATATTTTTCATACTATTATATGTAACGTTTCAAAATATAAGAAAAACAAGTTATTTTCTATTATTGAATCAGAAAAACATCCACAAATTGGGAAACTAGGTAATGCACATGATAGTAAATCTTATAATATAGATTACAAGTACAGAAGCTAATCAATAGTTAAGACATTGACAGAAAAATGCACATTTTAGTCATTCAGGAAAAAAGCCATATCAAAATTGATAAAAGTACTATAGAGAAGAAGCAAAGACACATGACTAAGGAACAAAACTAAATAAATAAATTGCAGGTTTACCTTGTGTAAGAAGAAACGAGAGAAATAAATCCTTTGGAAAAGAGTACTAAAAAAACAACTAGCTAAATAAATTGAATCATGTACAAACTAGAAGGCTGTGAAATGATATTTCGCGTTACTCAAACTAGAACAGGTGTTAGTGGCCAAGGTCTATGAAAGAAGAGGAACTCAATCGACTGGTTGAGGGCAATTGAAAAGATGATTTAATGGAAAACAATCAACTAACATGAAGCAATTGAAAAAGATGCACTATGTATCTTTAAGGGAGGATATAAAGAAGACAAAGCTCAATGGCGAAAAAAGGTTGGTGCAAACAACCCAATATTTAATACTTTTAGCTTTACTGTAGTAGAAGGAAATTCTTCAATAAAATAAAACCATCTCATGTATTTAATCTTTCATGAACTGTTGAATAAGAACTAGAATTTTCCTTTTTGCTTTTTGCCACAAAATATTCACTAGATGATGATTGTGTCCAGAAGGTCAAGAACTTATCAGATAGCCTCTATTTTCTTTACGAGCACATAGCAATGGCCTACTCATTAAGTACAAGACACAATTTTGATTTTAACATGAGAAATGCTTCCTCAAGAATTTATGGGAGGTTACGAAAGTTATCTTATTAGAAGTATCATTAGAGAAAGTATTTCTTAACCATCAAACATGCCACAAAATATTCCAGTTCACATGAAAACAAAAATTTTATAAAATATACTATAGGTGCTTATGCTATTACAAATTTCAAATAATCATCTATTAAAGGATTTTTTTATTTGAACAAGTGACAATAAAAGAAAAACACAAGATTAATCAAGCAATTTTGAAAATCCAAATATATGAGAGTACCTGATTGTAGCCTTGCAAGAGGTAGAGGGTTTTGGTTGAGGGTTTTAGATGAAAAAAAAAATGATCGTGTGTAAAAAGGCAGATAAGACATAATTTTTTTTAATGTTTTCCAGGAGAAGTTGTAAAGCTCATTCCTTAGGTTAAGTAAAGGAATACATTTTCTAACTTTTTCCTAGAAAGGTTTCTTATGGAATGGGTTTTCCACCTTCATTTTGTCCAACCAAACAAAAGAAAGGAAAAGAGAAGTTGGAATGGCTTTTCCTTTCCAGGCCATTCCATCATATCAAACAGACTCTAATATTCCTTATGTTATAAAGAATATTGCCATAACATTCTTTAAAGCGTAAGAGGTTACTGGCGACCAAGAAAAAAAATAGGTCATTAACAAATTTTAAAATATATGGGATTTTATGGACTTTAACAAAACACAAGGCTGTAATACATGTATCTACTTTTTTATTCTTTTTAGAAAAGGTTAAGTTTAAATTCTTTCAAAACTTTAACTTTTTTAGAAACTAGCTCACACGTCTATTTAAAGAGTATTCATTACAAAAATATTTTTTTGTTAAAAAAAATTCATGAGGATTGTATTGAAGAAGAGATTCAATAACCTATTGATCTACCATGGATGCAACTTTGTCAACCATTATATAGGAGAGGATAAGTGGTAATTGGATACAATTATCTTTTCGAAGAATGATAATATAAGGTCAAATTTCATACAAAACGAAAGGTCTGGGTTGAGAGTGGAGGGTTTGTTTAAAAATAACAAAACAAAGAGGGGGATTTTTCTAGTTAATCCCCTTAATAGATAAGGCGCTAAAACTCCTTCCTCCCCCGCTCCCTCTCCCCCCTTTCCCCCTAAATTAAAATAAATAACCACTTAACTCAATTAACTAAAGATCAAATCCGTTAAAGTTAACTTCCTTACTTTAACATATTTGCCTTTAAAATTTTTTACTTAGCAAAATAAATCTATATTAGTAAAATATGTTATTTTTTTACCCAAAAATAAATAAATAAACTCGACATTCTCTTGGCGTCCACAAAAAACTCACATCCTTTGGTAAGCTCCTCTTTCAATAGCCAAGGTAAAAAAATCTCTTCAATAACCTTTTACATGATTAAAAACCCAAATCTAGGACTTCTAAAATAAGGATTACAATTTGATGTATGAAACTTTTATTGCGAACAAAGTTTAAAAAGGGTTGAATTTTTCCTTTTTCTCGTCATTTATCAATTGTTGTTCTTCTCGCAATAATTTCTCCCTTCTAATTTTGCACCAAGGCTACAATTCCTGCTTTGCTTTCTTTCTCGTTGAATGTTGCATTTGTATTTACCTTTACACAACATTCCTTAGAAGCAACCCAGCCACATGTAAAGTCTACTTCTTTTCTATCTTCTACGCCTGTAATATGAAGGTAACTAATGTGTTTGTTTTGTGTGTACTTATGCATTACAATTATATGCTTGTTTTGAGGTGCTTTGAGCTTTATTTGGTGTATTAGTATAGCATTTAGGTCATACTTGTGCATATTAGAGTTTACATGTTCATAGTTGAAGTTAAGACTTAAATGCTACACTAATGCGTGCTTATTGCTTGTTTTAGGTGTGATTTGGAGAAAAAATTAGAGCTTGATTGAGGGTGCTTGGTGTGTGGAACAAAGACAAGGGTGTTTTGGACATAAAAGAATGAAGAAAAGTGCATTTGTAAGTGGCCAGGCAAAAGAAGGAGTGACCGAGGCGAAATTGAGCGCAACATGAGCCAAATTTGGATCTTGCAAGCTAAAAAGGACATGGAAAAATTTTGGATATGTTTTAGGGTGCAAAAGATGGCTTGGGAGATCCCCCACGACGATACGAAGCCATAGAAAAAAACGGTGCGCAAATCGGAGCTAAAACGAGCAAGATATGATCATTTTACTGTCAAGACTATTTAGCCTCTGTCTAGGCCGGTCGACCGGCTAGGTCGATCGGCCGGATCAGAATCTGGGCCAATTTTGGCCGGACGACTTGGCCCTAAAGCCGGTCGACCGGCTGGGCCCCCAGCTGGACGCGTTAACAGCTCTATTTAAGTCACTTTTCAGCCACTTTTGAAGGGGGACAACACCCAAATCAAACGCCCATTTCCGTAAACCTAAAATCCATTTAAAACCCACCTCACACACTAAATCCCACATCAATTCCATTCATAAACAAGCTTGGATTTGAAGATCAAACAAGGGTTTTGGAGCAAGATTTGCAATGAGCAAGCAAGGATAATGAGGGAGCTCTATATTCTTCTCTTTATTCTTATCTATAATATGTTAGATTAGCTCTAGATTAGGGAGGATTGCTATTTTTGTAATGGATTAAGGATTTTAACAGTTGTTTTTGAGATGTTGATGGTTGTATATACATGCTTTGTTCTTATATTCTTATGGCTTGAAATTGAACATGTCAAGGTGTTTGATGAAATGCTTCTATGAGTTTGCATGTATAATTTGTGCTTAGATTCTAATGGTAGTGGTCTCACCTTAGCCTTAATCCATGCTAATGGCATGAGCCCTACTTGCAACTACATTTGTGTTGATTAATTGTATTCTTCATGCCTTTAATATAGTAGGCAATCACCTCTAGCATGAAACATGGCTAAAAAGGTACCGCTATCACTTGCTTGACCTAAGGGACTTAATCTCTAGTTTGAAACATAACTAAAAGATTAGACTCCCTATTAGGACATTAATCAACAGCCAAGGAACTTAGACCTAGACCCAAAAAGCCATAGCTAGCTAGGACAAACCTATACTTCTAATTTGGCCCAATTAGGCATAGGATTGCACCGATTGTTAGAGATGGTAAGTCTAGTAATCTAACCATCAATAAGCTCAAAACAAAGTTAAGAACCCAAATCCATTCCGAATGAGCAATCACCCTTAAGTTCCCCCAAAAACTTTGTAGATCCTCACTTCCATAGCTTGTTTATTCCACCATTCCCATTAGTCAAGTTTATTTTCCCTTAGTTTAGGTTTAAATTAGAGCTTCAATCAATCCAAAAAACCTAAAAAAATATAGGTAGGACCACACATAGCTAGTGTAAGACGCACTTTTACATTAGAACTGCACTTAGATAGCCTTCCCATGGACACGACCCCGCACTCACACACATTATACTACCGCGACCTGTGCGCTTGTGGGTAACACTCTTAAAGATTTACGATTAGTAACACATTGAAAAAGGAGGCCTCATTTTTATGTTTCATTTGAATTTTCATAATAGAAATAATTTTAACGTAATATGTATCTATTGTCAAGGACTTTTACATAATTGCAACAATCATTTCAATTTTGTTATAGATATTTGCAATCTTAAAGTTGTTCACTTCTAGTTAACTATTGTTGCATTTTATTGTAAAAACCTCAAGTTAATATGAATTGTTGTAATTTGCTGTTATTTTAGCTCTAGTCTTTTTCTCGTTACTATATTTTTATTTATATAGATATATTTTAATTTTTATAGCTAATATCTTTATGTTATTTACTAATACCTTTCAGTTATTTACTTATTCCTCAAACGACTGCATCAGTGTGACAAACCTTAGATAGATAATCAAGTTATTATTCCTATTCAAGTTGAAAGAATCTGACATCTACTCAAAGCACCCCGAAAGATGAAAACAAAAAGAAAAAAGAGAAGAAGAGAGAAGAAAAGGAGGGGATAATGGCAAAAGAAGCAAAAGAGAAGAAAATGGCGTTCCTGAGATGACAAAGACGCTGGAGAAGAAGCTTGAGTAACGAGAAGGAGTAAGAAGGCACACTGGTGAGGAACACTTGAACGTGGGAAAAGGAGAGTAAAGAAATCGAAAAAGGCAAAGCTAAGAAATAAAATGACTAAACAAAGGGAAAAGAAAGACATGATGCTTTATATATAGGCTATAACAATTTTAATGATGCAAAATATGAAGAGCCGAGGCTGCGAAGCTACAATGCACAATGATGGTGATTGATTCATACATCAGGCGTATGAGGCTCACGTTGAAGTGTGAAACAAGCAAGCATTTGAAAAGGCATGTATATTTGAAAAACCAAGAGAAACTGAATCTCTAAGTATTCAAGGTCGATCATCTTCAGTTCAGTACTACTTATCTATAGCTGTGAAATGTATTTTTAGGTATCGTAAAGGTACTATTGATCTAGGATTAACATTACAGGTCTCTCATGACTCATTTCTAGTCACTTATGTTGATACTAGATTGGTTGACTGTCCTAATAGTTGCCGATCCACCATTGCACCTTATTCTTGGGTTCCAATCTTATCTCCTAGCAATCAAAGAAGCAACCACAGTATCTCGCTCAAGCATTGAAGTTGAATATAGAGCGTTAGCTTATGTACTAGCAAAGAATTTGTTTTGTTCCTTTAGGATAACAGTTGGCTGACATCTTCACAAAATATCTGCTCTCTACGAGGTTTCAAGAATTCAAGACCAATCTAAACGTGCGTTCCCTTTGTTCAAATTGAGAGGGCACATTAATATATATTCTATACTTGTAATTATACTGCAATTGTAGAGGAGATATTGTAAGCGCAAATAATTATACATGAACTTACAATATAAATTTAAAGACATAATCGATAGCGGAAGCGCGTACCTGTTTGAGCCATTATTGTTAAAAATTGTTGAAGAAATAACTGTCACCCAGTCTAGGCGTAGATCTTCCTCTCGTTGCTCTACTCAATATTAACAGATGCTTATGGGGGCAACTGCTAGGGTTAAGAGTAGGAGATGAGACCTAGCCCTATTTATAATAAATTCTAACAGTCCTACCCATAAAAGGATTTATCAGAATATATGGGCCTACGCATAAAAGAACCGTATAGATTTATGAGGTGGGCTAAAACCAATATGATTACAAAGCCCAAATTGTAAACCAAATATTCAGCTTATTTTATAAAACCAAAATTAATTAACGGTAGCCCACTTTAAAGAGAAATTTTTCAACAGTCTCCCACTTGGGCAACGTTAATTGTTTTATTTATTTTTCAAAAATGTTTAAGAAAAATATTTATTAGGCTAAATAGTAAACAGAATGTGGCTACAATTTTTAAAATATTCTGATTCACAAAATTACACCTCGAGCGCATATTCGGACCAACAAGATTGTCAAACATCAAATCATGGCAGTCATAGTGTTTCTATATTGACACAAAACTTTCCATGGTCACAAATATCATCCAATCTTATTGTCATGGACCAAACATACGGCAGCGTAGCAAGAAATTAGCACCAATATGTGATCAAAATGTGCTATTTCTTTGTCAGTCCTCAACATGATTTCTCCAATATCGGCGCTTAACGCAAGAGAAATCTATTATTCTTATCCTCACAAAATAGCGTTCAACATGGTAGAGGAAATAACACATATCCTCACAAAACAACATTCAACAGGCCAGAGGAAAGATTATTCTTAACCTCACAAAATGGCGATTAACATGCCAGAGGTAAGAATAAATATCTCCAACCAAAAATGGTCTCCTTATGGATATATTAAACTTAATAGAGATCTTATCGCAATGAACACCAAACATAATATCTATAACAAAACATAAATATGAGCAATTTCAGAATATCAAATTATGTCATCAAACATAGAACAACATGCTATTGTATCAATGTACCAAAGTACAAAGCAAAACAAAAATAATGGGAATATCTAGCAATACACGATAACATAAAACTCCCACTAGACAATAGCATCAAAAGATTGTAAAATGCCCATATTCTCAACATGTTTTATAAAGACTATAAGTCTAAGACCTTTAGTCAAAGGGTCAGCTAACATGTCATCAGTAGTAATCTACTCTATAAGAATATCACCATTTTTGACAAAATCTCTGACTACCAAGAACTTGATATCTATATGCTTGCAAGCTCCAGTACTCTTAGCATTCTTTGAGAATAAAACGACAGCTCTATTATCACAATAGATCTTAATAGATCTAGTAATAGAATTTATAATTCTCAAACCAGATATCAAGTTCTTGAGCCACATAGCATGGGATGAGGCTTCATAACAAACCACAAACTCTGCCTGCATAGTCGAAGAGGCAATAAGTTTTTGCTTAGCGCTCTTCCAAGACGCAGCCCTTCCGGCTAACATGAATATGTACCCAAAAGTAGATTTCTGATCATCTAAATAACTAGCATAGTCAGAGTCAGAATATCCGATCAACTCTAAATGATCTACTTTACGATAAACAAGCATATAATTCTTGGTCTTCTGTAGGTATCTCATTACCTTCTTTGCAGCAACCCAATGTTCCCTACCAGGATTTATCTGATATCGACCAAGAACTCCTACTGCAAAAGCAATATCAATCTAGCGCATACTTGAGCATACATTAAGCTCCCAACAGCACTAGCATATGGCACATCTTTCATGGAATTTCTCTCTACATCATTTTGAGGACATTGCTTCAAGCTGAGCAGATCACCTTTTACAACAGAGGCATCACCCGACTTACAATTCTCCATGTTAAATCGCTTGAGAACTCGATCCATGTAAGTCTTTTATGAAAGACCCAAAATCCCACGAGACCTATCTCGACAAATCTGAATACCAAGTACAAAAGAAGCCTCTCCAAGATCTTTCATATCGAAAGTCTCAGACAAATATTGCTTAGTCTCATGGAGCATAACCAAGTTATTGGTAGCTAGCAGAATATCATCAACGTACAATATCAGAAAGATAAATTTACTCCCACTGATCTTGAGGTATATACATTGATCAACTTTATTTTCCTCAAAACCATAAGAAATTACCTTTTCATGAAATTTCAAACACCACTGCCTTGAGGCCTGCTTCAAACCATAAATGGATTTTCTAAGTTTACATACCATGTTCTCTTTACTAGCAACAACAAACCCTTCAAGCTGTTTCATATAGACTTCTTCATATAAATCCCCATTGAGAAAAGCTGTTTTTACATCCATTTGATGCAACTTTAAATCAAAATGTGCCACAAGAGCCATTATGACCCTAAAAGAATCTTTTGTAGAAACAGGTGAAAAAGTTTCATTATAATCTATCCCTTCTCTCTGGGTAAAGCCTTTCGCAACTAATCTTGCCTTGAACCTCTCAATCTTTCCTAAAGGATCTTTCTTGGTTTTGAAGACCCATTTGCAACCAATAGGCTTATGACCTTTAGGAAGATTAACAAGTTCCCAAACTTCATTATCCATCATGGACTGCATTTCCTCTTTCATAGCATCCATCCACATCTTAGATTGATCCCCATTAATGGCCTCCCTAAATGTAACTGGGTCAACTACACATCCAGGATCATAATCTCCCTCACCGAGGTAAATAAGATAATCATCAGAAATGGCAGGTCTTCTTTCTCTAGTAGACCTTCTCAAATATTGTTCCTCATTAAGCTCATCAGGTTGGGAGCTCTCAAGTTGTGGATTCTCACTGGCTGTAATACCTTCATCATCTACATGCTGGCCATTAGTGTCTTGTCTCTCAGTATGAGTGGAAGTATCAGCTTGACTATTTGTTAGTAGTGGAAACGTGATAGTTTCTCTATCATTACTTTCAATAGCAGGCTGAGAGCATACAACATCGCCAACATCTAATTCCAAGAATTTTGCAGTTTGAGATTCAACAATTTTAGTACCACGTGTAGGAGAATAAAACATATATCCTTTAGAGTGAGCTGGATATCCAATGAAATAACAACTAGTAGTCTTAGGGTTAGTGGCTTTCTCATTTGAATTGTAAATTCTCACCTCAGCAGGACAACCCCAAACTCATAAATGGTTCAAACTAGGTTTTCTCCCTACCCAAAGTTCAAATAGAGTTTTAGGAACAAAAATGCTAGGAACACGGTTAAGGAAATAACAAGCTGTTTTAACGGCTTCACCCCAAAGATACTCTGGTAGGTCAGTAACACTCATCATGCTCCTCATCATATCCTTAAGGGTGCGATTTTGTCTTTTGGCTACACCATTTTGTTCAGGGCTACTAGGCATGGTGTATTGGGCAACAATCCCACAATCCTATAAGTACTTGGCAAACGGCCCTATATGTTGTCCGGATACCCCATGTCTACCATAGTACTCACCTCCCCGGTCAGATCTAACAATTTTGATAATCTTTCCAAGTTGTTTTTCTACCTCTGTCCTAAAAATTTTGAATTTGTCAATAGCTTCAGATTTCTCTTTATTTAAATAAAGGTATCCATAACGAGAAAAGTCATCAATGAATGTAACAAAATATTTATTGCCACACAATGTAACAAAATAAGGTCCACTAATATCTGTGTGTATTACTTCTAAAAGGTCGAACTACGAGTAGCATATTTCTTTTTAGTTTTAGTAATCTTACCTCTAATGCACCCAATACAAGTTTCAAGATCACCAAAATTTAGAGAAGGCAAGATGTCATTTTTAATGAGTCTTTCAACTCTTTCCCCAGAAATATGACCTAACCTTTTATGCCATAGCAAAGAAGAAGTTTCTTTAATTAAACTCCGTTTAAAAGCAAATTTTTCTGTATGAAAGGAGTCATGAAAACTTTCTGGGAACAAACACAATTGGTATAAACCATTTGATAAAACTCATTCACCAACAATTTTGGAATTGAAAAACAATTGTACTTTGCTATTTCGAAAGTTAAAACCGTAACCAATCTTGTCTAAAACAAAAATAGAAATCAAATTCCGTCTAAAAGACGATACATAGAAAATATTTTCTAAAACAAGTTCAAAACTAGTGCTCAAACGTAAACTAACAGTCCCTATGTGTTCTACTCTAACGGCAACATTATTCCTAACTTTGATCTTGGACTCTAATTCACTTGGCCTTCGTTTGTTTTTGAACCCTTACAAAGAAATAGGAACGTGAACCGTTGCACCACTGTCAATCCACCAAGTTTTTGATGGTACATCAACTAAATTGGATTCTAAACAAACACAGGCTAGTGAATTACCTTCTTCTGCTTTCTTTTTCTCTAACCAAACTTTGTATTTAGTGCATTGAGCTCTCTTGTGACCTTTTCTTTTACAAAAGTAACAGTTTTGATCAAACTTATTGACAGCAGATCTAGGACCTCCTACATTGTGCTTTTGATTTTGTTTCTGACCTTTACCACCCGTTTTAAAACCCTGAACTTTCTTATGAGCATGACCCTTAAATTTTGAGGTACTGACCTTATCAGAGTGGGGTTTGGATTTGGAAACAAGCAATGCTATCTCATGGTTTTTACTCTTAATTTTGTTTTCCTCGGCAACACAATGGGTAATCAAGTCATTAATGGTCCAGGATTCTTTTTGGGTATTGTAGGCAGTCTTTATGTGGGAAACTCAAAAGGCAAAGAGTTAAGGGCATGGTGGATTATGAAAGAATCTGGAATGGAGACTTTGCGAGATTATAGTTTTGTTTGAACATGAACCATTTTCAGAATATAATCTCTAACCCCACCTTGCTTATCATATTTCATTCCTGTAAGCTCACTCATCAGATCTCCAATTTTAGCATTATTAGATACTTGGTATCTCTCTCCTACAGTAGTTAAAAAATCTTTTGCATTCTCAGTTTCAGGCAAACCACTCATTAAATGTTCAGCTATGGTCCTCTTCATAGTCATCAAAGCAAGACGGTTAGATCTTTCCCACTGCTGATAATATTTCTTCTCCTCATCACTACTTTCCTCTATTAAATCATCCGGTGCATCAACACGTAGGGCTAAGTCGAGATCAGCTACGCCCAGATAGAACTCAATGTCTGCTTTTCATTTCTTAAAATTTTGTCCGTTCAAGACCTCAAAGGTAGTAATAACATTGTTCAAAGCAAAGGAAACTATCCAAGGAAAAGAATGCATTATCAATAAACATTATGCATACATACCTTATAACAAAATAAGCATTACAAACAAAAGAGTCCAAGCACATCGTCGTCATATCCACCTTTAAGCAGATAATTTGACATGTAAATAGGCTCTCTTTAACATAAAGTAATACATAAGATCACCCCACTGAAAGAAAAAACAAATACCTTTGGGCAATTGAACTCCCTAACAGTATTGTAATCTTGGTCGATACTTCATGCTTATGATATCGGGCTAAAGCCATATAATGATATCCTTTGGGAGAGCATTGTGTACTTTACCATGGTAGTTTCCCAAACAAAAACGAGAAAAGCCACAAATTTAATTGAGCAAATCACTTTGGTGAATTTGTCAATATAAATTTATGCTATCAACTCATTGGGAAAAATTAATGCTAAATATAATCATAAAAGGCTATGTATGCACTTGATCACACAATATGAAACATTTTGTATAATACATCTCAATGATCAATTTAAAATTGCATTCCTCAAAATAATTTATTCAACATTATATAATAGTCAACATGACATATAGGAACAATCTAGAAAGAAAAATAAAATTCCAAAATAAAGAAAATAAATATTTTCTTTAAATTTAGAGACCAATAATAAAAGATATAAAAATGAAATAAAATATGCTAAATTTTCAAACAAATTATTGCAAAGGCAACCAATTTTATTGCCAACTCAAAAATATTGGCTATGAAATAATCATATCAAAACGTAGGTCGCTAGCTTAGTAGTTAAGGAACGAATGATAAAACTTATAGCTTAAGAATGGCTAAAGTTCAAAAATTTCTTGCTAGCAAATCCTTTTTTTTGAAATTAATTATTTATTAATTTAATACTCAAATACATACCAAACAAAATAATGCTAAATTGCTTTGTAGCTTAGTGGTATTGTATTTGCTTTATAAGCAAAAAGTTGCGAGTTCAATCCTTTTATGTTACAAAAAAAAAATATTATTATTATTATTATTTTTTAATTATATTCTGTATCTCACAATATATTATGCAACCAGAATATAAAACAAAATAGTACTCTAGTGTAGTGGTAAGACACCTACTTTAGAGTTTTATTCCACCAGGAAGGCGCAAGTTCAACTCTTGCCTTCAGCTTTTTTTTTTTTTTAATGTAACAGTTATTACGCTAACATATATAGTGTAAAAACACAACTAAAGCACAAGTGTCAAGATGGCTGAGTTGGTCGAAGGTGCCAGATTATGGTTCTGGAAGCAAAAGAGCAGGGGTTCAAACCTTGTTGTCTTTAATGTTTATTTTTTAAATGAACATTAGTTGCAGAAGCAAATAAGGAAAAAATTAAACACAATTAAAACCAAAATCATGTGGTTATCAGACATGATTAAAAATCATGTGGGTTTTGTCCACATAGGTTTGAATCCTTCTAGCTTTAGGTTTTTTTCTTTTTTTATTGCAATCAATTGGCGAAACTAATAAAATCACAACAGAAAAATGCACAACAGCTAGATTTGGTTTGGTGGCAGCAAAAGGACTTTTAAAGCTTTGGCTCCCATGGGGCTAGGTTTGAACCTTGCTAACAATATTTTTTTTTCTTTCAATCAATCAATTCCAAAACAAGAAAACTAATATGAATTATGTAAACTGTACAAATTCTCTCCTCTATGAATACATACACAATTACACAAGTCACCCTATTAGGTGTTCTAGTCAATTTTCTCTACAAGGAAGTCCTTGGACAACAAAAAAAAAAAAGTATAGAGCCTGTTGAAGGTAAAATGATATAGAGTGGCGCTAAACGTGGAGAGAAAGATGCTAACTCTCTACATGTAATAAGAAAGTTGTCGGAGTTAGTCTTAGGATATGTGAGTGTGCGTGTGTGTATATGTGTGTGTGTGATTGACCCATTTTTCTTTGCTTATGTTGCTTTATGTTCATTATGTTGACTAGGGTATACTCTAGATTAGTGCTCTATGACAATCGGCCTAAGAACTTGAATGCTCCTAAAAAACTGAAGTCATATGATGAATGGACAGCCATTGACAAGAAGCAAACTCTAATTGAGGCAAAGAATGAATCTTCTATTAATGGTAAGTCTTATAGTTCAACCCCACCAAAGAATCAATCTAATACTAGCTCCCAAGCTGAAAGGACCTCTTGGCCTACATCTCTAAGGAGAACTCCTTCCCCCACAAGAATTTCTAGTCCAACAATGCATTTGAATAATCACTTTGATGCTCTTAGTGTTGATGGAAATGATGAGGAAGAATTGCCACCACATGAAGCACTGGCTGAACTTGGTAAATCTTGAAGTTGTTCACTCACCGAAGCCACTTGCATCACCCTAAGGATGGTCAATTTGTATTCGAATAATAGAAGAGCTTTAGGTTCTTTTTGTTGCTGTTTGGTTGTTTTCTTCCTTTTGTTTTGTACTTTATTTGGATGGACACATTTTCTTTTTCAAGTCTTTCTTGTTTTATTTTTTTGCTATATTGTTGCCCCTCATTCCTTGATTTGTAGGCCTATTGTTAGTGGAATGAGGGGTTTAACACTGGTTTGTACCTATCTGCGATGAATGAAAAACTCTCGCAAAAAAAAAAATTCTTAATTTGCAAAAGTATTTATATTACCTATGGGTAAAACCAGGAAGCTTTTGTGATGAATATCGTACTCCAAACTTCATAGAGTTTGAAATTAAATTGTTAATGAATATTCTAAATTGGACTTCACATAAATTTTTTTTTAAAAAAAAGTTAAAAACTAATAATACAATACTTGAACCAAAAACAAATCTCACAGACCTTTTGCACTTAAAATAAGATATATTATACTAGACCACTGTATAATGATCCATCTCAGGTTAGAAAGATGTTTTCATGTCATTTTTAGAAGGTGCCTCGCCAAAAAAAAAAGAGAGAGAAAAAGAAACATAAGTCATATTTAAAAGTTGCTTGGATTGGTCAAGTTAATACACATGTTCTTTTTTTTTCTAGAAAAAAGAAGTACCTATTTTAAACTATTTGTAAATACAAAGAAAATCACTTAAAATCAAATTTACTTTAAATAATTCTTTTTCATAAGTCATAACTCAAACCAAACATCCTTTAAAAGCAAGCCTAGCTTCAGTCCAAAATTAAAATTGAACCCAGACTTACTCACACACTTAAAATGGATCAAGCCTAGCCCTTCGAAGCCTAGTTTCGATTTGGCCCAGCCCATTCCTCCAAATGCCTTTAACGAATGTTGCTGTTGTAACTTGCGACTTATCAGTAACGTGTTGACTCCAACGTCCCAGCATTATATATTTTATATATTTTGTATGACTTAAATAATTAAGGTTAACTTTTATTTTAAAAAATTATGGTTAACTGATTTTATTAATAAAATAACTTTGCTAGTCTATTAAAAATTATAGTTTTTCAAAAAAAGTCTTATCAATTTATAAATAGCATAGTACCCTCATTCAATAAATAAAAAAAAACTAAGATTATTTGTTGAAAAAACAAATTAGGAAATTGAAGAAGGTTTTTTTTTTTCTTTTTTTCAGTTTGAAAAATCAATAAAAGAAAGGAAAAGAACAAATACAAATTAGTTATCCAACACCCACAAGTTGTTGGTCTTTGACAAGAAGAGCTAGGAGTAAGGCTGGAATATTTCTTACCCAATTACTATCTAAAGTGGCTAAGAGTTAGTTTTTAGCTACCTAATCGGCTAGTTTGTTTGCCACTCTCCTCACAGACTAAAACAGTGCTCGCGAGATATTAGCAACAATCATTTTGGTATCTTCAATAATCAGGTCTAACCTCCAAGATAGGGACGGAATCAGAAAATTTTTTTATTGGTGTTAACATAAGAATTGTTTATATATAAAAAATTTATTTTTTTAAAATATAAAACCTTGATAGAATATTATATTTTGGAAGCGATAAATAATCGTTTCATTTTTAATGCTATCAAATGCATTACTCTCGATGAAATAATTAAACAATCATTCATGGGGTCATAGGAATTGGGTTCATAAATTTTTTTTTAGTAGGGTCAAAGTTAATTTTTTTGGACATAATATATATAAAATTTTCTTTTTTTTTAGAAAAAAAGTTGAGTGGTGTTAAGTGACACCACTAGTTAACATGTAGAGCCGTCCCTACTCCAAGAGATAGATTCCCATTCGAATTGATTGCATGGCTAGAAATTGAAAAAGTGACTCCAAACTTAACCAAGGATTATAATGCTTGGTACAGATATTTTGTGGACTCGCTTGATGGTAAGAATGTTATATTTTTTATATTTTACATTTCTTGTGAATAGATAATCGCATGATTAAAGATCAATCAGTTTTACTAATAAAGGATTTATCAATTCATTTAATAATGTATATTTTTTAATTTTTTTATATGAATTTGTCAATATTACAGTACACTCGCATATTATAAAGAAAATTGAGATTAATAGTTAAGAAAACAATAAAATGTAAAAAATTTTAAAAAATAACTAATAGGGTGCCATTCTCAAGGATTATGATGCATAGTGCATGGACTTGCCCAATTGCGGCAGATGTTATATTTTTCCTATTTTACATTTTATGTGCTTTAGGTAATTATATGATTAAAAGTCTTAACAATTTACCAACATTATAGTACAATAACTATTAAAAAAAATTTTAAAAAGTTGAAATAGTAAGAAAATAACGAAATATTAAAAAAAAAATTAAAAACCAAGTGACAGGTTTCTACGCGGCACTCTATCGAAGGACTAGGATGTGTGGGCTCACACAGTACCGCTGGTTTCTACATTTTCTTTATTTTATATTCTTGTAATTTGAATAATTACTATGATTGAATTTAATCAGTTTAATAGAGAAAAAAATTATCAAAGTTTATTTAAGATCTACTTTTCGAAGTGCTTTATTAATTTATCAACAGTGTAGTATTTTCGCTTATTAAAAAAATTAGAAAAAGGTTGAGATTTACGATAAGGAAAAAATAAAATATACCAAAAATTAAAACCAATTAATGTGGCATCAAAGGAGTAGGTTATACGTACATATGGAACCCACCCAATAAATTCTATGTTGACCATTACTTATCAAATCTTGTTATGTAATCTTGTTAGATTTTATAGTCAAAATATTCCCGTACCAAGAGCATTTAAAATAGTAGCAATGAGTGAAAGAAAAAGATTTGTACAAACCATCAAAATAAGGTCATCCTCAAAAATCTTAAGATGAAAATTTTTATAATATTCTGAACCATTCATGAACATTACAACAGAAATAATTAAAACATTTACAGCCCCTACACAAATAAGGGGTTCTGTAGCAGTTACAAAATAGGAGTTCGATAGAATAAGGAATATATATATGAGAATCAATCCCAACAAAAAGGCATAACATAAAGAAATTACAAATTTAATCATACAATCTGGTTCAGAGTAAATTAGTAATTATGGCATGATACGAAGAAACATACTATCATTTTTGCAATAATTGTTAACAAACCATCCTTGATTTCTATTTCAAAATTCTCCATATTTTGATAATGATACTTTTAATTGTTTCGCTGATATTGAACCTTTTCATTATGACCACACAAAAAATTGAGTTTTCAAGCAAGGTGATACATTGTCTTCAGAGTTAGTTGAGCTTGAAATTTTTAAAATTTAAACACCCTAATCAAAGAATTTCTGAAATAACCTATTTTGCTCTTCATTAGCCACATGTTTTAAGGGTCAATATCCTGATGGTGTTCTTTCTCTTTCCCTAAAGTATGATCAATTAGAAGAGAAATGTCACCTATCATTCGTCTAGTTTTAGCATTAATCAATTTTTTTTCCAATATCATGTCGCTAAACTAGTTCAAGTTTGATCATTAGCTAACTAGAAATGTGATCAATCTTTAATTTGAAGATGAATCCGTCTTAGATATTAGATAATGACTTAGATGTGACAAAGATTGGATAATTTTGTTGATTTCCTTACTCATGACGAAAAACCACCATATGCAAGATCAAATTGGGTACATCCCTCAAACGTAATAAAATTTATAACGCAACTGAGTGTTCCAATAACTATGTATACTTTATGACAATCAAGAGTTAAATAATATTTGTGATAAGTTAACATTGATTCAAATTTAAAACTTTTAGCATACAATTACTATTTTTCTTTTTATAAATGCAACTTCCATTTTAGATGAGGAAAAAAGAAACATCTCTAGAGGGACCAAATAATTACGAAACCTTGTATACAACAAGAGTCATTATGGTACGGACAAGGTGCACCGTAATTATATTATTCTTGCCCCAATTGTTCAAACGTTTCTTGCATGCATTTTATTTGAAGCTTGACCAGAACAATTTGTGGACAAGAATTTCTGAGTGAATTTTTTGACTTTTTGAAGGAGTGCGTAGGAAGAGTTCAAATTAAAAAGGAAAAGAAAAAAAGAAAACAATGAAAAGAACTAGTCCATCGCTATTCGCTAATCATCTAGAAATAACATGTTTATAAATAAGTTATTAAGTTGTCTAAGCATCAACCAATGATGCTTCTCAAAACCTTGAATTGACATTTTCAACATTTGGTAAGGCCAAAATTTTGATTATTAAAATAAACTCAACATGTGTATAAAGAAACTAATATATATGTAAATTAATTGACGAATCACGATATTTGTAATCCTATTGAGTTTTGGTTCATTTCGAAGATTTCGGTGTAACTCCAAAAATTCTTTTAAAAAAAAAAGATTGGGACCCTGATCTGGCCTTGACCTCAGATAGACTAAAAGAAAAATAAACTAAACAAATGTTAATCCATAGGCCCTCAAGAGATTTCTAAAGATACAAAGTCTAGTTGGAATCAGAAACAAGGACTTTTTATTCCGCGAAAGAAGAAAAGAAAAAGAAAAGAGAGAGAGACAGAGAGAGAAATGAATGACTTTCCCAAACCATATATATTGTCAAATAACGTATTAATCAAGTTGTGAAGTTTGAGTTAACGAATTTCATACATTTTAATTTAAAAATTAACCAACTTTACCTTGACTAACCATTGCGTATTGTCTAAGAGGGTGTTTGGCGTTGCTTATTCAGGTGATTATAAGTCATTTAAAAAAAATACCTTCTTACATATTTTTTACTATTTATTACTTACAAGTATCAAATAAGCAAAGCCAAACATCCTCTAAACTTAACCAACTTTAATGAAAAATAAAACTTTCTTGGACTAATTAAACAATGAATGAAGAAGAAATTAAAATTACATAATTTTAGTCTCACTTTTTCTTTTTTATACCTTGTTTTTAAACGTTGAAAACCTACCGGTTAAAATCAAGACAATTGAATAGGTCTTCGTTTAAAATCAATATTGTGGAAATTACTAACCAAAAAAAAATGTGGAAATTACACAACTTTATTGTGGCATATCATGGTGGACAGCTGGTAACTCTCTCATTGCGAGAAGTCAATTTTGGCACACTCAGTTGAGGGCGCACTTTTAGGTATTTTTCAAGTCATCTTCTTCTTTAACTTTTTGGTGGTCCATTAAATATCTATTTTAACCTACTGCAATTGGTGAGGCTTTAGCAACCGCGTCTCACATTCAAATGTACGACTAATCGGATCCGAATCTTCCTGATTGTATTCAAGATTACTCTTTACTTGTATTGTAGCAGTATAGCCGATAATGATACTCTTAGAATTTTGACAATATTTGACCAATAATTATGGTTGTAACTAGAGCCGATAGTGATACTATTACTCTTTCTCATATCAATTCTTTAAATTTGTGTTTAGTTTATAATAACATGAGTTCACTATTATTGTTATCATTCCACATTGCATCAGGTTTTAGACTGTGATTTTATTTTATTTGTATTTGGTGCAATGAGGATGTAATTTCTTTAAGGGAGGCGAGTTAGCTACTAATTGGATTTGAGTGTCGTTGTTTTTGAGATTCATCATTCTGAAGTTATTTATAATTTTAGTATAGTGTCAATTGTCTATTTATAGATGTATTACATAAAGTATTATCAAATTACCGAAAGAGTAAAATAAAATAATGCAAGCCATTCACTTAAAATGAGGTTCAGGTGTTCCCTCTTCGAATTAAGTACTTGATATATTCAGTTGACAAACGAATTAAGTACTTGATGTATTCAATTAATAACCGATGCACTTGAAATGAAGTTCAGGTGAAGAGACAATTAAATTCTGATATGGGCTACTTTATGAATGTTGAACATGATCACTATGCAGTTTCCTAAAACCGAAAGTTATGCTACGTTAAAGAATACCATTTTTCAAACATTTTTCAACGTTATTAAATACAATCTTTTTAAGATAATTATACAATGTCTACAGTCACTAAATCTTTTGCTAATTGATTTTAACATGAAACCTCATATTTATTAACTAAGATTAGCTCGGGCAGTTTTCTTGCATTTTGAAAAATTAGTATAAGGAAAGTGTATAAGCTAACTAGAAGAAATATGATAATTCTGTCTGTTAAGTGTTTTTTATCTTTCTTTTTTCTTAAAAAAAAAAAAAAACCAATGTTTCACTTTTTATGTGTATATTTACAAATTGGCATGTCAAAAAATAGCCCGAAGAGAAAGACTTGTTGAGTTATACTAGTATGTTAACTAGACAAACATAAGATGTAACAAATGAAAAGGTAATATTTAGGCCTAGCAACAACTTTTATAGAAGCTTTTATTGTCAAGTCAAAATACTATTTTCTTATTATTGTTGTTTCATAAAATAGTATTTTATATAGGTTTCAGCATTTGAAATAGTGTTTATTAATGTTAATAATAAAAACAATTTAGAATAGCATTTAGCATTTTACCTTTTTGTTTCTTTTTCTTTTAGAAACCTTTGTCCCATATTTGAACTTAGGACCTCATAGCTAGAGAAAGGTAGTCTCTACCACGTGAGCCACCCCTAATCCCACATTTTACCTTTTTTTTTTTCCCCTCTATCATATCACGATTTTTTGTCTTTATTTTTCTTTATCCTATTCCTTACATATGACCTTTTCTTTTCTCATCCTCCCCTTATGTTACGTTCTCTCTATAATGAAAAAATGTTTTTTTATAGTATTGGCAAAAATTATTATTAAAAAAATTAATTTTACTATGCTCTAACAAACAAATTATTATCATAAGCAGATATTTAAATATGACTATATGACTATATTAATAATAATAATAATAATAATAAGGTTATATTTATGCCTTTTATATTTAATGATTAATCTAACAACTAATTTTATTAAATACATACAGAATATTCCTTAATGGTGAGTGGGGTTTGACGTTCCCTCGTTATAAAGGGCAACATTTGGCTCGTGGTGATTTTTCTGATCATTGCCCCCTTCTTTTTTCGTTTGGGTTGGCTTATAATCGTGGTCTATCGTCCTTTCGGTTCTTAAATGTATGGTACAATAGGAATATGATGGGTTGAATTGGAATCTCAGGGGGACGTTAGATGCGTTTGGTTTTTCTAATTCACGGATTGATATGAGTAAACGTTGCGTTACAACTTGTTGGTTTTCGATTCTGGTGAATGGTGAGTTAAAGGGTTTCTTTCCTTCTAGTAGAGGTCTATTGCAAGGTGATTTTATATCTCCTCTTTTATTTATTCTTGCCACAAATTATTTATTGCGTTCCATTAATAATTTGTTTACTCTTAACCATTCTATGTGGTATATCATAGGGTGTTCTACCCTAGTGTCTCATTCAGGTTTTGCAGATGATGTGCTCATCTTCGCGAATGGGAGTAAGGCATTACTCGGCGGAAATTTTTTATTTTTATCCTTTTTTTAAATTTTTATGTCAAAAATATCCTACTTTTTAAAATGTTTTCAAAAATACCCTTTTCGGTAAGTCACTTACCGAAATTTAAAAAAACGGTAGGTGACTTACCATTCATGGATCCCAAAATTTAAAAAAATTTGAAAAAATAAACGATTATGTTTTTAACGAAAACGGTGACTTACCGAAAATGGGCCATGCACTGCAGCAAAAAAAAAAAAATTGCATTGAAGCCAACTAGCCAACATTCTGCGTTGAAACCAAAAAAAACAAAAGCACATGTATTAAATGCAACTAAAAAAAGTCAAGACACATACATTAAATGCACACAAGCTTTTCAGCCAACAAATTGTACAAATGCATTTAATGCATTACAGGCCCCTATGCCCACGCCTCTACCCCCACCATTTTCGGTAGGTGATTTACCATTTTCGTAAAAAATACATCGTTTCTTAAATTTTTTTTAGGGATCCATGAACGGTAAGTCATCTACCGTTTCGGTAAGTGACTTACCAAAAAGGGTATTATTGAAAATATTTTAAAAAGTAGGGTATTTTTGACATAAAAATTTAAAATAAGGGTAAAAATAAAAAATTTCCTTTCCAAAGTCATGCACGTGCTGCGACACTATGAAGGGGTGTCAGGGCAAAAAGTCAACTTGGAGAAGAGCAGTTTCGTAATTTCGAGCAAAGCTTCTCTTGCTAGAGTAAATATTATGGCGAGAGAGACTGGCTTTAGGTGAGGATATTTACCTGCTAAATATTTGGGCATACTATTATATAAATGGCGTAAGAGGATCATGCTTTTTAATGACACCATCAAACGAGTGACGCAAAGACTTGAGAGATGGGAAGCAAAGGTTTTGTCGCCAGGAGGCAAGTTAGTGATTCTCAAAAGTACTCTTACTTCTATGCCTTCCGTCGCCTAGGCAAAACGTGTGCTCTTCGAACCTAAAAATAGGGATTGGAGTGCCTTATGTCTTTTTGCATCTTGCAAGCGAAGTAGCACTTCCCAATGCATGTGCATGTTGCATTTTTTTTTTTTTTTTTTTGGGTAAAGAGAGTTGTACTACTTTATTTATTTTTTGTTTCCATGTGCATTCCATTTTGCATTTTTTGTATGAAGGTTACCCTATCAACCTTCTATCTTTAGGAGCATAATGGAAGGATAAGTTTATGTCCCCCCCCCCCCCGACCTCTATCTTATATTTATTTTTCTATGTTTTAATAAAATTCTTGAGGAGAAGTACCTCTCCTTCCAAATAAAACGAAAAAACAAAGAAGAATTTTACTAAATACATTTCTTTAAATTAGTTAACTACTGGCAACTAAAATATAACAATTTATCATTTATTCATGCATCTATTAGCTACAAAATAATTATTAACTATCCAAGCAATTAATTGTACCGTTGAAAGACTTTGGGAATTCAGAAATAGAATGTGCATGGAGAAAAGATTGCCGACATTTAGTGGTAAAATACATTATGCACAGCCTATGCTTTTATTTTGCTAATAATGCATGATGTGATTTTTTTTTTTTGGTCAAAAAACACATGATGTGCTCACTAGTTCATTTTGGGAATTACCCAAAGAGCATAAAAGCCTATTTGGATTAGGTTTTTTTTTTCATAAGACAATACTTTTTTTCTTTAAAAAAAGCGCTCCTTTAAGTATTTGGTTTAGATTTAAAAAAAAAACTGAAATTATGAAAAAAAAAACTTAATTTAGTTTTTTTAGAAGTAAAAACTTGTCAAAAAAGCACCCTTTTTTTTCAAAAATTTTAAGAGAAAACACTTTTGAACAAAACTAATGCAAACGAACCCTAAAATGTCAACTCGAAAAATAAACTTCATTTAATAAATCAATATCACGAACAACAGCTTGTTGCAACCGAAATGCTCTTTGGAATTCCACATGATTCCTGTTCTCCGATCATGATACGACATAGACTAATCCAATTGGAAATTAGTCGGTGCGGTGGGTAAACAGTCGAGAAATAGTTGAAATGGTTATATGGGTGACTTGGTCGCAAATGGTTGATAAATATAATTAGGTTACAACTTCAGCAAAAATGAGAGAAATAGAGTTTTTAAATAGTTATATAACGCGGGGTTTACTTTTGAAGTCATTTTCAATTTAAAATTATTTGTGAAAAAAAAAAAAACTGATACGTTAGTTAGAATCAGCTTGAATTGACTCACAGGTATTGGTATATTGAATTAACGTAGAATCTAGGGGTGTACAACAAGTCAAAAAAATCGCAATAGCCGATTCGGCTGAATCGAATTGACCGCAAACCGTCGGTCTTTAACGTAATTTGGTCGGTTGCGGTATTAATTTTGAAAACCGCCATGGGCAGTTCGGTTAACGGTTTCAAGGGGTCAAAACCGCAGTTAAACCAAACCGCTCGCACATATTACTATTATATATATGTGTCTATGCATTATATATTAATAAATATTTAAAAAATTTATATAGGCAGGCATTTTACTTAAGTTTTAAACATAAAAAGTTAAAAACAATTATTCTCTCTCTTTCAAAAATATATGTGCGTGTATTATATATATGTGTATCGTAAATTAATATATATTAATAAAATATTTAGAAAATATATAAGGAGTTATGGACTGGTTTTCTATGTTCTTGGTTTGAGACGGTTGTAGGTTGTAATTATGAAGCTATGAGTTTGTGTATGTCATATGTTATGTTTTTTGAATGAATGAAGTATGGTTCTGGCTAAAAGAAAAAATTAAATTATTATTTGTAGGGAAACAATTTGACAACCGTCCAAACATTGGACTAAACCAGTTGAAACTTCATTTTTAAACAGATCAAAAAAATCGCCCAAACCGTATCAAACTGCATAAGCTGAAACCGCTGATTTCTTAATTAATTTGGGTAGCTTTGGTTTTATAAAATGAAAAATCGTAATATTCGGTTCGATCAAAAATTTTGTTCAAAAACCGCGTAAACCGCCTGCGTACGCCCCTAGTAGAATCTTATCAAGACACATCTCTCAAGCCATACATTGAAGAACATAATCATATATTTAGAACAAATTTCAAATTCCCTTCAAACCACATTTACCGTGAAGCTAATATGTATGCTGATTGCTAGTTAGTGAACAATGAAATTCATTTTCCTCAGGACCATCACAAGTGGAAGAATCCTCAAACGGGATTAAAGTTTTATTGAGGGATGATCAAAGAAGAATTTCGGCTCTTAAACTAGTATCATATTTTCCGGAGTTATCTTATTTAATCGTTTAAAAGTATTCTACCACTATTTGTCCACTTTTCAATATATAAACTCATTAAGTCATTATTCATCTTAAAAATAAAAGGGTAGATATAAATAATTCTAGTTTTAATTGAAAAAAAAAAAGAAAACTTCTGCTAAATTTTTGCCGCAAAAACTGTACATGTGTCTTTTCTCACCAAACCTTAAAATAGATCTTTGCAAAACTCATCCCTTTTAATATTGCATTAAAAGGAGCTTTTATTTATATTCTTTGGAGATATGGACCGTTGATAATTAGTGTCAAGTACGCAATGTTTTTCTGTAATTAGTCGTGTACTTGAAAAAAGGTGCATGTATAAATTCTTCTTGTTATTGTCAAAAAAGGTTCTTTTAAATGAAGACATAAATTCGATATTAACAAATCTGATTAACAAACGATGTTTGGTTTTAAATTTCAGACAAAATTCGATGCATATTGGTGCCCATATAATTACACCTTTTAATAGTAACTTGGTTTCTAGTTCTTTTTTTTTTCTTTATATTTCTGTTTTTACCTTTTCTAACGACTTGAATGTATTTGAAGTTTGTGCATAAGCTTAACCATGCACAAATTTGGTACTTTAATTAATTTATTTTTTTGAACAACAAAGGAAAAACTTTGATTTCAAGACCAACATGTTAAAGTTCATCTCAATTGTTCATCGAATTTAACTCAATCGTATATTCAATTTCAAAGAGTAACTCAAGTAGTTAAAATCACTTTCCTTAAAAAATGATGACGTCTTATGAGGAGTGAAAGTTAGGTCAGGAAAATAGATTTCAAACAAAAAAAAAAAACAGAGAGAGAAAGAAAAAGAAAGAAAAGAAAAAAGGGAAAATCAATCTTACACCCACCATTACAGTGACCCTTTCTGTTAAGGGTTTTGGTTCCGGGTTCGGCACCATTATCCTGATGTGGAATTTTTTTCTCAATATTCCATCTAGTACAAAGTAATATTATTTCTCTAAACCCTAAGTTACCTATTTTATAACACCTTCAGGTAAATTGTTTTATTTACAAAAACTTTTTATTTTTAAAGTATAGACAACATTTTCAAGCTTGCAACTTTTTTGTTACGGTATAATACGGACTTCATCTTTCGTAATCAGCCGACCTACTATCGTACTTGAATTCAAGAAAGATTATATTTATTTTGAATTTACAAATCTATCCTACATCTACTGAACACAAGAACTGAGGTTTCAAAATCGAAAAGATCAATTTTGGAATTGGAGGTTCGTGCTGTTAGGATCATGCCCTAATTCCATAGGTGTGAACCCGCCAATCATGCTATCACTGATATTCTTTTTCCCTTATTTTGTATTAATATATTCCAAGTCACAATATATTTGAGAATAATGCGGAGGATAACGGAGAAAGTCTTTCCAATAAGTACGTTTTTTTATGTTTGAATTTGTGTTCTTCTTTTTAGGTGGTCAGAACTTATATTTTTCTTGAGTGACCGATAGTGCTTATTTTGGATACTTATAAATATTTTTTATTAGAAAAATAAAAATATTTTTATTTTAAGTGTTTAAAAATTATAATTATCTGAATAAACACGACGAAACAGCCTGTCACTCCACTCTTGTTCAACGTCTTTGACGTGGTCAGAGCAAGGTTGCAGAGACTAAAACACCAAGGTTCAGACAATCTTAAACTAATCTCTGTTTCTTTACCTACACAATAAAACAAGCAAAACATACGCAAATGATAAATATACGTTGATATTATCCACGTATAATAATATAATACAAAGACGCGCATAAGCTACGAGTCAATTCCATCATCAACTCCGAAGCAACTATAAACTCTCGACTTTTTCCTTCTCTCAAGCCTTGTTCAACTCTTTAATTTGCAAAAGAATTGTACATAAACCCATTAAAAAAAGACCATTTTCAGCATTTTCAGGTATTATACATCAAATCTTCTTTTGAAGTTCTTTTTTTTTTTTTTTTCCTTTTGGTGGTATATGCTTGAAATTTAGCTTAAATTTTTGGGTTTTCTGTTAATGGATTTACTGGAAATGATGGTAAAAATTTGGTCTTTGGGTGATTTTAACTTGCAAGGTTGAAGCTTTAGACCCTTTTTAGCTACGGAAAATTTTTCTGCTATTTTCGAGTAATAGAAGCTTTCTGAATGTTCTTGCTGAAGAATTTAATTATTCACGTGGATAAATCATAACTTCTTAAAAAAGAAAAGAAAAAAAAAAACTAGCTCCTGCTACTCCACCTGAAATTAATCCGTGTGGTTTTAATTCGAAAGCCCATTTCTGCTATCAATTCTATAGCTGCATTTTGTTTCAGATTTTTGTTTTTGTTTTTCCTTTTTGCTGCTTTTTTCTTTTTTTGGAGTCAGAGGCCTAAAGGGTCTTGAACTTATATTTTGTGTTTTATGTAATTGTAGTATTGTTTCATTTTTTTTAAGGCCACCCCTATTGTATATTTTCTTGTTTCTAGTTTTTTTTTTTTTAATCAAAATTTTGTTTTCTATTTTCATCTAGAAAAACTATTTATTTATTTTTATTTTTTTACTATTGGGTATCTGATAGTGAGAAGCTGCCTTACATAGATAGCCATGAGATGAAAAAAGAAATTAAAATTGAGGCTTTTTATGTATTTGTAGCTGATAGTGATAACCTTCGGTCTTTTTCTTGTTTTTCCATTTTACCATTGTTTCTGCAATCAAGTTTTGTTCTTATGTTTTTGACTATATGGGATTTAATCCAAACTGATACTTTGCTTGATTGGAAAGAAATGACGTAGCCTTTTTTCATTTACTCTATTCTCTGTTTTTATTTGTTGATTTCCCCACGGTGGCTGTGTGAATGATGTATTTTGTATTTGTTCATTTCCCTGTGGTGACCGTTGGAATGATGTAGTTTTATAATGCGCAGTGTGCTTATTATGTGCGTATTATTATTAATTCAGGATATTTGGAAAGTGAAGTTATGGGAGAACATTTAGTTCTATGTGTTGATCGCTTGATTACACCTCAAACACTCCAATCTCTGCAAGGTTCTGAGGCAGCAGGGTCTTCTGGTGAGAGTTCTTGCTCTCATACAGTTGACCCACCTACTTCAGTAGTCGATATTAAGGAGGAAGAAGGATATGATGAAGCTGGTGAACATGAGCCACTACTTCAGACTGTGGAATGCCGCATTTGCCAGGAGGAAGACAGTGTTAAAAACTTAGAGGCGCCTTGTGCTTGTAGTGGTAGTCTGAAGGTGCATTCTTTAAATCATTTATGGAAATTTTGAATGTTTAGTCAACTTTTTGATCTTGGGAGCAAGCACCCAATTAACGTGCATGTCGTTGTTTATTGTCATGGCATTCTGTTGTGACATGTACAAACACATTTAGAACTACCTTTTACTTAATTTCATAAATTCAACATTAGTTGATCACCAAGTTCCTCTGCAGAATTGAACCATAATATCAAAAAATAAAGAGAGCTTTCTTGAATATTCAAAAGAAGAGGATAGGATTATAACTTTGGAAATAGTGCATTTGCCGTGTAACTGTTGTTACATGAGAAATTTGAGTCTTCTGTGGCATTAGTTCTAACTGTTGCAGTAATCTGGCTTAGAACTATAATAGTTTTCAGGTGAAAGCAAATTATTGGAAGTGGTGCATGGTGCTATGCTAAGACTTTCATCTTCAGATACTTCCATCTTTTACAGATGCTAACTTTTATGTTATGGTTCCTTTTAAAAAAAAAAAAAATTGAATCAGTTTGTTTGTTTGAATGCTGTAGTCACTTCGGTCTCTAGGTTTATTGAGGAAGTGGTGCTTTATGAACATGTAACATGTAAGAACCATAATTGCATTTGTTATATTCAGGATGATAGCATTAAGACAGTTACATATGTAAGCCTGGAATCTGGAGGAATCTTAACGATAGGATGTTGACATCTTCACCTGATACACAGCTCATTATGCTGGAGATTATATTTTTCCTTATAAGCATAATTTTGCATTTGTATCAATCCTTAACATTGTGTGTTGCTCTGGTGTTAATGAGACAGAATTTCTGTCTTACATATCTTTTTCTGTGTTTGCCAAATCTAGTTTGCACATAGGAAATGTGTCCAGAGATGGTGCAATGAAAAAGGTGATACAACTTGTGAGATTTGTCGTCAGGTATGTTATTGCCTCTTTCTTCTGCGCCCTTTTCTTTCTTTTGGGGCCTTTTCCTCTTCCTACATGTTGGCATTTCATTTTACTTGCACCCCAATCTCAATGTGCCTCCAGTATATATTTTCTACTTTCTTTTGTTTCTGGTGTGCATTTGGCGAGCGGTCAGGGGTAGTTCTGAAGCATACAACCTCTCACCACGACCTTTGAAGTGAATGTAATGAATTTTTAAAAGATATTTCCTATGTTTTCTCCATTTTATATTTCCTTCTTGTGTCCCTGAAATCAAGCTTCAGGGAGGGGCCAATTGTAGGTGATAATCTTATGCTATGTGCTTGATGCTTGCATTTTCTTGCCTGAGTTCTCATAATTTAACTGTTGGAACAATGTGATGTTTACTTCAAAAAGTAAGTGATATTTGCACTTTAGTATAATTATTGCATGCTCTCCCAATTATATGCTTAAAACTTCTAAAAGTGCTAATCGTTAGTAATTCCTTATTTGAAAGGTTACTAATTGAATACTTCAAAACTTTTCTGTTGATCGAGGGAAGAAGGAGCTAAATTTTTTATACTGGTATAATGTGTCCAAAACTTACTTTCTCCAATGATATCATAAATTGTCATGCATTTTCTTTTTTGCTTCTTAAGTGTGTCATCATGCCGTGAGCCGATTCAAGCAAGTTCCTGCATCTTCACTCTAGTCACATTCAACATTAAGGTGCAGCGTGAGCAACTAAATTTTCATTTTGGTGTTTTACATATCAAATTATGTATGTTATGCACCTCAATTCATCAATGAGCTGTGAATTAGAGTTATATTTTGTACTTTTGTTTTTATTTGATAAAGGTAACGTGGTATAGTTAGTACATCTTCAGAGTCCTGCATGCAGTTCGTGAACTGCAGTAAATATTTTCTCATGAATTGTGGATGCGTTTGTTCTATTCCAAAAGATAATTTATTCAATATTTGCATTACAGCAACAAATATTACCTATCATGATACTATTCAAGAAATATTCTGACTTCTGCAAAGAACCTTTTCTTTACGTGCAGCCTTACCAACCAGGTTATACTGCTCCGCCTCCTGACCCTGAAGACGCCTCCATTGATATCAGGCTCGTCTAAAATCTTATTTCCTCTTAGTTAGGTTTTAACTTTATGATCAATTTTTTAAAATGCCATATCTTTTCTACTTCTTATGACCAATCTATTCCGATCTGCCACTGTTGGCTTTTAACTTAGTTTCTGATTATAGTTAATTTAGATTGAATATGACGAGGATACCAATGGCGTTTGATAGAGTTTTCTATGCCTGTTATGATGCCCAATGGATATTTTGTGCTCTTTACGTCTCCGTTAATGGGTTATCGTGTCACCATCGTGATATGATTTATAGAGATGATATGTCAAATCAAAGTTCCTTCCAAATAGCTTTGGTTACTTTGCTTACTGGCAATTGTCAAGAGAATAAAATGATAATAATAATTTGATCGACTAGAGAGTTGTTTATCCTAATTATGACCCTGTCAGGATGGGGTTCTTTTATTGCAGTGGGGGCTGGACAATTGATGATGGTCCACTGGATTTGCGCAATCCTCGAATTCTGGCAGTGGCAGCGGCAGAGCGTCGTCTTCTTGAGGCTGAATATGACGAGTATGCTGATTCAAGTGCAAGTGGAGCTGCATTTTGTCGATCTGCTGCTCTAATTGTAAGTGATTGCTGTCCTTCCAGCATCAGAATTATCTCTATCATCTGAGTTGTTGGATCTCTTTTTTATTTCAGATGGTTATAATTTGATTTTGAAAGCTATAAGTCCTTCTAGAATTTGTGTGCTGAAAGGACTTGAAGCTCATCTTGGCTTTTGCACTTTCTGCATACAACCACCCTGCCAATTTGCTTTCTATATATACAGATCTAGTCTGACTTTTCATTTCTAACACCTCCTTGTATGTTTGAAAGATGAACATAAAGAGTGTATTTCCCATATCTGATCATTTTCGTTAATATACAAAGAGAAAAGGGTCCAATGAAACGAGTAGGTCTGAGAGAAGGGTGCTTAGCCCCTAGAAATTTTACATGCTTCCTCTCTTATGTTGAAATATTCTTTATCCTAGCAAAGAAGAGTTTATCTTATCGATATAATTCTAATGTGAATTCTTTTTATGTTTCAAAACATAAGTTGTCCTACCTTAAGTTTTAATTACTTTGAATTGCATGCACTATAACTTTTAACATAAACAAAGAACATATTTTGTGGTATGCTCCTTAAAATTGGAAAACTGGAGCTCTAGTTGCTTTTAGTGTCTGCGCATGTAATACTATCTTGTTAAAGAAAAAGTGTACTTTATATTGAACTTCATTACTCTTCCTGAAGTAGTGATGATCTTTAGTGATAACAGTCTTCCCACATGTTTATTGAAGTTAATGTTGAATCAATGCATAATTCCAATCGAAAAAAAGTCGTAGAAGTATGTATGTCAAATGTAGTATAACTTTTCATTTGTGCACTTTCTGTTTGGAGATTTCCATGAGATAATAATTTGTGGAGCACACTTTTCTGATGTAGAACTGTATGACAGCTTCATGTATCTAATATAGCACTGTATCTTCCAACTGGAGAAACACTGTAAAGAAGTAATAGGAATACACTTGTGAAAGGCAGTATAAATTAAATTGGTGACGTGCCTCTTGTATGGAAGTCGTTGCAGTATGTTTTGTGTGGTCTACTTAATAAGATGGTGACACAGTTCGACTGCTTCATATATTCAATACAGCATTATATACTTCCAACCGAAAAACCACTGTTTCTATGCTACACTTTTGCTTGTGGATGGCTAATAGAGAACATTCAGATTATATAGTGCAATGTCCATTGACCTATGGTAATACATCTAGTGTCTGTAATATTTAGATTTATATGCATGATTAGCTATTCATCATTAGTTATTGAGAAGGTTGGGTTCAATATGTTGTGTAAGCTCAATTGTAGCTTCTTTTTGTTCAATCAGTCTATTAATTCAGTCATGTAATTATTGATTAAACTCTTTCCTCTACAGTTGATTGCTCTTCTTCTCCTAAGGCACGCTTTGACTATTGGAAATGGCGACGGGGATGATGATGACGTATCCACTTTCTTCTCTGTAAGTAGGATTGTACGATGTGATTCTTTTACTTTACACCTCCAACATGCCTGAGACTATTTGCTAGCGTGCTATACTGATTTAGAGGTTGATGCTTGATAGCTTTTCGTGCTTCGAGTTGGTGGTTTTCTTCTCCCCTGCTATATCATGGCTTGGGCGATCAGCATGATGCATCGACGAAGGCAAAGACAGGTTAGAGGCTTTCCTCCATTTCAGCCTTTTCTTTCTCATAATCTTCACTGTGCCTTTGTTTTTCTCAGCAAATCCAGCAAATTTCTGATTTTTGTTCTTTGTGAGAACATTGTAAGAAGTTTTTGACATATGTACTGGCAGGACTGTGAATCAAACTCTTTTCCCTGACATAGCAATGCGAAAATCTGATTCTGATTTTCAGACTAACATTTATGGAGAGTTCGAAATACGAGTTTCAAATATTTCTCTCTTCTAATCATTTGCCAATATCTAGTTGATCTAATGCATGCTTATGTCTCGGACATATTAAAATTAGTTAGTACCAGTCACTCTTCTAATCTTGTAGTGTTGCGTATATTTGCAGTTGTCTCTTGTTATTTCCTCAGTTTGAGCTTTTGCTATTTTATTCATTTCAAGTTCCTCTCTGACATGGTGTATCAGGAAGCAGCAGCTTTGGCAGCAACAGAAGTAGCTTTCATGCTGCAGGCTGCGCAGCAAAGGGCCTTGCAAGTCACAGTGGCCGGCCCTGGACCTGCACCACCGACAGCGCCTGCGGCAACCCAAGAACAGGCTGTCACTCCTCGTCCGGAGCCGGTTCAATAATGTTTTCTTAAACCACTCGATCAGGCTTTGGTTATCAACGAGCTTGAGGATACTGTTTTCGTTCTTCGGCCGGCAGGGCAGAGGAGAGCAGAAAATGCTATAACGCGGTGTCAGTGATTTTAACATTATGAGATAAATTATTCGCCTTCTTTGTGTCATTTTACCATGTTTATACACACATGCTTTAGCAGGAAGCAGCGTTCCTGCTGCTTGATGACTTGTTTCAGCAAAGCTCTACTGCTTAAAAGTTGTTTTTGCAGTATATTTTACTTTGGATGTTCACTGAGCTCCAGCACAGCATTGTTTTCCTGAGGTGGTATTGAATTCCTAAAATATATATGTTACCAATAATAAGGTTGTGTTTGGTAACAACTCTTCAAGTAGCTTTTAGTGTTTTGACCTTTTCAAAGTATTGTTGTCCGGTAAATTAGCGTTTTAAGTAGTTTTTCAGATAGTTTTTAGCATTTTTAACTAGTATTTTTCAAAAACAAAAAATTTTAGTCTTTTAGGTAGTTTTTAGTTTTTCATGTTTTTTTGACGATTTTACCTTTTCTTCATTTTTTTGATAAATTTTATCCTTTCTCCAATCTCTCTTTGTATTTTTATTTTTTCCCTAACAAATATAAATAAATAAAAAATAAAAATGAATTCAAATTCTACATAATCAACATTACTAAACAATATAAGTTTTATTAGTATATTTTTTGACAAAATAATTTTGAATCTATTAAAATTAATTTTTATAATATTAAAATAAATGTTTTATCAAAAAATTAGTTATATTTTGATATTAAAATATGATTATAAAAAAAATAAATATTTAATTATGAAATATATTATCTTATTCTTATAATAGTAACAATAATTATAATTATCATAATAATAATAATAACATGGAATCAATGTGTTTTTACGGCATTTTATATTCATCAACTAATCTAATAGTTAATTTCATCAAACATATTTTGTTCAATCAACTTACTAAATAGCTATCAATTAATGGTTAAAATACAATAGTTATCAGCTATCCAAATAGTTATTAGTTATGCAAACAACTATTAGTTACTGTAGCAACTAAATTTACCAAATAGACCCTAAATTTATGACATGCCTCTGTATGTGTGTGACACCAATATATTTGTGAACAAATCTCTATTGACAAAAGCTAAATAAATATAATGAGCAACTTATCTATAAGTAGAATCTCCAAATCAATAAATTGGGTTAATTTCACAATAGGTCTTTATTTTTTTTTATTTTTTCAAATTGGTCTTATTATTTTAAAAAATCCAAATTAGTCCTTAATATTTTTGTAAATATATTCAAATTAGTCTATATCGTTTAAAAACATTCATATTAGCCCTTAATATTTTATGAAAATAGTCAAACTAGTTTCCATTATTTAGGGAAAAAAAATCATATTAGTCTAAAATGTTTTACAAATTTATTCAAATCAATCCCTGTTTTAAGAAAACAATAAATAAAAAAGATTAGTACTAATTTGAATAAGTTTGTAAAATATTAAGGATTAATATGAACTTTTTTTGAAATAATGGGATTAGTTTAACAATCTTTGTGAAGCATTGGGGCTAATATGAATATTTCTAGATAATAAGTATTAATTTGATTATATTTGTCAAATATTGAGGACTAATTTGAATATTTTTGTGAAACATTAAAGACTAAATTAAATACTTTAAAATAATAAGGACGAATTTGAAACAATAAGAAAGCAATGGGACTAATCGTGAAATCTACCCGGAACAAATTCATTACTCTTGTGGGCATTTAATGTGCCTCACGCCCTTACTATTCTAACTTAGATTTGATAATATTTCATCCTCATTTTTTAAATCTGCTAACATATGGATATTATCTGTTAGTTTACCTCTACTTGAAGAAAAAAATTTTATTATAGCTATATCCTCGTAACATATATGTTGGTCTTACATATTTTCCCCCACTATAATGGTAATATTATACGCAATCTTATGATAAATTGTATTGTTTAAATTTCACTAGATAAATTTTTATAGCCTAAGTATTGCTTTCAAGAGAAAAATTCAAGCAATTTAATAATAAAAGTACAATCATCAAAAATACAGTTCATAGTGTGCTGAAATCAACAGAAAAATTATTATATCTTTTGTATTTCAAAGAGCATTTGAATCAATGAAATCAAGTTTTATTTACAATATCTAACAAAATTAATAAAAACTAATTATGTTAGTCATATTCCAATAAATACATGAAATTAATGAAAAATGTATTAAAAATCATCACCATTAATTTCAAATATCAATATTGTCAAGTTAACACGTTAAGTTCCATTTAGGGCAACTAATATGTTAAATTCTACTTCTATTTCAACAGAATATATAGAGAGAGCAGTGGAGTCTCTCGTATCAGGGCTTTACATGAGGAAAATCTTGACCATTCATAGGTGGATTAAAATATCTCAATCATTCATGTTAATTTTTTTTTATAAAAAAACTTCTATCTCCTATTACTCACTTCTTTTGGAATTTGTCTCAAATGAATGGTTAAGATAATTTTAACAAATACATGAATGGTTGAGATGATTCTTTCATGTTAATATGAGAGAAGTCTTGATACGAGAGGTTCTGATCCGCCGCGCGTTGTTCATAGGTTGCATAGGCAACCCCCTAGCTTGTTTCTTTTATTATTTCTTTTGTAATGAGAAAGAACTTATACGAAGTGTATCATCTTGTAACCCATTGTAAAGAGAGTGGTCCTGCTTGTAATCGTGAGAAGGGTATTATCATTACATTAATTTTGGTTTCTTAACCATAGAAATAGAAGAAAAAGATTCAAAACAAAAAACTATAAGTATGTAATTTATTGTGTCGTGAAAATGAGAAAATAAAGAATAAGTAAAAATAAAAAGAGAAATGGAGAAAAATAAAATAAAATTGACCCATACATTAAAGGGATTAAGCAGAAAAGTCCCTAAAGAAAAAGATATATATTAATAACTTAAATAATAATAAAATTGAATATTCAATGATTTCAAAATATAATATCATTCTAAGGACAATTATAAAATATAATTTTATTTTCAATGACTATAACTATTTATATAATTAATTCTTTTAACTATATAAAAGAATTATCCACAATAGACCCGCTAACCCTTGGGTCCGAACTTCACCTCAGTATATAGATATAGATTAGAATAATTAATTTATATTAATAATATTATATGTTAAGGAGAATCTAAACCAATTTTTTTATTTTTTTTTTGGTTTAAAAAAACAAAAGCTATTCAATTCTAGTTCTAGCAAGTTAAAATAAAGAATAGGATTGGGGCTGCCCAATCCAAATATTTAGCAAAGAAAAGCAAAAAAGGAAATCCAATAAGATACCAAGACTCTGATTTTGGCTGTGCATGGGAAGAAGAGCTTGGAATTCTAAAGCAAGCAAGCATAAAGCAAACTGCTTGGTGTTCTTTTGAAGAGTTTCTATTCCTCACATTGTCCAACGTCTCTTTCTTTATCTATCTAGCTTTTCTTGCAACTGTAGCAACCTCGACTTTGGTTGCCTCGTGGTTGATCTTTTAGTTAGCATTGCACTTCATATTATAGTGCACATTAAATTGTTCAAAGGTTTATAATTCAAGTATGTGTTTTGTGTTTTTGCAATTTCTTATTGTTGAGTGTTTGCCAAAATGAGGCAAAATAAGTCACTAATACATGATTTTCCCCCCTTAATGTCCCAACAATATGAAATAGGATTGGACACAGTTCAATAATCAAGTTTGATCCCGATCCTCTGCTTTGGGTTAAATGTCCTAATAGATGAGTTGTAAGGCCGTCTTTCCACCCGAAATTTATCATCAAAGATGAGTTTTCTTGTCAACAAGAAAAAAGAGTCACTAGAATGATTTAGAATTAGAATATTACCATCATAGGTTACCATTAAGATGTTTGTGTTTTTGATAAAGCGCATTTAACAATTAGAGCGTTGCTATGTAGTATATGATCAACCGTTTATCTTTTCATTCTTCCCTACATAATAGATTTTTTACTGTAGATATTAAACGGTTCTGGAAAAGAATGTGCAGCATCATCTACCCACATGGTTGACCCTATTTATTTGGACGCACAAGAAATTTAATGTTCATTAGACGAATTCTTAGTATATAAAAGAGGGACGAAGAGGTGACAGAAACTGTACATGCTTGTTCTGTGGCATACAAGAGAGGCTCCAGGCCAGGTGAGCATCACAAAGATGATGTTGACAGAGTTTTCAAGACCGAAATTGGTGACTGGATGGTCCAAAAGGGCAAAGCAAATGATAGGGATGTGGGGAACCAATGTAAAATGATTCTTGGCTTCCCCAGAGTGCTGTTCCAAGACAACTTTTCATTCAAACCAGTGAGATGCTTCTAAAACTTCTAAAACAGCCTTACTGTTTGCTTCTCTGACAGGCTTATGATTGAGGTGAATCTTAAAACACCCCTAAATGTTTTTGGGACCCTCCACCCTTTATACCTTTAGTACTCCCTTGCAAATCCCATAAAGACCAACACAGGCTTATAAGTTAAATGTATAGGAATGGAGCCACAAGATAGTGCAGCCACCAAAAGCACTTAAGTCTCTCATCACTGTCTCTAGTCTACTAAGTTCATGGCAAATTCTACCAGTAGGGTGGTGGTTTTAATTATATGTGTAGTGCTTCTATCTGTAAAACTAGAGCAGGTCTCTGCTCTGTGCAGCATAGATCTTGCTCTAAAATGTGCTGGAAAACACCTTTTGTCTCCCAGAAGTTCAAGAATTCTCGATGCCGCTGCGTTCAATGGCCTGCATACTCAGCTGGATTTGGCACCTGCACCTTCGATGGTGTTCGATCCAAATGTATCGAACAAAAGAAGAGTTCGAAGGGGTTCAGACCCAATTCACAATCGAGTTCGAAGGGGTTGATACCATGTTTACAGGAAATGAAGGGATCAACTCACCTTTCAGCCATCACGGATGCAGAAACTGAGAGATGGGGAGAAATTTGTTCTTCACTGGGCCATTGTGGAATTTGTTTTTTGTACTTGAAGTTCAACCGTTTTCATCCAAGCTGTAAGTTTGAGATGCTGCAAGAAACTTCCATGGAAGCTAGTAACTACTACAAATTGTAACATAGATTCTAACCTTAGCAGAGTACTATAGGATTATGTTTTTTCTTAGACACAGAAATATTGGTTTCTCTTGTTTTTCACCCTTCTTTTTCCTTGTCTACATTCCTTTGGAGATGTGATGTCTTCCTAGCATTTGAAATTCTATATTGAGTAATGAATGTTCTTTCCATATCCTTTTTGAGTTTTTTTTCCTGCAATATGTAACAATATGTGATATAACTTGACATGTAATCATCTTATTAACTATATTTATCTCTCAAATGTTTGTGTAACCATGATTTGGGGCATGTAAGCTACTGTATTTATCTTTCTCCGGCAATGCCACTCATTCTGTCGAGGGCTGTCTTCTTTGTTAGCTTCATGCATGTGAGACGTCTAAGCATCGCCGACCTACTCATATGGCAATGTACAACATGGAAAGAGGAGTAACTTATAGCATGGTTTTCAGTATAAAATTCTTTTCAAGGGTTTCCATTAGCTCTCAGGAGCAAAAGCTATTTAAACAATAAAGTGAGCTAATGTCTCTACTGATCACAAACCTGTGTTAGGTATAAATCAAGACATTTACAACAAGTTAGTGAAGGGTAAGGAGAACATTTTGCAGATCTTTGTATGAGAATAAAACAATCTATTCTTGAAAAGATGCAGCCTATGATATCTCCATTCTCCTGCACTTCGAGTATGGAGTGTTATCATCAAATAGTTGAATGGCCATTAAGTAAAAGCTGTGACCTGCAGTATCTGTTCTGCCTGTGAACGTTTGATTGCGTGGATGATATCTTCCGCAAAACTGCCTGCCAAATCATATCAACTGCATCACCAGGCCGAGATGGATACTGATATTCAAAGTGTTGAGTTAGCCTCTTCAATCTTTCCCACATTTTCATCCACTCATCTCGCTTGATGCCTCTAAGAAGATTCAGAAGGTGCCCCTTCTTTACAGCATCAGCTGCACGAACAAATATGCTGAATTCTGAATAGTCGAGAACATCTTCAAATGGCAGCTCAATCTCATCGCTAATTATTACAGGAACGCAGTGACTAACAATGGCATCAAAGAGGCGATTTGAAGATGGGGTGTCACCGGCTATGTTGAGACAAAATTTGGACGAGACCATCCCTCGTCCAGCCTGGCTCATCCCATTTGCTCCAATACTTCCAAATTCAAAATGCGCATCTTTTTCATCTCTAAGAAGGTAATATAGCTCTTGTCGAATTGCTCCACCCTGAAGATAAATCCACAAAATGGCATTAGAAATCACTGATTTGAATTTGAAAATCATCAGGAAGTCTTTTAAGTAGAAACAACTATATTCCAGTTTGTTTGAGGCTCCAAACAAATTGATTGCTTTAGAGGCGTAGAGATCCATACAACAGGCTAGGCTTTGGAAACACCACATGAGAACCTATCACCTTTATATAACTTAAGACATGGAGAAAAGATTGTGAGTGTGCACAGACATGCATTGCTCCTAGTGTATGGCTCAGACCGCTCGTTTGTGTCCTCGTGTGTTTTCTCCTCTCCAAATTCTAGTATACTTTTGGCAGGAGCGGAATATTTGTGGGTGGTTTTTTTTTTTTTTTTTTTTGTGGCGGGCAGGTGAACAGAGCCCCCATGGGCGTGCGCACACGCGGGGGGGGGAGCGTTGAAGGGCCTTGACCGCTGACAATACAGAGTTCTTCCTATGATTTTTGGGCTGAAAAAATAGACTATAGCGAAGTCAATTTTCAATTTTAAGCTTTACAGAACCCTGTTAACTCAGACACAAATTTTACTCCAGATATTTTTGTAATAAAGCCCAACTAGTTCACCCGGGAGTTCAAATGGCAGTGCTTAATCCTGGACACTACCTGAAAGTAAATTAAAGACAAGAAACACTGAATGGAAATATTACAAGTTATATGTCAATTTGTTCTCATTTATACAGTAAAACTCAAGTTCTGCTAAATAGAACCGGGAAGAAGACGAGGAAAACACACAGTTTGCAATTGCAGCTTAAAAGTTCCTCATTTATAAGTCACAGGGACTCGCCTAGCTAGCAAAATAACCTGAGAATCCGAAATTAACAAATGCAGTATAGTTGATGCATAATCAACAGGAAAAAGAAGTGGACGTAAAACTTACATCTTTACGGTAAATTGCTCCTTGGAAGTAAACCAGCCTATGCCGATGTTCGAACGAGGGTGACTTGTAGACTGGAATTGTCCTCACCATATGTTTGTAAGGAGCAATCACATCCTTCTCAAGGTTTGCTATCTCAACAGGGTATCTACCAAAATCTGCAAGCACAAACATGGCAGAACCCAGCTTCCTTCGTGCATTCCGCATGCTATTCGGATGGTGGGCTACAATCAGATGATCCTTCCCACCCAGACGCTTCCACTCATCCCGACGTTTCAAAAACCTCACCAATTTATCCTGCAGCATTGTATTGATACTAACGTTTTCTTTGCCATGAAGCTTGGAAAATCTGTTATAGCTCAGAGATGAGAAGAATGGCACAAATACTACATCTGCTTCATTCAAACTATGCACTCTGACCGCAGTGCATGGTCTAATTACATTAGGGACATCCGAAGACAGAAGATCAAGGGTAAGCCAGTACTCTATACTGTGCTGCAAATTTAACCCACCAGGGTATGATGGTATTCGAGTTGGGTCACTGACATCAGGCCACGTTTCATTACCACGGGCTCTCCAAACTAATAACCCGAAATGAAATTCTGGTGGCAAATCATACATAAAAACCTTTAGAAGAGCCTGATTCGGATTGCACGCTTTCGTTCTGTCCTCTCCTAAACCATCCAAATCTTTGCTGGCAACTACAGAAGCTACCCTGTGCCTTCTCAAGCCTTCTCTAGGCGAAATTCCAGGAGAACCAAGATTTCCAATATTTTCAGTTTCGACATTCAAATCCAAGTAATCAGACGTACTATTAACCAAAATCACCCGAAATAAAGACTGCGATATGGAAGAAGTATCACTAAACTGATGAAGAGACAATGAGGAAAGGATCAGAAAAAGCACTAAGATGGCTACGAGGCAGAAATGGAACCTCGCCAACAACAGCATACTTCTGTCCATAACCAAAGACATTTTTCTCGAAAAAATCAATAACTCAGATAAATTACTGCAAACCCTTCTGGTAGTACACTAGACAAGTGATGTAATTAATGTTTTTCCCCACAAGAATCGGATGTTAAGGATTCTCCTACCTAGTTAACTTCCTTGTGCATTTAATTCTTTCCAGTGTGAACAGCTCAATTTCATAAAAAGATATCAGGACAAAGACTCAAAGGCAAGACAAACATCAACACTTGAGCTCCAAAGGATCTTGAGATACTTTCATGGTGGTGCTCTTCATAACTACATAGGATTTGCAACAGAGATCAACTACCTCTTAAGACAATAACATATGCACAACGATGTTTTTCCATTCACCTAGTTTACCACGAAACCTTTTTGCCAGCAAGACAACACACACCCGCCAACAAAACAAGAAATTTGCACACCATCAACACGTTGCCAGCTGAAAAACACAAAAAAAAAAAAAGAAAAAGGAAAAGAAAAAAAGAAAAAACATTGTCAGCTGAAAAACCAAAAAGGAAAAAATACCAGCATTAATCATTCATCACAAAGGGCAGGAAACAAAAGAGAAGTACAACAAGAAAGGATTATTTGTATGAGTAAAAATGGCTGAAATAAATATTACCATCTTGATTAAATGATTTTTTATTGCATCCTTAATAGATTTTTGAACCCAACAAAGATTTTTTCAAGAAGAGTACAAGTACCTTGTCAAGTTGAGGTAAACAGAGTGTATTCACGTTTATTTCTGCTCAACTCTGAAAAGGGTTCAGGGGGTTTAAAAGCATGCCTAGTAATTTTTTTTTTTTGTCGGAAACATGCCTAGTATTTTTGAGTCATGGACTTATGGACTCCAAATTAAATTAGATAATACTACCGTATTATATTTTAATAATCAATATAATCTTGATTGTCTTAGTTTTCCTCAAATAGCAATTTATTGTGTTAATTACATAAGATTTCTATTTTTATATATTTTTATTACATATATATTGCATGTACATTTTTGTCTAGGAAGTGTAAACTAACTAGGATGTGTACACATGTAACTTTTTGCGCATCCAATGCTACGTTGTCTTTGCAATAAATTCACTTTTAGTAAAGGGATGTAACGTAAAGCGTGTAGGAATTGTTCCTTTCCAGTGGTGGAGACTTTACAACGACACTGCGGTGCACTCCAATTTTTTTTTTTTTTCCCCCGATTCGAGAGGCAAATTTAGATTACATATAATTAGCAATAATTAATATCGAAACTACTTATACTAAATATAAGAGACATACTACTTAACCATTAAATTTTTAGTCACTACAATTTTTTTTTAAAGTGCTTCTTTAATTTTTTAAAATTTAAAACTAAATTAATTTTTTTACTTTTTTTTTTAAAACCTAAACATAAATATTGTCAAAAGTTTCAATTTTTTGAAATTTAATTTAAATATTTATTACAAGAAAATGTGTTTTTTTTAAAAAGAAGTTTTTTCTATATTAAAAAAAATCTGTGCAAGGAGGTCTTGGACAACTCTTATACATATTTATTTGAGTTTTAATAAACTTATTTATTTAATTGACAAAAAAAAAATAATAACATGGGTCTTTTGACTTGCTCACTTTTTAGTTTGCTCGAGATATTGGGATTTTCTAGGTTAATTTGAATATATTGGTGTTTGATCAAATTTTATTTTTTTTCAACATTTTGACTTCATTGTAAAAATTATTTTTAAGTTAAATTTGATAATTTTATTTTGATTAAACTAAATCATCCCCTTCAAACATGGTGATATATTTCACAGTTTAAAATTTAATATGAATTTGAAATATTTTTCAAATAAAAGGGAAAAAAGAAGAATTGATTGGTCATTGACCAAATGGACTAAAGACTTTTAAAAATAATATTTTTAAAGGTGTTAGTGTGTGGTAAAATTATTACGTCTAACTTTACATACATGCATACATATATACATATATATATATATATGTGTGTGTGTGTGTGTTTGTGTGAGAATATATGTATATGAAATTTTTTAAAGATATTCTTAATTTAAAGATATAATTACCAACTCAACTAGAAAACTAATATATTAAATATTACTCACCTATTATCTATTTACTTGTACTTCAATTTAGAAATTTAAGTATCAATTAACAATTAAAACAATATTTTAATGTTTAAAAGAATTTATGATGAAATTGATAATTAATTATTAAAATTAAATAACTTCTTATAGAATTAGAAATACGAAGGTGTTAATTTAAACAAATTCGAACTCTTTTATTATATTAAAGTAGGTGGGGCCATGCTTAATTTTTACCCAATTTGCTCCGATTTGCACTTTATTGCGTTTTTTTTTTGCCTTTCTCTTTTTTATTTTCCTGGTCGAGGCACTCCATTGCGGTTGGTTCACACTTCACACCTTTTTTTATTCTTTTTATGATAAAATAATTTTCTCTTCTTGACCCAAAAAAAAAAAAAAAACACTTCAATCACACATTACTCGTTTTGGTGAATAGTTGGTTCACACTTGAGAAAATAGGTTTAAATAATAATAAATCAGCCAAAACATTGGGGGCACATAGAAAATGGAGAAAGAATGCAGAGAAGAAAGTTGACTCATGCAACAAGCAATACTTGATTGCGCCATTTGTAAAGTGTGCTCCGAGAATAGTGCACGAAAATGATAATTCATACGATAGTGTTGGATCTTGATCTGCTTTTGACTTAAAAAGAAGTAAATAAATGAATAAAGTGAAAGAGATTTTGAGATCTCTCGTCAGGGGTGTATGCAAAACCGGAAAAATTGCAAAAATAGTTTTACTCAACCGATCATAAATTGGTGGTTTTTAAAATAATTTGATCAAATTTTTTTTTAAAAAATTGAAATGGATGATTCGACTTTTTATTTTGAAAGTAAAAATCGCGGTTGAAACTGCACCGCCTACTACATATACATATATTTATATATTAATAATATTTAAAAAAAGAACACATAACTAATGTCAAGACTTTATTTTTGTATATTAGATCATTGGATTTGTTTAGTATCTATTTTGTATTGATTATCATATTTATAAGTGTTTTTTGAATTTAAAAAAATATTGTTGAAATATGATTATCTTACGCAATTAAATATACTACAATCAAATTTTAAAATGGTCGAAACCACCTAATGCCGCCCAAAAACCGAATCAACCAAAACCACCGGTTTGTGTATTGTCTTGGGCGGTGAGGCTTTACAAGATCGTTAAATTCTAATACCGTCAAAACCGCCTAATACTGCTCTAAAATCGAATTTAAGAGAAAAACCCCCCAAATTGTCCGTTTCCACTTCTATTTCTCGCACCCAAATGGCCCGGGGATTTTCCTGGGTCTCACAACCCATTCACTTCGTCTCGTCGTAACACGTCAAATACTTAGCTTTCCTATTAATAAACTGGCATTTTAGTTTTCAAGCTAACGACGTGGGAGATGTGTTTAGTTATGCCTCTCGTTGGTGCACCCTTGTGTTACCAAACATTCAATTAACATTCTATTTGTTTGTTAGAAAATAACTTGTTCAGGAAAATATTTATACATATTCTATGTTTGGAGATTCAAGCTATCGTAACAACCGCAAACGGCAGTTCACAAATTGTTTATTATAGCAAAGGCAACGGTTCAAAATCGCTACCAATTTTACCTACTTTATTTAATGAAATCAAATTACAATGTATTACGCTGAAAAATATTTATATTTTTATTTGTTTATTAAGCTATTTTAATTTATTTTTTTACCATTTTTTTCCCTTTATGTTTTCTAAAATGTTAACATCTTGCAGAAAAGAAAATTGATACATTGGCTTAGGAAAAAGGAAAATCAGATTTAAAATTTTAAGTTAACCTGTAACGCAAATTTCGTACAATAATTTACCTTGTATTTTGTTTCTCCACATGTTTTTCCAAAAGCCTAGCTCGTTGCGAGAAAAGCTTAGGCCTAGTGGGCCACTGTCTGTCTAGGCCCAACATCGATCGGAAAGGCCAAAAAGAGTTTTTGCGGTGAGCGTGGATCGAACACGCGACCTTCAGATCTTCAGTCTGACGCTCTCCCAACTGAGCTATCCCCGCACGAGTCTAAGGGGCTTACATAAATATAAATAAAATATACCTTTAACAATTTATAACTACGAGACATGAGTTTATTTTGGCATGCCTCGAGTCCATACACTTGACTCAAAATTATTAATTTAAATTATTAGTTGCATGCACAACATTACTTATAAACTACAATTCTTTTCAAATTGATACCGAAAATTATTATTAATCCAATTTTTTTGTTTATATTATATTTTATGTTACCACATGTCTATTTGAGTCATTCATAGACCATTTAATTTAAAATCTTATTGTATTAGAAAGAATATTTTTGTCATATTTATTTGTAAATATAACTATGAAGAGTTTCTAACAAATTTTTTCTTAAAAAGAAAGGTTCTATCATTAATATAGGCCTGCTTTACTGGTCAAGATAAAAGAACATATGATTACTTAAAAGAACAAAAACAATTAGTGAATATCACTAGGTGGAAGATCCAGCAGAGGAAGTTGAGCACTTTGTCAGCTTCTTGATTTAGAGGTTTTTCTTTCCTATCTTCTTGGAACTTATTAGTAATTGATGTTTATAGGCAAATGACAAATAATTAAAGAAATATTTGGATAAAATGTATTTACAACTTATAAATATGTTTGGTAAATATAAAATATGTGCTTATAAGTACCAACATTGTTTGTTAAAATAACCAAAAAGATATTTACATTGAAGTATGAGGGTGTTGCTCTTTTTGTATACTTGACGTAGATGCCTTTTTATTTGGTGAAATTACTTTACATATAAGTAAGTAAAAGACAGTCAGTTACCAGCGTATAAGCATTCTTCTTTTAGTGCTTACAATTATGTTTGACCTGGTCATAAGCAAATCAAAGCCAAATATCCTCTCAGCTGATCTATAAGTGATCTTAGAGGCACCTGACAAACATTTTGTAGCAGTCATATCTTCAAGAATGTTATTGACTTTTCAACGATTTACTACAACCAGGAGTAGAGTAAAAAGATTTTTGGCTTTGTGGTTTATAATTGACATGTTTGGCTAAGTGGTTTACAAGTGCTTTTTATTAACTTATAAGCTGAAAAAAAAAAAGCTAAAGATAATAGCAAATTTTCTAATGGTTTATAAATACTTTTGGTTGAATTTATAAAAAGATCATATTACCCTTAAAATTTAAAATAATTTTATTAATTAATTAATAATATATATTTTTTAGTCATTTAACTATTATTGTTACTTATAAGCACTTATTTACCAAACATTTCAGTAGTTTATAAATATGTATTATCCAAACATATCTTTGCTTATTTATTATTTGCTTATACGTAACTTTCCAAACAGGCTCTTAATTTCCAACAACTTCTTCAGCTTGTCACCTTCGATAATATTCGATGGATTGAGGCATGAGGCCAAGATTAATTCTATTGGTGAAATCACACATTAATTGTCCATAATTTACAAACTTCAAATCTTTAACAAGATAAGATTATACACAGAGAATACTATCCATAAACACACCAGTCGATATCAATTTGGCTTCTAACGGAACAAACATTGGCAGCGTCTGCTGAAGCCGGAGACATTGATGGCTTGTATGCGTTACTAAGACAAGAGCCACATGTTCTAAAGAGCATCGATGCGGTGCCATTCATTGACCAGCCACCTCATTGAAAAGCTTAAGTTTGTAGAGATGAGTGACGGTGAGACTCGAGCCCTTGACCTAGGTTGTGGTATCATTTTAGACTTATTACCTCGTCTAAAAATTTAAACTTATAGAAATGATATTAATTTATTAATTTATTATATTAACACAAACTAAAGCCAAACACCCTCTCATATATCTGCTGATCTTCTCCTATATATCTACTGATCTTGAGGCATTTTGCAAAGATTTTGTAGCTGTAGTCATATCTTCAACAATGATGTTGACTTTTCAACGATTTACTATATCCAGGAGTAGAGTACTTAATTCCCATCACCTTCTTCAGCTTGTCACTTCCAATAATACTATAATAGTCAATTGAGGTGTGAGGTATCTGGCTAAGATTAATTCTATTGGTGCAATTTTTAACACACTAATTGTCCATAATTTACACAGACCACTCACAAATTGTCGATATATAATTTACACAGACCAGCCTCTAGGATTCAAACTTCAATTCTTCAAGAAGAACATACACAAAGAATACTATCCACCATAAACACACCATTTTTTATATCATTTCCGTTTCTAATGGAACAAAGATTGGCAGCGTCTGCTGAAGCTGGGGACATCGATGGCTTGTATGCATTACTAAGACAGGATCCACATGTTCTGGAGAGTGTGGATTCGATCCCATTCATCGACACGCCATTGCACACAGCTGCTTCGGCAGGCCACACAGAGTTTGCACTGGAAGTGATGAGGCTGAAGCCTTCTTTCGGGAGAAAATTGAACCCTGATGGCCTTGGCCCCCTGGACTTAGCTTTACGCAGCGGACAACCTGAAACAGCGCGACGGCTCGCGAATTACGAGCCGCAGCTGATCCGTGTCCAGGGGAGGTGGGGTGTCACTCCTCTACATTACGTAGCGGAGAAAGACGATGCTGATCTTTTGGCAGAGTTTCTCCTCACATGTCCGGCGTCCGTGGAGGACCTGACGATCCGGGGCGAGACAGCGGCGCATATTGCGGTGAAAAATGAAAGGATTAGAGCTTTCAGAGTGTTGTTTGGTTGGCTGCAGAGGGATGACAAAGTAGAAATACTCAACTGGAGAGATGCTGAAGGCGACACTGTGTTGCATATTGCAGCCCGCACCAACCAAACTGAGGTATGTTCTTGTAGAAATTTGATTAATTGTTTTATTAAGCTGCTCAAAAAACCAGCTTATAAGCCAAAAGAAAAAATCTATGTTTGGTAAGTGAGCTTTTAATTTGCTTGTAGGGGCTTATAAGCTGATCACTAAAAAAAAAAAAAAAACTCTCTCATATCAACTTATCTTTTTGCAGCTTATAACCAGGTGAGTTTGACCATTTGTAAAGACTTTTTTTTGCCCTTCAAAAATTCACTATTTGACAATTTATGATTAATGACATTTTTTTAGTCATTATAATTATAATTATTATTATTTTTAAATATTTATTTACCAAATATGTTAATAGCTTATAAATACACATTATCTAAATATATTTTTACCTATTTATCACTTATATATAAATAATTTTTTATTCATAAACACAAATTGTTTATACACATTTAAAAATAAGCTTAGTCAAATAGGCTCTTACGGGAGAAACTAAAAGGTAGAAAAAATTTAGTTACTGTGCATAGATGGCTTCATCCCCCATTCAACAGTTTCCGCCATCAATTGAAAGAAAAGAACGGGTGGCCATTGTAGAGATGCCAGCGGGTTTAATCACCCAGAAGGTGGGGGAACTTAAGGTGTGACCATGACTTGATCTGAATTGATTTAAGATACACGTGCTTGTTTCGATTCACTTCTTTATAATGCCTTTTCAAACAATTTTTAAGAAAGGAGTTTTTTTTTTTTTTTTTTAAAGTTAAAAATTTTGGTTTATAAAAAAATTTTACAAAAAAATTATTTTTAAATTTTTTTTTAAAATTAAGTTAAATAATTATTACAAAATAATATATTTAATAGACCAATAGTAATGATGGGGTGCCTGCTGGGGGGTCACCTCAATCGTGGATGTGTTTCCCAAAACTGAATTGAACGAAGATGCACATGTGGTGATGAAGAATTGGCCAAGATGGATGATACAATAAATACGATTAATCAAAGATTCGGCAAGGGTTACACGTGGATCCATGTGCACAATGGGTAATTTTAGACTATCGGTTTAGCTATAATACTATATTAAAAATTTTAAGATTTCATCTAAAATCCAATTCATCGTTAAAGGAAATACCTTAATATTTTATCCTCAAAATCTGAGATCTCAAACAAGGATATAGGTTAACAAAATGAATTAAAAGGCTAATCCCTGATCCTCGGAAAGTTGGAATGACTTGTATGGTACAAATGCAATGTTGACTATACCCATTTTTCTTTCTTTCTTTCCTTTTTTTGGGTCAAAACCAACTGCTCACAAAGTAATTAAGTTTATTCATCAAGCTTGTCATTCAATTAGTATTTCATCAATTCCATATATAGATAGAGAGTTAAACGTGATATTTAAATATCTTTATCTACATATTGATTTGAAGTGCGTGTATATTTGTGGGCGTTGTGTATTAGGTTATAAAGTTACTAGTCAAGAACGAGAAAGTTGAACGCGATCGGATGAATTTGAGAGGTTCAACAGCACTAGACATCATCCTCACGGAATATACTGGAGAAGTAAACAAAGTGGCCAAGAAATCATTACGTAAAGCTCGAGCTTCCAAATCATCATCTCTCGACAAGGAAACTCTCGCAGATTTTCTCATAAAAAAAGAGGCAATTTTAGAGAAATTGATAGGGTTCGGCGTTTATATGAACATGGGCTTGTCAGGTGACGTGCGCAACGCAATCCTAGTGGTGGCTGTTCTAATTTCAACTGCTACATTTCAAGCTGTGCTCCAGCCCCCTGGAGGTCTTAATCCAACTGACAATACTTATTCTACTGCAGCCGCCCCTGCGACCGCCGACGCCAGCATCATTACTTTCACTAGCAGTGATGACAGTCCAGGGAAAAGTGGTAATGGCAGAAGGTTTTATCCACTTCTTTCTTTTCTGGAACTCGATATGTTTCGCTACCTCACTTGGGATCATTTATCTGCTGCTACCATTTAATAGGAACATCACTTTGCTTTACGTCTCCATAATCTTTCTGATGCTAGACTATATAAATTCAGCTCAGGTAATAACACCATCTCATTCGTACGGGCTATATGTTATCTATCTTGGATATGCAATATTCGGCGTCCTCATATACATTGAGAAACGATGGAGGATGCCAAGGGTCAACGCTTCAAGACGTCTGAGTGGTAGCAAAAATATTCATGCCCGCCGTGAGATGCAGAAGTTGGCTTGTCTTAGCAGATACCTCAAGGAAGCCAAAAACTAAGAGATGGCAATTAAGATGAACATGATCAATGTGAAAGAATTATTTAGCGTCCTTTGGCATGTTTTATGCACATGCATTTACCACTTCTTTCTGTAACAATATAATACTAGTTGATGTGCCCGTGAAGATGTAATATAAATTTTAAGTTACCTTAATTAATGTTAATGTATTACTAGTTGATGTGCCTGTAAGATGGTGTACGATATGTAACATAAATTTTAAGTTACGTAAATTGTGTTAAAATTTTTTTTCAGTTTAACATATTTCATAATCTTCTTACTGTTTTGTTTGGAATAAGCTTACTCTAAGATGCTTATCTTATTAATGTGAAGGAGGTGATGCTTATTATCTCTTATTTTATAAGATATAAGACATTTGATCACAAGTATCTTATAAAAACTTAAAACAAACCGTACTCTTTGTCTTATAAGATAGAGTAAATTGCATATTACGTCACTGTACTCTGAGCTGTATACTCCCCTATAATTTTAAAACTAGCTAATTACCCCCCTGTACTCTGACCTATGTACACTATAACCCCCTGTAGTATTAAAACTAGTTAATTATCCCCCAAAGTTTTCTAAAGTGTGCAAAATACCCCCTCCCGTCATATATTTTAAAGGGGTATTTTGCATACTTTTAAAAACTTTAGGGGATATCCTGCATACTTTTAAGAACTTTAAGGGGGTAATCAGCTATTTTTGTTCCTTCAGGGGGTGTGGTGTATATATGTCAGAGAGTACATAAATCAGAGTACAGGGAGATAATATGTAATTTACATTATAAGATATAAGCAACCCATCTTTGACTTATTTTTTACAACTATAAATGAGATATTTTATCACAAGCATTTTATAAATATTCAAAACAAACCATATTTTTTTATTATATATTAAATAAGATAAATATATTATTATAAGCTTATACCAAACACAACAGTACATCTTATCAGGATTAATTATATATTTATTTTAATGCAATTAGATGATAATATCATAACTAACGAAAACAAAATGCACGCTGTTAGTATTGGACATATTTTTTTCCTTATAGTGATATATACAAACATTAATGCAATAATAATTTGTTTATCTAAACAAAATGTCATTATTAACTTTGTTTCCTTTAAGATATAACTATACACTTCAACCCGAAATAAATAAACAATCGTGCTCAATAAGTTATCATATGGTTCTTTGAATAAAACGTGCATGATAACTTAGCACTATTTTCAAAAAAGAAAAGAAGTACTCCATATTGGCGTATAATGATCCAAAATATGCTTCGTTGGAGAAACTGGACAAACAATTGCATGACAAATTACAATCAATTGGAAGGGATAACACTATGTATAGTGACGTCTATATATATATATATATATGTATATGTATGTATATATTAATTACACATAGACATATATATAACTTTGATATTTCATGTACACGGTTGAATTTATTGGGTTTTTTATCTCTCGCGTTTTGTCAAAGTTGAACACCTAATTACCCCTATGTGTGAGATGAAATGCGTTGGCAGTTTTATTTTATTAGTAGAAATGATAAGAGTTTCTTGCAAACCCCACATCTACGTTGTGGCCACCAACTTTTATTTAATTAAATCTAATGGTGGGGATAAGGTCGTTAATGATAAGTACCAAGCTAAGTTTGCTCCAGTGTCGATAACTTTGATAGCATGAATAACCAATAAACATGTTTTGGGAACAAAGAATATCCTTATTTCCGAGTACCCACGTCCAAACTATATTATAACCAGTCCTATTGAAATCAATAGAAAACGCTTGTTTGGATTAGTTTTTAATTTTTTTAAAAAAAATTTGAGAAAATTTAGTGCTTTTAAGAAGTTTAATTTTTATTTTTTTAAAAAGTTAAATATAGATTTTCTTTTTCAGAGTTTCAGTCTCTTTTGAGATTCAATTTGAAATTTATTAAAAATGATGTGTTTTTTAATTATTTTTTTTTTCAAGAAAAACACCAATTCAGACCAATTCAAACTAATTGTACATGAAAGTAAGTAAAAGCAAAATTATAGACAACTCCTAAGGCTACAAATTAAGACTTCAACAACTCCCGAACCCAAATTGGACTACAATAAAATTTGTACTGAGCTTTACTAATCTCTCTCTCTCTCAAAAAAAAAAATAATAATAATAATAATAAAGCTTTTTGCGATGATCGAAATGCTTGCTTTGCTTGTTCAGGCCACTCAAAAGTTATGTTTCTTCAAAAGATCCGTCAATGGTGCTGCAAGAGATGCAAAATGCTCAATAAATCTGTGGTAAAAAACTGCAATCCGAAGAAGTACATGCCAGCCTCTGACACCAATGGGCCCCGGCTAGTCCAGCACCTCTTGCACTTCTTTCGGTCCCTCTCCAATCTTTTTTTAAAAGGAGTAACCAAAGGAGAACCCCTTTCTCACTTGGTCAGAGGCCCCTTAACCAGGCGGGAGGTAAATCGAGGGATGTGCGTGAGTGGCAGCCCGACCAGGGAGAGGACCAACGGGCGTGGAAATCCAGCAACAGCCCCCGCAACTTTTTTAAAAGGAGTAACCAAAGGAGAACCCCTTTCTCACTTGGTCAGAGGCCCCTTAACCAGGCGGGAGGTAAATCGAGGGATGTGCGTGAGTGGCAGCCCGACCAGGGAGAGGACCAACGGGCGTGGAAATCCAGCAACAGCCCCCGCAATATTTCAGCGGAGTACTGCCGCCACACCGACTCGATCCCGCGTTGTCAGGGTGTCTCCACCCTAGTCACCTGGCCACTTACCAACTCACCTGTGCCCCTGGGGGCGTCCCTCTCCAATCCTTGGGCTGATTTAATATGGCTCGAGTACTAACAGTTGTCTGGCCCAAGGAACACTTGTAAAGCTCAGCAAAAAACTGATTATCTTTGAGAATTGATGGGTCTCGAATCCACCAAAAATAAAGTTTCTACTCTACCTCACTATTTATAATAGTGGTGAGAAGGGTTGAACTCACAGGGATTGATTTAAAATATATTCTTTTATACCAAGATGAAAGAACAAGCAAAATACAAGAAAGGGGGGTTGACAATTAAAATTAAATAAATAAATGAAACTAAAGAACTAATAACAAATTAAAATCAAGCAAGATAATTAAGAAAAAGAATTAAATGATAAACTACCTAGCCAAGGGTGTGTTCTCCGTTTAGGCCTACAAATCTGATCCTAGATGCAAAGATGACTTTCGCCTATTTTGATAAACCAGTTATGGTCGTTGGCACGGCCAAACAACCTCATCTTTTCTTTCAGTGTTGATAATGATTTAAACTCCCTACGATTTTTTCCACTATCGTCTTACCTATTAGATGGTCTAACCCTTGGAGATGTCTGCAAGGTCTATCTAATGGCAGCATTAGATTCTAGAAAGACCTGATTCTAAAAGTCGATTCTCTTGCAGCAATTGCTCAATTAGATTATGTGTTTACACAGGAGACCTGGTTACCACTATTTTTAGATTAATTAATTAATTAATCTATTTGACTACCTATCATCAAGCAATTGAATAATCACCAGCAAAATAAACAATCACAAGACAATATTAATTCTTAAAACAGTAAACACACAAATACCAAGATAAAGCGAAAGGAGAAAATCAGTTAAATCTCACAAATTTTGTAGAACCATAAACTTCGAATTAACCCTGGCTAGGATAAAAATCTGACGATTAGACGCCTAGAAGAAAGAAAAATATTTGCTGAAAAAAATAATGAATAAAAGCTTTCCTCCCAGTCAAACTTGGTCAATCCCGCGTAGAACTTTCGAGCTCACTTCCAAGGTGACAAAATCAATTTTAACTGCTCCAAACATGTTCAAAAGTCCCTTCAATCCATATATATCACTTCCATCTTCTTTTCCAAGCCTATTTATGCCAAAATATAAGAAATAACATCAATTAGAAAGCATCAAATTCCAAAATCAAACACAAATTATCATAGATTTAAAACGTATTTTGGACTTGTCAAGAATCTTCAAAACTTGAGCCAAATGTAGGAATATGTTGGTCAAAAGTCTTGCTATGCACAAGAATATCGTCGAAAAATACTAAAAAACAATTTTTGCAATGGAGAACAAAAAATGTCGTTCGTAATAGATCGAAAAGTATCTAGAGCATTGGTAAGACCAAATAACATTAGCTTTCACTGGGTCTAATAATCCCTTCTTGCAACATTTCTGCAACAATTTTCTCAATTTTCTGTCTTTTGAAAATGCGGAGAGCGATACGGCTTGACGTTTGCTAGCTTTGCTATTTGGTTGGAGACTTATAGCATGTTCTCTAGCACGAGGTTGGACTAAGCCTTCACAGGTCCACATTATAGCCCTCTAAAGGCAAAACATGTAAATCAACAAGTTTATATGTCCCTTATGGGCAATCCACGCTTGCGGGACTTAAAAGCCTTCACTGATCAATTTCTGCCTATTACCCACTGACACCGACAAACTCGGGGGTGGATTCGATTGGTCGCGACAAGTATTTCGCGATACAAGATTTAGATAAATGAATGCGTTGTATTCAGATCATCATCTACTAAAATTTGCACCAATTGGCCTGCCGTACTATCTCTAAACCATGATGTGGTGAATGATCTATTTCCTCGGTAGAGCATGAAATGAGATCTCAGAAGTGAGAGTTAAACTCGTCATTTGAGCTTGCAAAAGCCACCTACTTATCTGTCAACTGCTTTTCTTCTATATTAGCTAATGGTGGAAAATTTCTCTAGTTATCGTTAATTATTTTTAGTTTTACAAAATATGCTAAATATATAGTTCACAAGTTGGCTCTATAATCGTATTGTTTCAAGCCCATCTCATAAATCCATATGGTTCTATTATGCGTCAGTTCATATATTTTGATAAAGCTTTTTATGGGTGGACCTGTTAGAATTTATTATAAATAAGGTTATGTCCTTTTCTTACTCTAAATCCTAACAATTTATTCCCCATAGACATCACTTAATATTGAGTAAGAGCAAGAAGAGGAAAATCCTAACCTAAACTGTTTAACAGTTTTCTTCAACAACAATTCATTGACAATAATAACTCAAACAGGTATGTGCTTCTATTATTAACTATATCTTTCAATTTTATACGGTAAATTCATGTATTGTATACGATCTATATATTGCGCTTACAGCAAAGACCCTTTCAATAGATATCGGCAATGTATTGCAAATTGTATGTTGCGAGCCATCCATTGAAAAACCATTAATGCAAAGCTTCACCTTTCATGTAAAATGAGGCAATAGATTTGTTAATGGTGGACATAAGACCAATGGAAAAGCTACCATGGAGGCTATTGGAGGAAACCTTGAAACTAAAGGCGACCTCGTGATAAAAGAAACCCTTGTAAGCTATTGACAAGAGCTCTGGTGGTGCATACTAGTGGCAACAAAATCGCCACATTTTACAACCATTTCAACTAAATTGGGATGTTGAGAGCTCAAGGAGATTTTCATCAATCCAGGATAGTTTCAAGGAGAGAGAAACAAGTGAGAATGAAAAAGGAAGAGAGAAAATAAACAAGATAGTATATTTCAGAACATTTTCTATGATGATATTCTGACAATATATATGCTCTCATTCCATTATGTTGTAACAACTTACGCCACGTAATTCTTGAGATAGTCAGGCGTTTTAGTTTTTCTTGCACTCTTGCAGGCTCCTGCTTGTAAAGGCCCTCATTCAGTTGGGTTGATCTCTTGTGGTCCATTCTCCTCATTAGAGCACGTTACACTAATTTGGCCATATGACTGGAGTTAAGATGTGCCTACCAACTGGTAAAAGCAGAAAAGAACATGTACCTCAAGGTTCCAAGGCAAGACGCTTACCGCTCTATTGGATCAAGTTGCTAATACCATGTTTATTAGTAGATTACTTGGTACACCAATTAATCAACTAGGGTAGCAGAAAATAGCAACAAATAGTCTATTGCACATATGGGCTTAAGACAAATAATATATGAACAAGGATAGATAAAGTGTGTCATCTATGATGCATGATTTCATTGGTGAATCCTCTTTGCATGTTTGCCCACCTTGTAACAGCCCTTCTAATAGCCTTCTCTGCTATAATCAAAATTTAATATTTAGAATGTAATGCGCTATCTACTGGGCAAGCACAAATTAAGGCTTAATTGAGGCTAAGCTACTTGATGCGTCCAACCCAACACTAGCAAGTGCACTAGCCGTATCAGTAATATAGGATTCAAAGAGTCTAGATATAGTTATCATGAGGAGCAAAGTTTCTGTTGGAAATTCTTTTTAATATAAGATATGTTATTTGAGCAATCGAATAGATTTGAGCAAGAAAATTCAAGAAAAGAAAATTTAAACAAAATAAATTGAAATTGAATTGTGAGAAAATTCAAGCTTAAGGAAAACCAATTGTTGTTATCGCATTAAGGCACATAATACGCTCTAGTTAACCTGAATATTAATTTTAATTTTAGAATTCCAAAGTCAAAGTTGGTTAGTCCCGACTAAGTCCTACCTAACCGTCTTTTAGGAACTAGGTTATTAACTCAATCCAGATACCTTCTTGGAATATTCTAGAATCGAATCGCATAAGTAATAGGACTCAAGTTGTCCAATCTAAGGGCACCTCTTTGGAGCATCTATTAGATTAATAGGTTATGCAAGAATACATACTATCATGCCCAAGATTGGTCAAAACAAAACCCTAACTTCTTTCTTTGATACTTTGCTAAGGAATTTAAACCAATCAAACAAGAACAAGTATTAATGACAAAGATTCATGCATAAATACCAAATTTGAAATTCATAAATTGCAATCAAACATCATGATGAACTAGAGTTTTATGCTTCCCTAACAAAATAAAACTACTCCATATTAGAAGAAAACAAAGTAAAAGCCACCATAAAAATGCATTTAGACATCATAAAATTCAAAGAAAGGTAGCGAAAAACTTGGTCTAATATGTTGAAAGCGGTCTTCTTGAGCAATTGCTTCATGTAGTGCTCTTTTCCTCTCTTTCTTCTTGGGTTAGGCATTTTTCTCTCTTCTAATCCTATCCCCTCCTCAATTAGGTGTTTTCTCCTTTTTATGAGGAGAAAAGGAGTCATAGACCAAAAGTTTCCTATTTTAACGTTTTTTCTCATAAAAAGTTCTTCCATAAACTAACTTTCCTAATATAATGAAGGAAAGATAATACTTGCTTTCAAGACAATACATAATTGCTTCTTTCCTTCAAAAAGTCTTCCATAAGTTTTCCTTGAGAAACAACTCAAAATTCTCACTGAAGTACTTCATAGATTGCTCATAGAATTCCTTCACGACCATGACCTGGTCATTGAGTTATCTATCCACACTTCATGTGCTGCTTATGAAAATTTTTTTGATTCCAAGGCTTGGCCATGGAATTCTTTATTTTGCTCATCATCTGTCAAGCACTACAAAAGCAATCCTAAACAAATGAAATTCATCCAAATCAATAGCAAATCGTGTCTAAACATTAATTAAGCACATTTAACCATAAAAACCATGAAATTATCAAACTTTAACAAGAAAACGACCAACCACAGCACCAAAATGACCATTAAAATCCTTACAGAAACAACCTCTATCACTACATAGTGTGTGTTTTTGGTATAAATGTGTATTTTCTTGCACACCCACCAAGAAGTATAAGAGGCTTTCTCCTATGTTAGGTCTTGCCACTAGTCACTATTTATAATACATGGCAAGCCTAGAAATGATAAGGTGCTAGGAATATTATTGTTTCCAACAATACCCGTCTTTAAGCCTCTTAGAAACAGGATATTATCTTAGGATAAAACTAATCCTAATATTCCACCTTACACACTGTAAATATCCATGTGGGGCCCTCTTGTCTAATTAAGATGCCATAAGTTAAATTAGGAAAACTTGGATTAAGGAATCCTTTTCCTAATTCCTAACTTATATCTTAATTAAGCAACCCACATGATTTGTTATCCTCAATTTATTACATCCAGTTGGAACATAACTAGCATAGGGACTAAAAAACATTATTACTCTTAGCTTCTAAAATGACCAAAATATCTTTGCCATCACTTCGGAGACATTAAGGCCACTTTGACTTTGGTCTATTTCTTCTAGAAGATCAAAGTTGCACTCCAAGAATAATTACTAACTATGCAGGAGCTTGTCACTTGCACTCCAAGAATAATTACTAACTATGCAGGAGCTTGTCACCCATTCTCATGACCTCCATCTTTGACCAATAGAATGAAATGACTAAAATACCCTTCTATGTATACCTGTAGTTAAGGCCAGTCCTTTGCTTGTACCATTACCTCTAGGACTGCATTTAAAACCTCAGAGTCTCTAATCTTGTAGAATAATCATCCATTGGTTAGGAATCTCTTAATTTAGGGAGCGACCCATAAGTCAAATGACCAATATACCTTCAAAGGGTAGTATCATTTGTACTAGATTTTTTATGATCAAATGGATAAATCCAAGGGGACACATAAACTCTATTGTTGCATATGCAACTAATTAGAATACAACAACCAGCATATGAGGTAGATGATCCATTCTTATTGAGACCTCTCCCATGGTATATCGATGTGTTACACTTTAATTTCGTTAGTTCATCCATACATGCTCAAGATTAAAAGCATTGTTCACTTAAAAGTTGTGAGTATCTTGTCTCCTATCTTTGATGGAACGGTTCCTAAAAGACGTATTTACAATGGCCCTGTCTAATGCGTGACATAAGCATTAAGAGCTAAGTTTGAAAAACCATTCAATGACCTAGGTCAATCACCTTATCAAGATGACTTGCCCACTATAGCCTTATCCTAGTAGAACGCCTAGCACTACGTTTTGGCTAAGAACTACTTTATGATATCATCAAATCCATACTTGGACCTATTGTGCATCCAACGTCACTATGGATCCAAGTCATTGATCTATTTAACTGAACATTTATACATTGCATCAATACATAATTGGAGAGAATATAGTGTGTAAAACTTAATCATATCAATAATATCATGAGCATATTATGTCTAATATCTAGTAAACGTTATGCACATATAGTCTTTAAGGCGTACAATCAGAATACACTTGACAAAATTAGAATTCCTAACTATTGCAAATATTAGTTGGCTATATTACTGAGGTGAAACCATCAGTTATGACTACAAGATTTTAGGTTAATAGTTATGTTTTTGTGTAATGCTTGGAACAAGTTTTTGGAAAGTAAAATGATAACTTTTAATCTAATTATAGTTTCAAGCATAACAAAATAATTGTTTACAATTCAACTGTAATAATGATATTGGAATATTTGTGCTAATTTTTTAGGATAACAAAAACTTTGAAAAATTCATTTGTTACACATTACAGTGTAATAAAATTTGAATTTTATTTAGTGCACTCACTTGTATTAGTTAAATTACCTACATTTCTAAGCATAACAAATAGTAGCTACACTTCCAAGTACTATGGCATCAATTTTTGTTACATTTGAAATCCTTATGTTTGGACCAAACGTAAGTAGTTAATTTTGTTTCTTGATTTCTTGTGGCGTATTAATTTATTCTTGTAAAAACATCAAAAACAAGAAACAAATAAAGTCTAGTAATGAGAAAATAAAGTCTAGTAATGAGAAAATAAATTATTGTAATCTTTTCACTTCAGATTCTCGTTAAAGTCAAGATTCCTTCACAAAAATTTAAAAAGTCTATTGTTTTCATATCCATGCTCTGTAGGGTTCTTCTTGAAACAGATTATGTTAAATTTATTTAGGTTTATGCATTTTTATTCAAAAATGACGCATTTAGTCTTGAATATCTTGTACTCTACACATTTGCTCTATTTTTAATAATAGATGTTAAATTTGTTCAAGTTTAGTATTTTGAAATTCACAATTGAATATTATTTTAAACATTAATTGAGTTTTTTTAAATTGAAACTAGTAATATACATCCATACTAGATAGAAAATGAATCTTTTGGAATCCGCAACTAAAATTTTATTTTAAGTATTGATTAATTGGCAATTAAATTTCTATGTTAAAGCTAATCATATATATCCGTAAATAAAAATAAATAAATCTTTTAGAATTAACAAATGAGTTCTATTTTAAGTATTAATTGGTTGGCCATTTAATTTTTCAAATAAAACTAAGGGTTAATATCTTGATTAGTCCCTCGACTATTAACTTTGGGATAATTTAGTCCTTAAACTTTTAAAATGCACATATTAGTCCATCAACTTTGAGTCTAGGATTACTTCTATTAATCCTTTCACTAACTTTCATCCAACTTTTAACGTTAAACAATTTGGTCAAATAAAACCCAATTCAATTAAGCGCAATTTTGATATCACAAAATATCAAACACTCTTATTGTCCCATTACATGATTATTTTTTATTCCCAATCCTTAACCCTTCTTTTGCCCAAAACCCTAGAAAATCTATCCTCTAAAAAGCCCTAAAAAACAAACCATGTAATTCTCATTTAGTAATTTTCACTCGTTTTCCTTAGAAGAAGAAGCAAATGAACAATAATCCTAGATAGGAAACCTAATGCTGCACTTGATCCAATGAGCAAAATGGCTGTGCAAAGACGCATGTCAGAGGCCCCTGATACAAGAGCCTGATAGTTGAAATAGAATACCTCTTAGGTGCAAATTGGGTTAATTTCTTCTATGGTCCCTCAACTATAGCACTTGAGACAATTTGATCCTTAAACCATTACAACGTGCCTTTTAGTCCCTATATTGTTAATAATTGGACAATACTAGTCCATTTAATGAATTTTGTCCAAAAACTAACAGAAATTGCATGAGAAAGGCATGTGATGAGAAAGATTTTTTATACTGTCAGTTTTTGGACAAAAAATGTTAATTGGACTAGCGTTGTCTAATCATTGATAGTTCAAGGACTAAAAGGCACAATTTAATAATTTAGGGACCAAATTGTTTCAAAAGTCATAGTTTAGGGACCAAAGGAGGAGTTAACCTCTACAAATATTTTATATGAGAACTGCATATACATAATACAAAAAGTGAAATATATGTAGCATCTTGCCTCTTCTGCAATTGATCGATCCTTTGGATTAAAAGTGAGCATCATCTTTGATGAATAAAGAGCAAGCAGGTCTATATTTGAAAACTTTGGGAGAAAGGGATTGGCTTTTCTTCCTCATGCAGCTCAAGTATCTCCGAGCCTTTTCATTTATTACCTAAGAGAGATTACAAAATTTAAGCAAACAAAATATATTAATAGACAATGAGAAATAAATTGATTTTCTAGGGTCTTTTGGGTGAAAGAAGGATTAAGGATTAATGATCAGTGAAGGGAAAATATGAGGGTTTGATTTTTTTTTATACTAAAATTGCCCTTGATTGAATTAGGTTTTATTTGACCAAATTGTTTTAACATTAAAATTTGAATAAAAAATAATGAAAGGACTAACAAAAGTCCTAAAATCAAAATTGAGGCACTGAAAGGCGCATTTTAAAAGTTTGAGTACAAAATTGTCCCAAAACTAGTGGTTAAGGGACTACTAGAAGTATTAACCTTAATCCTAATAATCATAACCATAAAGATAAGAAAAACTAGAAAATAAAATAAATAATATACTATTATACAAGCTTATAGTATTATCATGTAAGCACTGACATGACACTTACAAAATGCTTAAAAAAGAATAACTTTTTTATATATAAAAAGTTATGGCGGTAAAGTCATTAAAAAAATGTCAGGAGATATGAACTAATGAGTCTGTCGAGTTCATTGCTACTAGTCACGATTTGGAAGGTTATAACATTATGTAAGGATCCAAATTCATTCAAAATATACTTGTCAAAATATTTGACAAAAAACAAGCTGCAGGTGGACCCATCGAGGGTCGGATTTATGGGCTTGGATCATAGGGATTTCGAATGTCCTGATCTATACAACAAGTCCTTTCTCGTTGTCAAATCATGCAAGAAGAAGTAGACATAGCCATAACTCGGGCGAAAGATCATTTGAGTCAACAAAGGATGCAACAGGAGCGAGTAATGGCATAACAATCACAAATGTTAGTGGCTATGCAAGAATAGATTGCCATTTGACACGAGTCGCATAAGGAGGTGCTTCTACTCAACAAGATAGGAATGAAAAGCATAGGAATGACACACAAAATTAGACAATTTAGGGCCTAGAAATAGCATTTTGTGTCTTAACCATATCTTTTGTAGTTGGAATGCTATATATTTTGATGTGCTTGACTTATGATAGGAAATTCAGTACAAATTATAGGCCAAATTATAATAGGCAAATGCACGAGTATTGTAGTGTAATGCACAAAAATGTAAATACCGAATCCACATGAAGGTAATTTTAGGAACTCGTGGAATAATGTTCATAAAGTGCCTAAGTGATTGTTGAAAATTTAAAAGAACAATTGATTTTTGTAAATTAAACTAAGTAAAACTAAAATTAAATTAAAATCAAATTAATTGAAATCAAATGCCAAAAATTTGAGATTTCAAAACTTCTTGTGTCAATTTTAGGGATCGGATTCTTTTGTGAAATTCAAGTTTCAGGTTTAACTTAGGATTTTCTATTTTGATGTGACATAAGATTAGAAGCTAATTGATTGGACGCCTAAAATTAATTGACTAATAAATTAATCCTACCTTAAAAATGCAACCCTGTCCCCAACTCCTTTATCTAGCTACATGTAGCGAGCCGTGTGCTATTTGCCCACCCGACGCCCAGTCCATTGAGGTTAAGGATAGGGTCAGTTAGCCATACCGAGTTAACAAGTATCAAGCGTAACAATATGAACAATCTAGGAAGGTTGGCAGCGACATTACTTATAAGACGAACATCTCATGTGAGCACACAACAAGTATAAGATGCGACCAATGCAACTAAAGGCTTCCCAGCTAGGCTACTGGGTCCAGGGAATCTATCGGGGCGTAACAAACTTCTACACTCAATCCACTAGTGTTCTCATAGTGGACCAAGTCACCAACATTCGTGTCGAGTCCATAAACTCTGTTTTCCTGTGAATCCTCTTCATGAGACTAGGCCTAACAACGATGTCCTTCGCACACAGGTCGATTCCCAATCGCTCGACTAAAGCACCTCCACTACACCCTTCTCGTGCGTACGCCACCAAAGATCATGGCTTGCCTCGATTAGGGATGCTCGCCACCCGCCATTAAAGCACGCAGGCGTTGGCCACCCAAGACCAATTCCCTAGGTCATTCAACAATAGTAGACATGCCAACGACAGCCATCAAAGGAGCTTATCAGCTTACTTCTCTCGTAGCGCTAGACTCCTATACTAGAACTGCCGCTGTCTTCACTTCTTGCTGAATAAGGGCTAGCTAACTGGCTCTGATACCACTTGTAACGAGCTGCATGCCATTTGCCAGCCCAGTGCTTAGTCCATCGAGACTAAGGACGGGGCCAACCAGCCACATCGGGTCGATAAGCATTAAGTGTAACAATATGAACAATCGAGGAAGATTGACAATGACATTACTTGTACGATGAACATCAAATGTGAGCACACAACAGGTATAAGATGCAACCAATATGGCTAGAGGTCTTCCAGCTAGGCTTCTAGGTCCAGGGAATCTGTCGGGGCGTGACACAGAGTATAGATTTGCCTAAAATCCGACTCAAATTTATCAATTGATTATGTGTAAAAAATTATTCACATGATTGAACGGCATTGTTCTATTAAATACGAGCTACAAGCATAATGAAATGATAAAAATAAAATAATAAAAAACATAAATCATATAAATAATCAAAATAATTCATGCAAGTTCAACATCATATAACTAGAATTATCACATGGTAATCCTATCTTAAACAATAAATTACTCAAACATGTTTAATAAAAGTAAACGAAAATTACGAGGAAAAGTTTCAGAAAACTTCCCCTATAAAAATGGTCTAAACTTGTTCACAATTATTCGCAGCTTAATTCTAAACCCGCTGGTGTTTTTCAGCTCTCGATTTGGGCAAAAGTTGATAAAGAAATAAAAATAAAGAAAAAAAATAAAACTGTTTGCTTCTGATTCGTCCATGGCGGGAGCTTCTTCTGGTCCTCTCTCTCCCTTCCAATTATGCATGTGTGTTTGTATAACAGAAAAAGACCTCTAAGGCCTTAAATGAGGCCCCACTTGGGCCCTTGTTTGAAATCGACCTTTAGGCATTTCTTTTGTCTTGGCCGAAAATTAGTTGGCCTTTCTCTCTTTTTTCTTTCTTTCCTTGTTTTTAAAGTTTCCCTCTTGATTTCTTCAAGTCACTTCTAAGAGGAAAAAAAAAAATCTCATTTCTTTTCTTTGTCATTTTTTCAAAATTTGCTTCCAATTTTCTCAATTTTACCCACACAAAAGAATACAACTATAGTGATTCAATATTTTCAATAAAACACACTATTAATTCCAAGAACCACTAACATGGATTTGAAAATATAATCATATTATTATTTTGTTTTAGATACAGTATTTTGTGCATATTCTATTCTAGATACAATATTTTGTATATAATTTCATTTTCTTCTTTCCATCTCATTGCATTTTATAAACAATTTATACAAGTGTAATAATAAAAATATTAATATATATCTATATCTATAAGAAATATATAAAAATAAAATATTGACTGAATCTACTGACGAAAGTCTGTCGTTGTTACTGACGGAAGGTGCGTCAGTATTACGAATCGAATTTAGCGATGGAAAGTTGAGTATTATCCATGGAATTTAACGACGAAAAGTTTGTTGGTATGACCGATGGAATTTAGAGATACGTCGTTAATACCAACGAAATTTAGCGACGGAATTTGCGTCCTTATTATAGTGACGGTGTCTGAATTTAGTGATGGAATGTGCTTTGTTGGTACAAATGGAATTTAACAACAGAACGTTTGTTGTTATTTACGACAAAATATAGTGACAAGCGATTGTAAAGAAATGTCCGTCGCTATTATCGGCAGAATTTACCCGACCAAAGTTCGTCGCAATTAGAGCAGAAAGGCTATGGATTAAAATTTAGGGACGGGTTAATTACCGACAAAATAAAATCCGTCACTAATTTGTTGTCCTTCCCTATTTAACAATGAATTACCGACTGATTTTGTCCATGGGTAATCAAGTTTTTCTTTGTTGTAGTCTCGACATTCTTAACATTGAAGCAACACTCCTTAAAAAATACTTGGTAAAATTGGTGGCTTGTGATCGTTGATAAGAACGGCAGATTGGACCAAGCAGTCCTTGCATTTTCCTTTGTTGCTTATTCACAATTCCAGAAAACAAGATAAGAATGCTCGGGGAAAAGATGTTTACGGCTAGGACATTTATTATTACAGAACACGTAAACATTAGAATTAAATTCATATGGAGTACGCTTTCGTTTGTTATGGCTGGGGCCTTTTATTGTTTTGGTCTTCTTAAGTCAAGCTTGATGTTGTGGATGAGATTTAAAAAAAGTAGCTCGGTCTATACTATTTTCTTAAGCGTAACTATTGAGGGTTCAAATCTTAGTAAAAATGAAATTGAGTTGAGAAAAGAAAATTTTGATACCGTAAAATTTATACTTTTATATATTTTTCGATTTTTGGTGACTTACAAAGAAACCAAATCATGTTTCGGCCTAGTCACGAGACAAAAGATAATGAAAATATAAACAAGCTAGTGTTCCATCTGGATAGAATATATATCAAATAGAAATAATTTGTCTCCCACATGGTGACCTTGCAAACACAATTCAAGTTCCAATATTATTGTTTAAGCTTGGTGCCAGCAATTGACCCAAAAAAAAGAAAAAAAGAAGAAGAAAGCTTTGTTCCGGCATAATTGACTCAAAAGAAGAGAAAAAAGAAAAGAAAAAGCTCCAGCATGCATTACTATTCCATGCATAAGGGGCACTGAGTGCATAGCATGCATAAATATAAATATATAAATATATATATATATATATATATATTATATAGAAGAACCTTTTGTAATATAATAATAACAGGTGTCGCACAAATAACATTTTTAAAATCTTTTTACCACGTGGCTCTCTTACATTATAATGATATCAACCGTTATATTTGGTGAGTAAATGATTTTTTTTAAGTAAGATTTACATTGATATAGTAAATTTATTTTAATATTTACATATTACATTCGAAAATTATGACATACAATCTAGATTGATTACAGATATTTATGGTAACTCTTCAATTTGGTTGTTATCAAATCGTTACCTATTTTAATTGTTTTATATTAAAATAATTGAAAATTATTGCAATTTACTTAATACATCATTATCATATAATGCTATTTATCGTAATTTGTGTTTGGTTAATATCAACAAATTGCCTTTTTATTCATATATTTTTTATATTCAAATCCTCTATTCGATGTTATTTTTTTTTTAGTGAAACTTTCACCCATGTAAACCATTACACACTGTGGATCTTTTAACTTTTTAATTTTATTTTGTCCATTCGATTAACTGTCTTCTTTTGAAACTTCATATCGCATCTACCCTTTCTTCCAAAACGAACTTTTTATTGCAAAATTGGTAGCATATATTCCTTGATTCTTAATAGCATGATATCCAGGTACTCATCTCATCTTAATATTTCGTTTACTTTTTATCTTTAAGAATTTATTTGTATTTTTTATGTGTGTTCTTATCTATAAAACTATTAGTGTTTTTATCCATTAATAACAATAATTTTCCTTATGAAATATAATTAAATAGGATACTTAAATTCAGAAAGTTAAAAAAGGAAAACAGAGGTTTTTGTTTGAAAAAATAAAAGACGATCTACATTTATTTAAGTTTAATTCACTTGAAAATGTAAAACTATTATTGAATTAGGACGGTTATTATTAAAAGAGAAACATAAATTCTATTTTCTATACGAATCCATGTTTATTTAATTCTTAAAATATAATTTGATAGCAATGTTTAGATTAATATGAAAAAAGTTCTATTTTTTAGAAAAATCAATCATATATTTTGTAACCCGTGCGTGGTACGGGTGTTACACTAGTATGTATATGTGTGTGTGTGTGACATTAAAGTTAAAAAAAGTAAATTAGGGTATGTGATAGTAGTAGTTGTGGGGTGCCAATTCTTTTAAAAGAAATCTTACTTTAATTTAGTATGGTATTTTTTTTTTCTGAAAAAATGTTGAGGCACTCTCTCATGCATGCCTAGCTCCACCAGTATTCAAGGAGTATATAGAAAAACACAACCCAAAGAAAAAAGAAAAACAAACAAACAAACAAACAACTACTCTCGGGGTCCCCAACTATCCGGGCACGGGATACTTATTTGAAATGCTACTACCCATTTTTGTTTTTTCTGTTTCTCGATAACAAGGAATTCATTCTTGAAAACTTTTTCAATTTATATTAACAGTGTAAAATTTGAAAATACATGAATTTGCCCGAAAAAGGCAAAAAATTAAATTAAAAATGCTAATACCTGTTAGAATAGATGGTATAGATCATTCTCTGACCTATAACTCCATTAATGAGGTTAAGACTCTCTGCTAGTTATACACAGGAATCAACATCGTAAACACAAAAGTGTTCTCAATTATTTCATAAGATAAAACAAATAGGGAAGAGTTGCTCCACTTCCCATAACTTTATGTCAGCCAATATAATCTTGAAATTCTCTAATCTTTTCCCCTCCTATTTTCTAATGAGTGGAGTTGGCTACTCCAAAGAGATTGATGAGTATCATTTCTGTGACCTTAATATACTTCTGCTTTTGAACTTTCGTCAACTTTAAGTGATTATAAATGAAGCTGTGAATTATGACAAGAAAACATGAATAGATATGTGGGCCTTGTCTGGAAATTGATATATAAAAAAGAAGGAAAAAAAAAAAAATACTTCTAGTAAAAGTGATCCAATTGTTTGCTAAGAAACTCCAGCAATAGAAAATGGGTAGGCAAGTGCTTCTTCGCATATCCTGTCTTCTGGTTTCCTCATGATTTCGAAAGCTCCAAAACAAGTGAGCCTTTTTATATTGGCTTAGCTTAACTGGAACATTGACAAAAGCGAAGAACAACAAGACCTGTAATATTGCATACCATGTAAGGGGATAAAGATGAAGATCTCATCGCTAAGATAGACCTTCCACTGCCTGTGGCTATTCTATCTGAAAGTCGATCCTCTCGTAACGTTATAAAATTACACTTGGAAACAAGTCTCTGCAAAGGATGCATAATCAGGAAGAAGTGTCGGAGGCCTTTTAGTCGGAAAATTTTTAAGATTTTAAACTTATTATTACATCATATAGTTGCATTCAACATCTGATATGTGATGAGGGCAACCTCGTTGTGTACCTTATTGATACAGGTAGTAACAGTAGATTCCTTTAGTATTCAAGTGCGTCCATTGGATAGCTTAATTGCTAGAAGCTATATTCTTCTTTTGCAATATTACACAAAACTCAAACATCTTAGTACAATTCAGAAACAACAAAACGTTGAAATGCAGTGCTTCTTTTGATGGACATAATCAAACACAAAAAAGTTGTTTTTATAAAGGATAGATAACGCCCTATCGCTGTGGTTTATCATAAATGTATATTATATATCCACTTCGAGATAGGCATGGAGCTTCTTTGTGGTGGCCAAATATATAACATACACACCTTGACAAACCATAGGAGAGTCGTTGCGCTGTATATTTAAGGACTACTGGGGTTTTGTGCCTATTTTAAATTTTGAAATTACTCGATTAGCATAAACTTACGACAAATCACGTAGGCATTGAAGAGCAGAACTTAAACATTGTTTTTTTTGGAGAAGGGGCAGAATTGAAGCTGAGTGTTCTGAAACTGCAGCTTTTAAACACAAATTCACAAGTTCCTATGTTGACCTTTAAGGAAACCAATTTGTACACACACTTCAACACACAATACAAATTCTATACATGAACAATCCGCAAACGTTGTAAAGTTTTGATTTCAAATCTCTTTTGTTTTTCCTCCTTTCTCCAATACTTATCTATGTATTCGATACGTACCACAAATCGATCATTGGAACAATTAGTTCAAGAAGGTGAAGAAGACTCAGAAACAACCTCGGTGGTTTCGACTTGTTTCCTATGGAAATTCCGATGGCATCCACAGGCAGCACAAACAAGAGCTTCGTCAGTGCCTTCTTCTCCGCTCGCCATGAACTCTCTGCAACCATCCACAGCATAACCTCCGAAGTTGGCTGCGTGGTTCTTTTGGCATTCGACATAGCGGACCCTTCTGGCCGCCATTGAAGATCCTCGTCGAGCTCCCTCTTTTCGAACCACTACTTGCCGCTTCTTCATACCTCCAAACAAGCCCCAAGTGTGGGTTTAGAGTTGAGATGTTGAAGGAGCTTGAAGATAAATAGATGTAGCTTTCAAGTGGGGTTGACAATATATATAACCTAACCCTAAGAAAGTGAAAGTAAGCAGGCAGTGGTCGTCACAAGTGGCCGTGTTTAATCATTTGGTTTATAATATAAATGTTCAAATTTAGGATTTCAATTTTGGCAAAGATTCTCTTCATTTCATCTATGTGACAGCTCTCATGTTCACCAGTTAGGTGATGACACATAAGCATGTTGTCATTTGGTCCATATGTATATATCAAACTCAACTACTCATATACTATCACAAGTAAGCCTAATCAATTAGTCTAAAATGTTTAAGTCATGTGACTATTGAATCAAGTCATTACAAAATACATATAGATCTTACAAAAAATCAATGTTAAATGGGAACCCAAATTACTATGAAGTGCACACAAACCGATATGGGATGGGGGCGTTAAAAGACCAAGTGTCCTCGCCACGGCAAACAAAATAAACTATAGTCCAAGATCCAAGGTAGTCCAGGATCTAAGGCAGCGTGAAATCTGCCTATACACACAATGTCCTCACATCACCCCCTTAAATAAGCGACATTCTCATTATGCTAAATAGAACAGACCACACTCCAAGACTCTATAACAACTCAAGTCCAGCTACTGGTTTGCCACTATAAATGAGTCTAATTAACTAGTTTAAAATGCTTAAGTATTATGATCACAGCAACAGTGAGTCCGAACTATTATAAAGTGTACATAAATTTCACAACAAACTGATGTAAGACGAGACATTACAAATCTCTAGAAAGTAACTCATCTTAACTCCTCTTAGAGCACCTGTTTGGGCTACTCTAGTGGGTCATCTAAGTAATGGACACTAATACGAAGCTTAAAGTCATAATTCACAATCCAATCCTTGCTCGTATTTGCTTCCTTCTAGATATGTCTTAAGGTGAATTCTCCAATGGTTGGCCAAAATTCGACAGCATTCTTTCACTCTTCTAGGACAAGAGCTCCCATCCAAAAACAGATCCGTGAGTCTGATTCAATTTTCAAAGTGAAAAATCTCAATTGCTTCGCAAAATACAGTCCTAACAAAGCTCTAACCTCAGCAACGTAAATTCTTAGAAGCTAGTCCCAAATTAAGGGCAAAACCCCAAATCCATCTCCATGATTGTCCCGAAGCAAACCACCTCCAGCATTTGGTCCACATAATTTGAATTGCATAGATCATACATGACATGCTAGTCCTAGCTAGCCTGAGTCATTGCTTTTTACACTAAAACGCCGTAACGTTGATTTTAAGCTATCGTAACACCCTTTGCTTTGTATTCAACAAAGAAGAAATTATGCATTAAATGTTAATTTGTCTTTTTATTTTACATGATAAAAGATTTTATTATGTAAAAGAATAAAATATAAATGGTATATATTATGTTTGGAATGATCTTATTTAGATGCTTATCCTATTAAAATAAGAAAATATAAATTTATGACATCTCATCACATGCATCATATGAAATAGTTGTAAAAAAAAAAAAGATAAGGATAAATTATTTATTTTTATAAAATGAAAAGTATAAATTTTTTTGAATTTTTAATAGGATAAATATATTAATATAAGATTATTCCAATCACTAATAATAATACTATGAAAAATAACGGTAATAATAAACATAAAAATATGAATATACGGTTACCATTTATTTAAATATTGGTGATTTTGGTGCAATTAGGCCTCCTGTAAGTTGATGGGAATTGGCTTTGATGCACCAAAAAGTAAATGATTTGCCATTAATAAGTTGGGTTGTTGTTGGTTACTAATTCCACAATTTGTGGGCCCTAAATGTCATTTGAAAGGTACACTAATAGTGTGTTTCAAATGATCTTATTTTAAGAATTTTTTATTATATATACCAAACATTTTATAGTGGTAAAAAATAAGATAAGATAAATTACTTATTTTTTATGAGATAAAAAATATGATTTTATTTTGAATTTTCATAAGATGCATGATAAGATTTCTTAATCTTATAATATGTATCTTCATTTCAATAAGATAAACATCTTAAAATAAGACATAATAAACAGAGTATAAGAGTCGACTATGGGCAATGTCAAAGTGTATGGATGAAACGTCCCAACTCTCCACCCTCCCCCCCCCCCCCCGGGGCAGCCCTTCTCCAACCCCAGAAAATTCATACAATTTATAAAGAATTCAGCAACGTTCCTTATGCAAAAAAATTTCAAGAATCTTCTTCTTCTTCTTCTTATTATTATTTTGGTAAAACTTAACTTTGATATTGTAAGGTATAGAATTGTTGTTCAACATGTTATATGAATAATAGAAGGATTAGCGACTTAATTTTTTGTTATCAAGGGAACTCACTTGGCAGAACACAAACATTGATTACTTGCAGAGTCGAACCACCAAGTGGTAAACCTCGAGTACAATGACCCATTCCGATACTATTGTGTTCATCTTTAACTCTTATTATTGGGATATTCCTGGAAATGATTAGAGCCCTCATTCATCATTAGAGAATAAGCAGATACTGACAAGAACCAGAATGAATTGCGAGTTAGAAGAAGCACGTGGGGGCACTTGTTACTTACTCCACTTGATGGGAAAGAAGAAAAGAAGTGTAAGAATATATATACATTGCACAAAGGAGGGGGGCCTCATCAAATGAAAGCTAGTGAAGTGGCACAACAGCACTGGGTGATGATAAAAAAACAACATACTCAAATATAATGGCGCGCCTTTGAATTAGATATTGGACGAATCTCTTTGTTATCCATAAAAGTTGGATTTCATTTCAATTGAGAATTTTTTCGTATCAAATTTTACTAGAGATCTTTTCGATAATTCAAGTAAATATAGAAGTTCTACGTGCTTTATTGAAGGCTGTGTATGTATAATGTAAACGATACCAAGTGGCTTAGTTATGAACCTTATTTGTGGCTTTATTGGATTTCCTCATTTCCTCTATTTGAGTTTGATAATTAAATTTTTGACAAAAAATAAGTTTGATAATTAAATCTTGATGATGTCGTCATAGAGGATGAATTTGGTGACTCTGTCAGTAGTTTGTTTAGTCAATATCGAAACCTAGACAAAGTGAATATTACCTTTTACAATTGATTTATATGTAAAGTGCAGATCTATTTAACACGCTTGGTGTCACACTCCCATGCCGAGACTCTAAGCCCGCGAGTAAGAATGGAGTAGCAAGTATATCTAATAATTTAATTTAATTATTTTAAATCAACTGATTTGAGTGTACAGATAATTAGTAGTCATTCCTTCAACATTAATCTCACACATGGATTTGGAGTGCAAGCACGGGAATGTGACACTTGGTGCATTCATGAAAGGCATCATTATGCAATCTAAACTAGTGCTTTCATACCACGTGCTTTGCACGGACTTATTTAGGTTCTCTGTGTTTTTTAGTTTTTTAAATATTTATAGATGTGATTTATTATTATTTTTTAGGTTTTTAATTGTTTTTTTAATTATTTTTAAATATCTATAAAAATTAATTCTAGTGTTATTTTTATTTTTATTTTTATTTTTAATTAGGATATGATGCATAAATTAATTAAATCAATTTGGACTTTATTATTTTAAACTCATTAAAAAGAAATATATAGGTGGTGCATAGATATAATTAAATATTGTAATTCCGTTGCAATGATGATGTTAGGAAGTGGTGTATAAATGTAATTAAACACTATAATATATAGATTTATAATAATATAATAATATTAAAAATATAATTCATGATGAATTAGTAAATAGATGGTTGCTGGGTATGTATATATGTATATATATGTATATATATGTATATATATATATGTATATGTATATATATATATGTATGTGTATATATATATATATATATATATGTATGTAGATTGTAAATGAACAGCACCCATATCTTGAAATAGCCATCAGAATCAATAAGTTCTTAAAAAGTATTAGCTTGGGCAAAACGCACGAGAAATAAGGCTATCATTCAAAAGGCAACAAAATCCATTAATCAAGCAATGGTTGGTGGGATCTTTGGCCAATTATTATTAGCACAATAAAGAAATACATTAATATTATTTTTTTTAATAAATTTAAACTTTTAGAGAAAATGATAATTTAATATGATATCTGATCCTAAAAATCGAAAAATTTCAATTTTAAATCTCACCACCGTCCATTAGTTTAAGTTCTACGTAGATCTTTTAGTTGAAATGGTATCGGTAGGTTCTTTGTTTCGGTGAATTACTTGGACATTCTTGCAAAAGAAGGCCTGCATCAATTTCTTGAGAGATTATGGCCCTCCCGGTTGACAATTTCACAAGATACGACAGGCTCTTTACAATAATTGCATGTTGATTAAAACCATATCATGCCCCTCCTAGCTAGTAGGCTCAATCTCTCAAGATATATATGATGGCCTCCTTATGATAATTGCTTATTGATTAAAACCATAGTTGAGTGATTTGTTCAGGAATAACCGTACAAGATACAACTATATGATTTGAACCCAGAACGTCAGAAAAATAGTATCAATTACATAAATTATTCTCTAATTTCAATACCTTAAATGAAAGATAAGACCTTAATTAAAGGCCCAATACAAAAAAGTTGAGGCCACATAGCAAATTAAATTTGATGGTCCACAATAGGACTTTCCTAAACACTTGTTAATGTGGCATATTCCTCGATACATAATTAATGCGCTTATAGTAGTAACATCGACCATAGATAATGATGTGGCATTCTTTTTTTGGTGGGAGAGATATTTGATGTGGTTAGAAAATACACTGACACTATTGGTTATGATGTAGCATTAACCAGTTTTGACATGACTAGTCGCCAAAGATGATGTGGAATTGACTTGTGTATCACTTTTCTTGGTGGATGGTAGAGATATGGATACAAAACTCGATGATATGGTTGTCCGTGTATTGTTTGGGGGATATATGTAACTCCACAATATGGCAATTGAGTAGATGTTTGCTTGGTCCTAATGGGGTTTGGGTTGATGACAGAATTGCACATATAGGAAGACTTCGGAGCCACCAAAAATAGATGACTATTACAAAAGATTGCAGTGAAAAACCAATAGAAAGAGATTATGGCTAATTAATGCAGTAATAGGGTCGGAGCATAAGTAACACCATAAATTCTACAAGCTTATCTCTTCTTTCGCTCTCCCCGCACTTTCTTTTTCTTCTCTCCCCATTCTAGACCTCTTCCTCTTCATTCTTTTGCTTGTCTCTTTTTCTTTTTCCTCATTCTCTATTTTTCTACAATTGATTCTCCCTCCGTTCTCTTTCTCTCCCTCCGTTCTCTTTCTCTTTTTCTCTTTCTTCTTTTTCTTTGTCAATCCCTTTCTTTAGAACTATCCTAGATCTATACACACACTTACACACATAAAGAAGATGAAGACCACAAGAAAAGAAACAAATATATATTTGTGTGTAATGAAGGAGACCATCTGCTGGTTAAAATTTTGTAATTTGTGTTTGAGATTTGTGAACTACAATTAACAAATTGTGGAATTATAGTTTAAAATATACCATGTAGAGTTTGGCCAAACTATTGACTTGTTGTGAACATTGAATTCTGGACTTTCTGAATATACTATTATTATTTTATAAAATTTGGTTAAAATTTTGTGATTATATAATATAAGATTATGGATATGTAAAATTTGTGAATATATAATATTAAGAACTATAAACAAGTAATGTGATACCTTTGATCATTTAAAATTTTAAACATACAATATGAGGTTATAAATAATTAAAAGTTATGAACGTATTGTGAAAAAATTGTAAATGGGCATACTGTTCACACACCATGTGGTGCATAGGATAATTGGACACGTAGTGAACATGGTGCTAGTATAAACGTTGGTGTGACTCATGCTCTGAGGGGTTGCACAGTGATGAGGTGATCTGAATCGCTATCGAATGTTGCATGGCTGATTTGTCGATCGTAACAAACTTAATACTTCTACTGAAGGGAAAAAAATATGGGAAGATCTTTGATTTGGGTTGGGGAGGGATTGGGTTTGCTTTTCTTTGGAACCTTAGTTCATAACTAGACTTGAAGACCTCTAGCATGATTTGAAATAGATTAGGTAGGGCATCCATTTACGACGTGGGTGAGATTAGCTGTTTTATCTTTTTTCTTCAGGGGTAGAAAATCTATATTAATAGGGCTACATGGGAGGAAACTAGTCTGTAATATTTTAAAATTAGTAAGGAAAATATTGACTTACAGATATTATAGTGTATTGCTATCAACCAAAGCATAGGTCGAGAGAGAGGAAGAAGAGGAACTTAGATCAAGAAAGTCACATTGGCTACGCTTGACCAAACACACCTTTTCTTCTTAGCCTTTTCTGCTAATGACACCTTCACAACTAGCCTTCCCTGATTGATCTTGTAAGATTGATTAATGAAATGGGGTTAATCTGGTCCAAAGTTATTGGAACAAACCATTTGCTTTATCAAGGGAAAGTTGTTTATTCGGGGGTCTTGGTTGCCCCTATTTTCAACCATCATAGTTGGCGTCAATCAGCTTTGTGACACGGATAGACATGAAGAAAAACGCAGGCAACAAAATTGCAAACAAGAAGAGCAAAAATTCTCGACCCATAACATGTTATTGACTCAACCACAAATCTATTAAGTGAAGATAGCTTGCTTACTCTAAGCCACTAGTTAGATGGAAATCCCTTGACTTCGCTTATGCATGCCCTCATGTAGTAAAGAAAGCAAGTGAAGCGGACTAAGATTCCGTTCAAAGTAATATAATAGAATTCGACGTTGCACCATCTTCAACTTTTATCGAGATCCAGAGCACAATGCTAATATGATGCATAGTGAATACGGTAGACAATATAAGCACTGGTGTGTTACTCACGCTTCAAAAGGATGTAGAGTGGCGTTGATGCACAGTAAAATTTGCCAAAAATGAGATATTTAATATTGATAAATTGATAAAATAATAAGTAAAAATTAAGTCAGTTTTCTTGTCACTTCAGTTCATAAAAATTAAGTCAAATTTCTTATTAAGTCAGTTTTTTTTTTCATTATACTAGTTTCTTTATATATGTACACTTTCTTATTAGTCAAGGTTCTACCACGACACGATCTCCTTGGATATGACAACATAGTTAGCAATCTACTCTATATTATATCAACTGCATCAACTGAGATGCCCTTGGGGGGAAGCAATATTTTCCAGTGTTGCATAATTCTTTTCAAGTCAACACAATATTATCTTCATTTGGTAAAATATATTCCATGGCTAAACTGTCTACTGGGGTATATAAAAAAAAAAAAAAGTAACTTATGAAACCGACAAGTTCTGTGGCTGATTGAGCACTAAAAAGGCCCAGCAAGACGAGTAAAACCAGGGAGATTGGCTTAAAAGTTGACACCAAGAGAACAAGAAAAGCTTGCCAATATATGACTGGTGCTACATGTGATAGTACTGTCTAATCTTAAAACGTCGTCTCTCTCAATCCAGATCAGATCGCATATGACGGAAGTAATCATGGTACATTTTTGTAGCTCGTACGAGCATGCAAAGACATAATGCAAAGCCAACCTACAACTACTCGAAAATAAATTAACTCTATCCTTTTCTGGGGAAGACTTTCATCATTTGGTGCTGAAAGAATCTCCAAGGCACGCGGATTTGGACCACCACCATCATTTATCTTTTTTTTTTTATTTATGACAAAGGAAAATTATTTAGTGGTGCCTGAATACTGGAGCACCTAACGGACCTCGACCACCAATTAGAAAACTTCGAGTGGATAGTATGTTTCTCGTATCGTGCACTAGTTAAGTTGAGGGTATTTAATACAGGACGAGACACTGGATTCAAACTTGGATCATAAGTTGTGTTTATCTCCAACTCTTACTGTTAGGGTATCATTAGGCAATACCACCATCATTTATTTATAGTTGTAACATCCTTATTTTAACATATCTCATAAAGAAATTAATATAGAAAATTAATTTTTTTTTAAAAATGTGATGCAACAATTTATTTGAATTATGGATCTCGTGGAAATTAACTTAATTAACTGGGACTTGCATATATAGCACGCATGTTAAAAAGTCCAACATATTGTTGATTTGGACCTTAAGAGATCATGACCTTCCTGAGCGAGAGAGCATAAAATAGACTGTAAATCATCTTCAATCCCGACCCATATTCCAATCAAAGTTGATAAATTCGAATTCAAGTTATGACTCGATTAATTTTCACAAAACCTAATCCTCTAGCTCTCTGGCAGCTGCTCGTTTTAATGCATACGTGGATTATTCTTTTTCATGCAATTCAAAATTTGCAGCCATGCGATAACTCGGGAATTAACCATCCTTCTTGGGTGCAAGCAAGGCGAAGGGTTTACGAGTTAATGCGATCGACAGCACTTTCAAATCAATTTATGAAGAGGCTCATGGCTTTCAAAATATCTAACAACTTTTTAGTATATGTACCTTTAGATATATACTCGTGGGTATAATAATCATTACAAGGGTTTTCTTGCATTGGCTTTTTTTCTTTGCAAACACTTGCTTTAGAAGTTAAAAGTTTGGATTTTTCAGAAAAAGTTATATTTGAATTCTTTAAAATTTTAATTTTTTATAAAAAGATATAGTTAATACCAAAAAAAAATTATTAAAAATATTTTTTAATTAAAAAGACCAATCCAATCAAATCCTAATTAGTGTGTGAAGAAGTTACAGATCGATGGAGACATACGAGACACGAATGATAGGCACTTAAAGAAGATATACTCGAGATTAGACACATTGTTTCGCACCAACCGTACCTAACTTATTAAGTCTCCGCGGCTCTACAGTAATCAACACTTTGACGCAAGGATTTAAAAGCATGTGTGCGTGTCATGTGTTTGTGAATGCAAAATTGTTCATGTCCAAAGTATAATCAATTTTTTTCCAGATGTTTGTTTGTAGATTATAGAGATTAATTTGTAACAAGATCTATTCTTGATCCAACAAAATCGATAAAAAAAAAAGATCAGATGACTGGGAAAAGAAATGAAGGAAATAATTAAGCAATGCGGATCACCTTCATGAGAAACTTTTTTTTTATGGCTAATTTTTATCTTAATTTTTAATATCATTCTTTTAATAACTTGATTTATCATTGATAGCTTATTTTTTATGTTTCATGTGATGATGAAATGTAAATATATATTCTAAAATTTAATTCTTGGTGAGTTTTTCATACTCATTAATCATGTTTTTATAAAAAACTTTTTGTAATTGATTAAAATATTTAAAAATGATTTGATACAAGAAATAAGCAAGAAAAGATTCTTGAATGTTAATTTCAGATGAAATATAGTATTATTAATTGGTAATAAAATATATTTAAATTAGGTAACAGTTCTATATATATCTATATATATGTATATGTATGTATGTATGTATGTATGTGTGTGTATACATATACATATACATATATATATATGTATATGTATATGTATATATTTGGATGAAAGAGTGAATTCAAATGATAACATGTGATATGCATTAAAAAGATATGTACCTTTTTTTATATAATATCAGTTATTTTCAAACCCTATCTAGCACGGGTCAAATTTTTTATTAGGTAGTCTTCTTCTAAAAATTTCAAATTATAGTTTCTAAAATTCAAATTAGAGTTCTAAATTCCAATTCTTTATTGAAAATTTGAAATCTTTTAATATACATAATTTAAAAAAAATTCAATGTTAAAATTCTTTATTAGTCTCGGGTTTACGTCACTATTGAAATAATTATATAAAAATACATTATGGTAACTTTTTATTCTAAACTATCTTATAGCACCAAACTTTTTGAACTTTCAAATTTATTTATTTATTTGCACATTCATAGTGGTAAATTGAAAGGCCTCCAAAGCTTAAGGAAGATAAATACATAATGAACATATATATGTATGCATTTATATATAAGTATAATATATTTTTCTTTGTATGTATCTATATAATAAAAATCCTTAAAAATGTTAAATTAAAAGATTAATGGAAACACTTTAGTTTTAGATTATCTTTTGGTACCAAATCTTTTGAACTTCTAAACTCATTTCTTTATTTATATTAATAATTATATACTAAAAGGTCATGTGAACTCTTATAAGGTGAATAATTTACAATTTTACATATAATATATGTCTCTTTGTATTTTCTTCATGTGATAAAAGTCTTCAAAAGGTGTCAAATTAAAAGATTATGATAATACTTGGTTCCAAATTTTTTCATGATACCTCTCATGGTACCAAATCTTTTAAATTTTTAAGCATTTTTTAATTGTAAATTAATAATGACACATCTAAAGATGCACCATGTGGATTGTTTTAAGGCCTCCAAACCTTCGCTAAGGTGCATACAATTTTACATAGATCAAGGTACATACAATTTTACATAGATGATGATGATTGTTGTTGTTGTTGTTGCTATTATATAAATACTTACATAACTGTTGGTAAAATAATTGCAAAAACATAATATAAGAATAACAAACTGATATTAAGTAAATACAATGAATAATATGAAAAATACATAACCTAAAAAACTAAAATATAATCTAAAGAAAATTGAATAATATATCAAAGAAAACTGGATAAAAGAGACCTCAGTAAGCTCAATCTCCTGAAAGAACTTTACGCATCTGCTATGGTACTAACAGTTTTGTGACGCAATCCTCCCATGATATAACATTTAGACCTTTTGTGATGGTAGCACTCCACGAACAAAAGTCTGCAAACTTTTCAATGATGAATCCTTTCTTATACATGTGATGAATACTAATGCCGACAAATAGTAAACATAATAAATATCTATGGTCTATATTCTACTTATGCTCTGGAATTTATTAGTAGAGATGATTACTGTTGTGTTATACAATGCCTTAAAGAATCATTATATATAGGTTTAGGAGAGAACCAACAGTCATTTTTATATTCGTGAAAGACACTTAAAGGGTCTCAAAACCCTTTAAATTAAGTCCATTTTAAAATAGTGGAGAAACTCAAAAGTTGCTACATTTATATAGGAAATTACAATTAAGAGAAAAACCAAAAGATCTCTAGAGATAATTTGTCATTCACCTTATAATTTTTCAACAATAGATAGATAGATTATATAGATATAGATCTAAATTTAAAATAAAAATATCATGTTATAATTTGTAAAATAATATCAGTCATAATAAAATTCAAATTACTTTGTACATCATTATTTATTAAAGTGTAAAAATTTTGACCTACCCTCTTTTACCTTAGCTTATGTGTCATTTAGAGAAGTCCAAACTCACTTAAGTTTAATTTTATATAATAGTATAGATATAAATACATATTCTTTTATTAAAAATTTCTTGACATGGACTAAATTGATTTTTTTTTAAAAATATAGGAAACTAATTTGGATCTTTCTTAATAATTAAGACTAACTCAAGAAAGAAAAAAGAAACAATGGGGACTTGTAGGATAATTGCTCGTTTGTTAATATAGAAGTGTAATTAGTAGAAACAATCCCACAAAAATTTAAAATTTGATAATCTGGGATAACTTTATTACTATTATACACAAATATATAGATTTTGTATATTTTCTATTTAAAAATTTTTAGAAATGTACTTTTTTTGTGTATTTTTTATTTTGACTAAACATCTATATATGTGATATTTTCATATTCATACACTCATTATAACTTGAGAATCCTCCTATATTTTATTTAATAAATGTTTGAAATTATAGAGGATAATTAAGTTACATATTTTTATTCAGTTATCAGTAAATATTGAAAAATTAGAGATTAAATTGATGGCTTTATAAAAATATAAAAATTGGTTTTGAGCTTTTAAAACTATGAGACTAACTTGGAAAAAAAGAGTGGAGACTTATGACATAATTTTTGTAATTTGTTAGGATTAAATAATGATTATTTTATAAAATACTTAATCAAGATAGAACCTACAAAAATTAAATTTTTTTGATTTGATACTACTAAAACACTCTAAATCATGATATGTGGCATCTCCTAAGACAACCTCAAAGATGAGGTTATACTATTATATATATAGATAGATATAGATAAGAGAGTACCTGTGTAATGCATGAAAGGAATTTGTGCTTTAGTGTCTTTATTTAATATTAGTAGTCAACTTTTACATTCTATGTGAGAATAAAATATACATATATCTTTTAAGGGATGCATCCGAGTTGTGCTTTTAGAGATGATTTTATTTTTGATAAGTTTTCATTACTAATTATGTTTTTATGAGAGATTTTCAGTAATTAAATAATCATTTAAATTATTTATGATAGATTTTTCAGTAATTAAAAAAATATCAACTTTAAGAAAGTAAAATAAAAAATAATTTGATATGGGGAAAAAGCAATAAAAGATTTTCTAATTTTTTTAGATTAAAAAAAGTATTACTAATTGGTGATCAAATGGACTTAAATTAGGTAATAAATGTATATACATAGAATAGTAGACTAAAGGTTTTTATTGGATGGAAGGAGGGATTAAAATGATGACTATGTGACATGTGTCGGAGAAAACATATACTTTGTTTTATATTATATGTAGATATTACAAAACTAAAGATAGACAGAGAATGAAGGAAGAGTAAACAAGAAATTATATCATTCTTGAAGTGTTTTGATTTATAATATATAAGCCCCTACTTATAAAAATGCATAAATTGCTCTCCTAAAAATTTCTCTTTCAACCTTATAGGTTTTTGTCATCTTGGACTTGGACTTGGGTCACTAACTAATGCATTATGAATGTCTATATGATCCCTAATGCTCCTCCTTGGATATTCCACTCAAAATAGCTAAAAAGCTCAACTCTTAAAATACAAGGTTAAACAATTAACAATACTTTCACCAAAAACTCTATTGCTAAAAACTCTACAATTCAACGGTTAAAATCTCATAGCTAGGCCTAATAGGAACTAAATCTAATATTGTTTCATTTTCAATGTTAAGCACTCCATTGAAGACAGTAGCTTACGTTTGAATTCAAGTTCTGGAGATTTCACGTAATCTTCTGTAACTTTCTTAGCATAATAAATCCAGCCAACTCCATCCCACAAGTTCACTTGATGCAACAGAAAACAAGTGGCCAAAAAAAGAAAAAAAGGAGGACAAATCTTAACTGGGTCTGAATGTTTTCATATATACAAAAAGAATACTGGAAGATATAGTCTCGAATTAAGAGGCCCAAGATCTTGACCCATTTTGGCTGCGCAATGAAGAGGTCCAAGAATACAGTGGCCTGTCAGTTTCATATACTTAACCTTTCTGGACACAGAGAATAAATTCATGCCCAATTTTTATCTTTAGTAGTCCATGTTGGCTATTAAAAACTTTTTTAGCTCCAAACTTTTTGGTGGCTTTCATCATTTTCCCCTACCATTAAAGGCCAATTTGACTTTGAGTTTAAAATTTCATTTTTTTCACATGACTTTTTATTCAATGAACTTTTAGTAAAAGCAGAAATACATTTGGTTATTTTTATATGAAATAATTTTTCACTATATAATTGGTCTTCAGTTATATGTTTCAAAATAGTTATTTGTCGTCTAAATCACTGAAAGGACGTTATGAAACTAACAATAGAAAACTATTGTTTACTTTCTGTGATATACTTTTCTATTTTAATCATTTGTCAATTTCTTTTAAGAAAATTCTAAAGAAATTCTAATTATACTTAAAAAGTTTTAAAGTTAAAAAAAAATATCGTAAAGTACTAAGGATAGTCAAGAGAATTAGGGAGGAAGAATTGCACTGGAAATCATAAAGATATTGACAACGTTCTTGTCCAAAAAGCTTTAAAAATTCCAAATTGGATGTTAACACTATAAAAAAATAAACCAATATCCTCTCTATAAACTAATATCCTCTCTATAAGTTTAAACTTTTAAATAAAGTAGTAACTCTAGCTTGATATAGAGACCAATCATGCCGCTCATTTAAAAAATTAAATTGTTCACGTGCAAACTTTAAACAAATTATGTTGCGCATGAGGGGCATGTTGACATAATAAATAAATAAATCAATATCCTCTTTAGAAAGTTAAGCTTTTAGATGAGGTGGTAAGTCTAGTTAAGCTTTTAGATGAGGTGGTAAGTCTAACTCTGGAAATGGCAAAAGGAGAAGCTTTAAAACTCACTTGAATTTGGATTCAAATTGAATATTAAGATGTAAAATCAAATACCTTTTCTTAAGATGTACTTTTTGGATTGTAAAATCAGTTTAGCCCCCTAAAATGGAAAACTAAACTAGTCGTCCCTAATCAATCTTGCATTTGAATGAATTGACCTTTCTTATTTTTATTTTTTGTTTTTTCCCCTTTGGGGAGATTTTTTTTTTTTTTCCCTTGGTGGTAGGTGTTTGTTTGGTAGTTGGGGGGGGGGGGTGGGAGGCTAAGGAGGGGAGGATAATAAGTATTATACAAGATGTTAACTAAGAGCTAGTAGTAACTCAATTTTACTGAACTTAGCCTCCCTCATATAATAAAAAATAAAAAAAGGTTAGGCCTAATTACACCACTAGTCCATAAATTCACGAAATTACAATTGAAACTTTCTATATTTTTTTAAAAGTTGCACACTTCCCCCTCCGTCAATTTTTCCCTTAATTCATTAATGAATTTTATGAAATATCCATTTTGCCCTTTTCTTATTGAATAAAATGTCTATTTGACCCTTGTTTTACTTAAAAATAAAAAAAATTAGAAATAATTTAAAAGAAAAAAAAGAAAATACCCACACAACCCCCTCCCTCCCACACTAGGCTCGCCACCCTTACCACCCCCAACCCCCAGTCACGCCAACCCCACCACCCCCAAAGAAGAAGAAAAAGAAGAAATTATAACAAATAAATGAAAACCAATTTTTACACACCTTTGTTAATTCTATAAAATTTCACAATCTTTTTGATTGTTTTTATAATTTTCAAAACCTCTACACTCCATCAAAATTTGTTACCCATGACCCCCAAAGAAGAAGAATGCTTATTATCATAGCAAATAAATGAAAACCAATTTTTACACACCTTTGTTAAATTCTATAAAATTTCACATTCTTTTTTATCATTTTTGTAATTTTCAAAACCTCTACACTCCATCAAAATCTGTTACATTTTGGTTCTTCATGACCATAAAGGCTTGAGCTTTAGTGCATTTCGTGGTCAACATGAGCGTTGACTCTTGCGAATTTTGAAAATTTGGCATTATATTGCATAATTCACTTGCAAAGTTCAGGTTTTTATTGTTTAGGAATGCTAAATACATGATTTTGAAACTTGGATAAGAATGGTTTTGTTGAATTTGTATGAATGTTTCAACTTTTTTGGTTTTGATTTGGTGATGATTTCATTCACTTTAGGAGGAGAAGGAGGAGGAGGAGCAAGAAGAAGAAGAAGAAGAAGATGATGATGATAATGATGATGAAAGGGGGTGGGTTACACTGGTGGATGTGGGGTGTGTGGGGTGCAGTGGGGGGGGGGGATAGGGGATGATTTTAATTTCAAACTTTTTGAAATATAATGAAAATCAAAAAAAGAAAAGAAAAAAAAAATGAAAACATAAGGGGTGTATGTGTAATTAAGGCAAAAAACAAAGCCCAATCGCATTTTTGGTGTGTGTTGGACACTTGCCATTAAAATGAATGGAAATTGTGACGGAGGGACCAAACATGTAACTTTTGAGAAAACATAGGAGGTCTCAATAGTTGCTTTATTAATTTAGGGACCAGCGGTATAGTTAGACCTAAACACAAGAGGTCTATAAGCAAAAAAAATCTTAAGAAAACTAGTTTACTTACCCATATAAGGCATGGGTCTAGATAGCTTCAAATTTATAATATTATAAATTTTCTAGCTTAAGCACAAAAAATTAAATGTTGAATAAAAAAAATAATGAGATGTTGAAGACAGGTTTAGTCCTATTCCATATCAATATTGTGGAACTTGACCAAAATAATTATATATCAATTAGGTGAAAAAAATTTATTTACAAAATAATTTTTTGTTGATGAAAATAATATTAAATATATTTTTAGAAAATAAATTCATTAGTTTAGGAAATTTTTTGATGGTCTTTTTTAGGCAAGAAACATTGAAGGACATAATGATAAAAACAGAGAGAGGATAGTAATTAAAGAGAACAAAGGAATAAAAAAGGAAAAAAAGAATAGAAGAGAGAAATAGTTAAAGTTGATAGAGAAACAAAAGACGTTATCAAATTAGCATGTCAACTCAATATGTCACTTAGGAGGTGATAAAAAGATGATAAAATCATGGCAATAACAACTAACACTACAAGAAAAATTGTCTTTTCCAACAGAAGGTATCCATGGGAAATCTGTAAGAAAATAGAGATAGTCTACAGATTTCCCATGAAAACCATCTGTAAGAAAAGGTTCTATGAGTAAATCAAATTTCGTAGGCTCTTTGTTAGTAATACCTATGGAACTTCTGTAGGTAAATCCATTGATATTTGCCACAGAACGTTCTGTAAGCAAATTTCATCACTAAATTCCTTTGGTAATTCCAACGACACTTTCTGTAGGTAATTCTGTTAGTAATTTCAATGGCGCTTTCCATAGGTAATTCCAATGGTAGTTCCAATGGCTCTTTTTTAGGTAATTCCATTGGTAATTTCAACGGCCCTTTCTGTGGGTAATTTCATCGGTATTTTCCTTTGGAAAAAGGTACATGCCCTTTCAGTACATGCCACATATTATCATTTCAAATCCTTTCTTTCGTCAAACAAATCATTTAGCCTTCTATATAAATGCAACTGTTATCTAATTTGAACCTTTTCAATAACCAATTAATAATACAATTTCTAGCTAAAAATATGTTTCAATAATCTTTTTTTACTTTTGCTTGTAATTATTCCCCCCCCCCCCCTAACTTTACTTCCTTTCTTTTCCTTCCAAATCCAAACATGGTGTGAGGTTTTAGAAGGACATCCATGATCTTTCAATGGTTAGATTGGGCATTTTCCTAGAATCTTAGGTATAGTAATATTAATATCTTGGTTTATTAGCTAAGTTGGTTAGATTGTCCGGCTAATAACACGACGGTTGCAAGTTTGAGACTTGCATGGGCCACTCAAAATCAATTATTTTAAAATCCTTTTTGATAACAACTCTATCTAGTCATTCTTTGTCAACTAAGAATTTGTTTGGATTGGCTTTTGACTGGGGCTCGTTTAGATTGGCTTTTAATCACTAAATTATGTTAAAGTTTTGAGGTTCATAATCTATAAGCAAGGATGAGTTTGTTTTAATAAAATTGGAAAAAATTATCATTGATTGAGGCCCTTTGGAGTCCTTTTTCAATTAACAACTCTATCTAGCTTTCTTTATCAATTAAGAGTCTGTTTGGATTGGTTTTTAATTGTTGAATCATGTTAATGGACTAAGGGCTTATTTGGATTAGCTTCTAATCACTAACTCATGTTAAAGTTTTGAAGTTTATAATGTATAAGCGAAGAGTCATTTCAATAAAATTAGGAAAAGTGTCATTGGTTAAGGCCTTATTTGTTGTAATTAGCTACTTACATAACTGATAGCTGTTTGAATAACTCATAGTTTTTAGATAGATGTCTAGCTAAATCATAGATAAGATAATACATTCTAATAATAAATAAATTATTATTATGAACACTATTATTATTTTTATTATTAAATAAGAATAATATAATTATTTTTATTAAATAAGTATATGTGCAGATGATAATGAGGATAAAAATAATAATAATGTTAAATGACAATAATAATAATAATATTGATAATACAAATTTAATTTTTTAATTGACTATTTAACAACATTATAAAACTAATTATTTTAATGTTAAATAAATACTACTTGAAACACTTAAACCTGTTAGGTAATGCGCGAAAATTAATATTTCAATTATCTTTTAGTATTTTGACCTTTCCATAGTGTTACTTCTTTTAGCTTCATTATTCTATTAACTAGTCTTTCACCTTAGTTTTTATTGTTTGAAATAGTTTTTTCCAAACATTAACAATGTTAATGTTGTATTTGGTTTTCTCCTCATCCTAACTTATTGGGTTATTTTAGCTTTTTACCTTTTTTTTTATATTCTATCTTTTTTCGTCTCTATCCTCTCTATCATATTCTTATGTCTTAGTTTTTCCCTTCTATATATCCATATCTTACCCCTTTTTTCTATCCTATTATGTTGGAAAAAAGGGTGCATAATAAACGAGAGAAATTCAAGACACAATTTACGTAGTTAGGTATTTTACCTACTCCACAAGATTCCCTTGGAAAAAATGGGTGTAATCGAGACAAAATAAATAAGAAAAATTCAAGACACAATTTACATGGTTAAGTTTTTCACCTACTCCATGGACAAACAGAAGAATTTTGTTAAACAATGTCGTTATTTAAGTAGAAGATGGATTCTCGCTCTAACTTTAATCACTTTTTGCACTCTATTTTGCATCTCTTAACCTGTGCACCCATTAAGACCTTATTTATAGAGATACAAGACTCAAGTCCCAAACCACTTAAGAATAGACTACCAAAGTCTAATAGAATAAAAAAATCCTAATTATGCTAGAACTAAGGGTCCGTTTGGATTGGCTTTTTTTAAAAGCGTTTTTTTTAATAGCTTTTTTTTAGAAGTTGAAAATTCTAGTTTATAAAAAAAAGTTGTATTTGAGTTTTTTTCAGAGTCTCAACTTTTTTGGAAGCCAAATCAAATAATTATTGCACATTTAATGTAACTTTTTTTTAAAAAAAAGTGTTTTTTTCCTTAAAAAAAACCAATCCAAACAGGTCCTAAGACATCTATGCTCATAATACAAGCTATAGTCCGAACATATTTCTTATGTTTTCTTTTTCTTTTTACTCTATTTTATTTTTCTACTAAATAAAAGATATTTTTAGTCACTCATTATTTGTCTTGTTACTGATATATTATAAAGTTTTCTTTTATGATTGAAAATGATAACTCTCCTTTACTTCTCACGTGTATAATGCCTAGAAAATGATTATGCAACGTTTTTATGTGTCTCCACACCTAAACAAAATAACCATTTTAAAGAATATCATATCTAAGAAAATACAATGTCATAACAATTATCTAATATGTCATTTGGTATACTTATATTGACATTTTATAAATTTAAATTATAATCACAATATTATAATGTTAAGGTTTATAAAATAAATCTTGAACGCTATGATGCATTATATGAATAATTGGGGTGAGTTTGCTTCTATTTTACAAGCAACTTTTAAGAGGGACATTTATATGAGACTTATATAGAGCCAAGAAGGGTAAAAGGCAAATGTTTTTTGTGGGAAAAAAAAAAAAGTAAATGCATGTGAGCGAAATGGAAAGAGAGAAAGGGCGTTGCCCCCCCCCCCCCCCGGGGGGGGGGGGGAGAGAGGGAGAGAGTTGACAATGGATACCTTTTAGTGGTTAAGTAGGAAGAAAAATGTCCTCCAATGTATAGCCTAGCAGTAAGACGTGGTTTGAATACGATATATTTATAGGTGCAAGTCACGCCCCTGTTATGGGTTTGTTCTTTGACTGATCTGGGCATGTGTTAGGGATGCACCATTGCTCTGGGATTTATCATCTTGGTGGTCGGGCTCCGCCTAATTTGGGTTCCACGTCATAAAAAAAAAAAGTAGGAATAGAAATGTATAGAGAGAGATCTAATATTGATGTCATTGGTGTGGTAATGAGAGAAACTATGAGTGAGAAGTTAGCTTGTTTTTCTAATTATAAATAATCAGGATAAAAATGTCTTTTTATATATGTTGCATCATTAAACGCATTTTACCTATTTTGGCCGAAATTTTTTGAACGTTTGGCACTGTCATCGATGACCCCGAAGTGGCTCAAACAAAAAAATCATATTAAAACGTTTACTTGCAAATTTGATTATAACTTTCTAAAATATAAACATCACAAATTATCCTTCTTTGGCAAAAAAAACAATCCGTTAATGAATTAAATTGTTGCCTCCCTTTCCCCTTTTATGGCTATCAAGTTACAGTATTGGCCAGAAAGTCGTTGTACAATGGAAAATGGATTCATGGGCGATAAGCAGTCTCAGCCAAACCAACTATGTAATATTATCATGTTTTTGCCTAAACAAAATCTTATGTTTGTTCGACACAACATATCAGCTTATTTTTGTTGTCTGTATGTATCAAATTCCTTTTTCAGCTAAGCAAGTTTATACAAGGCTTTTCTAATCTCTTTTAATTTCTGTTTTTTGTCCTAAATTTTATCCTACTTCTATTATTAATTTGTGATTTTGTATATGTTTATTTAATTGACTTGTCATGAAAAGATTTGCTTTAGTATTTATACCAACTAGATATAGACACATACTAGAAAGAAAACGGGCTACAAAAACTGATGGAGTAGCATTTTTTTAACCCAATCTCGTGTCTCTTGTGGGATTTGAAATCCAGGACCTCACGCTTGAAATAGATAGTTTTAACTATTTGAATTATTCTTTAATTTCGACTCATTGAGTAGAATGGCACAACTAATTTTTTCCCATCGGATATTACTAATGATAGTCGACTTGCAAATTTAATTACAAGAAGACGAGGGGCGGCCAAGGGAGCCAAGCCAACCTTAGCATGTCTTTGTATGATTTATTTTTTCCATCACATGAATTATAGTAATGCAGACAACTTTATGTGGAAAAAAGCCAAGGTCACTGTTGATCTGGCTGCACATGATATTGTCAACTGGCTTAGAAGTCTTTTAGGTGATATGGTACATAAGAATGAGGACCCTACAAGTGTAGAAAAAAGTTGGTGAAATGGCTTAAAACTTCTTTTTTCCTAGGTAGGGAAGAACATGGGCTCTCATGACATTGTGCACTTTGCCAGCTTAAGCCTCATTACTCCACCATGCATATGCTCTTAAATGTTGTCTGCAAAGGAAGCTTCCTTTCTAGAATTTTTTTTTTTTTTTTGGCATTGTGGTGGAGCATGCCCACCAATATAATTGGTGGAACCCGACCACCAACTGGCTAACCTCGGGTGTGCAGTACTTAAGAAAAAGTCATCTTTTATTGCTCAAGTTTCAACCCCAGCTTTATGCAGCTTGGAGAAGGGAAAATTTGCATGTTTTTATTAAACTTTGCCCCTTTTTTCATTTGATTCTGTTATATTCATGAGGGACTTAAATGTGTTTTCTTTACAGGGAGAATGGTGTGATGGTCAGTATCAAACCAAATCCCACTTGTGAAAATTGGGCAAAAGTCAAACAACTCCACATGCTAAGCATTTATGAGCAGATGGCGATTTCCGTATAGAAATTCCTGGCTGAAGAATGATAAGTGAATGGTCTATGTATGATCCTCTTGAATATATACATTACATTACACGCGTATTGTTATTCTATATATTTCTTGTGCACCTTGAAAGAAAAGAACTTGAATAAAAATACTTAACAACATGGTAATATATTTATGAAAGACTTTTTACCCTGAGCACACATAATGAAACTGTCTAGATAGTCGAGTGAAATTCAATTTACGAAATAATTTGGTCTATAGATAGAATTGTTGTGATAAATTATAGTCAGTAATGCCAAATGATTCTTTACTGCTAGGCATCGAGGCCAGGGATTGCCCTAAGCATCCACGATGTAAAATCGATTTTCAATAGAATGAAAAAGAAGATATAGTGTGATCCTAATCAAAATTCATTTATTTGCCTCATACTCTATGGGATGATAAGAAATATATTTTAAATCACAGATAAGGGGACTGTCAAAAGATTAAGTCAAAATAAAATATCATTTTGAATTTTAACAACAATTTATTTGTGCAAGTGGAAATCCGGTATTTTCTAAATCATGTGAGAAACCACAAAAGAAATACTTTGAATGAAGATGTGAACTGGGAAAAATTGGTCGACAAAATATAAAATGAAGACTAAATTAATCTTTGATATACTAGAGGACAATATACTTTTGTTATGACAAAATGTATTGACAGCAACCAATCATTGATTGGATTAAATTTAGAATGATCTGGTTCTTGTCTAAGCCCGCAGGAGTGATGACACACTGACGTTTAGCTGTTTCTAATAATCTGTTGAAATGGCTTCAAGGAAAGTATTGTTTGTGCAACTTCATTTGGGAGATATAGGAAGTTTCAGGCAAAACAATACCATTTGCTTGAGGCCCTCCCAAAAATATTTCAACAGTAAAATCAACACTCGATCTGCAAAACACTTGTAACTTTCATGAGAACTAGTATGTGGACATGCGTGATGCAGTAGGTGGTATATGTTTTTTTTAATGTACTACTTAGACGATAGTTAAATTCAATAATTTTATTGAAAAATGTGTTAAGAATTATTGAGATTCAATTATAAAAACCAATTGGTTAATATGAAGAGTAGCCAAGACCTTATATGGCGGACCTATTCTTAAGATTTTTTCATGTCAGATTTTTTTATATATTGTAACACCCCCTTTCCCGTGTGATGTGAAATAGTATCTATACTACTTGACGAATAGACTTGAATTAGACTTGTACTTTGATGGTCACTAGGCCCGGAATAGAACTCAGATGGTCGTGTGGCTGGAATAGAGGCGGGTGCTGTGAAATCATGCGCTATTAATATGCTTTTTCTTTTGTTTTTCCTTGTAATTCTTCTCATCTCTCCTTTATTTCACAAAAAAAATTAAATCACACAAAATCTTAAATACAATTCTTCAATTCAATTTGGTCAACAACTCAACAAAAAAATAAAATCAAAATCGCAACTCAATTCAATTAAAATGAATGAAGCAACAACTTCCAAAGAAATAGAAAACATCTATAATTTTGAATTGGGAGTTATGAACAAAAATATTTAAATCTGATGAAGCTTTCCACGAACAAACAGAGATTGAATAATGAATAAACAATTGTGGTAGTTTCACCCAATTTCAATTATAAACAGATATTTTGATGAATAATATTCTACTGAACAAACAATAATAACTTATAGAACGAACACTTATAGAACATTAAACAAATAATAATATATTACTGCTACTGAACAAATAATAATAGTTTACTGAACAAATATTTATAGAATATTAAACAAATAATAATAGGGTACAGAACAAACAGTTATAGAATACTAAACAAACAATAATAGCCCACAAAACAAACAATTATAGAGTATTGTACTGAACAAATAATAATAAGCTACTAAATAAACAATAATAGCCTACTAAACAAATAATAAAAGGCTACTGAACAAACAGTTATAGACCACTGAACAAATAATAATAGATTACTGAATAAATAATAAGAGTCTATTAAACAAGCAGATATAGAATACTGAACAAACAATAATAGTCTACTAAACAAATAGTTATGGAATACTGAACAAATAATAATAGGCTACTAAACAAATAATAATAGCCTTCTGAACAAACAGTTATAGAATTATCAAAACATCCCATAAAATAAAAGTCTTCATCAATCTCCTCCACCTCTACCAGAACCCTTTCTGCCTTTTCCTTGCTCTCTTAAAGTTGTGGTCTTCATTTTCTTAGCTTTCTTCTCCATTTTTTTTCCAACTCTTTTGCATTTCTTCTCCATTTCTTCTTTAACAGCAAAGTCATAAAGCAATAATAGACTCAACGAAGATATCAAATCAAAATCGCACACGATAAACCCTACGTTGATCGTGGTAAAATCGTCGAGAGAGAAAGAACAGAGACGTTGAAAGAGAAAGATAACAGAGATGTAGAGAAAGAGAGAGACAAAACAGGGATGTGCTATGACTGTCTGTTTTTTCTTATATGTATATATACGTATATGTGTTAACATGCTTGAGGGACGACATAGTTAACGGTGCACCTTAAATTTGCGCTGGAATAGGGATAGACCACCACAATCGGGAATATATGCAGCCCAGCTGCTTGCAAGAATGGATTGCTACATGAATAGATGTGCAAAATGGATGAGCTTGATTGGCTACACAAGAAAGATTACTGGACCAAAATCCTAGCTCTGATACAATATTAATAATTATAGAGGTTCAATCATAAAAACCAATTGGTCAATATGAGAAGTGATCCACGAACTTATATGATGGACTTGAATATTGAGATTTTTCTATGTGAGATTTTTTATATGTTGTAACAAAATAAATTATCAATTTATTGATTTTCAATTTAAAAATTAATGAGATTTAAATCTTTACTCTTTAGTTAGGGGTGGTTCAATACATTTGGAGGCTTAAAGCCAACATCTCATATGAGAACTTTTATAAATTTTATTTAAAATTCATTTTTCTAGCTTTTCAAAATAAAAAATTATTAAATTCTTATGATCATTTTATTTTAACATTTCTTTAATTGATATTATAGGAAATTTGTTTAATCTATCTCGAGACACTGTTAATCCTAGGTAAAATTTTATTAATTTTAGTTTGAATTTTTGTTTTTTGGGTTGAAGCAGCAACTACTATAACCATTAACATTATTTTATAGGTAATATAAGCATTTATAAAAAAACACTTCTTCTTTTTGTGCGTACAAAAAAATCAAGTCTTTCTATATACTTGAGCACATGAAATTAGAGTATTATCTTCTCTAATGTATATTTTCTCTTAAAATTTTTAATTTTAAATAGAGTTATTATTGACTAATTAGGAGAGAGAATGAAATCTATTATGGACTGTAGGGCCTTTTCCTTTATGAATATTTGGTTAAAAGCAAAACTAAATATGATAACTAGTTTTTTAAAAATTTAAAATTTGAGGCCTAAACTTTTCGGGCATTATTCTTTTACAAAGTTTTTCATGTGCTCTATTTAATAAAAAGATAATAAAAGAAAAATAAAAGACAAAAACAATTTGCAAACTATGGGTAACTAAATAGGCTTTTACTTTTTGTTTATAGATTCTGCCGTTTAACCAAATGCATTTATAATTGTCGTTTTCAATTGTCATTGACAAATTTTTGTTTATAATTCTGATTTCTAATGATAAAACTTTTCAAAATGATACCAAACTAGTCCTCGGCTTTTTCAGAAGTTTTTTTCTTCTAGATAATTTTATTAACCTTTTTCTCAAAACATAAACAGTCATTCAAAGTAATAGCCCATAAGCAATCTCTGTAGTACTGATACCAACCATCATCCTCCATTGACCGCCACCAACTTTTAGCAACATGGGCAAGAAAAAGAAAAAGCCACCATCCAAAACTCAGGTTAGTGTTCAATTAGCAACAAAAGCAGTGAAAGAAGTTTGTCCAAGTCGTTCTCTTGGGCTTGAAGGATCAGTTTTATTCAAAGAATCTGTTGAAGAATTTGATGAAGATCTCTCTATCTCTTGCAAGGAATATAACCTCCTCTATGACAACCCCAAAAATCTTGCTCACTCTCCTAGGGAAGCTTCTTCTTCTTCCCATTCTTTGAGCATGCATGATATTGATCTTGTTGGGTTATGGATCAAAGTCTAAGCCCATACAAATTAGGAAAGAATTTTAATGAGAATTAAAATTCTAGTTATGGTAAGAGTCTTAATTATGGTAAGATTGATAGATGAGAAAGTCTTTTGTCTTGGAGGATAAGGAAATCTCCTCTATAAATAGGACTCTTGCATTAGTTGTATAAGGGGTGCCTTAGGATCACACCCCATGGGGGGTGTGGGGAGTGAGAGAGCCTGAGAGCATCGAGAGTATTTTATATTCGTTCTAGTCCTGTTGAGGATAGAACCATTATAAGAACTCTGTGGGGGAGGGTTTAGACTTTTCTGTCCGTGCAAAAAGTCATCACCTGAGTTGTAACCATTATTATTGAATAGTGGAATTTATCCCAGAGGGGATCGTGGACGTAGGCAGAAGGCCGAACCACGTTTAATAGCGGGTATTCTTTTCTCGTTACTCGTATTTTAATTTCGCTGCGTGAGTGTGTGTTATGCGTCCTAATTTTCCTACAAGTGGTATCAGAGCCTGGTTGGAAAGAGGACACTGGTTTGCACGAAAAATGAAAAAAAAAAAGAAACGCCGAAGGGGAGTAAAAAAAAAATCGCTGATCTTCTGGTCACGTTTGGCAGCCTTCCCGGAGTCCGATCGACGATCTGTTTATTGCTGTGTTTTCGTCTCAGAGAGGAGAGTAAGCTGCTAAAATTTCGTAATGATCCGACCATCGGATTGTGAGATACAAGCAGGTCAAGTTTTGTGAGTTTGTGGTCAAACAGTCAAACAGAAGGTTTGACCAGCGGGCTGTAGGGGTTTGACCGCGTTGATTGAGGGTCTCCCTATCGTTTTTAGGCCCGTTTTGCCAAATTTCTTGATGTATCATGGGTGAGCCTTGAAATTGGGTAAAATAATGAAGTGGTGATGAAATTCTGCGAAAGTCTTTGAAGCATTGTGCGAGCAAACACATTTACCCGACTAGTGAATAAAATTCTAGAGGAGAGAAGTTTAGATGAGTAGACTAGTTGAAGAAGGTTCAATTCGAGGGAGGAGTCACGCGAAGAGAGTCTACGTAGCTGAACGATCAGAGTCCTAGCCAGACGACTGATAAGGAATGCTACTGTTAGAAAGAAGACCACGTCCGAGGTGCCTTGTGTCGAGGGAGGACGCAAACAACCTCAAAAGGTCGAGGTTAGACGGCATGAAGAGAGATGTTGGGGATGACTCCGAAAACCTGCTAGGATGTATTGGTAGTTGTTGCCGTGAAAAGTGTTGTCAAGCGAGGGCTCCAGCATGAAGACTGTGAAGAGGTTCCAGTTGTGGCAAAGAAGCTTCAAACTTTTCGCCAAGGGAGGAATTTGTTGGGTTATAGCTCAAAGTCCAAGCCCATACAAATTAGGAAAGAATTTTAATGAGAATTAAAAGTTTAGTTATGGTAAGAGTCTTAATTATGGTAGGATTGATAGATGAGGAAATCCTTTGTCTTGGAGGACAAGGAAATCTTCTCTATAAATAGAACTCTTGCATTAATTGTATAAGGGGTGCCTTAGGATCAAACCCCATGGGGGTGTGGGGGTGAGAGAGCCTGAGAGTATCGAAAGTATCTTATATTCGTTCTAGTCCTGTTGAGGATAGAACTATTATAAGAATTCTGTGGGGGAGGGTATAGACTTTTCTGTCCGTGCAAAAAGTTATCACCTGAGTTGTAACCATTATTATTGAATAGTGGAATTTATCCCAGAGGGGATCGTGGACATAGGCAGGGGGTCGAACCACGTTTAATAGCGCGTATTCTTTTCTCATTACTCGTGTTTTAATTCCGCTGCGTGAGTGTGTGTTATGCATCCTAATTTCCCCACAGATCTAAAGATTAAAGAAACTAGGAAGATATGTCCGGTCAACGTGGGTCTTCGAATCTTTCTTGAGGAAAATTACAACATCTCAAAAAGCAACTTGTTCAAAGCCTTAGCTATACTAGCAAGAAAATTTTGGAACCTGGTTCTTTTTTGGCTACAATGGTCTCTCCTCTAAAATCTTCTGCTGGTTTGGAAGTTCTTCAGGACAAACTTGTTAATGCTAAATAGGATCTTTTGCCTTCAAATGAGATTTTGTCCATGGCTGCCACTTCTAGCCCATCTCAGGAAAATGTCACTACACCCTTTCACCAAGGGTCTTATTTTGATCCTTATTAACATGAAGAAGAAAAATGAAAACTCAGTTGAGTACATGACCAATTTCTCTCCTTTAAGGGCCAAGTCAGCAAGAAAGTCAAACCCTCATCGTGGCAGTACTTCTAATGACATGGCCTCTATCTCATTAAATGAGTCCACATCGGCAAAGTCTGGCTCTCAACATGAGCATGTCTAGCTCGTTTCTCAACATGATGCTAAGCACAACCAGAATGCTTTTCAGCTAAATACAAGCCATGGCCAAGCTGCTTTTGAGGAGAATGGAAGAAATGCTTATTTCCAAGCTAATGTAAATCGAAACCACTATGGAAGGTACAGCCGAAAAATAAATTTCAACATCATAATAGGATGGAAATACCACAAAATGCTTGGAGAAGGCCTCATAGGCCAAGGTATGTTCCCACTCTTAACTCCCCTACTCCTAATTGGGAAGCAACATTTGCCAAACATTGCAATGACAAATTGAAAATTGAGAAGCATGAAGCATTTGTTATTGATGGTAAAAGAGATATTAGGGATCCACCCTTAGAACTTTATGATGTTGGTAAAAATTATTGGAAATTTTGTCTTGTTGGCTAGTTCCTTGGAGCTCCACCTCCCTATTTCCTCATTAGAATGATTTTGCTTGGAGGCATTATGGAAGAGTTGAAATCAAAACTAAAGGCCAAGGGCTCTTTACTTTCAAATTTGAAAATGAGATTTTTTGCCAAAAAGTTCTTGAGCAACAATGGCCTGTAAACCACCAACCACCAACCACTTTTTCTAAGAAAATGGGAACCCAAACTCCAATTTGTTAATTTGAAATGTGACAAAGTCCCAATTTGGGTCAAGCTTAGAGATGTGCTGCTTAGCCTTTGATCTAATTGAGGGTTTGGTTATATGGCATCATTCATTGGAAATCCAATTCAAATAGATTCACTTACGAAGTCTAAAAGTAACCTTAAATTTGCTCAAGTTTGTATTGAGGTGAACTTGGAAGATGACTTGCTGGATGAGGTCTTTCCAAAGCTTAGGGATGGTACTAGGGCTAGGGTTGAAGTGGAATATGCTTAGAGACCATCCAAATGCTCAAAATACAAATTGGTTGGCCATAAGATGCTCAATGCCCTTTGAATCAAACTGCTCAAGATACTCATCCTTGTAATGTTTAGGTTGGCCTAAAGCCAAGGAATCATGATGAACGGATCATGGTTGGGAAAAAACAAGGTTCACAAGGTGCCAAGAATGCAGTTTATAATCAAGCTATTGAGAAAGAAGCTCGGCCAAGTTTACCAAGGAAGAAGCATGATGAAAGCCCCCATACACAGTTGACCACTCGGCCACATTCCCCCAAGAAGACTCCATCTTGCCATTTGAATTCTAGTCTAAAATTACAAGTTAGCAATCACTTTGAAATTCTTAATGGAAATGAATTGGAAGTGGATGCTTTGCATTCCCATGTTGAACCGATTGATGTCTTGGAGAAGAAAGAGGACCAAAATCATGATAAAGGTTCGCCGGGGCTGCTTACACCTCCTTAGATCTTGCATTCCGGTTTGGGAGTTTGTGTTTATCTTTGTATTTTGAATTGCACTTTGATTGTTTCCACTTTATTTGTTCTTGTATTTTTCCTTGGATTGTTAGATCCTTCCTGTTTCTCTATTTTTCTCGGCCTCTCAAATCTTGCTTTGTTGGTGTACTGTTAGCGGTTTGAGGGGTTCGAGTTGGTCATATACCTTTTGCAAAGAAATGAAAACTTACCTCGCAAAAAAGATACCAACCATCCATATATCTACGGGTTGGACAGAGTTAGCTATTGATGAATTTTTTTGACATTTTTTTATTTAACGGAGCCTTGATCGAGACGAGGTTGAGAAAAAAACCAGACAATCTCATCAACAACCTTAAACTTTGATCCAGGCCAACCACGGATAGAGCTGGGGATTTGATATTGTGGGCCCAAGATTAAAAAGGTTGACGATACAAAACCTTTTAACATAAATAAGAGTAAAGTTTAAATTAGTATTCTAGTATTAAGCAATAATAACGATGAAGAGTATTTATTTACCAAATTTAACACAAGATTACATAAAGAAAATTTTACTAATTCAATCAATGAAGTTGGGCTCATTTCTATTTTCGGAAGTAGAATTCATAAGTTTCAAAATGCTATGTTAGTAACTTAGGCAACCAACTGTTCTTTTCAAATGTGAAACTAAATATCATTTCATCTAATAAAAGTTCGTTTTATATGAAAACTAGCATGTCTACCCGTGAAATGCACGTGTTCAAATATTTATATAATGTGATATAAATTAAAAATTATATAATGATTTCAAAATTAAAAAGTATTTTTGACAATTATTTCGATATTAATATAATATGATAGTACTTGTATGGTACACCGGAAAAATGAGTATTTTTATATTTTTATAATTGTTAATGGTCAAATTTGACAATTAATGTGAGAGATAAAATATAAATATATTTTGTCATATTAAATTTCTAACATTGGGTACAACTTTTATATTTTTCTAAAATCTAATCATTTTAGAAAAAATTATAAATGATCTAGATTGATACATTTCCAACATTTATTGGACATCTTTTTAAGGTAGATTTGTCTTTTTCTTTTTTTTTTAATGACATTTAGTTTTTTTTTCATTTTTAAAAAAGATGTGCAAAAAAAATGAAATGTGACAAAAGAATAGCAAAACTGATATTAACGCGACACTTGACAGTCATATAATGCAGTAGACTCATCTCTGTTATATAGTATAGATAATTAAACATGTTTCCATCTTAACCAAAAATATTTTTAGACAAAATTTTATATTTAGAATACTTTTTCAAAAAATAGTATCTGTAACACCCCATCCCACAGCGATTCTTTGTGAGATTTATGTGCATTTTATAATGGCTTGGGTTTACTACTACTGTCATCATCGGCTTCAGCATTTTGGGCCAGTTAGTTAGGCTCAAGTGTAGTGGCGTGTCAGTAGTTAAGCCTGGGTCGTTACAAATGGTATCAAAGCAGGCTCTGAGTAGATTCCACGCTGTCTGGGGTTCTGGGTTGTTGTTTTGTTCTATTTGTATTTGGGTCGCGACGAAGACGTCGCGTCTTTAAGGGGAAAGTTTGTAACGTCCCATCCCACATTAATTCTTTGTGAGATTTATATGTACTTTATAATGGCTTGGATTCACTACTACTGTTATCACCGGTTTAAGCATTTTGCACCAATTGGCTAGGCTCAAGTGTGATGGCGGGCTAGTAGTTAGGCTAAGGTCATTACAGGCTTAAGCTAGTGATGGCAAGCCAATAGTTGGGTTTGGGTTGTTACAGGTGGTATTAGAGCAGGTTCTGGGTAGATTCTACGTTCCTGGGGTCCTGGACTATGATTCTGTTTTATTTGTGTTTGAGCCCCGACAAGGATGTCGCGTCTTTAAGGGAAAAGTTTGTAACGGCCCATCCCACATCAGTTCTTTGTGAGATTTGTGTGCTTTTTATAATGGCTTGTATTTACTACTATTATCATCACTGGTTTAAGTATTTTGGGCTAGTTAATTAGACTCAAGTATGGTGGTGAGCCAGTAGTTAAACTTGGATCGTTACATTATCTTCAAATTAAAAGCCAAACTAGCTCTAAGTATGAGAATCTTCTGTTTCGTGATCCCTTCATATTAATGTGCTATATTACAGTGTTGAAAGACCAAGGAAAGCTTATTAGCTAGTATAAGGGTTCAAGAACGATAGCATCATCTATCAAGATTCTCGTATTGCTTTTCCATTTAGAGTCATTATTCCATATATATATACTAGTATATCACCTATACGATTGTACAAAATGTGTCATATATAGGTTGAAAATCTTAATTCTTTATCCATCTAAATGTTTCAAACAAATTATATGAACTAATTTTAATAGATTAAATAATAATAATAAACATACGGTTAATAATATAACATTGTATTGGGGAAAAAAAATTAGACCTACCTAATAAATAGATTTCCAACCATATAGTGGAAAAAGCTTATTGCTACAAATAGTTGAAGTATTAAAACTAATTTTTTCATATGACCTACAATAACTTGTTATATTTTATCAAAGCAAGTAGAGATTAATGATGTTACTATACTTTAAATACCATGTAATGATTAGGCTGCAATATATATGATAACATTGTAAGTAGTCAAGTTCATATATATTTATCAATTGGCAGAATTACGTTTAAGGTCTAAAATTAAATTATAGATTAGAAAAAGATTTTGAAAAATCTTTCATTTTTACATATTCTTCTTAAAATGGAAGGAAGATTTGCCTACATTTTCTAAGACAATCACATGTATATTGTCAATTTTTGTCAGATTAGTGTGTAAATAAAAAAAGATTTGATAAAAATCGACAATATACATGTGATTATCTTATATATGCACAATTTTGAAATTTGTGAGACATTATAATTTGAAATTATGGAGAAATTGTAGTTATATAAAAGAAATTGATCGAATTGTGAGTATTTAGAACAAAAGAGAAGCAAATCTGCGTTACTGTGCGTTATATTGGAATGTATGAGCTGAAATATGATACTAAAATAATGATTTAACCATGATTTTAGACTAATAATTAAGTATAAATAATATATGGATAAGAAAAAAGAAAGATTTTTTAGTACACAAAAAAGGAAGAAATCGAATTGAACAACAACTAAATGATTTTGTTGTAGGCAATACACTTGCAATGTCCATATATATTTATGATTTTGAAAATTAAAAAAAGTTAAGATTCTGCAATTACGGAGGAATTAAATCGAAAAATAAAATATAATAAAAAAGAAAAATTCTAGAAAAGGAAGACCATCTATGAATTTTTTTTTTAAAAAAAAAATGACAGCTACGCATTTTTTTAATATTATTATTAATCAGTAAATACGTGGCAACATGGCGTTCAACGGGGTTTGTTTTATACTATAGTGTGTGTGTATATATATATATATATATATATATGTATATGTATATAGATTGGAAGCTTACACAGAAAAGCAATCAAATTGTCAGCATAGAGAGAAATAAACCCATTGATTAATCGTGCGCATATTGGATGCTTATTTTAGCTTTTTTTTTTTTTTTGGTTAGACAAATTAAATAAGTATTTATTCCACTACAAAAATAATATATAAAGCAAAGATGATTATCAATGCAAACAGCCTGCCTTTCAGCATATGCCAAGTCAATTCTCCCCTCTATAGAAAGAAGACAATTTTCAAAATGTTAAAATACATATTAGCTCTCTGTAATTTGTCTAATTAGATAATTATCTATATGTTTTAAAACTTATCATATTATCCGTTTTGTTTTTTAAAAGATGGTACATAATAATGCTTACCTTGATATTTTCCATTTAGATTAACTTATTATGCATCATAAACCTCCTTTTGTGCGTCTACAAATATTAAAACTTGTAATATGGTATGTATTTTTACAAAATTAAGTAATGATTAGAGAATAACAAAAAGAAATAATTGTGCCACCCTTTAAATTAAAGTATAATAGAATAAATTGGTAAGTTTTGAAACATAAAGGAATAGCTAACTAGACAAACTATTGAGAGTAATCAGGTAATCAGATAGATAACTGGAGGGTAGTGTTTCATCTTTTGGGAAGTATAGGAGAGTAATATGATAAGTTTTAAATTATAGGCAAGTGATAAGCTAATTAAACAAATAAGGGATTAACGTGCATTAGTTTACCCCTCCGGAAAGTATTTTATGCATACTTTGAGTGCTAATTCTATTCTCGAATACCCACAAAAATCATATCAAGAATCCGTCAAAAAGCCCTTTACAAAGAGGGATGTTTTCGAAAATTGAGTAATGCATGCAATGAGATTAATTGCAACAACTAATGTGACAGAAAACTTATTCACGCCGCATAATAATGTGGTAAAAGAACAACCAACGTAAATGCCCTAAGCATCATGAAGATGGCCCATTATGACCCTCTTAAAAACGTTGTGGAAGTGAGATTTGAAAAAAGGTAAAATTAAAGTGAGATTCACAAAAAAAAAAAAAAAAGAGAGAGAGAAAATTAAATACAGCATAGAAGTATGGAGCGCAATGCAAGTTAGCTCAAGTGTTGACAAAAGAGGGAAAATAATGGTCCTTGGGGTTTTAAGACAGCTCTTTATAGTATTGTTTTCTTTGCATAGGAACATTAATAAAGCTGGAAAGTAGAGGAAAAGGCATGGTAAAACCCAAAATTCAAATGTAGATTACCATAGAAAGCAAGAATTACATTTCTGCAAGAATAACTAAGAACAAAGAGCTTTCACCAATGAGAGTAGTGCACTGAACAATGAGAAACAACAACAATGGTATCCGCTATAAGAAATTGCTTTATTGGAGTTGTTATCCACTACTCAACTAAAATCACATGAGAACACTTTTTGCAATAGCAAGAGTAGTACTTTACGTTATCCTTTAATTCTAGTCCTCCCATTTTTTATTTGCAAGTTAAAAATTCATGTTAAATCTCTCATACCTATTAAAGTCTAATTAAAATGAGGAATTACAAGTAACTCAAATAGTTAAGAATATCTTTTCCAAAAGTGAAGCACTGGGTTGTTTGGGGGGTTTGTCTAACTAAAATGATAAAGGGGTGTAATACTCTAAATAAATGGATCACCAGATGCATTAAGCAATGAGTGAATGCATGGGGGCTGAAATATTTGTATAAAGTGTATCTTGTGGTATTTAGTTTAAAAAATTAATTTAACCGTCACTAAAAAAAATTCTTTCTCTATGAATATTATTAGATATTTTTACATCTTATAATGGTGTTAATGTAACTGCTCAAACTTCAAACCTTGTGCCAATTAGAGTCATCGAAATTAAGATGGAACAAATTTACGAACGTGACTTCTCGTGTATCATCTCCCAGCGAGTTTCTAAGCAAGTGTCATCTCCTTTGTATACGTACCTGGTTTCTACCATCTAGCTATTAAGCAGCATAAGCTAAACCTAGGGAAGCACCATTTGTAGCATTTCATAAATTGGATCGAGTCAAACCATACATCATCCAACTTAATTGCCATAGCTGCTTTTAATCACATTCATTTAATGGACCTAATACCTAGATTTGTGAGCAGCTACACAGTATGGTGACTGAACTCATCACATCAAAATTGAATATTTCAAAGAAGAGCAACTAATTTCAAAGAAAAATTAATCACCAGATCTAATAATTGGGAAATGAATTGAACCAAGAAAGCATCAACTATCAAACCCTAATTTCTCATTTCAGCAAATGGTGCACCAAAAAGAACAAACATGTTATGATCTAACAACAAAGACAGAGAAATTAAGGACTTATTTTGCTGTCCATATTACATATGTAGATGATATAACATTAAGAAAAAAAATTTACACTTCTGATCTGCTAATAAGAGTGCCAATATTTTTGTTTCCAGGCTGGATATATATATTAATTCTCCTATCAGTTCAAAGTCTAAAAATCCCCCCAAAAAGCAGAAAAAAGGAAAAAAGAAAAAAAGGGACCTCAAGAAACTGCTTAGTTGTTTTGAAGAAACCCATTTTTCTTCAGAACAAAACAGCAGTTTCTCCCAAAGACATGTTCAGTAAGTCATCTTGTCCTTGTAAAGCAGCATCATCAAGAAGCCATTTCTCTAGCAAAGTCAGAGGCATTTGAGAATCAATATTTGGCTTGCTTTCACCTTGGAAGTTTAGTCCATTTTCATCTACAGTTGTTATCATAGACTGAGAAACATCAGAGTTTGGAGAGTTGAAGCTGAAGAGTGAATCAAAACCCTCCGGCGTGGCCGCGGCGCTAACTGTACCTTCACTGGGGCTCGAACCGGTGAAAACTGAAGAAGGGTTGTTGGAGGAGGTTTGAGTAGTTTCAGAGCCGGTTAACCGGGACGGTTTCGGTGACTTGTTCATCCAGTTCTCAAGCAATCTTGCTATGTTTTCAGCACTTGATGCATAGGTAGATATTGATTGTTGGGTTGGTGTAGTAGGTTTATCATAAAACTCTTGATTCATAGTTTTCAGAGGGTAATTTTTGCTTGGTTTGTCAAGAGATAAAGCCTCGTTTAGAGCTTGTTTAGCCATGTGAACATCTGTTTGAAGCCTTTTCTCCCACTGGCCCTTTGAGGTTGAATGAGATGAAGCTGATGTGTGGCCACCTTGGTTGTTTTCATCACAGCCTTGAAGCTTTTTGAGCTTCTTCTTCAAGTGAGTGTTCCAATAATTTTTTATGTCATTGTCTGTTCTCTGGGGCAGGTATGAAGCTATGGCTGCCCATCTGCACCGTAAAACAAAATTTGGCAAATAAGTTATATGTAATCAGCCTTTGACCTCTTTTAAAGGAAAAAAATTTGCCAATAACTATTAATTTTTTTTAGTTTTTGGGAAATTTTTATAACCAGATAATGCATACAACAAAAATTAATCTTGAGACTTCAAACACAAAAACCTCAATTTCTGGAAAGAATTAATAAACAACTCAAGAGATTAATCTATTATGCATATAATAATGAGATTTGTATCGAATATACTAGACAGATCTAACCCTAATCGGGGATGAAAAGCCATGAGATTTTGTGCATGATCGAGCCCATCATGTTCAGTTAAAAGTACCTGTTGCCAAGAAGAGCTTGGAGGTGGATGATCATCTTCTCCTCATGTTCCGTGAAGTTACCACGCTTGATGCCTGGCCGGAGATAGTTAGTCCATCTAAGCCTGCAGCTCTTACTGCATCTAAGCAAGCCTGAAAAAAAAAAAGCCAAAAAAATGGAGAAGCTTTTTGAGTAAGCAGAAATAGAAAAAGCTGATCCAAACATATGTTTTTCCATTGAAGAGTAGATGGTGCAAAAGTGCTTCTGCAGGATAATAAATAGGGCTTTAAAGACTGCAACTACCCAAACCAAACCCCCCCCCCCCCCAAAAAAAAATCCCAAAAAGAAAAACAAGATGAAATTTCTCACCAGTATTGGTGGGAACAGCTCTCCAATTTCCAGGTCCATGTTCTTGAATGTAAGACACCAAGATGATATCTTCTTCAGGAGTCCATGGCCCTTTCTTCACTCCAATTTTGTCACAGCAAGGTGGTCTACCCATATCACTTTTTCTATGATCTTCACACACAATACACACTAAAACTAGGTCTTCTATGTGTAAAACAAAGTATATACTATTATTATTCCGACAAAAAAAAAGTATATACTATTATTTCTCTCTCTATCTCTATCTATGAGCTAATGATGAACACTTCTTCTTGAGATTAGAAGAAATGGTGACGCAAAGCTATAGAACTATAGAAGGGGTGTTCTTGTCTATATATACATAGATAGAAGGGGACCATGCTATTACGCTGACCCCAAAAAGGAAAAAAAAAATGAAAGGAGTAAAAGGGTTATTATCCCCAGAGTCAAAATGCACAGCAAATGAGCATTTACTCGTTTGTTTAATTTGCAAAAAGTCAGCTCTGTGTGTGTAGTGTGTGTCTCTAACAATAGCTCTTTTTGATCGGCTTATTTCTGATGCCTCTCTCACAAAACCGCGTGGCATTCAATGTCAAATTTTTTTGTTGCAGTCGGGAAGTGCCCTTTTCACCATCTTCAGTAATAGTTAAATGTCTAACCGCTATTGGAGAAAAAAGGGAAGAAAAAAAAAAGTGAAAGTATTGCTGTGCTTGGTATATACTTAATATAGGATGTTTTTTAATTAAAAAAAGTATGATTTGTTTTGAATTTTATAATATGTTTGTGATAAGATATCTTATTTTTATAAAAATAAAATAAGTATATATTGTTTATATTTTATAAGATAAAAAAGTATGGTTTATTTTGAATTTTAATATGATGCATGGTGATAAGCTATACATCTTAAAAGAAGATCATTCTAAACACACTATAAATAAATTGATTTATGTGATTTCATGAATTTGTAATTAAATTTTTTTGTTTAATAATTAGAGAATATTTTCTTGCTACAAGGAAAATCTAACTAATGAATTACTAATTGACAAATTTCGAGTGCATAACATGTTCCTCATAAATTCGATTTCATTTACTGTACTTGCGACATCTTTTCTTGGTCGATGTAAACATCAAGGCCGTTTCGCATGCGATATCAGCAGCCCTCTATTCACACCAAGCGGAAACGAATTCTTCACCCCTAATAGTAGTAACTAGTATGGAAAATTTCCCTCCTTTTGGAAGAATTTACTAGTGTTTTCGAGTTACTAAGTAATTATATTTCAATATAAATTTAGGAGAAATTTGAGTCTACAAACTTCTATATGTATATTGTGATATCTATCTATGTATTTATACTCTATACTAAAACAAGGACATAATCTAAATAACTAAAGCTCTTTCTCGAAAATGAAAATATGCCATATTTTGCAACGTGTCTAATTTTGCAACAACTTACCACTTCTCAATTTATACAACAAGTTTTACTTGTATTTTTGAACAAATATTTTTAGATTTATAACAACGTCTGACATCTATTATTATCAATAAAAAAATATATAACTTGGTAATATTAAACTAATATTGATATTTGTGCATCGCATCAATTTGAAATATCAATACTAATTCATATATTATAATATATATTTAAGTTTTATTATTTTATGTCAATAATATTGTTTAAATGTAAGAAAATTAAGAAAATAATTACAGAAGTTTACCTACCTTCTTTAAAGGATTTGAAATATATAGCAGATTTTCCATTTTAATTTATGTTGAAATTATTAAGCTTATATATAAATCAGAGCAATATTTAGTATTCAATAATTTAAAATAGTGAATGAAAGAATCAAATTTTAGCCAAAAAAATAAACAAATAAATATTATTTTTAATAAAATAATAATATAAATGATTGCCAAGCTATTAATCGAAGTAAGATATTCAAAGTTAATTAAAATATCTATATAAATTAATAATATCAAATTTATATCCCATACAAAGAAGGAGTCACTTACTGGCATATTTAGTTTAAAACCCTAATGGATTGTGAAATACTAATTTTTTGCAATTAGCTGGACCATAAAAATATCAACTTTGGTTTGAAACTTGAAAGACGAACTAATGTCATAGATATGGTGGCCAATGAAAAGAACAGCAGAGGATTAAGATTAGTTTGAGAGAGAAAGACCTGGGACTTTGGTCAACATTCAATGTTACCCACAGTGGTACATATCATTACGACTGGGTCACTAATTAATTATAGTAATGAATCCCAATAAAGAATTTGCAAAAGCAAATTGTACTTCTCATTAAACGTTACTTAAAAAAAATCTATATATATAAATCATTTTATTAATTAATCTCACAGCATAATTATCGAATGAAGGAGATGGTGAACAATGTTAATTTTCGATTATTCGATGATAATTGATATAATCAATTTTAAATTTCAGCTAATTAAACTAGCTAAGCAAAAATCAAAGTAGAGAAAGAATACAAGAGAGAAAAATGGAGGACCTTTGGATTGTCCAGATGTTGATTTTGTGTAAACTTTTTATCAGCAAAGCTTCTGTAATAAAGAGAATCATAAGACCATTTTAACCTATTCAATACGAGAGTATTCATTTTAAGAACTTTTATGTTGCGTTTGCTTTGCCTATTTTCTAGTTTTATTCTTAAAAGAAAATGGAAATTATGATGTAAAACATGTTTGGTTGACTCTTTTTTTTCCCATTTTTGTAAAGGTGAGAAAATTTTTTGTTTTTCCTTTTTGGGTGTAAAATTGAGATTGCTAATTTTTTGTTTTTCCTTTTTGGGTGTAAAATTGAGATTGCTTTCTACAAAATCAGGAAACCTCTTTCAAAATGATGCTTTTTCTAACATACAACTTTTACACACACATACACAACCCAATTTTCTCCCACATACACACACGCCCACACAACGTTTATACACACCAAAAAAAAAAAAACTAAAAAAATACATATACAAATAATTTCCTTAGCTTTTATCTGCTAGGAAACAATTAGTGGAAATAATTTTTATTTTTCATCATTCAAACACTTAAAATAAAAACTATTTTCCAAAAATAAAATTAGAAAATATATCTCAAACCCAACCACAAGCTTATATCCTAGAGGAAAGAAACTTATGTATCTATATACGTAATACAGATCGAGTTACAATTGTATTTGATGTTCATTTTCGATATTGTATGATCAGAGAAATTAGTGTGAATTACAGAAAATAGAATTGATTTGTTACATTTTATTTTCTCAATAGAAATTAGAAAATGATCTGTTTGTATTTTTATCATTTAAATATTATAAAGTGATGCCTCTAAACTCTGAATCTTCAGATGAAATTATATGCTACGCTAGGTGATGTATATTTCACCTCCACCTCCAACATAACCTCCGCCTTTTATAGGATTCAAACCCAATTTATGTCTTAACAATTTAAGCTACTCACCAAATATTAGGACAAAACTTTTTAATAAGTTAATACATATTTGAGATGGAAAATTTTCCATCTCAACTAGAGACTGGATCAAAATTTGAGACGAGGATTTTTTGGATTAAAAATTTTCGTCTTAAATTCCATTTCAAATCCATTTTGAAACGAATTTTTTTAAGTTTGAAACAGAAATTTTTTATCTTAAATCCATTTTTTTTTTGTAGTGTCCTAATTCTGGCCAAATTAAAAAATCTACCCCTAGGATTTGTTCTTTCTTATAATCTATAAATAGAGCTTATTGTATTAGGTTTAGCGAGGCAGAGTGCAATATGAGAAAGAGGGTAAGAACTCTTTCTATCCCTCCGTAAATATAAATTTCATACAAAAACACATAAAATTATATGTCCATCACTTATTTTTCCCATTTTGATCTCGTTCACACACCCTTTGTTAAGTATAATAAATAAATATAATCAAATCCTTTTTACAAGCTTAAACTTTTAGATAAAGTAATAACTTTAAGATGGCATTACAGCCCATGTCATGAGTTCAAACTGTCATCTATTTAAAAAATATTAAATCAAGTCTCACTGCCACGGATTTAAAAAAAATATCAAATTATACACATACGAGCTCTAAACAAATCAAGTTACACATGAAGGGGCGTGTTAAATATAAATAAATATAACCAAATTTTTGCTATAAACTTAATTTTTTAAATGCGATGATAATTGTAATATAGTTAATTCTCAGCAACCCTTCCTCGAACAGTGTTTATCTTTACCATACATCTAAAGACCACGTCATACATTTGCGTTTGCTACCACACATGTTAACCCAGTAACGGACAATAAGGGCAAAAAAAGAAATACAAGTGCTTATTTGTTGGCCAAAATTAAAGACCAATTCTTTGCATGTATGCTAGAAGACAAAAATGCAGCCAATAATAAGTCGGCGAAGGCCTTTTGTTCAAATTTTTGATTTTGACACATGAAGTGTGACCTTGTGGTGGCATAACGTCTTGTCCATCTCAAGCCCGGAGATAGACTTCGGGGTTGTTTTAAAAGAGAGAAGAAGAAAATTATACGTCGTTCTTTAGGAGTTGTACATTTTTGCTTGGTCCCCCTAATGAATTAGTGAAAATGAAAGCTTAATAAAAGTTGGAAATTTTGGCCTAGGCCTAGCAATAACACCATTCAAGAGCTTTTTCTTATCTCCTTTCAATCAAATATCTCCTGTTGTAAATTAGGATCTTGAGCCTTCAAGGACTAAATGGAATAGTTAGGTAATAACTTGCTAATGACAAAGATTTTGAGTTAAAACATATATTCCGATAATTTAAATATTAGTTGATCTTTTTACTAACTTGATAGTGTATTGTCATGCTAATTAAAAATTTTATAGTCTTGAACTTAATATAATATGGTACACTATTTGACGGGTGTTTATGTAAACACTTAAACTTTAATAGATTGTTTATTATATTTATATACTCATGCATTTAACATGTTCTCTTACATGTACATAAGATTGGTTTTGAGTTTGGACATGGATATATATATATATATATATACATATATATATTTTAATGACTTTGAATGAGTGACAGTGTCTCTTTGAACTCGTAATTTAAGCTTCGATATTGTATGAAGTGGTTATTTTATTAAAAAATACCCTTTTCTTTTTATTTTTTTTTATTTATTTTTGAAAAGAACTATGATCTCGAAAGCATAAAGAAAGCATATATTCTAGAGAAGTTCTATAGCCAGAGAAATGAGAAAAGCAAACTAATCTCTACAACTGAAGATATACTTGAGCAAAATTATAGTTCATCAGTACCTTTAATTGCACGGTTGCAAAATGGCAAAAGAATGATACAAGCTCTTACACCATCGTTATTGGACTGTTCCAAAACCAAAACCCCCCCTAAAAGTCAAATAGTTTGATTTGGTCAATCATGCTGTTCCAAGATGAAGTCACTGGGTCAAAATACCATGCTTTGTTCAATTATCTAACGTTAGTTCATCCCAATTCCGAGGATATATATATATATATATATATATATATATATATATATATATATATATACACTACTAAGACCCGTTTGAATGGTGTTTCGAGAATGTACGTTTAGAGAAGCCACGTCAAATAAAGTATCGAAAATATATCTTTTGCAGAGTCACGTTGAACGAATTATCACGTCCCCAAAAGTTGGTTACGCAACTTTTGAAAAATATTGATTCTTGTTGGGATATGGCCTGTATTCTAAATTATTTTATTTTATTAAAAATATTATCGTATTTGAATTCTCTGTATTTTATAAATAGGAATTTTTTTTCTATTGTATTAGTGTAACGTAGAGATAATCTCGTTGAACGAATTATAATATTCCTAAAAGTTGGTGATGCAACTCCTGAAAGACATTGATTCTTGTATTTATTGCTCAAACTCAAACACAATTCCCTCTTCTATTTATCGAAAACACGAACTAACACAAAATTTCTTGAGATGAAACATGCAGTAAAATGCTTTTGAAGTCTCAAAATGATAAACCAAATATACCTATGTATAACAATATCTTGTCATATGCCTACTTATTTATATGTTGATGTAAAACGTACGAATTTTTTCGATATGAATGCTAATTATTATATATCAACACCATGATACAATTCAGCCTGCTCTAGCTAGCAACAAGATATAGAAAAGTGAAAGCTTTGTCTTTTGGACTCTTTTAATTAACTATTAGTTTGACTATTTGGTGCTTAGAGAAGCATATGATTTATTGAGCGGGAGCATTGGATGTGGACACGCAAAATTGTGATGGACATGCGTAAACCCTTGCGTCAATCAGCCACTATCCACGTACATACCTCGCATACGTCAACGTTCAATGTAGGATGAGTTTTGCAGTTCTTTCTTCTTATTATCATTGTTGTTATATAATTGTTTATATGATTTTTTTTGGGTGAAAGTGGTCCTTAGATATCCAAATAAGTTAAAATAATATCATACACTATAACTATGACTCAGTTTAATTTAATTGTCAGATTTCAACGGTTAAGATATAAAATTTTAGCAATGGAGTTTTGACAAGTATTGTTAAATAAAAATTGTTAATTATTTTAGAAGTTGAACTTTTAATTATTTGGAGGTAATATTAGACTTTTAAATGTGAAGTTGTATTTTTGAGAAAAAAGTAATTGATGCTTCTAGCTTTTTGGGTTTTTTTTTTTACCTCAATTTCTTTGTAAAAGTTCTTTAAGAATGAGTTAGACAAGTTAAATTCAATTTTTAAACTCATAGAAAGTATTTCTAGGTGTTTTGAAAACTATAAGAGTCTGAAAACTGGCGAAACAAACGCTAAAACATTCATGACCCAAAAAAGAGAAAAATTTTGAACATCTTGTCCTAGCATAAGAAAGAAAATTATCAACCAGCCAAAAGAAAAAAAAATAGTACTTCTCAACCTCTGGTCAAAATAGATTACGAAAATCTCTCGCGATTGGGATAGAATGGTTAAGTTACAATTTATTGTGTGATCAAATGTTTCAAACTTGAATCTAATTATCTATATATTTTATATCATAAATATATATTATTGAGTTTCTTAAAGCTCACTGACTTAGAGCATAAACTGAGTTGTAATACTAACAGCCTGTTCGGAAGTTGTAAATAATAAAAAATATGTGAAAGATATTTTTTTTGAGAAATTTATAAGATATAAAATAAGCAGAGCCAAACGGGCTCTACGTCATGGTTTTATTGTCTCCGAGTAGTGTAATATGGCCGTGCGCCTACATTTTTATAACTGCAATCCTCAGATTAATTGTCATTTTCTCTTGAAGAAAGCTAAGTAAGCTCGAAGGTGTGAACACGATCAAAGTCACACTATGATTAGCTCAGTGTAGGCAATATAAATTCATAGTTTCCGATTGTCTTCTTATCCACAAGATGTGAACAGCTGAAAGCAAAATCGATTAAAGGACTTTTGGATGCAACAAATAAATTTTGGCCTGCGCGTGCTTACTTTATATTCTGTCGGTAAATCAGTGACATACGGCAAGAAACAATGGATGGTGAAACCTGTTCCCAAGCGATAAGAGTTAATTATTTGTCCTGAGTTGTGTGTCATCAACTTAATTACTATTTAATATAGGGGACGTGTTATACATTTGAGGTTTGCCAGTTGATAGCCGAGCTCTGCCCAGTGTTCCAGCGTTAGGACTCTGTCAGCTGAATTTTCTTTGTTTTAAAAAAAAAAGAGAGAGAGAGAAAAAAAAAAGAAAAAGGGATGGTGATATTCCTACGTTTTTGCAAAATGAACTAATCATATGGAAGCTTCCGGAGCGTTGTTAGATAATACGCTATTTCCTAACAGCTATTTATCATATATTATACGTAAATTTAATTGATATGTCAAAATAATAATTTTTTTATTTCTAATTACTATATTTATTCTTAAAGTTGCTTGAGGCATTATTAGAGTTCTAGAACCCAACCAAATGGGGTGTTAAATGGTCTATTTTTCAAATAGTAAACATGTAGACTATCATTAAAGGAAAACATAAGTGCAATTGAAAAGGAAATTAGCTTCGCAATCCAACTAAATATTGAGATGAAAAAAAGACCGCTGGACGACTACAAAAATAAAGTACGCCATTAATGTTATATATAGTGGCAACTCTAATTAAGTTTATAAATATCTTGAATTCAAAACTTTTGATCAAAATGAATTGCTATCCTATAATTCGATTTAACTTTTGGAACCATCCATTTTACGAATTGTCGTGTTGCGATTTTACCTTTTTTCTTTTTTTTTTTTTGAATGTGGCTGATTTTATTTTTTTTCACGACAAGAGAAATTTAGTTGATAGAACTCGATTACCAGAATAACCGGAAGAGTCCGACTATCAACTGACAAACCTCAGGTGTACAACATATTCCCTATACTAAGCGCTAGTTAAATCAAGAACACCCACTATATATATTTTATCAAAATTGTATAAAATCTCATATTTGTCAAAATTTACTAACAACTCCCCTTTTAACGCCCGCTCCCAAATCAATCTCCTGTCATAAAACCACCATGTATAGAGTATTAACAACATTTTGAAATCATAAAAAAATTATACGATTTTAATAAAATACTAGAAGATAAATGCAACAAAAATGACATATAATTTTTGATCCGCTATTTCCTTCTATTCACATTATGAATGAGAGAACATGACCAGTCTTGATCCCATTACGCAAAAATCAGCTCCAAACATATCGAAGTCCTCGTAGAAGCTTAAAGTCATCATCTCATCTTAAAACTATAATGTAATGGAATCAAATCAATTAGCTGCATCTCCCGAAATAACTTTCCAACCCCACTACTCCATGAAAAGATCGATTACCGACGTCTAAAATTGTTTGTCTGTCAGATACCACAACCACCATTTAGGTCCACTCTATAGAACAATAAAGGTTGGTTTGGTATATTAGAATAATTTGAAAAGGGATGATCATTTTAATTTTTGATTCTTTTTCTTCACTATTAGAAAATTACTTTTTAGTGACTGCCATAATCGGTCGCTAAACCATGAAATCGGTCGATAAAAACAATTAGCGACCAACATTGGTGGTAGCTAAACCCTTGGTCGCTAAATTAAAAATAACAACTGATTCTAAATTGGTTGCTAATTAGCGACCGAACTCTCGGTCGGTAAAGACTTATTTTTGGTCACTAAATATCTTGTCCTAGCAAAATTAAAATTGGTCGCTAAATTAGTAACCGTTATTTGCTAATCGAAATATCGATTAGTAATTTACCGACCAAGAAGGCAGTCGGTAAAAGTACCGACTGAATAGGCGGTCCCTAAAATTACTGACCGCCTATTCGATCTATAAATTTACCGACCAAACAGACAGTCGGTAATTTTAGCAACCGCCTTTTCGGTTGGTAATTTCAACGTCCATAGTTTTAGAGACCGATTAGGAATGGGTCGCTAATTTTGGTAAACAATTGTAATACCTTATCCAGTTTATCTTACACATAAACTTGCTAACACTTTATATATATACACATATATCATGACAAATTTGTAATACAATAAACCAAATGCATTTAAACACATCTTGCAATTCAAATTTTCCCACATAAACCATACAATAATGTGCCACTTAAAAATTTTAAAACATACACGAAACAATATACCAAATTAAGTATTATTTTCATCCACGCATAACAAAGTATTCTGGTGACCAACATAACAAAGCATTTTGTTCATCAACATAACACAATCACTTTTTAGGAAGGGATGGATCCAAAGACGGCAATTGAGTTGTCAATCCCGCTAATTGCAACATCAATCTCATTTGTTCCATCATAGTAATGAGCACGTTTAAAGAAGCAAATCCACACAGGCTCTTCAGCAAAAATTGAACTGAAGTAGACGAACATAAACCCACACACTCACACATACACATATGTAGATCAAAATCCAGCCAAATTACAAGCATAAACTGACTTACACATATTCACGCGTACACATATGTATTACTAGTGAGCTCAAAGGCATATATTTTCATAAACAATCCCGCTAAATTACAAACATTAACACACGCATATGACATTTTAAATCTAAAGCATCTAACGAAATTGATAAAACCTATATAAATCAGCACAAGATTAAAAAAAAAAAAAAACCTAAGCAAAATAATCACATATTCTTTTAGAAGGAAACTGCAGATAAAAAAAAAATTGATAAAACAAATGCAACAAAAACGACATAGATGCAGATCAACCACATACAAATAACATAAAAAAAAAAAACATAAAAATGTTCAAGAAAAGCAACAGCTATGAAGAAAAAGAACTTATAGAAAGAGAGAGAGGAGAGGATATCATGAAGATGAGCTTTTTCTATATGAATGAATTAAAATTGAAATGAAACTAATGAAGATTATTTTTAAAGGGGGAGTTTCTCTGTGTGTGAGAAAGAGATTAAGAGAGAGAGAGAGAAATTTTAGGGCTTTTTGGGTTTTTTGACTTATAAATTTTTGTTTAAAATTTAAAAATTTTACATGTAAAATTTTTTATTTTTAAATTAAAACTAAGAATATATATTTACAATAGATAATAAGAGAATTTCTTAAAATTTACAAATTATATTTTAAACATTAATTGACTGATTATTTAATTTTTAATTAAAATTAATAATTTAATTATATTCCTAAAGATAAAAATAATAAACATAAAACAAATAAAAATTTATTGTATAAATTAGTAATAAAATAACTATTGTCATATAATTACTGACATAACACTCTCATAATACTCAAAAAACTATTTTTTAATAGTAACATTAAATTTACTTGAAACTCACAAATGAATATTTTTTCAAAAAAATTAATTAATTAGAAATTAAATGTCTAATACTAATAATATATACATAATAGATATTAATTGATGGGAAATTATGTTTTTCTCTCACAAACATGTATCATATCATATTTTTAGAAACTCGGACATTATGCCCAAAGTAATTAGCTTAATAATAAAATGTAATGTTAAATAGAGAATAGTTTATGTTCAGTGGAGTAATGGTTGGTCTAGATTTTTTTTTTCTTTTAGGTGAAAAAAGTACTGGAAAACTTATATATTTTATTGTTGAAAAAAATTGAAATTAAACTATTTTTAAAATTTATTTAAGTGCTTATTATAAAAAGTATAAAAAGAAAATCAATCCAAATAAGTCATGAGATAAACTCATATTAATTATGCTCTCATAGTAACATGACAGATAAATATTATCATTTATATGCATATAATATTATCACAATCATTCATTAAATTCAAATCTAAAAAAATTAATCAATTAAAATAAAATTAAGCCAAATATTGTTTTAAAGATATACTCTCTTCACCAACCTTTAAAAACACTTTTTAGGAGCTGATAGAAGACATTGTTCTAAAGAATTAAGGGAAATGATCAGATAGCAATTTGCTGTGAATAAAAAGGAAATAAAAAATTAGATATTAAAGGTAAAAATTAAAAATTTAAAAAATTAAAGATTAAAAAAAATTATATAGACCAAACAAGAATATGATCTAAAATATTTGCATTTTCTTAAACTAGGTTTTCCTTTACCTTTTTTTTTTAATTTCAAATTAGCGACCGATTTTCAAATCTATCACTAAATTTGGCAACTGATTAAAATTTGGTCAATAGATTAGCGACCAACTACTTTTCAGTCGCTGAATTAGCGACTGACTCAATTTTGGTCTATAAATTTATCGACCGTTCGGAAAAAGAATCGGTCCCTAAATTTTAGCGACTGAAAATGATGTGGTCGCTAATTTAGTGACTGAAACTAAATGGGTCGCTAAATTAGCGACGGAATGTAAATCGGTCACTAAATTTTCCGACCGATATTTAATCAATCGCTAAATTTACTGACTCATAGTTAATCGGTTGCTAAATTTACTAACCGAAAGTTAATCGCCGCTAAATTTAGCGACCGATTAAATATCAGTGGCTAAAAAGGGTCAAAAATTATATTTAGCCACCAAAATTTTTTTGGTCGCTAAATCTATAAATCAGCGACTAATATCAAGTGGTTGCTAATTTTCAGTCGCTAAAAGACAGTTTTCTTGTAATATGTTTGGTGTAATTAATTAGAGTTAGAAAATCCATTTCTATGAAATAGTCTTTTCGAAAAAAAGAAAGAGTTAAAAAACTCATTCCTTATCTCAACTCTAACTAAAGGTAGAATATGAAAAATAAAGTTAAAGATCATAAAAGTAACTTATCTCTCATTTATCATTTGTGCTAAACACAGATGGCTCGATGTCTGTAATTTTATTTTATATTTTCTGGGAAGAAAATTTATTTCAATGATTTAAACTTCCAATTACCTTGAAATTTACACGAAGACAGTTCGACCAAAAACTGCTTTAACGGGAGGTAATAATCATATAGAGCTATTTTTGCCCTTTGACCCGATGGGAAAAGCACACGGTATGTTATAATATATTTTTATCTAATAAGGAAAAATTAAAACTTTAAAGTTCACTAGATCACATCTTAGGTTGCTTTCTTTTATATTAATTGATTTATAATGTGTTTGGTTAAATTGTGTGAAACTAAACTGTGAGATTTTAGCTATTAAAATATAGAGTTTTCTATAATAGAACTTTGAGTAAAAATATTGTTAAATAGAGGTCATTGATTGTTTAATCTTGTATTTTAAAAGTTAAGTTTTTAGTCATTTTGAGAGTAATACTTAACTTTCAAAAATATGGATTAGTATTATTGAGGAAAAATTAGAGAAAAATAATTTCTAACATGGTGTAAAAACATTTCTTCAAAAGACTTTTTCCAAAACCTCCAATTTACAGGTTTTGGTTTTTCGGCATTTTTTAACTTCGGCTTTTATGCAAAATCTTTTTCAATAGTGGACCAAATAGATCAATTTTAAGTTTTGAACTTATAAAAAATACTTTTTGAATGTCTAGAAATTTAAAATTGAGCCAAATAAATTCTTAGTCATTTTGTATCTATTCATGTAGTGATCCACCATGTGGCGTAGTATATCGGTCATAGTCGTATCTTCAGTAGTTTCTAGTCACACATGTATTATAATGTATTCATGTCCTACGTAAAGAAATTTAAAAAAATAAATAAAGTTTATCACATAAATTTTTGAGGTATTTCTTTTGTTACTAAAAAATAATTTTAAAATAAAATTTCAAAATTCTTAACAGAGTGGAGTTAGTTTACGGAGTGCTCTTTCTCTCTTTTTGTGTTTTTGGTCAGATATGGAGTGCTTTTATGAAAGGTTGAATTGCGTCACTTGAACATTGTTTTTACACCTCTAAAGTAATTAAAGCTCTTAGAAATCTCAAAACTGTTTCATTCTTCTCTTAAGATCACCTTTGGCCAAAAAAACCCAAGAAAGAAAAAAGAAGGAAAAAAAAAGAACCCTACTCCTGACCCAACTCTCGAGTCTTATAAGATTTAAATTTAAATCGCTGTTATTAAAAGAAATAATTTTTTCACTACTTATGTTGCTCCCTAATATCTCTTAACATCTTTCTTTTTGTTATACTTTTCGGTATGTATTTATTATCTACTCTAAGTGCATCACCAATACAATGAGTACACTAATGAAGCGTGAGTTGTCGAAAGCTAAAAGAAAATGCACTATATTTGTCAACATTAGGATTATCCCTTTATCACCAAATTAATTATGTTTTGTCCTTATCATTGGTAGTAATCTATATCGCTCAATTCTGTGCTACTTTCAGCTATTCATACTTAGAAAATATTTAATGTGCTAATGCTCGAAAAATACGACACCTGATATTGCTAAAACATGAAACTCGACTTATAATGGCAACTAGTTATATATGGGTCAAATTCCGTTATTCTTTCTCTCTTTTTCAGTATGCAAATTAAATGCATATATTATTTAATGTCAAAAAGTATTTTATGCTTTAAACTAAGGCAATCACTTAGCATAGTATCAAAACCATGTCATGAATTTGAGTTTCACCATCAAATTGCTAAAAGAATCATTGATGATCAAGTCAAAAACTAATCATTCAATAAGAAAAGAGCTCAGGACCTTATATGGAGAATTTGGAAATGAGGAATTTTCGGTATCCAAGAAGTGTATATCCTAACACCCCCTCTCACCCATGACTTTCAACAATAACCAAAAATCAAGAATCAAAGCTCCCATAAGCTAAACAGCTTGGGATGAGTCACATTATACGGACAACGTGAAAAATTGGCCAATAACCAAGAATCAAAAACTAAACCAAAGCTTACATGAGCTAAATGGCCAAAGATAAATTACACGTGGAAGACATGAGAAATTTGATCAATACCCAACTTTAGTACCATATTAAAAATCACTAAGAATCCATCTAAAAAGCTAATTGGTCAATAATATGAATAATTTAAGACCTGATATGGTAAATTTGGAGTTAGGAATTTTTTTACGTGAGAGGAGTATTCTATATTTCAACAAAAACACTAAAATACATATAAGGCTCATAAACAATCAATCTTTTTCTTTTTGCAACAAAAGAAATTTAGTTGGAGGAGCCCGATAACTGATACACCCAACAGAGCCCAACCATCAACTGACAAACATTGGGTGCACAGTATGTTCCTTATACTGTATAATAGTTAAGTTAAGGATACTCACTTAGGATAGTGAATTAAATTCGAACTTGAGTCATAAACTATGTCTATCTCTATCTCTTATCGCTAAGGCATTCCTGAACGACATGATCAATCTTATACGCGAGAGGATATTTCAAACATAATAAATAAATATAATAAATCGCTTTCTATTAGTTAAAACTTTAAATTTGAAAAATTAAAGAGGATGATATCTAGTACTTCTCATAATGTAGGGAGTGAAGGGAGAAGTGAAACGACCTTTTTCTCAATAAAATCATCTTTGATGGACTGCTATCTTGTCAACATATATAACCACTGCTACATAATGAAACTACATTCCATCCGAAAGAGATGTGAAACTAAAAACACACAAGGCTTTTGGGCTTTTCCCATACAACGTACATATCCTAGGCGCCAAATGGTGGTCCCCCATGCGGCCCCACACCTCCGACTTCGCCCCTGGCAGATCTTAACAGACATCTACACGTGTGCGGCCAAGGATGTCGCACGTGTTGACCCACATTTAATTTCGGTTCAACACGTAATACAAGCAAGCATCTCATGGGCGGGAAGGCAGCTAACCATCCTTTGTTAATGGAGCCCACAACTAAAAAGTTATTTTTTATCCGGTTTTAATGGGCCTGGGCCCACCAGGCCCTCGTTTGTCAACATTGTGACGCAAAAGCGAATTTAAAGCAGGCCTTGTTTTTTAGTTACTGGGCAGCACCGTTAAGTGCCACCTGTCAACGTTTTATACGATTGATGCGTTTTTTTGAATTTTTAGAAATAAATAATTAAATTTATCTGATACAGAGAATTAGCCGTTTGTATAAGCATCCAACATCACGTGGATGGTCGCCGCGTGTAATCTGAAGGTGGGTCCCACTTTGCACACCAAATGCTTCAATTTGGTCTGAAATGTTAAAGTCTGAGGTGTTGACTTTTAGACTATGACGAGGTGAGGTATTTATTGTCACCACTCTCGTGAGTCAACCTATGCGTCCCCGTTCACGCGAGGTAATGTTCAAACATCATTATCTTTGGATGCACAACACCGATAAAGATGATGTATTGCTGACTTGTCATGATTAAAATTTTATGCTAAGTAAAAGACGAATCTTAGTACTTCAATTGATTCAGATTAAAAAGTATTATTATAATATAAAATTTAAAATATTAATTAATATGAATCCATTCTAATTCAATCCAAGTATTTTCGAGTTTGATAAACATTCGACCTAAAAGAGATTGTTGGATTATTGGGACTCAAGGTCCCCCACATATGTCTCTTATTTCGTCAGCGTCAAGTTGAAAACTTTGAAATATGTTCTAGTTGATTAAAAGATTTAGTTCAAGCAAAATGTTTTATCATGATCTGGGTGAGATTTTAATTTTTTAATTATTATCAGATAGTTGAATTGAGAGTCTGAAGCCATACAAATTTTATTATTTCCTCCAAAAATTTATAAATACCAAGCCATAACATCAACCAAATACATCGTTCTAATAATAAGCCTCACTACATATTCAGTTATCCATTGGCAAGCATAGCGATTTCACTACTGATTTAACGATCGAAGTTCTTTTAATTATTACCAAACCGATCTTCTCCTAATCGACCCAATTCGCTTTCTGTTCATGTTGTAGGTTGTCAAGTCTAAGCTTTCAAGTCTAAGTCGTAAGACTTGTACTGATAATCTTTATTCATCATTACCATTAACATAAATCCAATCAATATCATTTTGTTATGAGGGAATTTCTCATCATAAAAACGAAAAGATCTGTCTCGGTGGACTCTTGTCTAGTGGGTTCTTTTACTTAAAGAGTGTTTCCACAACCAATGAGAGATCACCACTTCAATAATCCAATTAAATGGAGATATTAAATACAAATAAAATCACACTATCATTATTGTGGGTCTGTTTTCCCTTACCAGCCTCTCGATAAACTTTTGTATAATAATAGAACTGTGTGGACCTTGGTTTTATTTGGTCCACAAAAAATATGCCACGTAATCTTGAATACGCCAATATATTCACAACTCTAAAATTGATTTGAGTTATATTTCCATGGCAGAGCATTGTGTATATTTTAGAAACATATGTAGTTATTATATGCAAGCGTCATAAATTCGAGGATGCCATTTTTGCACATTATTTCCGCAGTTGGATAACTTATAATAAAAATAATACACCTCTGACGGGTCTTGTCCGGTCTGTATAAGAATGGCTGCTTCAAGATAAGCTCAGATAAAATGCCATTGGGGATGAGCGTAATATTTCACAGCGGTTTGAACGAGAATATTTAAGTGTAACAAATGAATTGTGTGGATATAATTAATAATTTTTTTATAATTTCAATCAAATTATTTCATTACCATAAAAACATTTACGAAGACAAAAGACTGGAAAACAAAGAGTACTAAGGCATAAACCAATCATACAAAGATAAAATGTTTAACCTCCTAAGATTTAGAAGACAAAATTACAAAAATATAAAGATTGATAAAGGTGCTAGTAGACTTTCAAAAAGAAGGAAGGTTAGGAGGTATGTGTTGATCCTTAAGAAAATTGTGATCATTGTATTCAAACACGTCTTCACATCACCTCTCAATCCAACAGTATCTTTTTGTAAATTAAATCTCCCTTCTCAGTATTTACGATCTCATTTTTCTTTAAAATCTGATGGATCTAGGATGAATTAGCTTACGGGAAGCCCTACGAGTAGACCTACTAGTATGACCATGGGAAACGACACTTAAAACTCATTTCTTTTGACTTCAGTAGAAGTAACTTTGCGTGACGGCACCATTGCCAAGGATTGGTGTTGAAATTTTTGTTTTATAACTATGTTAGTTTGTACGAGAGTCGCATTTTGATTCCGAGATTGAGAAGACGGCGAAGATCTTGAAAAAAATATGCAAAGTTCTGGAAACAACTTCATAAACAAGCCAAAACATTACAAGTTTCGTCTGAATCATCCGGTAAGTCCGAAAAGAAGAGGAGATGACCGAAAACAATAGAACTTTGCGTGAATTAGCCATTATTCCTTTGAATCAACTGCACCTTTGCATCACTTATTTGGAGCTTAATGTCAATTTCGAGTTAAAATCGAGATTAATTCGTCTTTTGCCCACTTTCCATGGGTTGGAGAATGAAAATCCCCATAAACATCTCAAGGAGTTCCATATAGTTTATTCAACTATGAGATCCAATGGTGTAATGAAAGACCAAATCAAATTAAGAGTGTTTCTTTTTTCCTTGGCTGGTGGGGCAAAAGAATCGTTGTTCTGCCTTCTATCCTGTTCTATCACCACATGGGGAGAGATGACAAGAGCTTTCTTGATAAATTCTTTCTAGCCTCTAGAGCCGCGATAATAAGGAAAGAAATTTGGGCTATTGAGCAAAGGAATTCGAAGTTACTATATGATTAGTGGAGAGATTTAAGGGACTTTGTGCAAGTTACCCCTAGCATGGGATTTCTGAACAATCTCTTATCGAATACTTTTATGAAGTACTACTTTCAATTGAGAGAAAGATGATGGATGCTGCAAGTGGAGGTGTCATTTTCAACAAAACACGTCAACTAGCTAGAGATTTGATCTCCATCATGGCTGCAAATTCTCACCAATTTGGGAATAGATAAGAGCCTTAGCAAAGTGTTAATGAGGAAGTGTTTCTTCTCTTCATTCAAAGTTAACTCAACTAACTTCTCTTGTTCAAATTTTGGTTGTAGGTGGTAGTGTTCCTACACCTAAATTTTGTGGAATTTGCACTATGGTAGGACACTTAACTAATATGTGTCTCATAATCTAAGAAGAGAATACACAACATCTTAATGCCATTGGAGGGTTTCTTGGTCCACTACATGGGGAATATGACCATATTCGCATACTTACAATCCAGGTTGGAGGGATTACTTAAACTTGAGCTATGAAGCAAGGCTACAAATTTTTAATCCACCAAATACACAACACTTTCAGCCACAACTAGCCCATCACCGTAACCCACACCTTCAAATTTAGGTACTTCTCTTAAGGATATAGAGAAATCTCTTACTATTAGCACTCAACAATTTCAATAGGAAATTAGGGTAAGTATAAAGAATTTGGAGACCCAAATGAACCAATTGGCAACATCTGTGGGTAAGTTAGAGTCCTGTGATAAATTACCTTCTTAAACAGTTTCTAATCCAAAGGAGAATGCATGTACAATCACTTTACAAAGTGAAAAAGAGGCTCTGGGCAACCACTGTCAGGCTAGGCGTAAGCACGCAGAGTTGACAACACATGAAAAGAGAAAGAAAATGAAAAAGAAGGCAAAGAACATGATGAAAAAGGTGTGGATAGCAACAAATTAGAGCCTAAAAATGGTATGGAGTTGGTGGTTAAGTCTCCTTTCCCTAAAAGATTCACAAAGTCCAAAGAAAGAAAGAAGAGAAGGAGATCTTTGAGATTTTTCACCAAATTGAGGTAAATATTCTATTATTTGATGTGATTAAGTGACTACCTCGCTATGCAAAATTTCTTAAAGAGTTGTGCATGAATAAAAAGAAACTTGCTGCTAATGAGAAGATGAGTGTAGTGGAGAATGTCTCCACTATGCTTAAAAAGGATTTGCCTCCGAAATGCAAAGACCAATGTATGTTTGCTATTTCTTGTCAAATAGGCTTTCTAGGTATTAAGAAAGCTATGTGTCATTAAAGAGTTATGCTTTCAATCCGGGACCCTTGAAAGTAGGACTTTTGAAAGAAATATGAGTTGTTATTCAATTAGCTGATAGGTCTTTGGTTTATCTTGAATGTGTCCTAGAAGATGCTTTAGTGCAAGTAGATGATTTGGTCTTTCTTATTGATTTTTATGTACTTGATATGGAGGAAGTTTCGTCTTCCAAGTTTTGTGAAATCTTGCTAAGAAGACCATTCCTTAGTATCGCTCGGACTAAAATTGATGTACACGAAGGTATTCTCACTATGGAGTTTGATGGAGACATTGTTAAATTTGATGTTTATAATGACACAAAAAATCTTAGTGAGGTGTCTTGTGTTTTTGCTTTAGAAACGGTTGATAATAATAAGCTAAGTGTTATCTCTTGTGAAAACCCTACTCTTGAAAAGTCAAAAGAATTTAAGAAGACTTTTGTAGGTAGCACTAACTTGCAAGAACCAATTGCCATATGGCGGAATGAAAAAAAGTGAATGGGAGAAATTGAAAGCGATCGAATCCATCTATGGCAGATAAGAGAGGTGCACATACAAGTTATAACCCTAAAAGTTGGAGAAGAGGAAAAACAATACTCATGAAAAGACAAAAATTTGGAAGGAAAAGAAAAAGAGCTAGCATGAAAAAATTATTGATGAAAAATAATTTTCAGTTGAACAAAAAGTTTTATATCTTCACTCTTATTTTAAATTGTTTCCCGATGATCCACGGACTAGATGAGTAGGCCTTTTTGTTATTATTAAATTATTTTCTTGTGGTACGGTGCAGTTGAAGTGAAAGGCTTGAGCAATGATAAAGTCATCAAAGTTAATAGATATCATTTGAAGCCCCTACGTGAGAGAATTGAGCCGAAGAAACCTTCAGATAAAGTTTAGATGAATTAGCTACGTTGAGCCAACAACGTTAAACAAATGCGCTGGTGAGAGGCAACCCACAGAGTTAGACATTTTAGTTTTGAGTTTTCTAATGTTTTCTAGCTAGTTTCTAATTTTTACAAACCTTTTCCAATCTTTTAGAAATTTCTCTATTATTTTTTTTCATCTTCTTCCTTAGAAACCTTAACTTTGGTTTTAATGTGTTATATAAGAGTTTTGATGTTTATAGGTAAGAGTTGTTTTGGAATTTTAGTGAGTTTTTTAGCTAAATTCTAAAAAAGTGGCACATTGGGGGCTTAAGTGCAAACACATAGGAACATAAGACTTTATTTTTAATAAGGCTTTATGTTAAAAACGCTAACCTTAGTTTTATGTCAAATTTGTCCCTTTCTTCTACTCCAAAGAAGCCCACCACTAAGTCTTCTATCACCACCACTTTCTTCCACTATAACCACTACTCAAAATACCAAAATCACCCAAGATTTTCCAAACCCGCTTCACAAAAACACATGGGGAAGAAAAAGCAAGCCAAGAAAACACCATACCATCCACCAATAGCCAAGGAACAAGGTGAAAATTTGATCCATCACCCCCTAGCCACCTCCGCAGGCGCCACCACCATCTACACGCCGGCCAAATACTTCCCAAGGCCAAAACCCTCCCTTCTCATCTCAAAACACCTTCCCAACCACCCTAGAAACCATACCTGACCCTCTATCCTAAACCCTAGCTCACCCGCAACCCATGGTGGAATGACAACCACTAGTGGCTGACTAAAGGCGGCGATGTGCGGCGATGTGCGGCTCGGACTCTCCACAATCCTCCAAAGTCTCCCCAATTCACTCCTTCACATGGTAGGTCTTGGACTCAAGGTACCCAACCTCGCATGCTCCAGATTCTGATTTTTGTGAAGTATTCTACTTTGTTTTTCAGATTTGGTCCTACAAAAGAGGTATCTCGCAACCCCTCACATTCTTGAAAATTTCTACATATTGAGATTTTGTAACTTTTTGTGTTTCAAGAATGTGATTGATGGATTTTGTGGCAATTTTGGTTTCATTTCTTACTTGGGGATTGTATATTATGATCACTATGAATTTTGTTGGAAGTTTTATGCAAGAATTAGGCATGTTTATCATGAAAAATACATTTTTAACACCCCAGACAGATTTATTTTCAAAGATTTGGGTGTTATTTTGGCCTATAAATCTTTGAGGTTAGATCAAAAAAATCTTTGATGCATACTGCATAGCTTCTGAACAATTTTTGAGATGAGAATCAATTTGATTCATGATTGGATTTAACCCGAAATGGGAGGAAGGTATGTTCTTTATTTATGCAATTCAAAGCTTAAAAAATTAATGAATCTCGTTGAGTACCATGGCCCCACTCGGATGAATGATAACCAATTCCACCCCCTCTCGCACATCTCTTAAAGGAAGTCTTCTTGCTTTTTTTCTTTTTCTTAACTTTGTTTTATCTTTCTTTTATTTTGTTGTTTTCTTTTCTTTATACATTGAGGCTAATGTGCATGATAATTGTGGGGGAGGAATGCTTCGTTTGAGTCCTTTATTTTGAGTCTTTTTGACACTCTAATATGTTTTGTAATATAGTGTATTGAATCTTGTGAATATATGTATTATATTGTCCGAGTCTTTTTGAGTCTTCATGAATGGAAAAAGAAAAACAAAGAGAAAATCTAGAAAAATAACAAAAAAATTTTGGTTAAATGTTTTGTAAAAATATTTCTTTTAGAGTCCTTAATGTCTTTAGTGTCATGTTTCTTTGAGTTTCTAAGAGTCAAATTAGTAAGTCTTTGAAAGCTCTTTTATCAAATCACTTTTCTTTCTACTCAACTTTCTTCTTTGTGAACTTGGCATCTCTTTCGGAAAAAGTCTAATCTCCTTGCTCGGGAAACTTGTTTTGGTTAAAATTGTAAGTTGGTACATCCATCAAATCCATCTCTATTGTATTTAGTTCCTAATAGTTACTTTGAATATGTAGTGATTGAACCTTGCTTAATCTTAACTTAGGCTAAAATTTTGCATGCCCTTAAATTGAAAGCCAATGCTTAGCATAAGTTTGATTAATACTTGCCTTGATTTATTTTTTGGGGTAAAATTGTGAAAAAGTCTGTACCTAAGAAAGTTATGTCAGAGTTGATGTCATTCCTGCAAAAGTGCTGGAAGCTAAATTGTGAAAGGAAAAAGGTGAATGAATGAAATTAAGTTAAATTAAATAAAAACCTTCTTAATCCACTGGCTCTCAAAAAAAAAGAAAAAAGAAAAAGGGATCATGAGTAAAGCTAATAGCCGCCTAGAATTGTGACCAACTAAGCAACTGAGGGCATTCATCATAAATGTTTGTCATCATGTAAAAAGGTTGAGTGACATTCTAGGAAAATTATGAAAGTTATGTATGGAAAGTGAATAAAAGCAGTTAAAGTAATTCGGCCTTTCGACAGCTGGGCCTAGGCACAAAATTGTTTTTTTGAGGAAAATTGCACATCGAGGCAATGCTTTTGATTTTTTTTCTTTGCATTGGCATAATCATACTTGCCTAAAATGTTTTGTGTGTGCTTTAACTAGCGCAAGATTCATTTCTATTGTGTTTGGGTGCTATTGGGTTAGCTCATACATGTGGTTGTACTTGTTTTGTCTTGCTAGAAATTGGCTTACCTTTGTTTTCCTTCTCGTGTTTCTTTGAGTTGTGGTGGAAAGACTTTTGAAGGTTTATATGCCTATGTTTGCTTTGTGAAGAGGTTCGATTGTCTTGAAACTTGATGGAAATTTTTTGGTGGGGTTCTTTGTGGTAAAACCTAACTATGGTCATATTTCCTTGCTGAAAAATGATTATTTTGGGGGAATTCTTTTGTTGAAAAGTTGGGTTTTTGGAAATTTTTTGTTGAGTCAAGCCTTCTTGTTTGAAGTGGTGCAAAAGTTTTTACAGTTGAAGGCTTTCTTTTGTTGAAAAGTTGAAGTTATGACAGTAAAAGAAAGTGGCTTGGTTTGTGTATTTGGGAATTATTTTGGAATGCTTGTTTGATGTAACATACTTGAGCTAGTTTTTTATTGAATAGCTTGCATCAAGAATGAGGTTTTGAATGGATTTATAGTCGTGTTAAATGATGACATAAGTTGAAGGATTGTTGATTGTTGAAGTCTCTAGTTAATTGAAGTTGAATTGTGAAGTAGAATATTAATGTTGTATGTTTTGAATATGTTTGACAATGTGTGCTTTGTGAAACGAGCTACTAATTTTGAAAAGAAAAAGTAGGAACATTGATTTTATGCTTGTTAGAGGTTGCTTGGTTTCATGAATAGGCTTGTTCCTGATTTGAAAAGCTAGCGATTGATCTTTGTAAAACAACACTTTTTTTCAATCCTGTATGTGTACTCTATTTTCTTAAGTATTTTCATGCTTGAGGGAAAGCATGACCTAAGTGTGGGAGAATTTGATAAGTCTGAAATAAGCCTTTAATTCATAATTATTTGCGCTTAATTATGGACTTGGATTCTTCTTAATTGGTTTTTTTTTATATATTTTTGCATGTTTATGCTTGGAAAAAAGAGTTAGAAGCATTATATATGAATTCAAAGGATTTTTGGACGTGTTTGTAGCTGATAAAATTGATTATGCCACCTTGGAAAAATATCATGCAAAGTCTATGCGGGATTGACTGAGCTTTGACCAGGGGCCTGGAGATATTTTTGTAGCACTTTTGGAAAATAATTGCATTGAAAACTCGTCATATTTTAGAAAAGAATGAGATTCATTCTAGAAGACTTTTATTTCATTAAGAATTGTAATTAAGAATTTTTACCTTTTATTTTCCTTAGATTTAAAGAGTTTCCTTATCTAGTAAGAACTCTAGTTAGAAATTTCTCTCTTATATTTTCCTACGTACGATTCATAGAGTTATCTAGACTTTTATTTACTAAATATTTTTTTCCAATAAGTCTTCTTTTAGTTGCCTACTCCATGTCTATGAAGTTCTAAACTTCTTTCTAGTAAAGGGTTAATCCAGATTTTGGTTCTACAAAATTCCATGAGATTTAACTAATTTTATTCTTTTACTCTTATTTTAATATTTGTGTATTTATTGTTTTAAGAATTGATATTGTTTTGTGATTGTTTAATTTGCCAAAAATTATTCAATTGCATGATAATAGACAGCCACATAGATTAATTTAATTAATCCAAGAATAGTAGTAACTATATCTCCTGTATAAACACATAATCTAATTGAGCGATTATCGCGAGATAATCAATTTTTAGAATCAAGTCCTTCTAGAACGTAGCGCCGCCATTAGATAGACCTTGCGAGCATCTCCAGAGGTTAGACTGTCTAACAAGTAAGGTGATAGTGGGAAAAATCACAGGGAGTTTAAACTGTTATCAAAATTGAAAGGAAAGATAAGATTGTTAAATCGTGCAGGCAACCATAATTGATTTATCAAAATAGGTGAAAATTATCTTTGTATCTAATATCAGGTTTGTTGACCAAAACTAATATTAAACCTGAGGCCAGGTTTAGTTTCTATTGATTTCTCATTTAATATTAATTTTCCAGCATTTGTTTAGGTCTAGATCTCTTCCATAGGTTTGATTTATTGTAATTTACATTTTTTTAATTTTCTACCCAACTGCGTGCCATGCTTAGTGGTCTAATATGCTGGACAACTTTTTGATAATTTGATTTTTAGTGCTAAAAACTCCCATTTTTTATTGCAGTTGATTTGATTAATTTATTTAGCATAATTAGCATATCCTAAATCTCCAATCCCTATGGACTCGACCTTTTCTCACCACGTACTCCAATTAAATTTACGAGGTAAGAAATTAGAATTTATTTTTTGTGGTTTCGACATCCATCAAATTTTGGGTGCTATTTGTGTAACTTATACGTGTGATAGTAATTGTTTTGTATTGCTAAAAGCTGGCTTACCCTTGTTTTCTCTGGAGCCAAAATTTGATGGGCATTGAAACCACCAAAAATAAAATTCTAATTTCTTACTTTGTAAATTTAATTTGAATACGTAGTGAGAAAAGGGTCGAATCCACAGGGATTAGAAGATTTAGGATATACTAATCATGCCAAGTAGATTAATTAAATAAGCTGCAATAAAAAAAAAGGGTGTTTAATGCAAAAAATAAAAATAACCAAGACTATCCAGCACACTGAACTACTAAGCGTGGGCATTTAACTAGGCAAAAATAGAAAAATTTAAATAATAATAAAAATTAACCTAATTATGCAATCTAACTCACATAAAGGCTGGTAAATCAATATTAAACGAGAAATCAATGGAAATTAAAGTAGCCTTGGGTTTAATCGCAATTTTAATCAACAAATCCGATCTTAGATGCAAAGATAACTTCCAACTATTTTGATAAATCAATTATGGTCGTCAGCACAGCCTAACAATCTCATATGTCCTTATAATGTTGATAACGGTTTAAACCTCTATGATTTTTCCCTACTATCGCCTTACCTATTAGATAGTCTAACCCTTAGAGATACCTACAGGGTCTATCTAAAGGTAGCACTATATTCTAAAAGTCGATTCTCTTACGACAATCACTTAGTTAGATTATGTGTTTACACATGAGACCTAGTTACCACTATTCTTAGATTAATTTAATTAATCTATTTGGCTACCTATCATCAAGTAATTGAATAATTGAGCGCTAATTAAACAATCACAAGATAATATTAACCTTTAAATAGTAAACACACAAATCCAAAATAATAGTGAAAGGATAGAATCAATTAGATATCACAGAATTGAAAAATCAAAATCTGAATTAACCCTTGGCTACAAAGAAATTTAGAACTTCATAGACTTGGAGTAGGCGCCTAAGAGAAGACCTGCTGGAAAAAATATTTTATGAATAAAAGTCTAGATAATTCTATGGATCGTACACAAAAAATATAAAGGAGAAATTCTTAACTAGAGTCCTTATTGAATAATGAAACTATTTTAGAGCTAAGTTAAATAAAAAGTAAAAATCCTTAATTAAAATTTTTAAAGAAATAAAAGTCTTCTAGAATTAATCTCATTCCTTTCCAAAATATAGCAAGTATTCAATGCAAATCCTTTCCAAACGTGCTGTAAAAAATCTCTAGTCTTGGTCATAGTTTGGTCAATCCCGCATAGAAATTGCACGGTATTTTCCAAGGCGACAGAGTCAACTTTATCAGCTACAAACACATCCAAAAAACCTTTGAATCCATATATAATATATCTGCCTCCTTTTACCTCCTTTTTCCAAGCATAATCATGTAAAAGCACATAAAAACACCAATTAAGGAGCATTCAATTCCGTAATTAAGCACAATTAGTTACAAATTAAAGGCTTATTTCGGACTTATCAAATTCCCCTATACTTAAACCATGCTCGCCCTCAAGCATGAAAAGCTGAGGCTTCATGAGTCTCCCCTGTAGGTTCATGGCCCTGGCGAGCTCCCTGCATAACGAAAATAAACCTATCTCCGTCCTTTCAGACAAGATTCATAGCTTGCAAACATGGTAGATCAAGATATGCAATGTCAAAGGCTTTAGTGAGAGCAGTAGAGTGTGACTTAAAGCGAAGCTGCATATGGGCAATATGAGTAATAAAAGATCCCAAAATGAGTGGCCTCCTACTAGGATGAAGTACAGTTTGCAAATGCTGAAGAAGCCAATAACCAAAGTTAACTTCTTTCTTATGAACCATGCACCAAAGGAAAAAGAGTTCCATTTTTGTCAGAACTACTGGGTCATTGGCTCTTCCTGAAAAGGAAGATGCCAAAAAATGATGGATATAAAGTAGTGCAGGATTTTCAAGAAACTGATCGCGAGTGGTGCTAGGTTTATAGGGGAGGGGATCTCTAGAAGCCAATTCCTTATAAGCCAATGCAGCATCAAAATCAGGGGGAAAAGTGCAATAACTGTGCAAATACTCCTCAGTAGCAGAAAATCTTCCAGTGATGAATCCAATCATAAGGCTAAACTCAGGCTAAACTCAGTCACAGATAGAGAAAACTCATTACTCATTAAACAAAAGTAAACATGATTCCGTGTGTTAACAGTCATAGTGCCCGACGTGTCAAATTTAAAAGTGGCATAAAATTCACACGTAAGTTCATAAAAAGTAGCCTCATGGATAGATGCATACTTCCTCAGACCAACATTATCAAGAAATGCTAACACTACAGATTGTAAACCAAGCAATTCTAGTGCAGCTAAATCTATAGCTAAATCTATAGTCTTACAAGCATATAAGTCTTGAGAAAGCATTTCATTATACCTGACACGATACTCGGGGTTGATGAATAATGGAGCAGTAGGTGGAAGAGTTGTGTCTGTACCTTGCGAAACTCGACCAGCCATTATTCGGAATTGGCGGCTCGAAGATGGCAGTGGTGGTGTAACCAGTGGGGCTGTCATGGCTTGTTTCGGCGTTGTAGCTGTAGCCGTGTCATCACTGCCTGTTGAAGATGTCGATGAAGCAGTTGATGGTGTAGAATCACGGGACGGGGAATCTGGAATGATCTAGACAGTATTAGGCGGATTTCTGCCCCGAAAAGTGCGCACACGACCGGTTGGAGGTGACTGCACCTGCGACGCAATGCATTGGCAACGACAACAGGGTGGTTCCCGAGTTGATTGTTTCCTGTTCATAACTGGCTTCAAAAGACACTGATGGTGATATAGACAAGAAGAAGAACTGAATGAAATCAAATCAGGTGCAAACACTGAAACACAACTAAGCACTAAATCTTCCTTAAATTTTTTTTTTCAACAGATTCGGCCTTCTCTGTGTTTTTTTTTAACGAATGCGCAGTACCTAATTCACCCAACAAAATTATCAAGAAGTGCTACAGTAAAGAGGACTTCCTTTAACTTGGTACAAGAGAGGCTCGGCAGCGTCGATAGTGCAAGTGTAAAGAAGATGATGGTAAAGGTGTAATGATGGTGTTGTTGCGGCTTATGGCGATGGAGCTGTGATGATGATGATCTTGGTGTAGTTAAGAAAGAGGGAGAGAGATAGTGGTACCGGAGACTGCAACAGCGAGAGGAGCAGCGGCGGAGTGATGATGATGTGTGATGATAGTGGTTGTTAGGGACGATGGTGGTGGTTATGGCGGTGGTGATGTCGACGGTGAGGAGAGCTCGACAGAGGAAATAAGGTAATGATGATGCTGTTATGGTCCGATGATGGGTCTTGATGATGACGGAAGATGAAGATGTGGTGGTTATGGTGTCAATGTAGGTGAGTGATGATGAACAACGATGGTGATGCTGCGGAATCCGAGGAAGATGGTGGTCGGTGATTGAGCTGCGATGAAGAGTAATGGTGTGTCGTTTGAAAGATGCTCAGCGGAAGAGAAAATAATGATGATGGCGATGGCGAGATCCACAGAGCAGATAAGTTGATGATGATATGCGTGTGGTGGCGGTGGTTGCTAAGGGGGGGCCGATGGTGGTGAAGGGGAATTGGGAATTTGAAATTAGGTCTGATAAGGATTAGGGAATTGGGAATAAAGGGAAATTGGGTATTAATTGTTATCTATTTAGGAATTGACCCCCAGTTTCCTTTTTGCTTGCAAATTAGGCCCTATTGCACTCTTCTTATTTCAAAATCAGCTCCTTTTTCCTATGTCTTCAAGCTACTCTATTCCTGCAGCAATCCAAAATTCAAAGTATCACCATTAGTTCATAATCAGGGTTTCTAATGAAGAAGATGAACAGGAAAATAAAAAAATAAAAAATAAAAATAAATAAAATAAAAAAATACAAAAACTATTAGAAAAATTCCTAAAAATTGAAGAAAAATGATAAAAATTTGTAAAAATTAAAAACAAACACAAAATAAAATTTTAAACTCTATGGGTTGCCTCCCACCAGCGCCTTTATTTAACGTCGTCTGCTCGACGTTCCGGAACGACTACTCGTATTCCGGTGGTGCTTCCAAAATCAATTCTTCCACTATTTGGACATTAAATTCATCATAGAAAAGCTTCAAACGATGACCATTCGCCTGTAACATTTTCTTTGTTTCCAAACTTTGGATTTCCACTGCACCATGCGTAAAAACTTTAGTTACAATAAAAGGACCTATCCAACGAGAATGAAGCTTACCTTGAAACAATTTATGGCGAGATTGGTAAAGTAACACTTTTTGGCCCACGAAAAATTGCTTTCTTGATATTCTCTGATCATGATAAGCTTTCATCTTCTCCTTGTAAATCCTTGAGCTTTCATACGCATCGTTTCGGATTTCCTCGAGCTCTTGGATTTGCAATTTTCGTTGTTCTCCTGTCTTTTCCAATTCATGTTGCATTATTTGATCGCCCAATACGCCTTGTGCTCTAATTCCACCGGAAGATGGCATGGCTTTCCAAACACAAACCGATATGGTGACATGCCTATCGGCGTTTTGTAAGCCGTGCAGTAGGCCCAAAGAGCATCGTCTAACCTCAAACTCCAATCCTTCCTATTCAGATTCACCGTCTTTTCAAGAATTGATTTTATTTCTCGATTAGACACTTCAATTTGTCGATTCATTTGCGGATAATAAGCTGTGGAAGTCCGATGTGTTACACCATATTTTTTCAAGAGGGCTCCAAAGACTTTATTGCAAAAATGCATCCCCCTATCTCTGATTATGGCCCGTGGAACTCCATATCTATTAAAAATACAAGACTTTACAAATCCACAACTACTTTAGCATCGTCAATACGTGTAGGCTTGGCCTCTATCCATTTAGATACATAATCAATTGCAAGAATGATATACATATACCCAAAAGACGAAAGAAACGATCCCATAAAATCCAATCCCCACACATCGAAAATTTCACACACAAGAATGGAATTCAAAGGCATTTGATCCCTATGTCCTAAACTACTAGTCCTTTGACAGTTAGCGCATCTTTTACAAAACTCATAGGAATCACGAAATAGGTTCGGCTAATATAATCCACATTCAAGAATTTTATGTTCAGTTTTCTTTGGACCAAAATGGCCACCACATGCATGTGTATGACAAAATCTCAAGATGGAAGGAATTTCAGAGTCAATGACACATTGTCTAATAACCTGATCAGTGCAATGTTTCCACAAATAAGGGTCATCCCACATATAGTACCTCGCATCCCTTTTTATTTTATCTTTTTCATTTTTAGACAACACAGGAGGCAAGGAACCAGTGACTAAGAAATTTACGATAGCAACAAACTAAGGGGAGCTATTTTGAACAAAAAGAAACTCATCTGGGAAGTTGTCCTTGAGAGGGACTGGTTCCTCGCTTGTGGGCAACCGGCTAAGGTGATCAGCGACTAGATTTTCATATCCCTTTTTGTCTCCAATCTCCAAGTCAAATTCTTGCATGAGTAACACCTATCGAATAAGTCTTGGCTTCACATCCTTCTTTGTTAAAAGAGACCGCAGTGCTACATGATTAGAATAAACAATTACTTTAGTACCAAGCAAATATGAACGAAATTTTTATAAAGCAAAGATTATCGCTAAAAGCTCCTTTTCTATGGTGGAATAATTGCTTTGAGCCTTGTCCAATGTCCTAGAGGCGTAATATATGACGTGAGGATCTCGTCCAAATCGTTGGCCTAGGACAGCTCCAACCTGGTTACTCACATCGTACATGATTTCAAACGGAAGATCCCAACTAGGAGGTTGGATAATTGGGGCTGAAATCAACTTCTCTTTCAACTTGTCAAAAGCTTTCTTGCATTCCTCGTTGAATTCGAACACAGTATCTTTTTGAAGAAGCTTACATAGCGGTTGAGATACTTTCGCAAAATCTTTGATGAAACGCCTATAAAACCTGCATGTCCAAGAAAAGCACGAACTTCCCGCACATTTGTAGGGTAAGGCAAGGTTTTTATAACATCTATTTTCGTTTTATCCATCTCTAACCCTTTCGAAGAAACTATGTGACCTAAAATCAAACCTTGATCTACAATAAAATGGCACTTTTCATAATTCAAAACTAGATTTGATTCAAGACACCTTTTTAATGTCAAAGCTAGATTATTCAGACATTCATCAAAAGACTCACCATACACCGTGAAGTCATCCACGAAAACCTCAATCATATTCTCCACATATTCAGAAAAAATACTTACCATACACCTTTGAAAGGTGGTGGGTGTATTGCATAATCCGAATGGCATTCTTCTATATGCGAACATACCAAAAGGGCAGGTAAAAGTCGTATTTTCTTGATCTTCGGGCGCAAGTGGAATTTGGTGAAAACTTGAATAACTATCAAGACAACAATAATGAGTTTTTCCTGCTAAAGCATTTGATCAATAAAGGGGAGAGGAAAATGATCTTTTCTAGTTGCAACATTCAATTTCCTATAATCTATACATACTCTCCATCCATTTTGAACTCGAGTGGATACCAACTCACCTTCGTCATTTTCAGTAACTGTAATACCTGTTTTCTTTGGAACAACTTGCACAAGACTTACCTATTTACTATCAGAAATTGGATAGATCATACCTGCATCGAGAAGTTTCAAAATCTTTTTCTTTACTACCTCCATCATCGACGGGTTGAGACGACGTTGAGCCTCCTTCCATGTTTTGGTTTCATCAACCAACAAGATTCTATGCATATGTGGATGGGCTCAAACCTTTAATATCAGCAATGGTCCACCTAATGGCTTCCTTAAACTCCTTTAAGACTCAAATCAACCTTTCTTCTTCTATTTCGCTAAGCTTACTAGAGATAATAACTGGAAGCGTTTTCTTTTCTCCTAAGTACGTATACTTGAGATGATCAGGTAATTTCTTCAATTCCAATTGCGGGGCCTGCAAAATAGAAGGAAGAAGCTTTGTATGAGATGTAGAAAGTGCAAGAGATGATGAACCGTACTTCCATGGTTTTTGTTCTTTCAATGCATAGAGTATTTCAAGAAAATCACCCTTTATGGCATAATTTGTCTCAATTTCCTGCAACCTTTCAAGAGTAAAACTTTTGCAAATAACCACATTTAACTTGTCATCTTCAAACAATTCAAGAAACTCTTGATCCCATAATTCATGCAGATTCTCAAACAGTGGATCGTAAGCTTCCAATCCAAAAACACAAGAGACATCACTAGGATATTTCATGGCATCATAAACATTAAATTTCATTACATCACCATCAAATTCCAAAGTTAGAGTTCCATCATGAACATCAATTTGAGCTCGAGCAGTGGTAAGAAAAGGTCTGCCTAGCAAGATTTGGAAGATGAATCTTCCTCCATATCAAGCACATAAAAATCAGCAGGAAAGAAATTTTAGCTCGAGCAGTGGTAAGAAAAGGTCTACCTAGCAAGATTTGGAAGATGAATCTTCCTCCATATCAAGCACATAAAAATCAGCAGGAAAGACTAATTTACCCACTTGCACAAAAACATCTTCCAAAACACATTCGGGATAAACCAATGATCTATCAGCTAGTTGAATTACAGCGCCCGTTTCTTTCAATGGTTCTACCTTTAAAGGTCCCTCATTCAAAGTGGAGTAAATAGACTTAGGCATGACATTAATAGATGCTCCTAAATCACACATAGCTTTCTTAATGCCTAGAGAGCCTATTTGACAAGAGATAGCAAACATACCTTGGTCTTTACATTTTGGTGGCAATCTCTTCTTAAGTACAGCGGAGACCTTCTCCTCCACACTTATCTTTTCATTACCTACAAGCTTCTTCTTATTAGTGCATAGTTCCTTAAAAAATTTTGCAATTCGAGGTACTTGTCTAATTGCATCAAGTAAGGGAATATTTACCTCCACTTTGCAAAAAAGCTCAAAAATCTCCTTCTCTTCCTTCTCTTTTTTGGACCTTATGAATCTCTCAGGAAAAGGAGGCTTAACCACTAGCTCTGCACCATTTTAAGCTCTGTTTGATCTCTGCCTAGCACTTTTTCATCACATTTTGCACCAATTTTTTCAATTTCTTTCTCTGTTTCAGGTGCTGTCAATTTTGCGTGCCCACACCTAGCCTGACAGTGGCTGTCCTATAGCTCGTTTCTACTTCGTAAGGTCATGGCACTTGTGTTTTGCTTTGGATTGACCACTGTTTGAGATGGTAGCTTACCCTGGGACTCCAATCGACTAACAGAGGTGGCTAATTGGCTAACTTGGTTTTCCAAGTTCTTAATACTTGCCTTTGTATTCTGTTGAAATTCTTAAGCATTAAGAGCAAGAGCTTTCACAATATCTTCAAGAGAAGTACCTGAATTTGGAGGTGAAGGCTACTGTGGTGGGGCTGGTCGTGGTTGGAAGTGTTGCGCATTAGGTGGATTATAATTTTGTGGCCTCGCTCCATAGCTCAAATTCGGATGGTCCCTCTAACCGGGGTTATAAGTGGTTGAAAAAGGATCATATCTCCGCTGTGGTGGACCTGGAAATCCTCCAATGGCATTGGCTTGTTGAGGATGCTCTTCTTGGAGACTGGGGCACATGTCGGTAGAGTGTCTCACTTTAGCGCAAATTTCGCAAACCTTTTGAACTGAAACATTACCACCTGCAACCAAACTTTGAACAAGAGCAGTTAATTGAGTTAATTTCAAATCAATTGAAGAAACACTTACCTCATTAACTCTTCGTGAAGGTTCTTGTCTCGCTCCGAATTGCTGCGAATTTGCAGCCATGATAGAAATCAAATCTCTAGCTTGTTGTAGTGTTTTATCAACTATAGCACCTCCGCTTGCGGCATCCATCATTTTTCTCTCTATTAGGAGCAGCCCTTCATAAAAATATTGAATGAGAGATTGCTCCAAAATTCCATGTTGAGGGGAACTCGCACAAAGTCTTTTAAATCTCTCCCAAAAGTCATATAGTAGCTCCGAATCCTTTTGCTTAATGGCACAAATTTCCTTTCTAATACCAACGGCCCTTGAAGCTGGGAAGAATTTGTCAAGAAAAGATCTTGCCATTGCATCCCATGTTGTGATAGATCCGAATGGAAGGTAGAATAACCATTCTTTTGCTGTATCTGCCAATGAAAACGAAAACGCCCTTAATTTAATTTGATCTTCCGTCACTCATTGGGGTTTCATGCTGGAACGAACTACATCAAACTCCTTCAAATGCTTATGTGGATCCTCGTTCTCTAATTCGTGGAAGGTGGGTAGAAGGTGCACTAGACCCGATTTTAGTTCAAAATTTGCGTTCAATGCGAGATAAGTGATGTATAGTGGCTGTTGATTCAAGGAGGCAGCCATCAATTCACGCAAGGTCTGGTTGTTTTCAGCCATCTTCTCGTTTTCAGATTCACTCAATGGTTCACTTTGCACTTGTAAAGCTTCGGCTTGCTTTTGGAATTGTTTCTGCAACTTTGCTTATTTTTTCAAGCTCTTTGCGGTCTTTTCGATTTCAGGATCAAATTGCAACTTACCTGTACGATCTGAACAGGTCATAAAAAAATAAACATATCAGCACCAGTCCCCGGCAATGATGCCAAAATTTGATGGGCGTCGAAACCACCAAAAATAATATTCCAATTCTTACCTCGCAAAATTAATTAGACTACGTGATAAGAATAGGGTCGAATCCATGGGGATTGGGAGAATATTTTATACTAATTATACCAAGTAGATTAATCAACTAAGTTGCAATCAAGAAGGGGGGAAATTAAATGCTAAACAGTAAAAGATATAACGCTGTCCAGACCACTGGTTGCGCTGCGTGGGCATGCAACTTGGCCAAAAAAAAAAAAACGTAAATAAAAATTAAAATGACTAAAATATGCAATTCTAAATTAATGCAAGGCTGTAAAATCAGAAAATCAACTAGAATAAAATCTAGCCTGAGGAACAATCGCAATTTCGGTCAACAAATTCGATCATAGATGCAAACATACTTTCAGCTATTTTAATAAATCAGTTATAGTTATTGGCTCAGCTTAATAACCTCATCTTTCCTTACAGAGTTGATAACGGTTTAAATCCCTACGATTTTTCCCGTAATCCCCTTACCTATTAGATGTTTTAATCTCCGGAGATGCCTGCAGGATCTATCTAACGACAGCAATAAAAATCTAGAAAGACCTGATTTTAAAACTCAATACTCTCAAGGTTATTGCTCATTTAGATTACGTAATTACACAGAAAACCTGATTACCACTATATTTAGATTAATTTAATTAATCTAACTGGCTGCTATTGTCATGCAATTAAATAATCGCGTGCAAAATTAAATAATCGCAAATCAATATTGATTATTGAAACAGTAAATACGCAAATACAGAAATAAAATGAAAGGAATAAAAACACTTAGATCTCACGAATTTGATGAATCGTAATCTTGATTGGTCCTCGGCTAGAAAAGAAAATTAAAACAACTTGTTTATGAATGTTGCCCAAAGAATAAAGAGAAAATTTTCTGTTGTCTGCTAAAAGCTGTCTACCTCTAAAGTATAAATAAGAGGTATTTATATAACAAAAACATTAACATATTTCCTTGTTGGATAAGGAAACCTGGCCCAAAAAGAATAAAAAAGTAAAAGCCTGAAATATAAGTTCCAACAAAATAAAAAGTCTACTAATTTTTAATCTAATTCCTTCCAAAAGCCCCAAAAAAATATCTTCCATCTTGGTCAACCCAATCAAACCCGCGTAACAATTATATGGCATTTTTTCACGTGACGATGTCAACTTTGACCGCTACAAACATGTCCAAAAAGCTTCTATATCCATATGTAATGCATCCAGCTCCTTTCCTAAGCACAATTATGTAAAATTACATTAAAAACATTGATTAAGAAACATTCTATTCCAAAATCAAGTGTATCTAACATATAAATTAAACACTTATTTAGAACTTATCAGAAGGGTGACTGAAAATATTACTTGGACCACTTGATTTGAAACTTAAATAATTGTTTATTATTTTTAAAACACTAATTTCACTCATAAGTTCAAAAATTTAGGATGGAGAGCGTGACAATGAGGAAAAAGAAAGAACTTCATTAACTAATCAGTCCTTTTATTATGTATGAATCAATAATCATCTAATTGATGCAAACAGATAAATCGTTTATATATGAAGACTTCTCGTCTCTTTCAATTTAGTGATCGGGATTGGATTTAAAATATAAGAAAGCAAACCAAACCAAATTAAGTCTTATTTGACTAGATAAGGTCAGTTACATGGAGCTAATTATTTATTCTTGTTGAGAGTCTCAAATTTAAGAGATAATTAAGAACATTTGCATTTTAAATAACAAAGTCAGCTGTGTTTCTAAAAAGAGAAGAGCACGTAAATGATATGAAAACTGAGTGTAGCATATTAGGAATCATTATAATGGATTAATTTTTTGAAAATATGTCAGTCCATAATGGTTCTAGCTATTTATGCTGTCGAATTCTGAACTACAATTTAGCGAGTTCTCCATTCATTCCAAAAAAATTTACAAGATGTAGTTAGTAATTGAAACAAATATAGGAAAGATTGTCCAATCTAGGGTAAGATTCGCCTATCTAATTGTTAAGCTATACAGATGGTCCTATTTGGACTGTTAGTAAATTTTAATTCATCATAAAACATATCCGTAGTGTGTGCCAACTTGGATTTTATCAAGAAACTACTTTTTAAACCAAATGAAGGGAAAATACTCAGAGACAACCCAAAATCTCTTATATCATGAATTGTATCAGATTCAGACCATATGTTATTCGACTGCCTAAGGCGTGATGGGACAAAGTATTGCCAAAGATGCACCCTCGTGAAGGGCTCGATCAGATTAACTTTTGTTAGAAGTATTTTTTTTTTTTTCCCTAAACTTTTTGAAAGTGGTACTTGTTTTGAAAAATTCAAATATTTAACTTCAGGAAAAAGTTAAAATTGAATGTTTTTTTAGAGTTTTAGCTTCTCCGAAATCTACTCTAGATACTATTGCAAAGAAAATGTACATTTTTGAAGGGGAAGGAAAAGAAAGAAACCAATCCAAATAGCAGCGGAAGTAAGCAGCAAAGCAAATTCAATAGCTGTCATCTGTGTTGTTGTTATCAGTAGCTTCATTTAAACTACTCAAAAAGGAACCAATGCTGCGGCTTTCTTAACCTTCTGTTGTTACTACACGCAGCATGTACATTGACATACAGCATGACAACTCAGAAAAGGGAGATCAAATAATGTTGTATGCCTATTTATCAAGTTTTCGACTAATTCCTAGCTTTCTGATAAGTGCTTGCGCGCGCGCGTGCACAAATACGAGTGTCGTGCCCCTTGAGACCTGAATGAGGGACGGACTTGGATCCATTCGTAACATATAATCGTATTACCAATTCACTAACATTGGATCCCCCTTGCAAGATCCAAATCAAAGGGGGGAAGGGGCTCTGGAACTTAAACAGATAATAGTCCTTCCAATTTGACAATAGCTATGATGCCATTAGTGACTAGTTTGGCTCATGCTCAATCTAATATTATCACACTCGAAATGAGCTATCGCAGTTAGCAAATTAGCAACCGATATTACTTGGCTGAGCTTAGTATACAAGCACTAAGCTGCATAATATCCTGTACGGTGTTGAAACTAGAAAAACGCAGTGCCTTGGATAAGAGAAAATTCTTGAATCAAACACATTTCTTGAAGGTTTAGTGAAAACACAGCAAACATGTATAAGGTACCTTCAAAAGCAACATATTACAAAAAAATGGGGACAAAATGCAACTAAAATAAAAGGTTTAGAAACACAATTATTTCCTTCAAATTAAGACCAGGCAAATCATATATAATAAGGCAAGAGCATAAAATAGTTATCAGAAAACAATAGCCACGGACTTTAAACATTATCTGACAAAGGAAACTTATATTTGCGTTGCAGTATAGTTTGCCTTCTAATTCTCTAGTACCTCTTAGATTACAAAAATTCTGATGATGAGCTTGAAACATATCGATGGATGGCCGTTAATTTCCTCCATGACTCTGGCTAAACTCATGTTCCAATCTTTCCAGTTCTGAGGATATCACAAGGGTGAAATTCCAAAATTTAATAGTCTAGCATATCAACAGTGTTGAATGAGAAAGCAATGGAATCAGGATAGCTCTATTACTAAAATAACGTTTAGAACGGTAAATTTGCATTTTTAATTTGAATTCATCAGAACCCGGTAGAGATGAGAATATGACTTCCTAAGCTGCTTGGTGATTGAACTGAAAGGCGAATCGTCTGCCAGGATACTCCTCCCATCTTTTTCACGTCCTCATTCATTAGTTTCCACCATTCTATCATCTCTCATCCTCTTCACTTTCTGGTTTCTTCCTTCAGGTCTAATTCTCTGCTCAAGAAGTACATTTTCTTTTCTCCCTAGTTCCTTTATTGATTCAAGAATCAGAGTAAATTGTTTAGTAAGCGTATAAACATCATAGGATTCTCTCTACACTAGGCTTTGTTTCCACCCTCCCAATTCTGCAAAGTTGCGTATGATTATACTGCTTCGCGTCTCATGCAAGAGCATGCACACATGGATATAATCAACCAGTCAGCAGGCTCATATCTAGCATTGTGACTCAACAAGAAGACCATCTAAGCCTTAATAATGCAACATCAGGTTATATATTGTAATACGGCATCTATTTATATTGCATATAGCTACATAACTTCCTAAACAAGAAGGATTTTGACAAAGATAAGATGCAAAACATTCAGACCATAAGGAAATATTCTCTGCAAATGCAAGTTCCAGCTACAATTTCTCCACCAATTTTCTTTTGCTGTTGCAAGTCAAAGTTGCAAATATAAAGTGTCAAGCAATTATCCATCTTAGGAGTTAACGAAAAGGTTTAAGTATAAAAGACTGTTAGTGGACTTGTATCTCTGCATTCTTTAATTCACAGAACTATAATGTATTGTGATTAAAATAACAGAATATAATGTAGACTCCTTTGGATAGAAAGAAACAGATGATCTCTGATGGCCTGGGATGGAAAATTTACCTCAGCACTTCATCGTTATTTGGTATTCCCAGGGTCCCTAAGCTTCTCAGGCAAGATTTTTCGATCAAAATCTCTAAAGCTCCTGTGGAATAAGGAAATTCTCCTCTTCTGGACGGAGAGCGACCGGCACTTGAACATATTTTCTCAATTGTAAGGCCTATCTGAGAGCTTCCATCTCTGCTTTTTACCTCGTTGGAGAGCCTGTTGTCGCCAGAATGAGAAACGGTCTACTGCTCTTTGCATGTAGAAAACAAGTTAATCAGGCTCCTTCTAAGACTTCACTGAATGTAAATCCGGTGAAGAAAGCAGGAAGCAAAAGCTAGAACTTTCCTCTCTAAGTGTGTATCTTTTTCCACTAATCCTTGCAGTCTCATTTTTAGGATCCACACAATCATGGGATTTCTCATTGCTGGTCAGCACAATGTGCACCCCCTCTAAGCAACCCGTAGCTATAAATTGACAAGTGACAAAAATGAGATCAGGCTGATCAAGTAACACCATGAAAAAGCATGCCATTTAAGAATTTGATACAGGAAAATATCGCCGAATCTCTTCCTTTATTATCGTTCTTTAGGAAGAAGAAAATCATCGTCCAGTGTAACATTACAGAAGATATCATGGAAAGCAATTTGGCATGATGTAAAAATATATTAGCCCAAACGAACATCGCAAAGAGACTGCTAAGGGTAAAAATTTAGCCTGAAACAGGATTTAGCATCAATGAAATAGTTGTCAATCTTTATTGATGACTGTAAAATCCTCAATGGAACAGATTTTCGCCTGCCTTACTCCTGTAGTAAAATCGAAATGATCTTCCCAAGCAAGAAGATGCCAAACCTCACGGGTTTTACTCATTACCATATTCACATAGAGGTAACTGTGCTGATTGACTTACTAATTTTAGTTTGATACTTCTGCCAGGAATACACACTCGTTTGAAAGCCTTCCAAATTCAATCAAGAACTTGTTACGTGATGATGCTCGAGTTAGGGAATGATGTTTGACGGGTCTCATCCTTGACAATAATCATCAACTAATTCGGTACAGCGCCTTTAAAAAGAATATGTATTCTAGTGATTTCTCATTGAAGAAAAGAAAAAAAAAAAAATTAAGAAAAGAGGGCAATTAACTCACTGTCTCATGCTAACACATAAACATTACCTTATAATGTATATATTAGGGCCCTGTTTGGTGCTTTTAGTAACATTTAGTGTCTTGACCAAGTCAAACACTATTTTTTTCTTTTTCTTTTTTAATTTTTATTGTTCGATAAAATAGTATTTTAAGTAGTGTTTGTATCTGAAATAGTGTTTGGAAAGTTTTTCTAAAACATTTATATTGTTAAAGTTTCACGGTAGATTTTAGTATTCCAACTTTTTTTGGTAATCCTCCTCTTTTTTCAATGATTTTTTTGGCAATTTTGTCATTTATCCAATCTCTCTCTACATATTTACAATTTTCTTTCATAATATAAATCCTAAACAACACAAAAATCAATTTCAATTCTATCCACATCAAAATATGCCCCAAAAAAGCGCAAGTTTTATTTGTCCATTTATTATTTTTCTTTGACAAAATAAAATTTTAATTAATTAAAAATATTTCCATAATAAAAATATTTTTATAATATTAATAAAAATAATCTATCAAAAGATAATTTTATTTTACTTTAATAATAATATGTAATTATAAAAACATATATTTAATGATAAAATTAAATATCTTATTTCAATGACAATAAAAAACAATTATAGTTGTTATAATTATAATAACCTAATAATAATATCTTTTTACATCATTTTATATTTATCAACTAATTTTCTTAAACAACTTTTTATTTAATTAGCGAGTTAGACAACTATGCGCTAAGAGATATGAGATATCCAAACAACTATAAGTTATTCTAACGGTTAATTTTGCAAAACGGGCCCTAAGTATATGAATTGTGGAAAAAAAAATTTTTTGAACTTTTATTTTTGGACCACGAATCCACCCCAATCCATGGTGAAGTAACAGAAATCAAATTAAAAAGTCAAATTTCAAAAAAAACATCAACGGTCAAAATTCCCCCCTAAACAAATCTGCCTCTCTCAGCTTCCACAATTCAAACAAAAGGAAGCTCCCCCTGCCTTTTTGCTTGTCCAGCTCCTTCACCATCAAAGCTCATTGCTGCTCCGCCGCCGCCTTCCGGTAGGTTCTTGCTTCTCTCCGTGACGACTATTCTTGCCCACACGCAAGAAGGTTTAGCTTTTCTATTGCAAAGAGTTTCAGATGAATAGTTTTTTTTCTTTTTTGTTGTGAGTTTGAACCTAGTGATTTCCTCATATAAATTCCACAGTGTCAGTATCCAAGCATATTCAATGGTCTAACCGATGACGAGATTTATGCTCTGCTGAGGATTCTGAATTAAATAATAAAAATGATATCATTTTAAGGTTTCTGAGCTGAATTTTGATGTTCTTTTAGCTGAGGCAACTGTAATTTATCTGTTGGCTGTGGATTTGGGTCGGGATTCGGATTTTGCCGGTTTTTGAATGGATTTCTGAAGTTTGGGTTTAGGTTTTCATCGGGTTTCGCGGGTTCAGGATGTTCCGGGTTTGGGATGAGTACTAATCTCTTTTATCTCTGTATTGTTGAAGCGGCAACAATGACGATTACCATGAGACATAATGGATGGCAACGTCCATTCCACCCATTACAGGTAGATACTTGTTTGAGCTGATCAACTCCCTTTCTCTACACTAGTTTATGCAAACAGTTTTTTTTTTTTTTTTAATTTTCTATCATTTACTCAAAGCTTAGATTTCATTTATATACAGCCAAGATAAGCAATATTGTTAAAGGAAGTAAAAGCAAGAAACTTTTTAGCTTATAGGTGAAATTCCTAAAGCTGTGAGCAATTCTTTCTTCCTATTAATAATATGGTGAAAAATGAGGAAGAAAGTGCAGCTGATGAAATGGGTATTTTCTCTTCTTTTTGCATCTGTAGATTGTGGGAGTTTCAGTATTCAGCTTCCTGGTAGTTTGTTTCTACTGCTTCCTGGGACTTTTCCTTGGAAACAGAATCGCCGAGATCACGGTCACCACTCTGTTTTCCTTTGTGGTAAGTTCGCTTAACAATCAAAATCTTCACATGGTGCTGCATTGTTTTCAGAACTTTGCTATCTAATCTAATTGCCTTGATTATACTTCTCTTTTCTTGGTGCAGGCACTGTCTGCTGCATTCCTATTTATTAGGTGTACAGCCATTGATCCTACTGATAGGACTAGATTCAAGAAAAAGAAAAAGAAAGCCAATTCCAAGGGGTTTAAACACTTAAGCTATGGATTTATATTGTGGCAACTTATTTTAAGGGTTTTTAGGAGGTTGGAGCGCAAGATCCTCAGAACGTGTATCCGTAGAAAGTACCTGATGGATCCTTGGAACTCGACTAGTCTTCACATGGAACCTTTACTCCCCTTCCCCCTTGTACTCAAAGATGATGTTTCAGTTGCTCCTGATCCCAAGCAAGAGGAGGACATTTCCTTTTGTTCCCTATGTAATTTTGAGGTTTCTACCTCAGCTCATACTTTCAAAAGGCCTAGTAGTAATATGGTTACCCAGATAATTTGTAATGTTTAAAACAAATCTCTTGCATCACAGGTGAAAAAGCACAGCAAGCACTGTAGGACTTGCAATCGATGCGTTGAGGGATTTGATCACCATTGCAGGGTAACGGCCTCGGTCTTCTTATTGCCATAACATCAGATTTTCCTCTTTCCCTTGTTGTGACTGAATTGTTGGTCTCTGAATTCTCAGTGGTTGAACAACTGCATTGGAAAGAAGAACTATACTACATTCATACTTTTGATGATATCTGTCTTGATAATGGTTGGTGCCTCCCTCTATATATGTGTTACTCTCCTAATCATCTCAAAGGCTTCCATCTCGGGGTGCTAATGAAAAACCAAAATTTGCAGCTTGTCATTGAAGGAGGAACTGCAGTCGCTATATTCATTAGGTGCTTTACAGATAGAAAGGGGATGGAACAGGAACTCAAGTGGAGACTGCATGTGAAATTTCCGAGAGGGGCTCTTGCCACCGTATCGGTAATATTATATCTTTCGTCCTCTCCGATTGTTGTTTTCCTGCTAATGTAAAACATATTCACCTCACCAGTTATTGACTCATAGCTGCATTGCAGATTTTCTTGGTTCTGATAACTGCCTATAGTTCAGCAGCCCTGGGACAACTTTTCTTCTTCCACGTTGTTCTCATCCGAAAGGTATAGCATGTTTCCTTCAAGAACTAAAGTTGGAGGCAAGATAATGTAACACCATAAAAGAATAGGTATGGAAGGAATGCCAATTTCACATAAATAGCAAAATGAGACAAAATTAACAACGGAATGTTCTAGTTTGCACGATATAAAATTGCATGAAAATAAATCATAGGAAGAACCAAAAGTATTGGTTAGCTTAGATTTCCTACATACTGGAATTATACTTGGCAGGGAATGAGAACGTATGATTACATTCTGGCTATGAGAGAGGAGAACCGATCCCTTGAACTAGATGAATCAGAAGATTCAGATTTTTCTTCGGATGAGAGCATCGACTCTGATTCACCCAAGAAGCCATCATTTGTTTCGCAATTTATATGCAAAGAAGGAAGACTTAACCAGGTATACAGCATTGATCTTGCTCAAGTTGTTTGTGTCCTTCACTTTGGTGCAGGTTTATAGTGCTATAGTTTCTCCTTTCAGAACCAACAAAGGCTATCCATAAGAATTGATGGAGAATCTGATTTGTCAGCATTGAACAAGAAGCAAGGCTTTCGTGCTAGCATTGACCCATGGAAGCTAATTAGCATGAGCAGAGAGAAAGCTTTACTGGCAGCTAGTAAGGCGAGGGCCAGGCTCATGAATCAGAAGGCAGTGGAGGAACATGATTTACTGAAGCCACTGCCACTGGAAACAAAAAGTGGTCCATTGACTAAACAAGATAAAGATATCACCGGTACTGAAACAGGTATGGCACCTCCAAAAGGAAGAGTTATGGTATCGCCGGGGCGATTCTCAAGTCCAAGGCAACGATTTTCCTATTCTCCAACAGTTTCACCTGGTAACGCTGCGTTATCAAAGCATAGATACAGAAACAATTTTGACTTGAAGTTAACTCAAGTCTCCATGGAACTTGAGACCTACATTTCAAGGCAGGTGCTACATTCTGTTTTGAAGAAAGATGGGAGTGAAGAGTCCCCAAGATAGATGGAGACTTCAAGGCTATCTCTTGAATTATGGTTCTCAGTCTTTGAGAAAGTACAGCTTTGATTCTTTACATTCTAATCAAAGATTTTACTTGGCAATCCAAATGGGTATTTGTATTGTCTGTCTTTCTTCAAGTAGAGGGAAGATCCATGTTGTTGCCAGAATTACTTCTGATTGTAATCTTATTCATTGTTTAATTGAAAATGTTTATACTCTCATTTACCTTGTTTCTTTCTTTCTTCGTCCTTTTTTTAAGTTAATAGTTATGTAATTCATTTAACCTATAAAGATAATAAAGCTCTAAATTTAGGGCAAAGCCAACATTTTGGTTTCCAGGGGAAGATTTAATTAAAATATTGATGATATCAAACAATTTAAAATGTAGATAAAATTGTGATTTTTGCTATTAGCTTACAGCTCCTAGAAAGTTGATTCTGGTTCAGCTTTGCCAATGTAATATAGTTCTACATTAAGGGAAAGCCAAGAGGCCTCTGATAGGATTTACACCTGGAGGACTAAATTTACAAACTATTGGATTGAAAATTCTAGCCACTAATGTGCCATGATCGTGGAATTAACGTTAGTCTTTTGACGGAAAATTCTAGTTTTTGAATGAAAATGACTAAAGGAAATATTGGTGTCTAACAATTAATAGTTCAAGGAGTTAAAAACTCATTTTGATAATTTAAAATTAGAACTAATGGCAAAGAGGGCTTTTCATTAAAATAAGTATGATTAGTTGTTTGTATAAAGCAATGGTTAGAATGAGAAGCAGAAGCAGCAGACTACCATATTGAATCTCTTTCAAAAAGTAAAGACCACCATAGATGTGGCTTGCTTCATCTTCATAGTAATCACAGCACAAAGCCATCAACTGATTTGAAGCAAAGAAACATTCTTCTTGGCCATGACAAGCGAAATTTTAACAACGGAGTCCTCTCCAATTCGATGAAGCACCACGACAGCATCACCGGACTGGCACAACCCTCTCCCTGTTGCTGAATTTAAGGGCAGCTGCCAAAATTGCCTCAGTTAATTCTTTTAAGCATGACGAAGACAATAATTTGGAAGCTACCACTGATCCTTGCAGAATGTCTAATTGTCAAAATTGTTGATTACATCTCCAAATACAGGCACCTGTCACCAATAGTCCATGTTTTCCAAAAAGTAATATCTTTGAGCAATCTCGTTCAAGTTGTATGCCTATCCCTCAATGACGGAATTAGTTGACACATTTAATGTACTCTTTGCCGTCTCTTTCACCATAGTCTGAACAAAGAGCTCCCCAGCTCGGTATGATGACCGGACCTGATAAAACCATACGTTTTTAGATGATGCTAGCAGATAAGTTGAACAACTGCAGCACACTTCAAAACCCTACTGAAGACAAGCCTTTTTATTTCCATTTCTCAATTTTTTTTATGTTTTTCTGTATTAGGGAGTGAGGAAGGAGGGAGGAGATTGTTGAACAATCAAATCAGATTACATATAAGCTTTTTCTGTGCATAGAGGACTACAATTAATTGAGAGCAGCTAAGTGCAAAAGTGTATACCAGGGGTCCACTGGCACATATCGGAACCCAATAGACTCTCCATATTCTTTCCAGAAGGCAAACTTCTCAGGTGTCACATCTTCTTTGACAGTAAGATGTAATGGAGTTGGCTACATGAATGAAATGTTAGAGAATTGCTAGTGAATAATCAACGAAGCAACATTGGCTGCTATGGCACAAGAAACAAGTCAAAATTTTTTTTGAAAGTCTTACCTAAAGTCAACCCATTATAGTACAATGTTCTAATACAAATAAAAAATTACCTGTAAATATTGCCCCCGAATCAAAATATCTACATCTATGGCCCTTAAATCAGACAGTGTTTGTTTGATTTCATCATCAGTTTCACTGAGTCCCAACATTATAGAGGATTTTGTTATCCTCCCATCCTTAACAAGCTTTGCATGTTTCAGAACGGATAAAATAGAAGTACTCGACATTCAGTTAGAATAGTAATAGTCAGAAGTTACAAAAGTTATTCCACACATTGATGCAGATCTAGTTTTGATGTCCAAGTGTCCAACACATGCAGAAATCATCAGAATGCACCACTTCCCTAAAGAATACTGAATTAGTAAACAATTGCAGCGTCAATACCACTTTTCTGTGTCCGTCATAGATTCATTGAAAAGATTATATTTCACTTCAATTACCATGGCAATTTAATCATTTTTAACAGGAGAAAAAGCTCCAGTGTATAGTTTACACTTTCATTTTGTTTTTCATTTCATAAATAATATGGAAACATTTGCTATTTTTAGACTTTTCATTACTTCAATATTTGAAATGGTTGTGTGCTGATGAATGACAAGCAACAGATTCTCTAGCTTCTAAGACTACTAAAAAAATCCTGTCCCATTTAAGAAGTCTCCAAAATAACTAGATGAATCTAATCTTATTCCATATATCGATCAGACAGTAATTTACTTTTAGGTCCCACCTCACAGACCATACTGATTCACTAATCAAATATATGAGACAAAACTAAGATAGACTTTACCCTATGTCCGAAAATGGGGCTATAGCTCTAAACCTTTTTGAGATGGCTAGACAAACAAAAGAAAGAGAAAGAAGAAAATGGAAAAAGCATTAGACTTCTAATGCCAAAAAACAGGAAGATGTGGTGACAGGTTTTGTGAGCCAACACAAGAATTTTTTTTTTTTTTTTGGTGTTTCCTTCCCTCAATGTCTCAAATTTATTTTTATTTGGGCATCTGAACTTAATTAAGGGAAAGACTTAAGCTCAGACAATAACGACAAGCCAGCAAGGAGTGACTTTCTTCAACCCAATGCACTGAAAGAAAAGCCAATGGTTTTGTGGCCCTTAATATGAGGTATGATGAATGTACTGCAAACTATAAACAGTGTCTTTTTGTCAGTTTCCTCAACCATTGAAATCACTTCTGGATAAAAGATCTATCAGATATCTATTATTTTCTTAAAACCAGTCTTGACACTTGGGCATCAATATATGCTTGATGCATCCAATAGGTAACTCAAGAAAAAGCCAAGAGAAAGGCACATTGTAAAGGTGGGTCCATTTGTTGCAAACCAGATTTAGACCTTCAAAATTTGCAATCTCTAGTAGTTCTCAGTATCATTTTGCGCATCCTGCAACCCCGCTTGGCCATGAAATATGCTGGAAAACTCGGGGTCAAGAAAAGCCGAGTACAAGGAAACATCTTTCGGAAAAAAATAAAAATAAAAAATAATGGCTTTCAGTCATTATGCATTCTCCAATCCATTCATTGCTGCTCTTTCTTTTCCCTTTTTGTCCTAACTATTTGTCATAGTTCACTTCTATTCAACTCCTATATTTTTCTCAGGGATTACTCTTACTGTAAATACAATTTAGATAATATGTATGATCCAATGTACCCTAGGAAGGCTTATATCTGGGTCCTGAGTTCACTAGAGAATCAAACAACTCTGTCACCAAGCATTGCCCGTGGTTGTTTTTGCTTTATTTGGGACATGGGCTGAAAGAAGATTTTCAGATGCTCTTACCATAAATTGCCTGCATGCTTAAGTTGGACTGTAATCTGGAGTTATTTTCAGCTCTACTTTGTATAATATAATCCTAAACCATAAATGTGATCTTGTTGGATCTAGGTGTGATGCTGAGATTTCCTCCTCTTCTCTTGGGTTTGATGCATAATTACTCTTCTTATATCTTGCTTTTCTTTCACTTGGTTGCTCTTGCATTAACATACTTCTATTATCTTCAGTTTAGACCAGATATTTTACATTTTCCTATCCTGGAGCACCAGTTCTTTCAATCATCAATCTTCCTGTTCACTTTCGGCCATATTTCTGCAGTTCCCTTCAATTTAAAGACAAAGTATCATCAAAGAAAGAACCCCATCATTTTCCTGCATTGACAATCTTTGGAATCAAGGTGTTAAAGTTTTTCTCAGGGGTAAGAACAAAACTGTACATCTTTCTCCATGCATGAACTACTTTGGACTAGATGCCTATCTATACATAGGCACATAAATTTTGGCATAGCCCACAATTCAACAGCTGCTGCTCCTAAAGATAGAAATACAAGGCTACCTACTATATATTTGTAGGAAGTAAATGGATGGTGAACCATCAAAATTCCAATTAAGCCCTTCATCACTGCCATAATGACAACTATGTTTGGCAAGTTTTTCAGAGAGTCACGAAAATTAGTTTCAAAAATTCTGTTTCATGGACCCTAATTGGTTAATACAAACTGGTGCATAGTGGGTCTACTAGCAGCACTCACGGCAACATGATGAACCACAGCGAATATTGGAAAATTACCTACCATGCAACTAACAGAGCAGAACTCTTCCTTCAGATTGCGCAAACTTTTCTTTAGATCTTATCTTTTCTGTGTTGCAGGTTGTGAAAGCTTCTATTCATCACAATTCATTGACTTCTATTAAGTCACCCAACCACAGAAGTTGATAAAGTTCTCTCTGGATCTAATTTCTTGTCACTGGGTTATCATTGAAGTAACCATCTCATCTAAAAGGTTAAGCTTAAAAGTTAGAGGTATATCTTATTTTCTTAATGTCTTCATTACACCCCAGCATGTGCAAGAAAGATTCATTGTCATTGAACAACATGTGAAAATATTTTCTGACGAGTAGCAGCAAGATTCAAGTCTATGATCTTTTTTAGTACATAGCTCTATGGTACCATGTTGACATGACACTTCATCTAAAAAGTTTAGCTTAAAGTGTTACATATGGGTTTCATTTATTTATTGAATATCTTAAACAATTCATATTTAGGTAAGAAATCTAACATTTAAACAAGATACTTGAGAAGTGGAGGGAAAGGAGGTGGTCTCAGGATTGTAGTTCCAGCAGAATAAGCATGCTGGAGAGAGAAAGGATTAACGTCCTACCCCCTTTTAAGTTTGAATAGCTCCAATAACCCCATAAAAAAGGACCCCATGATCAAACCCCACATGCCGGCTACATTTATCTCTAAAATCAGAACTACTTAGAGCAAGGGTACCTGAATCATTTGAGATTGAGCAAAACTTCCTTTCTACAATTGGTAATTTGTAATATTTGAATGTTAACCAGCAGTAGGATTTGATTCCATTCACCTTTATTCTTCAGCAGAACTGGTTAAGTGCTATTCAATTGTCAATCTATTTGTCACCAGGTTGTCCTCTTACAAGCATACAATTGTATACGGCACGAAAGCAATAGTAGCCAACAGATGAAGGCTCCACAATCTCAATCACAAAAGGACCAAAGTCAAAAGATTACACGGGGTACATGTTCTACTAAATATATTGGGGCACTTATGAGTTATGTGGATTACAGGGGCAAAGAGTCCAATTAGAAAAACCAACTTGCAACACAGCCTTGTCTAATGGAGCTTCATGTGCTATGAGAGAGAGAAAAAAAATTAGAAAGACATCACAACAGTGAGAAAAGAACTTCAACAAGAAACATGAACTCATGCTGATACTAATCAAGTATTTGAGTTGTCATTATGTAAAATTTGCATGGCCATCAGAGGTCAGCAGTGTCAAACTCTCGGGATACTCACAGGATATTATGACACAAATAATCAACTGTTGCTGCCAAAATTTTGCATCAGTAATGCAAATTTCAGTGGGTGTGAGAGGATATGAGCAGGGTTTTCTCTAGGACAAGAGTAATGCCAGATAGCATAGACATGTGAATAACATTTTAACAACTCACCCGGCCCTCGGATCTCTAACAATGCGCTGAAGGTGTTTCACAGTCTCAATGTTATGAGCAAAAACATCTCATCCTGAATGCACTAGAATAGAGACAGCATTTAAGTCACCGCGAAAATCAGAAGTCAGACACTCAACCATGATTTCAGGCTTGAGTTTCTGCCACAAAAAAAAAAAAATCTAGTTAGATATGTTACTGAACTCTGGCTATAAATCATATATATATGTGTGTGTGTGTGTGTGTGTGTGTACACATATATATAGAATGCATGTTGATTTTCATTAACAAAGATTTTAAGAATCAATGTACAAGGATGTGTTTGTTTGTAATATGTCTACATCTTAGATCAGCAAAATAGTACTGAGTTACTGAAGATTCTAAAATATAGAGTAATCCAAATTCAAATTTACAGAAACCACCAGACCTCCATGGCTCTGACTGTTTCAGCGAAGTGGCCACTCCCACCATCAGCCAGATCGTCACGGTCAACACTAGTTAGAACAATATAATCAACACTGCAAGAGGAAAAATCAAAGAAATTACCATTACACACAAGAAAACTGAAAGGGCTTGAATTTACGATATTGTATAATCAAATCAAACCTAGCCAAGCTAAGCATTATCCCACTAGGAGGAATCTGTAATGCGGATCTCACATCAGCACTTCCTATTGAAAAAGATCTCATTTGAGAAATAGAGTCCCGCTCAGCTTGAGTGTCCTATTACCCCTCTTACAGTCGGTAATCTCCACTACCCTCACAGCTTCTAACAAGTGCCTCGACAATTTCCCGCCTAAGATCGTTTAAACCATCTCAAAACAGTTATATCTCGTCTTTTTCTCAATCAGAGAAACTTGAACTGCTTTTTGCTTTTCTTTTTTTTTTTTTTTATGAATCATGTCATTTCTAATTGTGATCTTAGTATTTGCATACTTGAATTTCAATATTGTCCTCTTTGGCATGGACATTCATAGACAAATTGCTATTTTACCACTCAACACTATGTCCCATGAACCAAAACTGGTCTTTTGTCTATCTTGCAACACTTCTCCTTTAACTTAAAGGCATATTTTCCAATTACAAAAGACTCTTTATTCACTTTTTCATTTTGTCCTTCCCGCTTCATACATGTTAGTGGTGACCAGGCATAATATCTCAATCCTACTGGAGCATAGACCTAAGGTATCTGAAGTGTTCCTTGGCATCTTCTTTTCTGGTGATCTTTCCATGTCAATTTTACTTCACGACCTCACTCCTTGACCTACTTGGTAAACTTGTATTCCGCATACTCCATATTTGATGTACTTCTTATAAAGTCCTTAAGTTCCACAGTCTTTCTCAATAATTTAATCTTAGCACTCCCACCTTCTTTAGACTCATCCAGCAAAGCAATGACTAGAGCAACTCATCCACAATATTGCAAGTGAACTAACCCATAAATAGGCCAAAAATATATCAGCTCAAGGCTAAAGTTTGAGGTATACCTATCAAGATTGAAAAGAGCAATGGTCTATTCCTCAACAAACCAACCCCCCCCCCCCCCCAAAAAAAAAATCACAACCCCAACAACAAGTCCTCCTTAGACAAGTTACAGCTTCATCATAGACATCTTTATCACTTCAATTTGTCTCACATATACCATTCTTCAAACTTCTACAGGATCTTTGAGGATTTGATGACCCTTAGTTTTCATATTGACGGATTTAAATGCTTAAAATTTGGTTATTGCATAAAAATTTTCGTTTGTAAAAGGACGAACAAAACTCAACGGCGAACCAAATTTACTTCTGTTATCATTTATATTTATTTTTTTTCATTTGTTATAGTTTTAGTTTATGCCCTCAATTATGCTTTGGAAATTAATCTTAGTATTGTAGAGTTCCAAGAAATTGAAGAAAAATCCACAACTAGTCTTACTTCTTAACGAGGATAAGAACACATGTTAAGAACAGAACGGGGCAAGGAGCAGCAGCAAGAAGAGTATTGGGGGTGGCTTTTCAGATGGGGGCGGGAGGTGGGGATAGATCTCTATGTTTCACTGTTATTCCCCAAACTTAGGAGTTCAATTTAGCAATGGTTGCATTGACAGTAGCAGATCATTAACACTCAAAACTAAAATTAATTGCTTTAATAGCAAAAGAACAACCAAAATTCTGTCTTAGGTCATATTTGCATTCAATTGAAGCCTCTCATTTTATTAAGACCCCTAGATTCAGCTAAGATCATTGTAAATTGAAATTTCATGCTAGCAAGAAGGAAGAAATAGAAGGAGTTAAGAATATAAATGTGAAAGGAACATAGAAATTACCCCCAACTAGCAACAGCCTTGGGCAGTGTTGTAAGGCACCATAGGATCAGGAAGAGCAGGATTCCTACTTGTCTTAACTGCACAAAATCTGCAGCCACGTGTGCATGTGTCACCCAGAACCATGATGGTGGCAGTAGCAATGCCGTCTCTGCCACCATTCCAGCATTCGCCCATGTTGGGGCACTGGGCTTCTTCACAAACTGTGTTGAGGTTGAGCTGGGACAGTGATTTCTTGACCTCCTCATACTTTTCCCCTTGTGCCGCTCTCCGTCTCAGCCATGCTGGCTTCCCTGCCTGTGTAGGGCCCAACTCCACCTGGATACGGTGATGATTTGTGCACAGCCTCCATCTTCGTCTTACTGTCACTCTGGTTACTACTAGTACTGGTTTGGTTCAATTCTAGGGGGTGAGTTTCACATCTGATTATACTAATAGTGGAAGATTTTGCTCTTGTTGATAAAGGTGGCGAATAAGGTTCATTAGATAAAAAATAAGGTGAAGAAAGATGATAGATGATAAGAATTATAGTGATGGAGATGTTTGGAAATGCTTTGCTGAATCATTTACTTCTTCTCCTGAAACCAAAAGGAATTAGCACACCTGTTGATCTTCAGGGAGGACTTCTTAGGCAAAGAGCAAGTAACCAGGTAATAAAAGTCCTGCAAAAAGTTCAAACTAATGATTTCATACAAATAGAGGCACAGTTTCAACAAATGCTGAAAAATTTTGGAGGGTGACTAGGTCATGTCTGACCAATAAACATTAGGAGTCTGGAACTACTCTTCAATTCATGTACATACATACATAAGAGAGATATGTATGTGTGTATATATAATCTACAACATAAAGTGATCAATCTTGTTTCTCTAATCTATAAAAATTAGGAGTCTGGAACTACTCTTCAATTCATGTAGTGAACTGGAAAGGATTGAAACAGACTAATAAGCATCCCTTGCAAGAATAAAAGTTTTGTCCATTGATAAAGTTTTTTACTTTTCAAAAAAAAAAAAACATAGAGCGTCGTTTGCATGAATTCCCACATGTCATTTTGCTATATGTCATTTTTAACCTCCCTTTTCCTGCGGTAGAGTTTAAGTCAGACATTTAGCGATGGGCATAATGCATATACTACTTTACATACATTTTGACTTAATAGTGAAGTTTTCGAAGCAGGGGTATCTAGATTAAGTGGTCAGACACTAATGGAGTAATTATGAAGATTCATAATCAGGGTATAACTGAAAATGATAGCAGCAATGCAAATCCAACGAGACTTTCATCTGAAGAATAGCATTCGAAGTGAAACTGTACTGCTACTATACCTAATTCTCGATTGATTTGTCAAATAATAAAAAGAAGCAAAACCCCTTGTTTCTAACTGTATGCTTAATAATCATTAAATTCTAACTTGCTGGAGCAACAAGGATCAAATGATAATAAAATCATTTTTACTAGTAGTCAGGTGAAGAAACAGTGACAGATATGAAGAAAACAAAATTACCAAGAGAACTGAACTGTGATTTTTTACTGCTAAGCTCAGATTTCTGCAGATATAAAGTAGTAGAAAATTGACATAAGAGTATTATCAAATAGCATTGTGTATATAGTCACCACCACTTTACTCGGATAATACAGTAGTACTTGTAAATTAATACCACATAAAACACAGCATTGACTCAAAATTCAGCCGTCATTGGATTCTTCGACTACATTTTCGCAGAACACCGAAGTCCTTACCCCTTCTCCCTCCCAGTCACCAAGGATAGTAAATAGGTTTGCTCAACTTTAGCTTAATAACGGTCCATTTGGATTGGTTCCTTTTCATATAAAGCACATCATTTTTGCAATAAGTATTTGACAAGAAAAGCACAGAATTGACTCAAAATTCAGCTGTCATTGCATTCTTCAACTACATTTTTGCACAACACCGAAGCCCTTACCCCTCCCCCCTCCCAGTCACCAAGGATAGTAAATGGGTTTGCTCAACTTTAGATTAATAACGGCCCATTTGGATTGGTTCCTTTTCATATAAAGAACATCACTTTTGCAATAAGTATTTGATAAAGAAAAGCTGAAACTCTGCACGAAGCTCAAATTCAATTTTTTCAAATACACTCTTTTCCAAAAGTCAAAAATTTTAGTTTCTCAAAATAAGCACCTTTTCCAAAAGTTATTAAAAAAAATTATATATTTTAAAAAAAGACCCATCCAGGTGAGCCTAAGTCCATGACAGACCAAGAAGCAAACAATGAATGATTCAACCTCACTACCCATAGAGTATGAGGGAAAATTAAAAAACACGAATTAGTTTATGCATTTCATCAAATATGCAACACCTTAACTACATTTGATTTTTTAAAACAATGCACAAACAATTTCATTCAAAAATCCAACATTACAAATTTTAGAATCACACGACAAACAACAGATAAATATATGAAAGGAACGAAAACCAAAAAGCGTATTTGTACAAGTGTATAGAACAGTGAGAACAGCTTAAACGAGGTCGTTTCAAAGTCTATTTTCGGATTAAATTTTGTAAACAAATTCTGAATATTGAAAGAGAAAGAGGGAAAAGAAGAAATGAAGCTTACAGTGGTGTGAGAAGCGCGCGAGAGGGGCGTCATCGATACTTCCGTCAGTCCATAAAATTTGGAAGTTGGTGGGCTCCACTTCGCTGGTCGTTTTGGTTGGTTTAAAGTTAATAAAATTATGCATTCTTTTATCATATTCTAGATGTAGTAAAATGTATTTTATGGTCTGAGTTATAAATGTTACGGAAAAATTTTGTGCTTTCACAACTCCTTGATACCTAGTAGTTTTATATATGTTATAAATTAACCTTTATAGGTTTAAAATTGATACGTATTCATCATTTAATTATAAAATCGATGTATATTCCTTTACTCTATCAGCAGTTGATGTGTAATAACATTTTTGAAACTAGAGAAATATCACCAAATGCCAAAACCATGAAATTTTAAAAATTAAAAAATTAAAATTATAAAAGTAAAAGACTACAAAAATTTAAAAATTAATTTCTAATTTTTACTTTTTAACATGATTCAATTTTTAAATTAGCTTTAGAATATTAATTTTTTATTTTTAATGTTTAATTTATTATTTTGATTTTTTAATTTCTAAATTTTTTTAAAATTTTTAATTTTTGACGTTGGGGCGGGGGGTAAGGGTCGGAGGTGAGGTGGACTGAATGTAGGAGGGAGAGAGAGTGAGAGCTCATTCGTATTATTTTTTCCTTAAAAGCATTTTTTTAAAAAAATTATTAAAGTTTTTATTAAAAAGTTAAAAAGTTAAAATTTTAATTTTTAAAAAATTAAAATTAAAATTTTAAAAATTAATTTTTTAAAAAAATTTAATTCAAATACTTAGTGCAAAAAATATACTTTTTTCTAAAAGAAAATCTTTTCTACTGAATAAGCGAATCCAAGCAAGGAGAAGTATTTTCTTTTTCCTCCGTTAATAAAAATTATTTTTTATTTATAATTAACCTTTTTCGTTGTCCAAAGAACATATTCAGTTAATAAAACTATTTTCCACATTTTCCATGGAAAAATTTACCTATAAAAATGGTAAGAAATCAACAAATTTCCCTCTTACGTCTTTCTTTCTAACCACCCCCCCCCCTCTCGCCCTGACTGTTACTCGTCGGCGATTAGGCAAAAAGCATTCGACGGCGCGGCCGCTCATCTCTCTTCCGCCACGCATTTTTCTATAGAGTCCCGGTAAGTAAAACTCATGTTTCCACATGTAAATTTACACATTAATTAAAATATATAAATTTTTCGATGATAAATTATTCGTCCGAGTTGCAAAAAAAAATATTAGTTTTTATTTAATCGAATAGAAAACTCAGTTTTTTTTTAAAATTTTTTTTCCTGAAACAAATATTATTCTGCTAATGTGTAAGCAATGCTCATGTTTCTACATGTAAATTTACATAATAATTATAATGTTTAGTAATTTATATTAATTTGCAGAATGAGCAAAATCCTAATTCATTAGAAGAACATGAGAGTTATTTTGTTTTATTTTTTTTTTAATAGGAATGAGGTAATATTATGTACAAATATATAAGCCTGTCGTGGCTTATTTGGTTTTGGTTGCTTGGTAATGGAATTAGTTATTAGCTCGCAATACACGTATCTTGACATGGAAGTGGATTGAGATTTGTGATTAATACCTTATCCTTAATGGCTGGCTAAGTGGATGTATTTGAACCAAATGTGTGTGTGGTGGTAATGATGATGTTGCGTGCGTTGTGAGTGAGCGTTGTTCCAAGTGTGTTTGTTGAATCTTTGATGGTTAAGCGATCTGGATATAGAAGAATGGTTGGTTTAGGGAAAAAGTAAGTGTTGGTGCTCGTTGGCGAAGAGAACAGGAATGGAGAAGACAAAAGGAAAGCAAGAAAGGAAAGAAGAAAATAAGGGAAAAGAGAATATTAATGTAGCATGTCAAGATGTTGAGTCATTTTGCATGTATTCATAAATATTGATAGTTTGAATGCCGTTAATTTCTTAAAGAGTATTAAAGTAGCCATGTCTAATTTTAATATGGTATGTGGAAAATCTTGATTAATGATTGTTTATATCAAAAGTAAATATCTCCTTAATATATTGAATTGTTGACTGGATGGGTCAACAGAGCTGATTCTTTTATTGTTGGTTTTAGTTTACTTAATTGCAAGTGACATACAGCAAGGTAGCAAAATTTTCATTGTCTTATTTGACTCAGTTAACGGACCATGGATTATGTTATAATGTATATTGTATGATGTAGTAAAGTAGGATATGAACAAATTTTATAGGTTCATTGAAGTGACCAATTCTCTTATGCTTTTTGAAATTCTAATATGAATTTTTTGATGAGCTAGCTGGACCTCTTAATTGCTACATATGCTATATGACCACGTTTCATTGTTAAACCAAGTTACCATTTTGACTTGCTGAGCCACATTTCTATCTTGTAAATTGGACTCCTTGTTGTTTCGTATACCTTAGATTATTCATTAGCTCTTGGCTGTTAGTTCGTTTTATTTGCTTCCCTTTATTCGTAATTATTTGTTAATCCGTTTGAGCTTTATTTTGATTGGTACCATTTTTGACATATCCTATCTCAGGTATTCAATTATTTGGTTATCCATTGATATACCCTGCATGCGTCATTTGTTGGTTATCTATTGGTATACTTTGTTTCTCATTCGTCATTTCTTGGTGGTCTATTGTTGTACTTCTTTTGTTCAATTGTCATTTCTTTTTTGTAAGCTATGGCACCTTGATGGCAGGCTGAAATATATAGTTGTCAATGACCTTTAGGCATATGTTTCAGTTGTGGTTCAGTTATGAAGCGCATTCTGCCGAAATGTGTATTTGTTTGTTTGTCTTCCTGTTAGCCTATCATGTTGATTATAAGTTCTTAGTTATTTCTCATATTATGTTATTTTCTATACCAGCTTCTTATCATTTACTTTGGGGCTACCATTGAGTTCTTTCTTGGTTTCCTTAGTAAGTTATCTTTTGCTCATTCTGTTAGTTGTTGCCTTAGTGCAGAGATCAATAACAGTCAGCAGTCTGGGATGGATGGATTTAGAAGCCCTTTTATGGAATCAGTTCTCATAATTTTATAGTATTTTACTGTTTTTGCTTATGGAGGATTGGTGTATGTCATGGACTTCTATTAAATGGTCACGTATCCTATTGATTTATCAAGGCTTTAATGCCTTGATGGACTTGGGGGGTAATATTTTTTCACTCCGAAGGGTCAGCAACGGATTGAAGGGTGATGCTTCTCCTATGATAAAAAAGGAAATCCTTGAAACAGAATAACCCAACACGTGTGTCCATGTGAATCAGAAGCAACCATCTTGTTGGAATCTCAGAGCTGTACGATGTCAATTTGAGAGTGATAAGGAAAACCTATTGTCTACATATGAAATTCTTCAACAACATAGGTTTGATTCAATTCTCTTTACTCCATTTAATTAATTTTATAATTTTTCTGTAAATTTCTAGTATTTGCTCGTGTCGGATATCTGGATTCAGTAAATTCTTATATTTCTTATTTTAAATATTTTAAATGAGTTTAGGATTGTTTGGCTATTTTTGTGTATTTTTCTGCTAATTCTTTCTTGAACTAACATAATAGCAGCTTTGTTAAGTCTTTTAATATTGATCCAGAGTAATTGATCATTGAACAACTTGATTATATGAACCAACCAATTTTATATTGCTCATGTATATGTTCTGTATCATTAATTTCGTTTCTTGCAATAATAGTTCATATGGTTACTGAGTTAGCTAATACCAGAAAGGGGTCAATTTTTTATTCACGCAGTGAAACTATGTAAAAACTGTTGGAGCTTGAAAGAGCTGGAATGTTTATATGGCTTCATGATCAAGAGTAATGCAACAGAAGATTGTTTTATAATGAACCAATTCATTACCGCATGTTCCAATCTTTGGGAAACAAATTTTGCAGTATTCGCCTTCACCCGGATGGAGAATCCTAATGTATTTGTGTACAATGCGATAATTGGGGCCTTTGTAAATTGTTTTCGACCAATTCAAGCTTTGCAGATTTATATTGACATGTTGAGAGCTCAAATTAGTCCATCTAGTTACACATTTCCATCAATAGTTAAAGGCTGTAAATTATTATCTGTTTTGGAATTAGGAGAGGCTATTCATGGGCAGATTTGGAGACATGGGTTTGGTTCTCATGTTTATGTTCAGACTGCATTAATTGATTATTATGCAAATTTTGGTAGAGTTGGTGAATCAAGACGAGTGTTTGATTTAATGCCTGACAGAGACGTTTTTGCTTGGACTTCAATACTTTCAGCCCATTGCCAATCTGGTGATTTGGGTACAGCAAGAGAATTGTTTGATCAGATGCCTGAAAAAAATATAGCTTCTTGGAATACCATGATTCATGGATATGCAAAAGTTGGCAATGTGGACTCCGCTGAGTTTTTGTTTAATAAAATGGTCTTTAAGGATTTGATCTCGTGGACAACAATGATCAACTGTTATTCTCAAAACAAGCAATACAGAGAAGCATTGGAAATTTTTGGTGAGATGAAAAGAAATGGGATTAGGCCGGATGAAGTGACCATGGCAACTGTGATTTCTGCCTGTGCACATCTTGGGGTTCCTGAACTAGGCAAGGTGATACATTTTTATATACTAGAAAACGGGTTTGATCTTGATGTTTATATTGGTTCTGCTTTGGTTGACATGTACGCAAAGTGCGGTATGTTGGACAGATCTCTTGTTGTATTCTATAAATTGCGGGAGAAAAACCTTTTCTGTTGGAATTCTGTCATTGAAGGGCTTGCACTTCATGGCCGTGCAGAGGAAGCACTTATAATGTTTAGCAGGATGCAGAAGGAGAATATAAAGCCTAATGGTGTTACTTTTGTCAGTGTTCTAACTGCTTGTACTCATGCAAGACTGGTGGACGAGGGCAAGCATTTATTCCAAAGTATGACTCGTGATTTTTCCATCCCTCTTGCAATCGAACATTATGGATGCATGGAAGATCTATTATGCAAGGCTGGTCTGCTTGAAGAAGCTCTAGCATTGATTGGGACCATGAAAATGGAGCCAAATTCTATTGTTTGGGGTGCTTTATTAGGTGGGTGTAGGCTTCACAAGAACTTGGATATTGCTCAAGTTGCTGTCGACAATTTGATGGTTCTGGAGCCAAACAATAGTGGATACTACAACCTCTTAGTCAATATGTATGCTGAAGCAAATAGATGGACTGATGTCTCTAATCTGAGGGCAAAAATGAAGGAATTAGGAGTAGAAAAGAGATGTCCTGGATCCAGTTGGATTGAAGTGGAAAAGAAAATTTATCAGTTTACCGCTTGTGATAATCATCATCCAGTTTGGGGACAGATTCAGTCATTGCTGTATGAATTGGATAGACAACTTAAACTGCCTGGACAGGTACCTTTGGATTCATTTGTAGAAACTTGTAGAGCAGAGGTATTATAATTGTGATAGGCACAAATGTTAAAGAAGGTCTAGCATGGGTTGCCATTGGCCTTGGGTAGTGGATGCTCTATGTTCAGGAGACATATAAATGAGGCTCATTGATGGCAGTGGCATCACCATGGTTAAGCACTTTGGTACTGTGATAAGGCGTAGGTTCAGGTTGCTCACACACTTGTGTTATCCATATAAATGTTTATTGAACAACCAAGCTACTGAGTTTGACGATGGCACTCTAGCCAAACCTGTCTCTGTTCTCTTCTTTGCTGAACATATGAGCTTGATAGGTGATTTTCTTCTACCACACATTAGTGTTGTGCTACTATTTCATGAAAACTCAGTATGTCTATCTATATAAAGAAAATATCCTGCAATCAAGAATTGATCCAACAATTTCTGTTTTGTAGAATTTGTGTGATTGAACTTTATGTCATGCATTTTTTTTTTTTTTTTTTTGGGGTGATGTTCTCAAATTGCAGTTAGAAAGAAGCTCTTCGGCTGGAACTGTGTGATGGAAGGTCTAGGCAGTGATGCAAATGCCGAAGAACTACTTGCAGCTGTTCTGAGTTCCTGATGCTTGCACTCATCATGGAAGACTAATTGAAGAGGCCCAAGAAGATTCCTTAAATTGAGCTGTGAATTTTACGGTATTACTCAAACTGAAAAAGGTTCTTCAAATTGATTGATTAGAAGGATACTTGTAGTGGTTAGTATCCCAATTCTTCCTCAGTAGTTGTTGCATGGATATTCTTGTTTTGCTACCTTGCGGGACAAACTAGGATAAAACAACCTCTAAAACTAACTTTGATTTTCTTTATATAGATTCATTAAACACTTCTAGCATAACTAAGGTAGAACTCGCAGCCTGAGTCATCTCATTTCTTTCCTGAGCTACATATTTGCCTGCCACCAAACAACTTTAACTATCTAGATCCCGTTATTAGTTGATCAAATAGTTAGTATGTTAGTAGTTGTCTATTTCTCTGAAATATTTCTATCATGCTTCTCAAGGATAACCAAGATAAAAGAAAATTATTTAAAGACTAATGTCCAATTTGACGATTACATATATAAATAGGAGTATCCATATATAAAGGGAAATTTGTTCAATAATTTCGAATTAGTGAATGTGGGCCAATTATTGGAAATAAAATTCAGAGGCAAAACTGCTCATGACGAAAATTTGAGGCAAAATGAAATAAGCCTTTCTTGGGGGTTGTAAGCAGCGAGCTTATAAGCTTTTTCTTCTTGGTATATATGAATGAAAAAAGCAAGCAGAGGAGTAAGAAAAGAGGAAATGGAGTTGGTCTGTTCTGAATCCATTGTAACAAGAGCCAATCCGTAGCCCAAGGTGACGCACCTGTGGTATGACCTCCTTAGATACAGCTAATAGACGCCAGAACCGAAGTCAACCCAACCTACCTTCAAAATTTACCATCTCTGCTACTGATCTATTTGAGCACCAAAACAGGTGCCTTCTCACTCCATGACGAATTGTGCAGTGTGCAGCTAGTGGGAAACATTTGTGTGATTAGCCACGGAATGGATGTGTAACAAACTTGCACGTGACAACTACCCCTTTAAGAAGGAGCACGAGAGAGCACAAAACCATTGTGGTTTGTCCAGGGCTACGTGTGAAGCATGAACCAAGCAGTCAATTAGAAATTCTGTTGCATAGGTCCTATATATAGGGAATAGGATACTGAGCACATCATCAGGAGAATTCCCACATTTAATGGCGATGATGTCACTGGTTGGGTCTATAAGGTTGAGCATTTTTTCAACCTTTTATAGAACACTAGAGGACTAGAAAATTCTCACCGCCTCCTTCTTCATGGATGGCCGAGCCCTAGCTAGGTTTCATTGGATGGATAGCACCAGACAACTTTCCACGCGTGAGAACTTTCTCCGCACGTTGGAAACCTGCTTTGGGCCTCTGGACTTCAAGGTTCTTCTGGCGCTCTTGCTAAGTTGACTCAGATGTCAACGGTGGAAGCATATCAACGAGAGTTTGAGACTTTAGTCACACGGGGCTCGTAGGCTTCCCCCAGCATTTCTGATCAGCTGCTTGGTTGCGAGCTTACGCTCAGACATTTGGGTTTGTGCTTTTGTGAAACTTGCCCTTCACAACAAGTGTATCGTAATAATCTAATAAGATGTGACGAAAATGAAAACAAGAGTGTCTTTGAATAGACAGTTAAGGATGGATTGTTGATTTTTACAGGATATCCACTGTTTCATGTCTCCCTTTCTTATACCTGTAATTTAGTGAGAGCATATTACATATCATGTTAAGCTATCATCTGCCTGCTAGTTCTATGAAGTTTTTTATCTCTGAGCTAGTGTTAGCATTAAGGATGGGACTCAATGAGTTTTAGGAAGATCGAATCTTTAAGACAATGTCGCGTGCCTCCATCTGAGAATATTCCTTTTTGTGTGATTTAGATTCCCATGTGAGTTAGATCTAATATATTTTCCATGTTTTTAGTCCTTGATACAGAAACTAAAGTTTCCAGTTCCAAAGGTTTTGCATTATAGAAATCTTCAATTTTTTGTGATCCTTTACCATTGAGCACCAATAATTCATCCAAAGTTGGATCAACCTTCATGTGCTGATTGGATCTAGAAATTGGCAGTGGTTGTATCATTTGAATGTAAATACGTGGTAGCTTTTTGAAGTGATGTGACATACCGAGCTCTAGAATATAATATGGATATTTGCCTTTTTAATTAATGTAGGAGGTTTGTTTCATGATACCCCACTTTTTGCTGTTAGAAATGCGCCAAAGGAAGAGATCAATCGAGAGTCTCATTTTCTCGAGGAGCGTTGTTGCATCTCATTGAAGTTAGAGAACGCTGGAACATTGTTCAAAAGCATACGATGCATTATCATCTTCTTGACCAAGGTGAGATTCCAAGTTCTGTTTGCAAACTTATGTCCCTGCGGCTTCTTATCGTATAACAGCCTCACAGGTCATATTCCATCATCACTAGGAAATTTGACAATTCTTGAATCGTTAGACCTTTCCTCGAACAACTTGGTTGGGAAAATTCCTACTCAACTGACAAAACCTCACATTTCTGGCAGTCTTGAACCTTTCCTATAATCAATACCTCATTTTATCCAAAATTTCCACATTTGACAATAATTCATGCATGGAGAACTCTGCATTATGTAGATTTTTCCCCTGAAATGCTTTGTGAAGATGATCAAGCGCCACAACAAGATGATGACTCAAATAATGACAGTGGATTTACTTGGGATGCTGCTCTGACTGGCTGTGGATGTAGGACCTTGTTTGGTTTGGTTATTCTCTTCTTCTTTCGTGGGAAACTGGAATGGGTTATTAGTACAAGTAGTAGAAATTATAGGGTAGAGCCATAAGATCATTGAGTGGTGGTGGAAAAATATTTTTGTTATATTACTAGGACCCGTGCGATGTACGGGTTTTGATTATAATTTGATTTCATATTATCAAATTTTATAACTAATACATATGTATATATGCATTGTTGTTGTGCTTTATTACTATTATTGTATTGTTGAAGTTCTTGTGGTTGCTGCTATGTTATTGTATAGTTGCTAAATATATATACAGGGAGAGATAGAGAAAGAGCAAGTGTAGTGTTTGATGCTTGCCTTGAATCAAGCTCGTCTATTCCCTGAACATAGCGTTTATAATTGTAAACGGGTTCTCAACATTTGGTTGACAAATTGTGAACATATCTTAAAGGGCCATGAACAAGTAGTGTATGAATTGTGAATAATTAAAAATTCTAAAAAAATATTAAAATTGTGAGCGTATGATTTGAAATTTGTAAATAATTAAAATTATGAACGTATAGTATAAAAGTTGTTAACGTATAGTATCAAAATTGTAAACGCGCATATTATTCTTGCACTGTGTGGTGCTAGTTAGATGTAGAAGGCTTTGGGTGCACAGTACAAGTGCCCTGAAATACCACCATATTGCACAGGATGTTTAGATGCCTTGGTTGCGAAAGGATTATTGGAACCGACAGTATTATTTTCAGAAGCGAGGATAATCATCATCTTATCATCATTTTTTATCATTTCACAAGTGATATGTTAGAGTTGTCGTGCCCTATCAATCTCTTTTATTTCTCTCCCCCTACTGTGACTATCTATTTCTTTGTTTCTCTCTCTCTCTCTCTTTTTCCTTCTGTTTTTTACTTGTCTTCTTTAATTATTAGATAAATATTATCTAACTTCTCTATAGTTTGTCATAAGTGTATAGTACTCTTTTGTTGTTCTATATTTTTCAAAATACAAATATATTTAATCTCTCTGTCATGTTTTTTGTGAGATTCAATGGCGTGCTTTGTCAATGAATAAAAAAATGTGATATAAGTCCATTTCTCTTACATAAAACAAAGGAATGAATTGCACCTAACCTTCCTGTACTTTGTCATAAGTACATGATCATCTTTGTGGTTTTTATAAGTGAATGATATTCTCTTGTTTTAAAGGATATAATAGACATGTTACTTTTTTCATTTTTTTTTTTAAAAAACAATGGCTTTGCCCTAGTTTTGAAAACGCATTAGCCTTCGGCATCAGCATGGTTGCCAGTGACCAATCGTGTAATAGGAAAACGAATAAGGAAGTGTTGTCTCGTCAGGCACAAGCCTGAGCTCTAAGTCTAACCTTTTCAATTGAACAATTAAAAATGGTTCCGTTAGTAGTGCCAATTGACATTAAGAGGGTGTTTTGCTTGATAAGCAAGTTTTACTTGTTTATTAGCAAGTAAAAAAAAGTAGCAGTACTACTCTTTTTTTAGTTGCTTATGAGTAGGACTGAGCATGAAATGCGAGATTTTCATACTAGATTGTAATCTCGTACCAGATTATCCTGTACGAAAAATCTCAATTATTTTTTTAGTATCTTAATTTATATCGTCCCGAACTCCAAATTTTGGGACATAACACGAATACACCCTTAATCTCATTTAATCCCATCCTGAAACTCAAACTGTCCCGTCCTGTAAATCCCCTCCTAAATAAAATAATATATTGTATAATAATATATGTATGTCAATATAATATATATTATTTTAAAACATAGAATTATTATTATATGATATATAATATAATATAATATATATAATATGCAGGGACAGATCTAGGATAAAATGTTGAGAGGGCCAAACATAAATAATATAAAATTTAAAAAAATGCAAAGATTACATATTCATTGCTAAAATAGTTTCAAATTACTTGTAATCTTTTACAATAGAGCACGTCATTCTTTCAAGTCACAAAAATTGCCTATAAGTAAATTTACCGCAAATGTTTCAACATTCCTCATATTATATATAGAAGTTTCAGTAAATTTTTTTAAAGTAAATAATATATTATTCCCCTGAACTTCGTCAAAGGTGCATACTTAGTTTCGGAACTTGCAAAACTACCTAATTAACCTTTTCACCTTTTCAAAACTAAGCTCATAACCCTCCTCTTGTCAAAAAATCGTTAGACTTGAAGAAGAGTGTTATATACGCACATATGTTGATATTTTAAAAAAACATCTCCTACAAAAAGTATTTTTTAGACAAAATTACCCTCCTATCTTTATTAAAAACCCACAACGTATACATGTATACACACACACATGTATACCTATCTATTGCATAAACAAATTATATAAATCTAATTTTACTTTTTCTAATTAATTAGTGAGATTAATTATTATTAGTCAATTCATTAATTTATGATTGTTAAATGTCAAAAAAAATTTGTAGCTGAAAATCAAAGCTTTATTTTGTTTGAAAAAAGAGGATTTTTCATTAGTGAACATCAAACATTACATGATTCTAAAACAAAACAACGAACACCTGAATAGCAATACACCATTAACAAGCTGACAAACGTTGTCATCGTCATTGCTAAATTATGCTCTTTATCTCTTTCTAGAAGGTCTATCATCGGTTTTTTTTTTTCCCAAATCAAACGGACCATAATTTAGACAATACCAAAAAGATAAGACTAGAGCAAACAAAATTCCAAATTTCATAATTTTAGATGATAGGTGTTAATACAACACACCAAAATGCAGATCCTAAGCTACACTTTCATGACAAACTTCCTCGTGGGGAAGTGCATTTCCTTCATCTTCTATCACTCAGTCTTCAGAGATGCTTGGTGCTTTGCCGCCGGTGACCTTAGCGACACGGAGGAGGGCGAGTTCGGCCTTGAGATCCTTGAGTTGACTCAGCAACTCGCTCTTCGTCTTGTCCCTGAGCTTAAAAGCCTCTGTTCATTGGTTTTTGTTCTAACGTTCCACATATCTACTACTTGATCAAGATAAACTTTTGCAAACAACAAGAGCAACAACATTGGAGACAGAAACATTATTCTTGCACCTTGAAAATCTGTTGCTCAATCTGACATCAATCCTATATGTGAAAGCTTTCTTTACGGATTTGCAGACGAGGGTGTATTGATGTGGTTTTGATTAGAAAACGAAAAAGCTTTTGTAGGATTCTACCATGAGAAAAAACAGTATGGTATAGGGCTAAGAAGAGAAAGAAAAGGAAAGAGAAAAATCAATAAAATTGTAGACAGAAAAATAATTATTTGGGGGGGGGGGGGGGAGAGAGAGAGAGAGAGAGAGAAATAAAAGCAAAAGAGGAAAAAAAAAAAAAGAGAAAGAAAAATAAATAAAGGGCAAAAAGAAATAAAAGAAATTGTCTAATTGACATGATAACTCAACCTAGAACATCATAAAAAGGTAATGAATTGGCAACAATAATTAGCAGTACTTTATTTTTAATTGCTCTGGACCATAGTATACAACAATGGCCTTTAATTGGTTTGGTATACGTCTTTGACCATGGTGCGCATTATGGGCTATCACACCTTGAATTTTCGTCCTTCTTAAAATCACTTTTTAAGTATAACGTCGAACCTTTTCAGAGGTCATCAATATACACCAATTACATAGTCTTTCAAGAGTGTGAATAGGCCGGTGAGATGGATGATATTTCTTCTATGTTGTGGTTGTTAAGTATAAAAAATAAATATAATTATATTACATTCTCTCTAAATGTTAAAAATAATTTGGTGTACCATATTGACTTATCATTTCAAAAAGTTTAAATTTATAGATCCATATGATTTCGTTATATTTATTTATTATGCTTAACACATTTTTTCATGTGTATGTGTGATTTGTTTTGGGTTTCTAACGTGAACAATTTTAATTTTTTCTTTTAAATTGGTTATAGTAAGATTCAAACCTATAGTTTGGCTCTAATATCATTTTAAATTATAATTTCATCTAAAAACTTATGTTTGGAGAGAAAATTTCGTTATATTTATTTATTATTCTAAAATAAGTGGTTACAATATTGTGACGTTTTGAGTTTTAGCGCCGCACATTTTTGCTGAGAGATGGATTCTCGTACCAATACTGTTCTCCGATTGATCAGTCTCAATAAATTTTGGTTCAGACAGATATAATGGTGTCATGGCAACTTTTCCTTTTTCTTCTTTTCCCCGTTTGTTTAGGTCATGAAGATATTTATGATTCACTAGGTCTGGACTAGTAATGCGTTGCGCGGATGCTAAATTCTATTTTATTAATTTTTATTTAAGTAAATAATTAAGTTTTTTCTTATATATGTAAATTATGATATACTTAATCAATGCTATGCTCGATAAGAATTCATTTTATGAGATGGCTGAATTTACACTTTTGGTCAAGATCATAAATGAATTGATAGGAACTAATCTTATTAATAGGGCTCAACTTACACTAGATATTACTCTTTTTTTCCCTCCTTTCAAACAAATTAAAATCACTGAAGTTTTTCTATTTGGAACCGTGTTAGGTCTAATTCCTATTATTTTGGCTAAATTATTTGCAACTACATATTTACAATACAGGCATGCTGATCAATTGGACCTTTGATTAATTAACATCTCTTTTTTCAATTGACCTCTTCCTTTCTTTAATTCATAGGAGGTCAAATTCCAATTGCTGGTAGCTATATCTTAAGTCTTTAGTGACTCATTCATTGGGAGAAGAGCCTAAATAAACTTACTAATCAAGGATCTTACCAAGAGCAGAGTTGGCACCTATCCATCTTTACTAGTTTTGCTTGCCGGGAGAAAGTGGGATTTGTGTTTGGTATACAGTGCTATGGTTGGATTGAATCTTAAACATACGGTTGATATATATGCATCAACCAACTAAGACAGGTTGAAGTCAGGAATGCATCGGTTAAACATTCCATTAGAAAGCCTAGTGTTGTCCCTTCTGTGTGGTATTCATTCTCGTTCGACTCTTGGAATCACATCCAGCGGTGGTTGGTACTACTAGCAAAATCCAACCACTTCACCTATTTCATTACCCCCAACCCTTTCTCATACCTCTTAAATCAGAACTATAATTGATTATCCCTATCGTGCAAGTAAAGTGATTAGCCACGGCCACCTCTTTAGCTCATCCCTTCTCAACGCTAGAATTTTGATATGTCTTCATATTTTGTAATAAATTTTACTATTTTGCATGCGATTACATACATCAAAGTGGTTAAAGTGATTTATTTTGTAAATTATTTGATCTAGTCTCGTTCGAGAGAAGAAAATATTCTGTGGAGGCCTACAAGAACAATTCACAGAGGATTCTATGCAATTGAAGTTGCATATCAATTATAATTTGAGTTGGGCTAATTTAATAGAAAAGTATTGGGCTCAAATATATGGATCAAGGATCAATTCCTCATAGAAATACAAGGAACTTGTGCCTTTCTTGCAAATCAAGTCGTTGGTGAATGAATATGGTAAGTGACCTTGGTGTTAATTTTTGAAAAGTTTTTCTTATCAGACCAGTTTTGGTATTTTGCTCATAACTCCAACTCCAGAGGTCAAAATCACGTGATTCTTGGTCCATTGGACTCCTAAGAGGCAGGACTATAATTATTATGAAGACCATCTTTCCAAATTCAAGGGCAATCAAGGTGAAAAATCAGTCACGACACGTTTGGAAAATTCCTGTCACCTGCTGGACACATTGTGGTATTTTGGACATAACTTGGGCTACAGAGGTCCAAATAAGGTGATTCTTGTGGTTATGAAAAGCTAATTCATAGAGCTACAACTTTCCTTCTTTGAGCTCAGCCCATATCTGCCTTTACCATGGTAAAAAATGTCGGTCACAGGAAAACATAAAAACTGACAACAGTTTCCTAATCCAAGGGAGATTTAAAAAGGAATTCGATACCATTATAAATACCCACAATACACAATAGAAAAAGAGGACTAAAACTGAAGAATTGGCAGAAGATTAAATTGAAGGAAAAGTTGGGGAGCAGCTCTTGAAGAGAATCGAAGACAAGAACTTCATCAACTTATTTGTCTAGGAATACTACGATGAGTTTTTCTGTTTTCAATTATTTTTCAGTTTTTGCTTTGAACTTAATTATGAACTAAATTCCCCATGATTCGGGGTGATAGTTAGTAATTATTTTCATTCATGTTTTGGATTCTCTTGGAATTTATTTGATTATTCGTATTTGTGTTTTATTGCTATTAAATTCTTGGTTAATCATTATTATGCTTATAGCTAATTTTCGTTAGTCAAGAATTTATACCTTTTGTCATAGGAATCTTGTAGGTTCTTGTGGGTACGAATATAGATCAATTTTAATATGACTACAAATAATTAATTGTTTCAGGATTGTGATAGATTATTCCACTGAGATAGTCTATGCCCTCGTTGTCTCAATTAATTGTTTAAGCCTATTAGAATAGTTAATTAAAGAACTTGACTGATAATTTATGCCATTGAGATAGGTTATGCCTCAGAAACTTTAGTTAATTAATTTAGGTGCATTAGAGCTTGTAGCCTAATCCCTTGTGCTTAATTAGAAAACCCAGAGTTGACGAATATGAATAGGATAATTTCTTGGCTATCACCCTGAATCGCGTTTCCCCTAAATTTAAGTCCCACAATTTTTTTGGTTGATTTTTTCAATTATTTTTCTTTCAATTAATTTAATTTCTTTTCCTTTTCGATTTCGTTTAGTATAAAAATCGTTTCACTCGTAGTATTTAGTTTAGTTCTCTTAAATTCTTAGTTTTAGTTTCTTTTAGTTATTTTTATTTCTTTTAAATTCCTAACAGCAATCCTAATTCCCCATGGTTCGACCCTCAAGTTGCATTCGTGTGATAAAAAGGATAAATTTTGTGATTTTGTCGTTGCTTGATTTAATTATTATTATTTGGCCATACAACGACGTGGTCAAATTTTTTGGCACCATTGCCAGGGAATTAGTGTCTAGTTGTTAGGAATAATTTTTTTTAGTTTAGTTTTTGCATTTTTTTTATTCTCAAAGAAAATTTAAAAAAATAAAAAAATATTTAAATTTAAAAAAAATTAAAAAAATATGTTTCTTTTATTTATTTTTTTAAAAAAAGTTGTTTATTTTATTTTATTTTATTTTTTATCTGTTAGTTTATTTTTTTATTATATTGTTATTTTGTTCTTGTTTGTTATCTGTGGAACTTAGTTGTCTTGTGTGTGGTGCATGCACGGGCGACATTCTCTAAATAGAGAGTTTGCCCCTTTTGATCCAGAAATTGAAAGAACTATTACAAATAAAAAAACACAAGCAAGGCAGTTGAAAATTGAGAAATCTCTAAAAATGGATAAAAATCGGAATCAAGAAATTGTTCCTCGTGATGTTGTTAATAATGAAAATGCCCAAGACTCACCTAGGCAAGTCCACCTCCTAGACAAAAGCATATCCACCCTTGAGCCATTAGAGACTTTTTCACTCCTAATGCATACACTCCACCCATGGCCATTGCACCACTTAACATAAGGGAGGTTGATTTCGAGATTAAATCACAGTTGTTGCAAAGTCTCCCTACCTTTTGTGGCCTTAGTAACGAGAACCCATATCATCATATTAATGCATTTTTAGAAGTCTGTTCCACATTTAAGATTAGAGGTGTTAATGATGAGGCAGTTCGAATAAGAGTGTTTCCTTTTTCTCTTAAGGATAGAGCAAAGCATTGGTTGAATACTCTTCCAGTAGGGTCTATCATATCTTGGACAGGTCTTCAGAGAGAGTTCTTAGATAAGTTTTACCCTATAGCAAAGACCACTGCTATGAGAAGGGAAATCACTAATTTTCAGCAGTTTGATAATGAATTGTTTCATGAGAGTTGGGAGAGATTTTTAGAGATGTTACGAAATTGCCTGCACCATGATATTGTAGACTGGCAACTAGTTCAATCTTTTTATCAGGGTTTGTCTGAGCGTCATAAACAAATAGTAGATGCAGCTTGTGGGGGTATGTTCTTGTATAAGAGTCCTGCAAAGGCTTGGCAATTATTTGGGCATCTTAGTGAGAATTCTCAGCAACATGTGGCCTCTTCGCGTGTTGATAATAGAGGGACTAGAAAGGGTATGTATGAGGTGTCAGCACAACATGATCTTGCATTGAAAGTTGACATGATAGCTAAAAAGATGGATCAGTTGTTGTCAATTAACAAAGAATCTGTGAAAGTAGTGAGTTCTAATGTTGTGGATGAATGTTCTTTATGTTATAGCACTTCTCATTCTATTGTGAATTGTCCATTAGCTAATCAATCTTCTAGTGTTGATGAAGCATGTGTAGCACAAGGATATCCACCAAACAATAACCCCTGCTCCAACACATACAACCTTGGATGGCGAAATCACCCAAATTTTTCATGGAGACAGCAGTCACAAGATGGTGTGCCCCAGTTCAGAGCTCCTCAAGCAAATTCTTCTGGCATGTCTCAACCTCCTAGTTTTCAACTTGGGCCAAGGTATGTTTCACCTACCTCTCCTCCTGCACCTGTTAGTCAATATAACTTTGTCTTTGAGGATAAGGTTTTGAAAGCATTGCAAAATTTTGATGAAAGCACACAATTGTTGCACTCACATTCACAGTCCATAGCTAAATTAGAACAACAAGTGGATCAGCTTGCGACTGCTTTAACTAGAAGGGATGAGGGTAAATTGCCTACACAGCCAGTTCCTAATCCTAGGGGTCAAGTTCAAATGTCATCTATAAAGAATGGACATGAACACCTTAAGGCTATAACTGTACTTAGGAATGGGAAAGTTGTAGATAATCATGTCACTGTTAAGCAACATGAGCCAGTAAAAGCAGGTAAACAAAAACAGGTTGTTGACACTAAACATGAGAATTTAGAAGAGTCCATTGTGCATGATAACTCATTTCCTAGCACTTCAAAAATTGTGAAAGCCCCATTTCCTCAGGCTTTAGGACAGAAAGGAGAAAGTGAGTCAAAAAGAGAAGCCATTTTAGACATCTTTAAGCAGGTAAAAATTAATCTTCCACTCTTAGAAGTCATTAAAGATATTCCTGCTTATGTTAAATTTCTCAAGGACTTGTGCACTTACAAGCGCAGACATCAAGCTAATGTTCCCGAAAAGGTGAGATTGACTGAAAAGGTAAGTAGCATTTTGACTTCTCCTACTCCTCCTAAATTGAAAGATCCTGGAGCTTTTACAATTCCTTGTATCATTGGTGAACATTGTGTAGGTCGTGCTTTGCTTGACTTAGGTGCCAGTGTAAATCTTCTTCTATACTCTGTGTTTGAGCAGTTAGATATTAGGGAGTTAAAAGAGACACCCATGACCTTACAGTTAGCAGATAAATCTGTTAAGGTTCCTAGGGGAATGGTAGAGGATGTCATAATTTAGGTAGACAAGTGTCTCTTCCCTGTAGATTTTATTGTGTTAGATATGGAAGCAGGTGAGCCCTTTCAATCTCAAACTCCTGTCATCTTGGGTAGACCGTTTCTAGCAACGGCTAATGCTAAAATCAACTGTAGGACTGGGGAGATAGAAGTAACTTTTGGGAATAGGAGGTGAAATTACACGTGGCCAATGTGGGTAAGTGTCTTGTCTTAGATGAGGGTCATGAGTGCTTTATGATAGATGTCATTGACCCATGCATAGAACAGACAATCCTTTCATTGTTACAAGAGGACCCCTTAGAGATTACACTCACTCACTTTGGGATGGGAGAGTTTGACATTGATAAGTCAGTTAGGGAGGTTAATGCATTATTAGATACAGTGCCTTGGATGGATGTCGAGTCACATGCTTGTCTTGTAGAGCCTCTTCTCACTATTGCGAGGGAGCCCATGTTACCCTCCATTCGATCTCCGTTTACTCTAGAATTGAAGCCACTGCTTTCGCATCTTAAGTACAGCTTCCTAGGTCCTGATAAGACTCTTCCGTGCATCATAGCGTCTGATCTCACTAGTGAACAAGAGTCTAAATTATTAGAGGTTTTATTTGAGAATAAAGAGGCCTTAGGATGGATTGTTGCAGATTTGAAAGGTTTAGATCCTTCTTTGAGCATGCGTACAATACATTTAGAGGAAGGTGCAAAACCATCTAGGGAGATGCAACATCGGTTGAATCCGAACATAAGAGAGGTAGTAAAGAAAGAGGCGGTTAAGCCTCTTGATGCGGGCATTATTTACCCTATTTCTGATAGTGAATAGGTGAGTCCTGTGCAAGTTATGCCTAAAAAGTCTGGGGTAACAGTTGTTCCTAATGCTGAAGGAGAGATGGTTCCTATGCGCACTATCACGGGATGACGAGTATGTATTGATTATAGAAAGCTTAATGCTGTGACCCGTAAAGACCATTTTCCTCTTCCATTCATTGATCAAATTTTAGATAGGTTAGCTAGACAAAGGTATTACTGTTTTCTAGATGGTTACTGCAGTTATAATCAAATTCCTGTTTTTCTTGAGAATCAATAGAAGACTACATTCACATGTCCCTTTGGCACATTTGCATATAGGAGAATGCCTTTTGGTCTTTGTAATGCACCTGTTACATTCCAACGATGCATGATGGCAATGTTTTCTGATATGATTGATGAATTTTTGGAAATTTTTATGGATGATTTTTCTATATTTGAAGACTCATTTGATACTTGTTTGAGGAATTTAACTCTTGTGCTTAAACGATGTCGTGAATCTAATTTGGTGTTAAGTTGGGAAAAGAGTTATTTCATGGTTCGTGAAGGTATAGTCTTGGGGCATGTTGTTTCTAATGAGGGGGTGTGTGTTGATAAAGCAAAAGTTGATATTATAACAAATTTACCACCTCCTATTACAGTGAAGCAGGTTAAATCATTCTTGGGACATGCAGGTTTTTATAGGCACTTTATTAAGGATTTTAGTAAAATTGCTAGGCCATTGTATGCATTTTTAGCTCATGATACACCTTTCAAATTTGATAATGATTGCTTGCGTGCATTTGAGACTTTAAAATCTGTCTTGTCTTTTGCTCCCATCATTCAACCTCCTGACTATGCCCTTCCATTTGAAATCATGTGTGACGTCTCTGATTTTGCCTTAGGTGCTGTCTTAGGTCAAAGGAAGGATAGAGTGCCACATGTGATCTACTATGCTAGTAGGACTTTGGATGAGACTCAAAAGAACTATACCACAACTGAAAAAGAGTTGCTAGCAGTAGCCTTTGCCTTAGAAAAATTCAGGCCTTATATTCTTGGGTTTAAGGTAATCATTTTTTCAGATCACTCAACCCTTAGGTATTTGTTTGCCAAAAAGGAGGCCAAACCTCGTTTCATAAGATGGGTTTTATTGTTGCAAGAGTTTGACCTCACCATAAAAGATAAGAAGGGTACTGAGAATGTAGTTGCAGATCATCTTTCCCGTGTCCTTGTTGAATGTCCCTCATGTCCTATCCCCGTAGATGATTCTTTTCCTGATGAGCGATTGGTCGTTGTTGCACAATCTAGACCTCCTTGGTATGCACATATTGTGAACTACTTGGCTATAGATGAGTTGCCTAAAAGATGGAGCAAAGCAGAGAAGGATCTTTTCTTGTCACAAGTAAAGTTTTATGTTTGGAATGACCCTGATCTTTTTCGTATTTGTTTTGATCAAATCGTACGTAGATGTGTTCTTGAGCATGAGTGTCAAAGTATTTTATCTTTTTGTCATGCACAAGAATGTGGGAGTCATTTTGAAGGTCGTCATACAGTGGCCAAATTGTTGCAATGTGGATTTTATTGGCCTTCACTTTTTAAGAATGCACACTATTTTTGTAACGCTTGTGAAAGGTGTCAACGCACAGGGCTTGTCGAAAAGAGATATGATGCCCCTTAATCCTATTCTTGTTTGTGAAATATTTGATGTGTGGGGTATTGATTTTATGGGTCCTTTTTCCACCTTCTTATGGCTTTGTGTATATTTTGGTTGCTATTGATTATGTGTCGAAATGGGTTGAGGCTATAGCAACTAGAACTAATAATCATAGAATTGTCATGAATTTTCTTAAAGATAACATCTTCTGTAGGTTTGGCACCCCTAGAGCAATCATTAGTGATGGAGGTAAGCACTTTGCACATAAAGCTTTTGAGGCTTTACTTAGGAAATACTCAATCACACATAAAGTAGCTACTCTATATCATCCACAAACTAGTGGCTAAATAGAGGTGCCTAATCAGGAAATCAAGTCCATTCTAGAGAAAACAGTTAGACCGGACAGGAAGGATTGGTCTATACGCCTTAACGATGCACTTTGGGCATATAGGACAGTATACAAGACTCCTATAGGCATGTCACTTGCTAGTTGAGTTAGAGCATAAAACCTATTGGGCGATTAAGAGCTTGAATTTTGATTTGGCTAAGGCTGGGGAAGAGAGAAAGCTTCAACTTAGTGAGTTGGATAAGATGCAATATGATACTTATGAGAATGCTAAACTCTATAAAGAGCAGATGAAAAGAGCACACGATCGAATGATTTTGAGGAAAACTTTTGAACCACATCAAAGGGTTTGGCTATTTAATTCTAAATTATGTCTCTTTCCAAGAAAGCTGAGATCTAGGTGGGATGGCCCATATGAGGTAATACAAATATTCTCTTCTGGTGCAGTTCAAATTGGAGATCTTAAAGATGGGAGAAAATTCATTGTTAATGGGCAAAGGTTGAAGCATGCAGTTGGAACACTATTACCTAGTGAGGAGATCGAATCAATGGATCTTATAGATCCCATCTGTACAAGTTGAGAAGTAGGGTATTTTGTTTAGCTAAAGACAGTAAACTTAGCGCTCGCTAGGAGACAACCTAGGATATTTCAGTAGAAATTTTTTTTATTTGTTTGATTGATTTTTTTTTCTTTTCATCTTTAATTTATTTTGTTCTTTCATTTTTAATTATTTTTGTTTGTTGGCTTAAGCGCCTCCCAAAGTTCGGAGCCTTTGTATGAGGATGTAGATAGGGTCGGCCAGAAAAAAATAATAAAAAAAATTATTTTCTTGAAAAAAAAACTCATTGATTATTCCTATCTTTATCTTTTGTGCTTTAATTGAAGGTGCTCTCACTTGTGAGGAAGGAATGTGTTTTGCAGGATTATCAAGTAAGTGCAGAAATTGTCAGCTGTTCTTGAGCGCATAGTCTTATTGGCATCTTCTATCAGGTTGTCTTATTCTAACTCTTTCCTTTTTGTTGTTTAATGTTACTTGCAATGGGGACATTGGAAGACTTGGGTTTGGGGGTGAGGGTGAGAATAAATAACAATGCGTTTCTATGATTATGTGCCAATAAGATAGGTGAAAAAAAATGGGTAAATTTGAAAATTTTTAGCATATATGAGCTTGAATTGCACAGGTGACTTTGACTTGATAGTGAGACTTGCATGATTGGTGAGTGAATTGTTGTTCTGTCTTTGCTATAAATCCCTCATTGCTTGCTTCGATTATGTCATTTTCTGTAAGCGTCATAAGGGTGATTAATAGGGAGAAGAAGGTGACTTTGTAAGCTTGCGATAGACCTGGTAGGAAGTTTGTTGAAGTGCTACTCTGTGGTAATATCATTTTTTGTTGTGTTTCCCCATTCAAAAAAAGAGTGAAAGAAGCCAAAAAGCAAAAAGATGAAAGTGAAAAAAATCAAAAGAAAAAAAGTGTGAACAAGTGTCAAAATGACACAATTGTTATTCATGTATACTCAATTATTATTCTGTTATATTCTGAAAAGTGGAAAGTGTGAAAACATAAAAAAAAGTGGAAAAAATTTGGAAAAAAAATGAAAAAAATGAGTGAAAATTTTTGCGGGGACAACACTTTTCTCTTGTTATGACATGAAGACTCCGGGTCTAGCAAAGTTTTGTGGAGTCAATTTCTTATTCTTGTTAATTACCTAATATACTTAAACTGGCTGAAAGGGGTGACATGATTGAAGTTTGGTAATTAAAGGGCACATGCCTAGTAAGTGCTGCGCCGTGTGCATGCTTGACTGTGTGATTTTTGTCTCACTATTGATTCATTGTTGTTTGTGTGGTTCTTCTCATTGCGCTTAACTAAATATCTCATTCCTTGAGTTTATTTGTTCCTTTGCTTGAAGACAAGCAAAGAATGGGTTTGGGGGTGTGATATGTCTTCATATTTTGTAATAAATTTCACTATTTTGCATGCGATTACACACATCAAAGTGGTTAAAGTGATTTATTTTGTAAATTATTTGATCTAGTCTCGTTCGAGAGAACAAAATATTTTGTGGAGGCCTACAAGAACAATTCGTAGAAGATTCTATGCAATTGAAGTTGCATATCAATTATAATTTGAGTTGGGCTAATTTAATAGAAAAGTATTGGGCTCAAATATATGGATCAAGAATCAATTCCTCATAGAAAACAAGGAACTTTCGCCTTTCTTGCAAATCAAGTCGTTGGTGAATGAATATGGCAAGTGACCTTAGTGTTAATTTTTGAAAAGTTTTTCTTATCAGACCAGTTTTGGTATTTTGCTCATAACTCCAACTCCAGAGGTCAAAATCATGTGATTCTTGGTCCATTGGACTCCTAAGAGGCAAGACTATAATTTTTATGAAGACCATCTTTCCAAATTCAAGGGCAATCAAGGTGAAAAATCAGTCACAACACGTTTGGAAAATTCCCATCACCTGCTGGACACATTTTGGTATTTTGGGCATAACTTGGGCTACAGAGGTCCAAATAAGGTGATTCTTGCAGTTATGGAAAGATAATTCATAGAGCTACAACTTTCCTTCTTTGAGCTCAGCCCAGAACTGCTTTTACCATGGTAAAAAATGTCAGTCAAAGGAAAGCATAAAAACTGACGGCAGTTTCCTAATCCAAAGGGGATTTGAAAAGGAATTCGATACCATTATAAATACCCACAATACACAATAAAAAAAGAGGACTGGAACTGAAGAATTGGCAGAAGATTAAATTGAAGGAAAAGTTGGGGAGCAACTCTTGAAGAGAATTGAAGACAAGAACTTCATCAACTTATTTGTCTAGGAATAATATGATGAGTTTTTTTGTTCTCAATTATTTTTCAGTTTTTGCTTTGAACTTAATTATGAACTAAATTCCCCATGATTCGGGATGATAGTTAGTAATTATTTTTATTCATGTTTTGGATTCTCTTGGGATTTATTTGATTATTCGTATTTGTGCTTTATTGCTATTAAATTCTTGGTTAATCATTATTATGCTTGTAACTAATTTTCGTTAGTCAAGAATTTATACTTTTTGTCATATAGGAATCTTGTAAGTTTTTGTGGGTACGAATATAGATCAATTTTAATAGGACTAGAAATAATTAATTGTTTCAGGATTGTGATAGATTATTCCACTGAGATAGTCTATGCCCTCGTAGTCTCAATTAATTGTTTAAGTCTATTAGAATAGTTAATTAAAGAACTTGAGTGATAATTCATGCCATTGAGATAGGTTATGCCTCAGGAACTTTAGTTAATTAATTTAGGTGTATTAGAGCTTGTAGTCTAATCTCTTGTGCTTAATTAGAAAACCCAGAGTTGACGAACATGAATAGGATAATTTCCTGGCTATCACTCTGAATCGCATTTCCCCTAAATTTAAGTCCTGCAATTTTTTTGGTTGATTTTTGCAATTATTTTTCTTTCAATTAATTTAAGTTCTTTTCTTTTTTGATTTCGTTTAGTATAAAAATCATTTCACTCGTAGTATTTAATGTAGTTCTCTTAAATTCTTAATTTTAGTTTCTTTTAGTTATTTTTTTTCTTTTAAATTCCTGACAGCAATCCTTCTTCCCTGTGGTTCGACTCTCGGGTTGCATTCGTGTGATAAAGAGAATAAATTTTGTGATTTTGTCGTTGTTTGATTTAATTGTTATTATTTGGCCATATAACGACGTGGTCAAATTTTTTTATATTTAATAAACGATGATGTTCCCCACACACAAAGTAAAGCTCAATCTCTATTCATTAATTCAGCGCTAAAATTTAGAACTGCAATTTAGGATGCAAATAGTATCCTGCACCCGAAGCACGGTACACGCAAAGTAAAGCTCAATCTCTATTCATTAATTCATTAAAAAAAAACCTTGCACCAACTTTGTCTCTCATCATCTTATCTCTCTCTCTCTCGCACACTAATACGCACAACCACCGAATTGAATATCTCGCAAGAGGAAAAGGCTGTCGTGTCACCAGCTCTTCGCAATGAAGAAGTTGAGGGCTGGCAGAGAAGTGGAGCTATTTGAATACTGTTCTTTGGGTACGGCAGTGTTGACAACAGAGGAGGAGCTGGTGGAGGTGTCGAAATCATCTCCGGTTGCTACTTTCGGCTTCACTTTGTTGATATACATGGAGTCTATAGACTTCGCTTCCACATCTAGATCTAACACACCCACACACTCACACACATATATAACAGCAAAATTTACAATAATAGCGAAGTGTTGCAACAAATTGAGAGAGATTGAGATTGGGGAAAATTTTTATATTAATTGTAGCAAATGATGTTGAATTTTTTTTTTTTTTTGGTTGAGAAAATTTTAGATTTCATGGCAACAAAAAGAGAATATTTACAAAGATGATGATGAGATTGAGATGTTGAAGTTGCAACAGATTGAGAGAAATTGAGATTGGGGAAAAAAAATTTGTTAATTAAGAGATTATGAAGTTACAGTAGAAAGGAAAACAAAGAAGTAATTTTTTTTTTGGTCGGAAAAAATAGACAAGTATTGGATGTTCGAAAACCTTTTCTTTGAAGTTTTATATTTAATTTTATATGCCAAAGATATCTAACCTTGTGAACAATAAATATATTTGTGAATTTCTGCCAAAAAATAACATGTGGGTAAACGTATAAAAAACTGTGAACATGCCATTAATTAATTGTCAACACATTGTGTAAAAATTGTGAGCATATAAAAATTATAAACATATAAAAAATTGTGAACATATAAAAATTATGAACATATATTATAAAAATTACAAACGTATAATATAAAAGTTTTGAATATATAAAAATTATAAATATATAATATAAAAATTATAAATGTATGAAAATTGTGAACATGTAGTATTAAAATTATGAAGGTACAAAATATATATTTTTTAATAATAATTTTTTAATTTTTAAAATTAAAAAATAAAATTAAACTAATGGAAGAATTCTTAAACTTTTTACCTTTTTCTCTTTCTTACTCAGCTTTTTTGTCTGCTTCAATGCTAATTGTTTTATTTTTCCTTTTTGGATCCAACACGCTGAGACAAGAGAATTAAGGTGCATAGTCCTCTATGGGTGTATCTAGCTCTGGGTGCACCATATGTGCACTGAATTTAGGAAGTATAAACAATTAATGCTTTTTGTTTCCTTTCATTTGGAATCAATGATTTTTAACTTTTGGTGATCAGTTAGCAACGTGTCTGGACAATTATTGTACCACAGCTCTTTGCTTTCAAATTAAAAAATTGATTGAAGTTATCATTCAGATACTTCAACTGTCAGTAATAAATGAAATTGTTAAATCGCAAACAGTACCTGCAATGTGCATCCATACTGTGCGTGAGCAGGATATACACAGTACATAACAATAAATGCGTTCAAAATTTTTATATTATATGTTCAATACTTTTATATTAAGTTATAAACATATTAAAAACTCTTATATTATATATTTAAAAGTTTAAAATTAAATTCGTAAAATAAAAATTATAATCTCATAAATTTTATACTCAGTGTTCAAAACTCTTATATTATATGTTTAAAATTCTTATATTATATATTCAAAATTTTCATATTAAACTATAAATATATTCAAAAGTTTAAAAATAAGTTCATAAAACTTTAATAAAGAGAATAAACAAATTTGATCATACTATTTCCTATACACTTTCGTATCATCAATCTCAACAATTTTCACTACAACTACATCATTTAAAGCTCTTCTTTTTTTTTTTAAAGCTAGCTTACATGGCTGTCGACTTAGTCTCCATCTTCTGCTTCTAATGTTGCTTCTGGACAACAACATAACAGCAGTGAAAACATCTAGAGTGTGCGTGTGTAAGTGTGTGTGTATATATATATTTGTGTATATGTATATGTATATATAATGTGAAAATTGTGCATGTATGAAAATTATGAATATGTAGTATAAAAATTTTGAATGTATAAAAAATATATTTTTTAATAATAATTTTTTAATTTTTAAAATTTAAAAATAAAATGTAAAAGTAAAATTAAATTAAAAGAAGAATTCACAAACTTTTCTACCTTTTTCTCTTTCTTATTCAGCTTTTTTGTTGCTTCAGTGCTAATTGTATGGATTTTTCCTGTATGGATCCAGTAATTGTGAGAGTTGAGACGCACGAATTAAGGTGCATAGTCCTCTATGGGTGTATCTAGCTCTGGGTCCACCATATACGCACTAAATTTGGGAACAACCAGCAATCAATTGGAATCAATGAATTTTAACTTTATTGTGATCAGCTAGAAACGTGTCTGGACGGTTATTGTGCCACATCTTTTTGCTTTCAAATTAAAAAATTGATTAAAGTTATCACTCAACTACTTCAACTGAGAGTAATAAATAAAATTATTAAATCGTAGTTAGTTCCTAAAGCGTGCATTCGTACTGTGCATAAATAATATATGTACAATACATAACAGCAAATACATTCAAAATTCTTATATTATATGTTCAAAACTCTTATACTAAACTTTAAATATATTTAAAACTCTTATATTATACATTCAAAAGTTAAAAAGCAATTTTGTAAAATAAAAATTATATTCTCATAAATTTTATACTCTGTATTCAAAACTCTTATATTACATGTTTAAAATTCTTATATTATATATTTAATTTTTTTTATTAAGCTGCGAAGATATTCGAAAGTTTAAAAGTAAGTTAAACTTTAATAAAGGGAAAAGACAATTTTGATTTAACCAAAATATCAAATACTTAATCTGTATTATTTTTCTTTCAATGGATCAATGACTTTGGAATCATACTATTTCGTATCATCATTCTCAACAATTTTCTCTACAACTACATCATTTAAAGCTCTTCTTTTATTTTTTTTTAAGCTCGCTTACATGGCTGTTTACTTAGTTCTCCATCTTCTGCTTCTAATGTTGCTTCTGGACAACAACATAACTATAGTGAAAACATCTAGTGTGTGTATATATACATATATACATATATACATACATATATACATACATATATATATAATGTGAAAATTGTGAATGTATGAAAATTATAACCATGTAGTATAAAAATTATGAATGTATAAAATATATTTTTTTTAATAATAATTTTTTAATTTTTAAAATTTAAAAATAAATTGTAAAAGAAAAAAAAATTAAACTAAAAGAAGAATTCTTAAACTTTTCTACCTTTTTCTCTTTCTTACTCAGCTTTTTTGTCTGCTTCAATGCTAATTGTTTTGATTTTTCCTTTTTGGATCCAACACGTTGAGACACGTGAATTAAGGTGCATAGTCCTCTATGGGTGTATCTGGCTCTAGGTGCACCATATACGCACTGAATTTAGGAAATATTAGCAATTAATGCTTCAACTTTCCTTTCATTTGGAATCAATGAATTTTATCTTTATGGTGATCAGCTAGAAACGCGTCTGGACAGTTATTGTACATCTTTTTGCACCCATCGCTATTATCCTTTAACTATCATGATAGTCACACGTCATCGAATTGTTCATGAGTTCGCATTCTTCAAAACTTCAATATTGTTGATCCTCAGCTTTGGTTCTCCTCAATGAAGATCAAAAAACTACTGAAGTGCATTATTATGCTTCTCATAAAAGATATCAACTGATCTATCAACAGCTTTATAGAACTAAAAAGGTCCAATTATAAAGAAGAATGACAAAAAATACTAAATTTAACTATTCAACAGAAGCTAGTAACTAAAAACTTGGAAAACAAAGCCTAAGCAATTAAAAATATTCAAACCTTCTAACCACCATGTAGCAAATCTTCCTATATTTCCTTCTTTTTCTGGATTGTTCTCCTAGTAGATAATACAAGTGTTGACAATACCTATAAGTACATAATAAGGTATAATTAACTCATCTAATTTAGGCTTGAGATGCAAATATTATGTCTGCAAAGTGATACATTTCTTGAATGCTCACAAACCAATAAAGTTTCAAAAAAGAACTCCATCTCCTCCATATAACAAGGACACCTGTATTAGTTAGAATTAATAATTATTGCTTCTCATAATCCAATTCTGTATTTACATCAACCTTGAAGCTAAGTTTGCTTCTAGCACTGCAACCACCAGTATAGTAATTGCAATAGCAAAGAAATTCAAAAGACTCAAGACATCTGTTGCAGACTATATTGTGATCTCACCATGAGGTACCTTTACTGCTATGAATCGGCCAGTGAGCACCAGAAATGTCAGAATCGCGAAAGACAAACCAATCTTCCAGATTATGGTTGCTTCTCCATTCAGCTTCACCTGCAAGGGTGTCTCGTTGTTTCCCTCTTCATTGAGAGTATCCATGAACTGTACGCATCCAGTCCTCACTCCAACTTATGTCACAAGCATTTTTAACAGATCCATCATGCACTTTAGTCCCTGATAGGAGAAAAGGCTTCCCTTTCTCTACATGCCCTGGCTCACTTTCACCTGACAAGCTTGATTCGTTGATAGTTAAGCTGTAACCTAATACAAATAATCCATCTACAGGGATCTGATCTCCAAGAGATGAACAATGTTTCCAACCACCAAATCGTAAATGGAAACCTTCTATCTTATACCATCTCTGGTGACCTGAACCATTATCTTTTTCTTTCTTTATCTAGGTCTTTAAATTGCAATGATTGCCTACAATCACTGATTGCAGTGACTATTAGTACCAAGAAAATAGAAAGAATTATTCCCAGCCCATCATACATACCCTTTGGCCAGCCTTCTGTTGCAATTTCAACTCCAACAGAGACCACAACTCCTGCCATTAAAATTATCAAAGTCAGATCTTGTAGGGCATCCCATACATACATCAAAAATGGTCTAGAAGGTTTCTCAGTGAATTGGTTCAAGCCATAAAATTCTCTGCCTGCGCCCTATTTCATTTGAGGCCACTCCTCTCTCCAGCAAGAGAGATAATTTTCTCGCAAATCCTTCCACTCCCCCATGGTGGTCCAATCGTTTCACATCGTGAAAACAAACAACATAAGGTATTTGCCATTTTTTATTACATAGTTTTTGATATATTGCTTAATAAGAAGTGTGTGTGATTTATCGACAAATTTTAATTGCAAAAAGTGTTTGAATATCTTAATTCATCTCCCCCCTCCCTCTTAAGATATTTGCCCCTACATATCTTTTATGCTATGCCTCTATGACCACAATGTTAGTCTAATTAAGCTAGGAGCCTCTATATTAGAATAATGATATTATCTTAGGATTCTAAAAGATAATTAACCAACCTCACAATTGTCAATCTACAATTGTCAAACTACTAAAAATGATAGGAAGCAAAACATATTTGGTGATTGTCTCACTTATTTGGAACCTAATCCTAAACTACTATATTAAAAATGGAAAACAATGGCAAAAACTTCTCTTGTAGCTTCTCATAGCAACATGTGAAAATTAGTTGACAACTATTGACATCAATTAGCCAACAAACAAGGTTGGTTGGATTACGATAACTGCAAATGGATCCAACTCTGACAGCTGGCGAGAGTTAATAAGGGTCCATAGTTCTGCAGTCAAAATTATATTCAATATACTCTTAGATTTCTTTAAACAAAAATTAATATAAACCAAAGATTGCTCTATAGAAAAGTATGCATAAGTGATGCTCTGTCGAAAACGAAGAGCTTCACAGGCTTAAAGTAAGGGTTGTTTGAATTAACTTTTTTCAAAAGCGCTTAAACTTTTTTCTAGAAGCTGAAAATTCTTACTTTTAAAAAAGATGTATTTAAATTTATTTTTTTTTAAGTTTCAATTTTTTTACAAATCAAATCAAATAATTATTACAAATATAATGTAACTTTTTTTTTAAAAAAATATTTTTTCCAAAAAAAAAAAGTCAATCTAATCAGGCCCTAAGACTGAAGCCAAGATCAAAATATACCTAAGAAGACTAAAAATGTCACTGTCCAATTGAGACTGTGAAATTGGTTATGTTTTCCATGAGAATGACTTCCTACAGTAACATGAGAAATTACGGAGTACCTTCTGGATCATGTGAAAATGACATCAACTCATCACCCTTTTAGCTATTTGTATTAACTATCACCAAAAGTCCAAACACAAAATTCCCAAGCAACCAAACAGGGCCCCAAAACAAAAATCCAACCTTTACACAAAATCCACAAGATCTACCTTGAATTACATCAAATTTCAACAAATCAAAAACAAGAAAAGAAAACAAAAATCACGTATTAAAACACACATTAAAACACACATGTATATATAATATGTATACGTATTGTTTGCATAGCATAGGAAATGGTTACCCGAGTGAGAAAGATGGAGAAGAGAGAGCTAGTGTGAGTAAAGTTCTAGAAGAGAGCGAGATGAAGAAAAATGAAGTCACTTTCTTCTTGAGAAGTTTTGTTTTTGTTTATATGCACAGTGCGAAGTGCGAAGTGCGAAGGAAGAATGAGAAACGACAGCGTTTATATGCAAAGGAAACGACAACGTTCGTGCAAAGAAGAATAAGGCAGATTCATTCTTTTATATAACAGTAATTTATATATCATGAATGGTGTTTTTTGGCTGGCCAAATATATCATGAATAATTACTGGATCTATTAGTCTATTCTTGTGATACATTCCCCTGTTTTTTTTTTCCATTTTTCACGTGTTCTTTTTTTTTTTTTTTGGCTAAAATCCCTCATGTGTTTTTGATAGTCACTTTTGAAACCAATTTTTTTAAAAAAAGAAAAAAAGAACGAAACCAATTAATAATTATAAACATAACTTTCGTCAGTTGTATTGAGTTATGTTCCACGGTGCGTCCCATCTATCGGTTGCACAGGTGACTACGTGTGTCAATATTATTGGCAAGGATAAATAATTTATTGGATAAAATATACTAGACTGTTCTATGGTCTATTATAAGTGCGCAATACACCCCTGTGTCGTCAAAAATCCCATAGCAGACCCCGGTGAGTAAAAGTTCGACACATATCCCTTATTGTTTAAATCCTTCCTAACAGTGTTAAAATTTACATTAAAAAACACATTAATAGCCTTGTTCTACTTGTTCAATTTTCCATCATCATCATCATCATTATCATTATTATTATTGTTATTGCTATTTTATTTTTAATTAAAATTTTTTGATAGACAAATATTTTTTAACTTATTTTTCTGTGTTATCAAACATTAAATACTTAAAAAATATTTTTGCAATATTGAGCAAAATATAGAAATCTAAAAATTACGTTTCTGTGTTGCTTTTTTTTACTTGCATAAAAATCTCAATTTTTTATTTTCGATATTCAGAACAAATGACCTTTTTCTATTTATTGAGCATTGGTTTGGTTGGCTGAAAAAATTAGTGTGTCACGAAATAAGCCCTAATTAATCTAAAAATATAATCAAATACTCAATTCGATAGTAGCTACATCGTTGAAGCTCAAATCTAGCCAAACCAATGAGGTCAAAGCTTTAACATTTTCGACCATTAATGATCCATTTGTTTGCAAAAAAATATTTCTTAAAATATATTAAAAAATAGTTTTTAAGTATTTTGTGTTTGAAAACACAAAAAAAAATTAATAAAAAAATAATAATAGTAATAATAATAATAACAGCAACAACAACAACAACAACAACAATAAAAGAAAATTGAACAAATGGGTTAAGGCTATTAATATCTTTTTTATATAAATTTTAACACTGTTAAGAGGGATATAATCAGTAAGGGTACGCGTGAAATTTTTATTTACCATAGGGGTTAGTTGTGGGACTTTTGACACTACAGGGTGTATTGTGCATTTATGATAGACTACAAGGGGGTCTGATGTATTTTACCCTTTTTTTTTAGGTATGCGAGAGGCTTAAAGATGACAACAGGACAGGTACCTTACCCACGAAACAATCCCAAATCCACTATTCGAATAGCATCCCAATCACGAATCCCGTCCCAAACTCAGATAAAAGTTAAATATAAATCCCATTCCTAGAACGTCCCAAACCTGTTAGTATCCAGAACATCTAAAACCCGATTAAAAAATTAAAATTTAAATAAAAAATGTAACTTGAATGTCCCAAACCCGCGGAATTCAAAACCCGAAACCCGGAACCCAATTAAATTACTTATTTAAGAAACTAACAGTTTAAGTAAAAATTTCCTACTTTTGGCCAAAAAAATCTAATATCCTTGAAAAAATTACATTCAAATGATAAATTCAATCTACAAGAACAAATTAACATACTTTTTAACAAAAAATTCCCACATAACAAACCATTCACATTAAACAGTTAACATTATAACAAAGTTAGCAACATAACAAAGATAGGTATAATTAAAATTAAGTTAGAATTAATATAATTTCTACTTTAGTTCTAATTGTTATAATTTCTTGTATAATTCTAATTAATATGCATATAAAAATTGTTACCAATATAACTATAATTTAACTAATAAATATAAAATATATTCAGATATTAATAAAAATTATAAAATTCTAATTAGATAACTTCTATATAATAAACCTTTTTTTCCATGAACAAAAGGTCAAAACTGAAATATTAGGGTAGTGGTAATTGGCCAAAAGTTAAATTTAAAGAGGAAAAGATCAAAACCTTACCACTACTAATAAACTAAAAATTTTCCCCCTTTTTAGTCTTGAGATACCCATGTAACTAAAGTTAGTGTAGCAATATAATTAGAGTTAGTTTGTTGTTTAGCACCATGGTGTCGTCCTTGATTGCAGAAAAAACATTTATTTGGCATGGTTTCTTATTTTCTTATTAATTAAAAAAGTCAAAGACTGATAATAAATCTACACTTAATGAGAATTAATTTTGGAAACTCTAGACACGATTATGGTTTGCTTGTGTAGCCAAAAAACAAAAAGAATAAAAATTTATGGCCAGAAAAAGTTGGCCAAAAATGGCCAAAATGAGGATAAATTCGTAATTTTAACATTTTGTGGTCTATTTTACCCTTAATGAGAAAAAGTAAAATTTTTAATTTGAAATAAACCTTTTGTTTCTCTTCCCTCATTAAATATCCAACCACCAACAAGTATATCATTTCCAATGAATTGACCAGCCCATATTATATTTCTAATAAATTGACTAACATGTGTGTGTATATATACATTAGACAAAACAGATAGAAGTCAAATTAGCTACCGAAAAGCTAATTGTAAAACCAGATACAATGCCAAGACAATAAGTCAATCTAGTACTTGCTGGACGTTGTTTCTCAACATTCTCAATATTTTTTATATACACTCAAATTAATTTTTATTATCTAAAAAATATTCATTTTTAATAACTTTTATTTTTTTAAATTAGTGCCCATCCAATTAATAAAAATGAATAAGAAAAAAGAAAAATTAATTTGAATAAATTTATAAAATATTATGAATTAATATGAATATTTTAAAATAATATGGACTAATTAAATTATGTGCATGAAACATTTAGGACAAATTTAACATTTTAAATAGTTACATCAATGTTATTACTCATGATGTTATTTTTATTTATTTATTTTTAGTTTGCTGATGAAGCAATATTCATCATATAAAACACTAAAAATGAAAAAGATTCCGCTTGGATCCACAATTTTAATATAGTTTGCCTTTAGTTTGATCATATATATTCTTGCTTTATTGGGATATTTTGTTGAAAGAATGAAACATGGGTAAAGAATTCCAAGAGCTGCTTTATTATCTCAGTGATTAGACTTATTTTGACTATCACAAGATCTTATAAGGTGAGTATTCATAATTTAATACCAAAATATTCATAAAAACATATGCGTTAGAAGATAGTTAATATGATGTCTCACCTTGTAATGCTTCTTGAAAAATGATGTGGCATCTTCTAAAACTTCTTAAGTTTTTAGATATAATTTTATTAATTTATTAATAGTACTATATAAATACTTTATAATTTTATTAATAGAATGTGTGTGTGTGTATATATATATCAATTTTGTAATTTTATTTTTTACATTTTTGTTTCTATTTTTTTATTTTTATTAGTAATTAATAAAACATAACTAATAAAAATTAAGAATTACTAATTTTGTCTCAAGTTAAGAGATAATAGGATGATGCAGCACCTTTCAAAACTTCTTAAATATACTTATTTTTATATTTTTACTTTTCTATAAATGTAATCTTGTGTATCTTTTCATTTTAGATGTCCTATAAACATGCTTTTTTTAAAAAAATGTTTTGTACATTTTATATTTCTTATTGAGTGATCATTAAAAGTGAAGCCCACAAAAATTAAAAATTACTCCTTTGGCCTCAAATTAGATGATATTTAATATGATGTTTCACCTCGTAATGCTTCTTGGAAAATGATGTGCAATCTTCTAAAACCTTTTAAGTTTTTTAGGTGTAATTTATTAATAGTAGTGTATAAATACTTTATAATTTTATTAATGGTACTATATAAATAGTGATCTATAGATAATCAAGGAATTAGTATTAATAAGATTTTTCTAGAATATAATATTACCCACATTGACCAACTACATAGGATTAAAAGGGTCAAATGACTCCCTTGTATTTGATAAATCATCATCATTATTTTTAATTTTAAATATTTTTTAAATTAATTTATGTATATGACCCATCTTAAGTTATAAAGGGTCCCTTAAGATTTCATATTTGATGTTTCATTAAAGATAAATGAAAAGATGTGGTTTTTAGTTAAACAACAAAAATATATTCTTATACTTATAATTTAATAAAGTTAGACTTGCAAAATCAATGAATTAACTCATAAATCAATTTTACAAACAATAAAATATATAGATAATTTAATAATAATTAATAAATAACCATCTTTACTCTTTAGACTCTTTTACTTCTATAAAATTTTATTATTGTTCTCTATCTAATTATGCAACTAAAACTTTCAAGACCAAGAAAAAACTCCTTTATTTGCTAGAGAGATATATTTTATGTTACATTGTAATATATAACTTTTTGACCCCTATTAATCAAGGTTTTGGTTCCGCCTTGATTGTTCATTTTGAAATTTTTCATGCCTAAATTCGTTAACTATTTGTTAGTAGAATATTGTGGCACACAAGAGTTTGCTTGTACATAAAATATTGTATTTTATAATAATAAACTAATTTACAATATTGTGATTTATAATAATCTACTAAGTTATAATAATAATAATAAAACAAATATAATTAATTTATGTTTGGCTTGGCCCTGATTAATCAACTAAGTTATAATATTGTGATTTATAATAATCTAATAAGTTATAATAATAATAATAAAACAAACATAATTAATTTACATCTAGAATCTTACTTTTACTTCATAGTCAATTTACTAAATAATGATATGATGATTGAAAAAAAGGAAAAGAAAAAATTGATAATGGGTAAGCAAAAGAAAATGGAAAGCATTAGATTATTATAATAGTTATTTGTCCAATTAGTGTTTTATTTTATTTTTTCAATCATAGCCTTAATGCCTCATCCTACTTTTTTTTTTCATGTCTTATATTTCTTTCTCTATCTTTCTTACATTTTTTTCCCGCTATCATATACCTTATGCCTTTCTTTTCCCTACCTTATCCTAATATGTTTTCCTTCTCATTTTCTTTATTATATTTCTTTACCAAAGAAAAAGTATTTTTAGCCACCTATTGTTATCCATCTCAATAATGTATCACAAATTTTGTCTTTTATGATCTTTTTTTAAACTCTGTATTGCCTCTTACACGTACAATGGATAGAAAATATTTATGCGATATTTTTATTTATTTCTCTACCTAAACAGCCATTTTTCTAAAAAAATATAATATATAAAATTTTCTTGTAATAAAATAATTTTATAACAATTATATAATAAATAATTTGTTATAATTATATTATTTTATAAACTTAAATTATGATCATAATATTATTATAATGTAAAAGCATAATGATACATCATAGATATGTTTGTGTGAATTTACTTCTATTTGACAAACAATTTTAGAGCGACATTTATTAGGATTTTATGGAATCAAATTTTGGAAGGATAAAAGGCAAACATTAAAAAAAAAAAGTGAGAAATAAATGTTGGTTAATATTTTGACCAAAAAAGTGGGGGAGCCACGTGAGGGGAGGAGGGGAGGGGGGGAAAGAAAGTAGTATGACTTTAAGATAAATAAATGAGGAAGGAGAAAGAGTAGTAATGATAAGAAAGAGGAAGAGTTGTAACGAGGAGAGAGAGTGCTATTATAATGAGAAGAGAGAATATAAATAAGTAATTATTTTGAATTATAATTTATGATAGAAATATCTTTTTATCTACTTCAAAAGCATTTTGGTTATTTTTGGCCAAGTACTTTTTGGCTGTTTATCATGGTACAAATAAAAAAGGGTCAAGTATGGTTGGTGCTGTTTAGCTTAATGTCAATTGAAAAGAGACGTTAGAAGAAATTAATTATAAGAACTTAATTAATAACTTTGTATCTCAGAAGGCTAAAAGAATAAATCGTAAAATTTGCAACAGGCCTCATATCACATTTTGCTTTCGACCTTCAAACCTATTGAGCCGTCCCTCGCATTACATATATCCCCTGTTTATATTGAGGAGAGTGGGGTACTCTAGGTAGTGACTTTTCCATGGAAAAGGGCAAACATTACCTTCTATATATACGCACACAAAAGCAGCGATAATGCATGTGAGGTGTTGGGAAAAAGAAACCATCTCTTTACTTATTTTTATCCAAATCTGCGCAAATCATCATCATCTGATCTTTAAGTGAGAGCATTTTTTTTTCACAAATGGAATTGAATAGCATTTATCAGTTCCTTGAGGGCAAGACCATGTTGATTACAGGCGCCACAGGCTTTTTAGCTAAAGGTATACTCTCAATTTCTCATACATTTTACCACTCTTTGTGTGTTTCTTTATTCTTTTTTAGAGAAGTGGGCAAAGCCCATAAGTGAAGATTAAACTATTATTTTAAGGTGACGTAATTCCCCTTCTATCTTTCTGGAGTAACAAGAAAAACTCGCTTGCTGTATGCATGGTGACAGTTTGAAAACCATAAGAAGTTTATATAATCACCATTCTCTGAGCTGATTTACCCACGATTATGAGCTGCATTAGCAAGCCAATAAGCACATGCATTTACTTCATGACTCAATTCGACAGCAAATGTTCATTCAACAACTATCTTCATCTTTTCACCACTACTTCAATGAACTGTTACGATTAATTGGCTTGATGATAAGTTTTATAACGACTTCTGGATCTATCGCAATACAATTCTGGTGCAGTATTAGTGGAGCGGATACTTCAGATTCAACCAAATGTCAACAAGCTCTTCCTTCTAATTAGAGCTTCTGATATTGTGTCAGCTAGGCAACGATTATATGACGAGGTGCTTTCATTTATCCCACTATTTGCCAAACACGTAAATCTTATTTTTTTATTTATAAGCAAGTTTGACTAGCTTATAAGCACTCCAAAACACCCTCTAATTATGTGCCCTGCAGATCATAGAAACCGAGCTATTTAAAGTTCTAAAAGAGAAGTGGGGTGACAACTTAAGGTCCCTCATCGCAGACAAAGTGGTTCCACTCGCTGGGGACGTTGCTTTTGAGAACTTAGGGATTCAAGATTCCCAATTGAGAAATGAGATGTGGCGAGAGATAGACATTGTTGTTAACTCTGCTGCTACAACAAAATTCTACGATAGGTAATACTGAAAATTAATGAGAGAGCTCTTGAACAATAGGTAACAAAGAGAATTTTTACAATATATACTAGGTGCACTTCGATCTGGATCTATCACATGTGAGGGGACATTATAATATTATGCACTATGTCCCATATAAATAAAGGGGTTAATTTTTTCATAGGTTTCTAAAATATGGTATATGGTATGTTTTGATCTTTGAACTATTAAAATGAATTTTTTGGTCACTGGACTATATTAATTGTCAGCCACTATTAGTTTTTTTAGCTATTTTCATCCAAAAACTAGAGTAACGATTGGACTATTTAGCTATTTATTTGCCATGATTGTGTAAGTAACGTTATTTTTGGGTGACTACTTTTTGAATGAAAATGGCTGAAATGACTAATGGTTTTAACAATTAATAGTTCAGAAAAATGCTCATTTTGATAATCTAGGAAACAGATTGTGAAGCATGCCATAGCTCAGAGATTGTGAAGGAATTAACCCTAACAAAATCACATTTCCGGATTCACCATATAAAATCTTGACTTGCTCTTGTTGGTACCACTTGATTTTAAGATGAGAATAAAATATTCTAATTCTTTGTCTTTTGGGTGTTATTCAGGTATAATGTTGCCTTGGATATCAATGCTTTTGGACCTGTAAATGTTCTAAACTTCACCAAAAAATGTCTGAAAATGAAACTGCTTATCCATTTTTCTACTGGTTAGTGTATATAGCTCCATTTTCAACCTTCAGTTTAACTCCAAAATTGGAAAGGGTTATTAACAAAATATTAACATCATATCATACTATATACAAAATCTACTACCCCGAACCTCCTTCACAAGCCAACCAGAAGCTTCTCAAGCCTGTCACGTGGCACTCTAAGCAACATTTAAATATGTTCTCCCAAACTTTTTTTTCACCACACCTTTTTCTCAGCCAAAAGATATGTCTACGAAATCTTCCACGTGGCAGTTTAATACATGCTCTAAGTACTAAGGTTAAAAATATCATTAAAAATCTTAAAAGAATATATCACCCGCGCTTAGGAAGGGACTTAGACTAGCGTTAATACTAATTTTGTTGCTGTGTAGCCTATGTTTGCGGAGATCAGAAGGTAGGAATTATACTAGAGAAACCTTTCCAAATGGGAGAGACTCTCGATGGAGCATCTGCCTCTTATCTTGACATCAACGCAGAAAAGCAGCTGGTGGATGAAAGACTAAGAGAACTTCGAAGTCAGCATGCAACTGAAGAAGAAATTACTTTGGCTTTGAAAAATTTGGGCAAACAAAGGTTAGTATATCTAACTAGATTCATTGTAAACCCTGTCCTTCATGGATGTTTAGTATAATGGAAACAAACCAGTTTAATGAACTTAGTAGCAACAATAATCTATTAGTATAACATGGGTGGGAATACAATGAAGCGTAATTACATTAATCATCTCTTATTTTTGTCTATTATAACAATTCTGTTCTTATCTTTTCAATATTTGTGACAAGTTAGTCAATAATTAAGAGCTCGTTTGGATTGTCTTTTTTTTAAAGTATTTTTTTAAACAGTTTTTAAAAAATAGTTTTTTTTTGAGAAGTTGAAAATTCGGACTTTTAAAAAAATTGTATTTGAGCTTTTTTCAGAGTGTTAGCTTTTTTAGAAGCTAAATCAAATAGTTATTGCAAATTTAATGTAATTTTTTTTTTAAAAAAAATATATATATATTTTAAAAAAAAATCAATCCAAACAGGCCCTAATAGTTTTGTGTACCTATCAATCTAAACTCTATTTTCCATTAAGAAAATATTATAAATCTCACGTCAGGCCATCATAGATTTGCTTTTTTGGCTAAAATTGTATGCCTCGCATCAGATTTAATGTATTTTTCAACAAAAACTAGAGTTTGGACTAACGATGATCTAAAATTATTAGTTTTGGGACTAAGAGTCTGTTTGGCCTAGCTTTCAAACACTCAAAAATGTTTTTTATGAGTTTAAAAATTAAAGTTGATCTGTTTGACAAATTTTTGAAAGTGTTCTTGTATAAAAGCCAAAGCTAAAAAAAGTTGAAAAATCAAAAGCTCAAAATTGAAATTTTTTTGAAAAAGGCTTTTGAAAAACTATTTTTACATTATGCCAAAAAAACAAAATTTCTTGTTTCTCAAAAAAAACTACATAGTTTTGAAAAGCTAATCCGTTCTTAACCTTTGTCTTCTTTGTGTTTTCTTACTTGTTCATTATTCCGCAATATTACTATATTAGAGAACATCATTACGTGCAGTCAAAATCCCTCTCCCTCCCTCTTTCTCTCACTGGCAAATGTAATGTAGAAAATGGTGGACAAAGTGACCACCATTTTAATTGATCCCTCATTAATTATTCCTAAAACTAATCAGCTAACTAGAGAAATCATAAGGGTATAACGTTCATTTTACCTCATATATATATATATATATATATATATATATACACACGCACATATACATATACACACACTCACACATACATGTCCACATATATGTATGTGTCTCCATCTAAGTATGTACAAAGTAGCAATTTGTTTTTAGTTAAGTCTTACATAAAGATTATAATTCCTCTAGGGCATCGTTACATGGATGGCCAAATACGTATACATTTACCAAAGCAATGGGAGAGATGCTCCTACAACATTTGAAGGAAAAGCTTGATGTCATTATCTTGCGCCCAACTATCATAACAAGTACCATCAAAGAACCTTTCCCAGGTTGGATTGAAGGCATTAGGTAACGAAGCTTCTATTAGTGTTTCAATTTGATTTTGGTGAACTTTATCTATTCTTCTTTTTTTTTTTTTTCCGACTCCCGTCCCCATGAGATTTGAATCAAAATATCATTTCTGAAAAAATAGTCTCAATCACTAGCTTGAATTACCTTTAATCCAAATTTTTTCTATTCTTTTCAAGGAATAATAAGTAAAAAAGTAATAAAGTAAAGCATTCAAGTTGTAGTAGCAAGAGTTTATCTTCTTATAGAAGTACCTGTTTATTGTTTTGAATACTTAGCTTAGGAATCACATAGAATCATTAGTTTCATAATCATATCTAGCCAAATGAAATTGTAATAATATACTGATGAAGTAAAGGTTGAGGACGATGTGGCATCCGATCAATATAGAAAAAGCATGAACCTTTTCTGCGGGCTTGTTGTTACAACTATTTATATTAACTAAGGAACTGAGGACGGCGCATAACGCATTCCTCTAAAAAAGACTCGATGAAAAGCCCGTCCACAAGGGGAAGTGGAATCCCCTAAAAAAGACTTGATGAAAAATCCATTCACAAGGGGGAAGAGGAATAGAAGCAACTAGTGGATTAGAATAGTTACTAGTATAACACCTGTGCGATGCACGTGTTTGAATATGAATTTAATTGTATCTAGTTGTATAAATAATAAAAAATAATGAAAAAATAATGTACTTTTTAATAATGAATTCTTAAAATTTTAAATCTTATTGATACCTTGACAATTAGTTTATTTTGAGATTTTACTGAAAATAATATCTATTTTTTTACGTTTAGATTTTATATGAATTTAGATCATTTTAAAGTCAAAAGCAAACTATGTTAAATAATAATTTATATGTTATTTTGCGTAAGCATTTGTTAATTTTATATTCAAACAATCAAATACGTATTTGATATTCGTGCAAATAGAACACATGGCAATAAATTCTTAAAATTTACAACTTAATATAATGAGTCTTTCTTTTTAGTTTCTCTTATTTCAAATAGATAGTGTTCTAATAATATTAAATTTTTGCAATTTTTTCATACATTGCTGAACACTACATTGAACCTGGTTTCCAATAATTTGTTCTTATATTTAGATAATTAATTGCACTACGCAATTATATATGACAACCAAATCAATAAATGCCCAGCATTCGGTATCACCATCATATAGCATTTTAGCATTAGAATTAGCATTCTCAGTATATCACCATTCTAGAATTACCTCGTCTTTCTACTTTTTTTTTGTTTTTTTTGACAGTAGCATTTCAGCATTTTAGCACATATTTAAGATGCATATGGTCAAATATATAGGGTAGAACTCATAAACAAATGAAAAGATAGTAGTATTTTTGTAAAATACAACTCTTATATTTTGCATAGTATTCCATGCCAAAAATGGAGTTGAATTAGTAACTTAAAAATCTCATAATAAAGAGGAAACACTTAGTATTTAGCGTTTTATATCAAAAATAAATGCCTACCAAAGCTAATTAACAAACTATCAAGTAATACCTTTAACCGATATACATGCAATTGTAAAACTATGTAACAATCTAGATAAAGGGTGATTTAGTGGCAAGATAAGGTTACCTTGATATTCCTGAAACTCGAGTAAATTCGAAACTTGAACAAATATAACACAATATCGGATGTGCATATATTTGCTTGTAATATATTATAATATTGAGCAAATGGAAATATATAGGATTTTGTTTATTATTTTTGAAAATTCCATCACTACAAAAAAAGTGAGTAATGGGCGACGGTTTTTCGGCTGCCTATATGGGCGTCGCCTATTTTAAAACTGTCGCTAGTATAGGCGTCGGCTATTTAAAACGCCACTTATATAGAATTCTATGTTTTATCTACGGTTCAAACATTGAATTTTCCTTACTGTAACACTCTATAATCATACTATTTACCAATCAAACTAAAAATACATTTATTAGTTTTCTTAAATAACAATATATCTACATATTATCCAAACCCTTGCCTATATCGTCCGCCTATTCTTAGTTTTTTTGTGGTGCATGAAGTTGATTCCTTTGTACTGGGAAAAAGTGGAAATCAACCATTTTATCCTATTGAGTTACTTGAAGCTGATACAGAAATCAGATAGATTTTTCTCGTGTTACTTAGCTTGTATATCTGTATATATTGCTAATACGGAAAAATTGCTAACGTGACTGCTTTGCAACTTTCCCTTTTACAAAGTAAGCAAAATGTGTGGTTACTTGTTTGTATTCTCTGACAACCTTGGAATGACAACAGAACCTTGGATGGCTTTGCCATTGCGTATGCTAAAGGACAACTAAAGATCGTTTTAGGTGATGAAGAGTTAGTATTTGATTTGGTAAGTTTGCATAATGATAATTTATTAATTTGTATTTTTTTTATTCAATTTCGGGATAAGCACCTATTTAGTCCCTTATTTTTTAAAATCTTTTTGACAATCAAGGTATTCATATTTAAAATACGACAAATGAGTCCTTATCTTCGCAATTTGTTATGTCGTTAGTCCTCATATCAAAATTTTTTAACAATTTCGACACGTGACACACACATCGACTAATGATTTGCATACATGCTATTAGATTGGGCAGGCTTCAATGAAAAGAATTGTATATGCTAACTATTTTGACACATCCAAATTGTTAGCTATTTTGATGATTTTTAACCCGAGGACTTGTGCCATCGCAAATGGCAAACATAAGAACTGATTTGTCATCTTTTAAAGATAATGGACTTTGTTGTTAAAAGGGTCAAAAATGAATGACTAGATGGTACATTAATCCTTCAATTTTTTCCCTTTTCTTCCCTTTTTCAGATTTTTTATATAAATTGTCCCGCAACATTCAAATCCCTAAGAAATTCTAAATAGAATTTTAATTGTTTAATTTTTGAAGAGTAAATATCTAAGGTATTATCAAAATTCGATATAGGTTCCAGGTGATATGGTGGTGGACTTTATTCTTGCCGTGATGGTTGCACATGCACACCAGCTGCCTCAGCCGCTCATTTATCATATTGGTTCTTCTCAAAGAAACCCTCTACTTCATGCAGACCTTCACCGATTTTGCTGCAATTACTTCAAACAAAATCCATGGACTTTAGGCAGTGGAAAACCTGCGAAAGTCAAGAGAGTTAAAGTAGTGAGAACCATGGCTAGCTTCCGCAAATATTTCATAGTTCGTGTTATGCCACTGGTGAAGGTTGGTTCTCACAATATCACATTGCAGCTAAATTCTACCACAAATATTTATGTTCTCATAAAACTGAAAAAATCCATTATCACCAAAAGATAAAATATTACTAATTGTTTCTTAAAAGTTGTGAAAGTATCACCTAACATCATTGTAATTAGCAATAGCAAAGATAAAACATAATATGCACAAATCAATGCATTGTTTTGAACGTTTGCCCTGTCCTATAGAAGTATAATGCTTTATGTCACCTTTCATTTATTCACCAATTTTTTATATAGTAATAATTTATTTGTTGAATGTGAAATATCTTATTCATAATATTTCTTCTGTTCACAGTCAGAAGCACTAACACACCTATTTTTATTCCTTGATAGATATTGGAGTTGGTGAATAAGGTCTCTTGCCAACGTTTCAAAGACCAGGAAAACAAACTCAAACAAAGTGTTAAACGAGTTATTCGACTTATAGAAGTTTACGAGTCTTTCATCTTATTCAAGGGAATGTAAGTATATCTTACCAATGTTTATTCCTAAAATAAAGTATCTATGATCTATCTTGACCCTAAGATTTTTTACGTTAACGAATGCTAATTCCACACAGCTTTGATGACGCGAATACTGAGAAGTTACTGACGATGATAAGAGAAAGCAAAATCGACATCAATATTTTGTCGATTGATTCAAATAGTATTAAATGGGAGGAATACTTTATGAATGCACATCTTCATGGAGTCAAGAAGTACCTGATGAAGTAATTTCTAGTGGCATATACCAGAGATAGATATCCTTAAGTTAATAATATGATGTGTAATATTCTGAGAATAACATGCCGTTTTATAAGAAGACAAAGAAGAATTTTGAAAGTCTATTTCTCCAAGCTTAAAGTCTCGGTTGTAATTTCTGCCAAGTCATTTCTTGAAACCATTGTCTTTGTATAACACATCAAGCTCTGTGTGTATGTATAGTTAATATAAATGACATGCCTTGTTAATGTTAGTGTTTCCTTTTAGGCTGAACTAGTATTGTACCTGTACAATGTACGGGAGTTTTTTTAATAAAATATTATGATGAAATATAAACTATGACACACATCATAAAAATAATTAATTAATAGTTTTTAAATTTTAATTAAAACTACATTCCTGTGGCTTTCTAGTTATGCCATATATTTCTACAACTACACATTTGTAAAGTCTGGGAATATTAATGATAGATATTACCCTCAACTATATTCCAATTATCATTTATTTATAGCATATATTTTCTTGACTTTCCTATATTACCCTTTTTTTTAAAACAAAAGGGGCAAATCTCCCCAGATTTTATTTCAAAACCATCCCAATGTACAAAACAAGAAGGCACAAACCACCCTCCCATCCTCAGCTATAGATGGCAATAAACCAAATTAATGCAAATACTAAAGTCAGTGTTACAAGAACAAAAAACTACTTAAACTTGTGTCTAATATTGGGAAGACCTAACCTATCACACTGAACAAGACTTCGCAACTATGGAAAGACCCCTACATTATAAAAAGCTTGGAAGCCATTGCCTAGTGCTCCCAAGTTGGCTAAGTAATCTGCACACGTATTCCCTTCTCTATAGACATGCTTCACTTGACATCCAGTGGTATGGATAATTTTTCTTGCTCTTGCTATCCAATAGCAACTCTGCCAAGGGCTCCAGCCATTTCCATTGATAATTGAGATTGCTAACGAGGAATCCATCTCAACAATTAAGTTCTCAATACCCAAATGCACGCAAACTTGCAACCCACGCGCCAGAGCTCTTAACTCGGCGTTAAGAACAGATTCAACATCATAGGAATCAATAAATCCACAAATCATGTCTACTTTCTCATTCCTAATAATTCCTCTTCTGCTTGCCAGACCACCATTCTCCCTCACACTTCCATCCACATTTAACTTAAACTATTCTACCCTGGGAGGTACCCAGTGCACCAACAAAGCAAACCGCTACTATTTAGAACAATGAATGCAATGGAAATCAGTCGCTACCCGACCATCTCCTCGCCAATGTTTGGAAAGAAGAAGCCCCGCTTGGTCTAATTGTCCAACCATTCTTCGCATTCTTCAAATAATTCTATCTGTGTGGACTCCTACGCCATTGTGTTTCGTATCGTTCCTCTCCAGCCAGATGCACAATAACAATAGGAATGATGCAGTGAATATGCCCATTCCGGCCACACTTTTAGAGAGAAACCATTGCATAAGGATACCCCTCAGCTAACGAATGCCCATCAAATCAATACCAAACATCTCACCAAAGTGCTGCTAGACATTTTGTGCTACACCACCCTGAACGAAAACATGCTGGGCAGTTTCTTCATTTCTTTAGACACCAAATGAACTCCTTTCCTCTTAATTCGCTCATCTACTGGAACCCAGTTATGAAGGACTTTCCAGGCAAAAAACGACATCTTGATGGGGATATTCTTATGCCAAATAGATTCATAGACAAAGAAAGTGTCGCCTTTCTGCCTTATCAAATCCCAAGCACTCGCAAGGGGGAAAGACCCATTACCAGATTGCGCCCAAAAGGGTATATCTTCTTTCTCACTATTGCAAGGAATGCTCAAGATTGAATTCACAATTCGCTCATCTAACCAGCCTCTTAAGGCAACCTCATTCCACTTCCCATTATGAATTACGTCACCCACCTTCAAGAAACTATTGTGTGTCGAGGAGACAAGATCCTTTACAGGACAATCACTACACCAAATATCATGCCAGAATAAGATTTCACCATTGCCTACCTTCCAACGAATTTGACTTTCAGCCACTAAAGACGCTATCTTCAACCGCTTCCAAACCCCCGAGTCTGCTCTTTTGACTATTACTTGCTGCGGAGGTTCTAGCTGACAGTACCTGGCCGTCAAATGATCCACCCATAATCCCTTAGTCGTACGGAATCTCCACCAGTTTTTTATGTTCTCATAAAAGTGAGAAACTCCATTATCACCAAAAGTTAAAATATTACTAATTGTTTTTTAAAAGTTGTGAAAGTATCACCCAACATCATTGTAATTAGCAACAGCAAAGATAAAACACAATATGCACAAATCAATGCATTGTTTTGAATGTTTGCCCCGTCCTATAGAAGCGTAATGCTTTATGTCATTTTTTCATTTATTCACCAATTTTTTATATAATAATAATTCATTTGTTGGATGTCAAATATCTTATTCATAATATTTCTTGTGTTCACAATCAGAAGCACTAACACACCTCTTTTTATTCCTTAATAGATATTGGAGTTGGTGAATAAGGTCTCTTGCCAACGTTTCAAAGACCAAGAAAACAAACTCAAACAAAGTGTTAAACGAGTTATTCGACTTATAGAAGTTTATAAGTCTTTCATCTTATTCAAGGGAATGTAAGTGTATCTTACAAATGTTTATTCCTAAAATAAAGTATCTATGATCTATCTTGACCCTAAGATTTTACGTTGACCAATGCTAATTCCACACAGCTTTGATGATGCGAATACTGAGAAATTACTGACGATGATAAGAGAAAGCAACATCGACATCAATATTTTGTCGATTGATTCAAATAGTAAGGAATACTTTATGAATGCACGTCTTCATGGAGTCAAGAAGTACCTGATGAAGTACTTTACAGTGGCATATATGTACCAAATTCAATATTTTGAGAATAATTTGTCTTTTTATAAGAAGACAAAGAAGAATTTTGAAAGTCAAATTTCCAAGCTAAAAGTCTCGGTTGTAATGTCTACCAAGTCATTGCTTAAAACCAGTGTCTTTCTATAACACATCAAACCTTATATATGTGTGTATCGTTAATATAAATGGCATACCTTTGTTAATGTTAGTGTTTTCTTTTAGGATAAACTAGTTTTGTACCTGCACGATGCACTGGAGTTTTCTTATAGAATATTATGATGAACAATAAACTATGACACATATCATAAAAATAAATAATTAATAGTTTTTATATTTTAATTAAAACTACATTCCCGTGGCTTTCTAGTTATGCCATATATTTCTACAATTACACATTTATTAAGTCTGGGAATATTAATGATAGATATTGCCCTCAACTATATTCCGATATCATTTATTTATACCATATATTTTCTTGACTTTCGTATATTACCCTTTTTTTTCTAAACAAAAGGGACAAATCTTCCAAGATTTTATTTTAAAACCATCTCAATGTACACGACAAGAAGGCATAAACCACCCTCCCATCCTCCACTATAGATGGCAATAAGCCAAAGTAATGCAAATACTTACAAAAACAAAAAACTACTTAAACTTGTGTCTAATATTGGGAAGACCTAACATATCACACCCAACAAGACTTCGCAACTATGGAAAGACCCCTACATTATAAAAAGCTTGGAAGCCATCGCCTAGTGTTCCCAAGTTGGCCAAGTAATCTGCACATGTATTCCCTTCTCTGTAGACATGCTTCACTTGACATTCAATGGTACGAATAATTTTTCTTGCCCTTGCCATGCAATATCAACTCTGCCAAGAGCTCCAGCCATTTCCATTGATAATTGAGATTGCTAACGAGGAATCCATCTCAAAAATTAAGTTCTCAATGCCCAAATGCACGCAAACTTGCAACCCACGCACTAGAGCTCTCAACTCTGCATTAAGAACAGATTCAGCACCATAGGAATCAATAAATCCACAAATCATGTCTCCTTTCTCATTCCTAATAATTCCTCCTCTGCTTGCCAGACCACCGTTCTCCCTCACACTTCCATCCACATTTAACTTAAACTAATCTACCCTGGGAGGCACCCAGTGCACCAATAAAGCAAACCGCTGATTTTAGAACGATGAATGTAGTGGAAATCAGTCGCTACCCTACCATCTCCTCACCAACGTTTGGAAAGAAGAAGCCCCGCTTGGTCTAATTGTCCAACCATTCTTCGCATTCTCCAAATAATTCCATCTGTGTGGACTTCTACGCCATTGTGTTTGACATCGTTCCTGTCCAGCCAGATGCACCACACAATAATAATAGGAATGATGCAGTGAATGTGCCCATTCCGGCCACACTTATTAGAGAGAAACCATTGCATAGGGACACCCTTCAGCTAACGAATGCCCATCAAATCAATACCAAACATTTAAGACCTGAAGCAGATAGATAGGAATAGAAGTCAGCGTACTCTTAATAAGGGTTATACGTCCACCTCCCGTTAAGAGCTTCGCCTCCCATGATGGTTTTCCTATATTACCCTTATATACAGATTTAACTCTCACACCAATATCAAGATTATTTACATTTTCTCAAAACTTCATTGTCTATTATATAATCTTTTTATTAAATACAACAAATTGTATATGTTTTATAAGCTTAAACAATTACTGTAAATTTTGCTATCTAACAAATATATTTATGTAAAGTACAAATTTGTCTACTTTTTGTATATTGTCAATTGAAAATTTGTCATTTATATATTTAAATTAAAAATGTAAAATTCATTTCCTGGAATTCAAATAATTGGATGAATTAGTAATATATACTGTTTTTGGGAAAAAGAATAATTTAAAAGGAAAAATTCTTTAAACAATACCTGCTATATTGGAGGATAAATCATTAAAAAAAATCAATTCATTAAAAAATTAATTAATGGGAAAAGAGAGAAGACCAAAGAAAATTTCACTAACTAATGAAGTCATATTCATGATTCTCTCTACAAGAAGATCTGCGAACTTGCAAACAAAGAAAAAAATAAATAGGTCGTATATTGGAAGAATATCAAGAGAGCAAAAAAGGAAATTATAGTTGTTCTAAATGCAGAGAATATGTAGCTTGACCAAAAAAAATATATATATATATAGATTTTCTAATATTTTAGTTATCGTACCTTGAATTATTGCTAGATTTTAAAAAATTGTTATCGAAATTCTCTGATACACTTATCGATTTAAGATACTGCCCCTGTATAATTAGAGTTGTAGATTTTTCGTGGGTTCTTCTGCTGCTATGCGAAATTTTTAATTAATTAACTAATGTTTCTTCATTTTTTTTCATATAAAAAAGTTTATTGATCATTTTGTCTGAAAATTTAAATTGCTAGAACTTTTCCGCACGTCTAGCCAATAGGTAGAGAAATATCCTTTTCAAATTAACAGTATAGACAAAGATAGGTAGATAAGTTACTTTTTGAGGTTTAAGAATTTAAAGAAATAGATAAATAGACTATATTATAAATTGTTAAATTATTATTAGAGTGACACACACAAGAATTGCTTTAGGTAGAACAACTATATGTATACACATAAGAGTCACTACAACTATTTCGCTAGCCTTGTTTTACCTCTCCCTTTCTATCGTTTTCTCTCCCTTCTCTCTCTTTCAAACCTATTCTATAAGAAATCGCAATTCCCCAGGGGCATAGGTGAGTTGGTAAGATTTCCACGCCCGCTGGTCCTCGCCACTCACGCACATCCTCGATTTACCTCCCGCCTCCTTTGGTTAACCCTTTTGAGAAATCGCAATTCCCCATAGAAGTTCACAAAGAACTGATTCGTGCTGCAGAAAGAATTTTTACTAGGTGACTATTTGTAGGATATTCTATTGTTGCTCGAACTATCACTACAAAAAATTTTGAATTTGGCAAGCTCACAAAATTCTATCTCAAAATAGATTTGAGACAGAAATATCCTGCTCAAAAACTTTCATCTCAAATATTCTACCTCTAATTAACACAAAAAAAAATTCGTCTTAAATTTATATTAATTTATTAAAAAATTTAGTCAAAGTTTCTGTATCAAATTGAGACGGAAATTTTCCGTCTCAAATTCAATAGTTTCTACTAGTGTATAAAGAAAAGAAAACAAATTTCTATTTCACTTGCTCAAAAATCATGATAGCTAAACTAAAAGGACAAATACCGATTACTAGAAAAGATTTTCTTTTTCACCTTGGCTTGATTGAAAGCATTTTAATACTCCATGCATATTAGTTTTGCCAAAACGTTTTCGATTACAATGTTCTCTAATCACCTTGGTCATGGATACATCAAATGGAGCATCTGAGCAACATATATTAATGGTCAAAGATTTCGTAATTATCCCGATTATCTGAAAATGTAGAGATTGTTTCACTTTCAAAACAGTAGGACTCTATCTAGGGTTGGCCCCAATTTCAATTTGCAATAAGTGCTTGATAAATTTATAAACACAAAAGCACGTACAATTGAGAACTTCAAGGAAAGAAAATTAACCGTTTATTTCCATATATGCATGTTCTCACTTCAGGATTTCGCCTAGGATATTGATTAATTGGTTGTTCTTCCTGTCTTTTGTCTTTGAATTTGTTTGATAAGAAATTAAGATAAAATCCTGTTCTTTTACAAAGACCAAAAGGAACAGTATGTGTCTTTTCAAAAATAATAGAGAGGATCAATCTGAGTCTTTAATTTAGTCAAAGGGTTATCATCACAAGCACAATCACTATAAGCTAATACTTGATCAACACACGTAATCACTACAAAAAATCTAGACATAGGCGGCGGTTTTGGAGCTTATAAGCGGCGGTTTTCAACTGCCACTAATGACAAAACCGCCGCCTAATCTTGTGCCGCCTATACTGCCGTCGCCTATTATGCGATATCATAGCCGGCGGTTTCTAAAACTGCCGCTTATGTAAAAATTACAATTTTAAGTGAAAAATATTTTAAGAAAATAAAAAATATTAATTTGGTTATAGGCGGTAGTTCCCAAAACCGCCGCCTATGAGCAACACAAAAGTAAAAAACAACATCATTTTGCTTCTTGCAAGATTCGAACTTCGACTATTTGTTACTATAGCACCCTATGACCATTGTACCTACTAAACAAGCTAAGTAGTCATTTGTTAACTATCTCAAATAAAAATATATTTATCTATTGAAAAAACTGCCGCCTATAGCTTTTTAATATTTCGAAAAAAATAAAATGTAATATAAACTCATTTTTATATATTTGAAAAAAATAAAATGCGGGACAATTAGCGGTGGTTTTGAAGAAAGCCGCCGCCTATAGCTTTTTAATAAAGTGTAATAGAAATAAAATGTAATAGATACACATTTTTACTTATTCGAAAAAAATAAAATGCAGGACAATTAGCGGCAGTTTATAGGAAAACTGCCGCCTATAGCATTTTAATAAAGTGTAAAAATAAAATAAAATGTAATAAAAACACATTTTTACTATTTCGAAAAAAAATGCAAGACAATTAGTGGCGGTTCGTAAATAAACCGCCGCCTATAACTGTCATTAGCGGCGCTTAGACGAAACCGTCGTCCATATTATTTGTTAAAGGTTTGTTCAAACCACCGCCATAAAACCGCCACGTATTCCATGTTTTCTTGCAGTGAATGTGGGCTTTTCTACACAATCTTCTCAAACCGTGGAGTCCAATTTTCTTATATTCTCCCAATTAAATGACATAACATATAAAAGAATTCAAACCCTTTCACCAATCTCGTATGTATAAAAATAATATTTAATAAAGACAAAATATTTTCTTCATATAGATATATAATTTGAGATGATAAACCCATAAAAACAATCTTGTTCAAGTGTAACCACTAACAATATTGAATCATAGCAATCACATTCGGTGCCTGTTTGACATAAGATTTTCTATGGTTACAAACATTAAAAAACTACATTAAGATCAATTCATGTGTATCTATATATAAATTTAGCTTTTGATAATTATTTTATAACGTGATCACATATTTAAGATTGCTAAATTTTCATGGTCCGTCATGATTTCTAACAAAATCAACCGCCATGATTTATTACAAAATCATACTTACATTTCTAACTTCAAGTTGAAAAATATGAGACCCATTAGAAACAAATAATTTCTAATTTCAAACCTATATTCACAAAATCCCTTTAGAAAATAATTCTTTTCTAATCAAAGCTTTAAGGAGCAACCTCTTAATGAGATTGTACCTCCTTGTTAGATTTTGTGTTTTACTCAGGATAAAGAAGATCATGAGAAAAGAGGAGGCCTTTTTTTTTTTTTTTCCATTATGCTTTATGTGCAAAAGCAATCATAGGAAATAATAGTAGCAAAGCTAACGATTAATGAGCAACGTTTATTTAAAATTTGCATTCAAATAACAAAGTATAATTCAATTGTCATGACTAATGTAATATAATAATTCCGACTAACCAAAAACATCAAAAGTCTCAAAACTACAAAAGATTTAGAGAGCTATGCTTTATAATAAGACATGACATCACAATAGTTGTCTCTCTTTCTCTATTCTACTATTTACTGTTGCTTTGGTTTTATACTGGGTGTGATTCAGGGTAAATATGAGTTGTTCATTTCAATCTTATTATTGGTTGGTAAATCTTTATCATATTAAAGAGGTGCAGTTAGTTTGATATGTTTTGTTTTAACATATGCATTTCTGAAACCATGAGTTATATATTAGATATTTTTCTCACATGTTTAACTTGTGGGTGATGACGATATTTGTACATTGGTTGAGAGTTGCATTTGATTGTATCATTACGTAGGTTGGTGTGGTAATCCTATGATTTTGTAAGCATGCACATTGGATTTGCAACTTCCATTCAATTCTGAGCCAATTCTATTATTCTATCTGTTTATATACCCCTAATGACCAAGCTAAACTCACCTATGGCTTACTCTTCAATCACAAGCATCCATCTCATTCCTTTTCAACTAGGCGTTCGTTCCTCTTCAGTATTTTATGGACCATCTTCTACTTTGTTTTCTTCAGCCCTTCGACGCAACTGAGCATTTTCATCATATGTCATTTGTTTATATCTATTGTAGGTAACGTATTTGGTTTATCTTGATATTTTTCAAAGAATTAAGCAGGATCGTTTAAAATGTGAGAAAGTGATTAGTCCCCGTTATGCATTAAATTCATAAACATTTTTATGCCAAAACTTGGGATTGATGCTTCCTAATTGGTTGTATTTCGTGTATTTTGGTGTTTTTAGGCCTTAAAGAAGAAGGAAGCAAAAGAAACTGATTTGGAACATTTTGGGAGAAAAGGAGCTGCTGATGGATGTTGTCACCTTAACCGTGTCCATGCCACTGGAGCTGTGCAAAAATAGGTAGAAATATCAGAAGCCTGAAGATATTTTGATGTGTTTCTTGCAGAAGAATTGTTGATCAAAGATATTTATTGAAGCCTAAAAGGCAAGAAACTATTTTGGGTGGTTTAACTTTATTTTACTAATAATTGTATTTTTGGATAATAACCTTTCTATTCTAGATTAGGTCTAAAACAAAAAATTTGTAGGACCACAAATTTTTTTAAAAGGTCCTAAGGATTTTTGTTGTAATTTTCCAACTTTTTGTTCTAAACGTACAAAATTTTCTTGGACGGATGTTAGTCCAAACTAATAAAAGAATTACCCATATATAACACATTCACTACTCAGTGCATGTTTTATAGCGACAATTTTGTTAAACCGCTGTGAAAACTGCCATTTGCGACAGTTACAGCCTCAAATACTCAAATTTTTTGTGGTGAAAGAGGAATTTAAGAACTCCCTTTCAAGTGAAATCTGTAAATTAAATGAATTTCATACAAACTGTTTTATAGATCCAAGCAAAAGAATTCATTTGAAAATGCAAATCCTCATGGAATTCATTTCATTTCATCTTCAAATTAAATGAATTACATACTACAAGTGTTTCTAAACGCTATGTAATTTTTAATGTTTGGTATCAATTTTTTAAAAATACAAAATTCATTTAGAAATCCAAGATCAATCTTGAATTTTTTTAAACTTTGCTAAAATTCTAAGGCCATGTCCGGCAACAGTATTTTAAGTAGTGCTTAATGTATTGACCAAGTCAAAACACTACTTCCTCCCATCTTGGTTGTTCAGTAAAATAGTGTTTGTAAAAAGCTAATATTATTAACGTTTCAAAGTAGAGTTTAGTGTTTTACCTTTTTTTTATAACACTACCCTCTCTCTGATATTTTTTTGGTAATTGTACTCTCTAGCCAACTTTGTTTACATTTTTTACATTTTCTTTCACGAATATAAATACAAAATAAGACAAAAATTAATTTGAAATTCTATCCATATCAAAATATATTAAAAAGTATAGGTCTTATTTGTTCATTCATTATTTTTTTGAAAATATAAATTTTCAATCAATTAAAATATTTCTATAATAAAAAATATTTGTTTTTAATATTGATAAAATTAATTTTTTAAAAATTAATTTTATTATGCTTTATTAACAAAATATTATTTTAAAAAATATATATTTAATTATAAAATAAATTATCTAAATTATTTCAACGACAACAACAACAATAATAATAGTAATAAATATTATTAATATACAATAGTAACCCAATACGAATGTCTTTTTTGTCATTTTGCATGCACCAGCTAACCCAACAGCTAGTTTTATCAAACATTTCTAAAATAATCTGCTAGTGAAACCGTTAGCTGCTAACTGCTAAAACACAATAGTTATCTATTACCCAAACTACTATCCGCTACTCAAACAGCTATCTACTACATAATCTGCTAATTGCGTCGAATAGACCCAAGAGGCAGAATTTGCAAATCTACAAAAACCAAATTTTCAAAAATCTTAAAAGACAAAAATATTTCCATAAAATATAACATCTATACTATATTATATAAAAGAACCCTTTGCAATATAACAATGACAAGTGTCGCATAAAAATATCATTCTTAACATCTTTTTACTACGTGACTCTCTTACATTACATTTAATTAATTGTGAAAATTGCGATACGTATGACCATTGAGATTAGTATCTTTCACTTTCTTGATGTCTCACGTGATAATTGCATTCACACTCATCGCTTTGGTAATTGCAATTATGTGGGTGTAATCATACTGCTATCACTGTTGCCATGGTTATTGATTGTTGTTATATTGGAGGAAATTCTCACTTCTGAAGATTTTTTGTGCAGCTGCTATATTTTCTTTCTAGCAGCTACCCGACCCTGTCAGATTCATCGTTACAAAAGTGTGACTGCCAAAACTGGTTTTAGCCGTTTGACAACCAAAAAAATTAAAAAAAAAAAACTGGTTTCAGCCGTGAATAGAAATAAGAACAAACAATAAAATAACAAGATGATGTTCTTTATATAGCAAATTTAATGTCAATAAAATAATTAAAGGGTATTTAAATAATTCTAATTCTACTTGTACTCCAAACATAAGTTAGATCTGCACAAGACAGAATTGACTTATAGCTATTTCACAATTTCAAACAACATAATTTATTTAAAATACAAATCCTTGTACAATTTATTTATAGATGAAATAAATTCCACACTGTAAGTGTTTTCAAACCGACTGACAAATCCACACGACAATGCCCCAAATTATAAGGTAATAGCTACTTGGAATTCTACATTCACATAATCTAGTACATGTGCAAACATATATATTCACAATATCATCAAATATATGGTGGCAGTTTCCTGTTGAAATATTGTGGGGGCTGCTGCTGGGTTCGTGACCTGTTGGTCCTCTCCCTGACAGGGCTGTCACTCATGTACATCCCTGATTTACAATCCACCTGGTCATGGGGCCTCTGGCACAGGTGAGAAAGGGGTTCGCCTTCGGACTAACCCTTTTAAAAAATATATATATATCATCAAATACATCGAGTCTTGGTCCCGGGCCAGAACTCTGCAAGTAGCTCCACAATAACTTCCACGTACATCTCAGCAATTGCAGCAGGAACATCCCCTTAAACACATTGAAAACAAGAATTGGAAATAGATGGTCAGGTTCATACAGTAATCCAATAAACTAAGAGAGAAAACAAAATTGAGAAATAAAAAAATTAAAAAAAAAAAACCATTTTGATTCAAGAGACATTCAATAACCACAAAATTTGCAATTTTGCACGTATATTGAAGGCCCCCGACAAAGTTTTCTTCTGATCAGTAGGTTTTGATCGGTCCAAGTCAACAATTGGTAGCCAATGTGATATAGAATGATACACTGTGTCCGCTTTGCAGATTCAGAGCCTGTTTGGCTTTGCTTGTTTTACAACTTGTAAGTTTTTTAAAAAAAACACCTCTTCATATATTTTTTGTTATTTGCAACTTATAAGTTTCAAATAAGCTTAGCCATACAGGCTGTTAAAGGAAACCAATAGCATAAATTAAATCTTGGTTTTCATCAGAGTAACAACAGAATATACAAACATACGCTCGCTCAATGAAATGAAAATTATCAAAAAGGAGTCCCAATATGATAGATAATTATAGAAATTCATCATTTGACATATACATGTTCAGAGAATGAGACGGTCCAACAAGAGAAGTCATCAACGGCTGCAAGAGTTTACAAAAGATCAACAAACACAATATCATGGTCTGAATTGAGGGAAATACAGTTAACCAAATTTTGGATCCTCTACTTACCTCTAATTTGAAAGCTACATTTGCTACTAACCAAAGCCAAAAGTCAAAAGCTGCAAATCTCTAACTTTAAGCCTATCCTTAAACGACTAAAGCCCAACCATTGTGAAGTTTCAATTCCCACCATTCACAAGCAACAAAATAATAAGCCTTCTAAGTTCACAAAAAATAAGTGAGACAAAACTCAAGTAAATAACAAAATTTCAACAGTTCCTAAGCACTGAGATCTCTGCATGCCACACCGGATGCATATGGACTTTCTCGCCAACTATCTAACACTCCTTTTTCTACCTTCTTGTCACTAGAGCTGGAAAGTGCAATTCTACTTTCGAGCCAATTGTAGTTTGAAAACACGTTTTTTTAAATTAGAGGGGCGAACTTGTCAAATCAAATTATTATAATCATTTGGTGAATTAGGGATTATTATCCAAGATAATTATTTTGGTGATAGAAAATCAAAACTGAGATAATTATCTGAGATATATTGTTAATAAGTCCAAATGTTGAGATACTTATTAATCATAGATAAAGATAAATATAGTTTTAATTATTAATCATTGATAAACATAAATATAGTTTAAGATAGAGAAAAGCTTCCTTAATGGAAGAAAGACATTGTGTCAAACTATTAAAGTCTATCTATAGAGTCCCTAGCGTAGTTTATAAATAATCTGTGATTACTATTAAATCAATACATCAGAAATTCCCAAAATAGGCTAGAAGACACTTATGTTTTCATCAAAATTCCTAACATAGGCTAAAAGACACTGATGTTTACATCAAAATTCCTAACATAGGCTAGAAGACGCTTATATTTGGGAATAATATGGTTGTGAAAAATTCTTATGGGTTGTGAAAAATTCATAAGAAGGTCATACTTGAGCAAGAAAGGCAGGGGTAAGTGTAATTTATTTTTCGCTTATTAATTTCTTAAATCATAATATTTTACATAGTTCTGCTACGGGAATCACGAATTAGACGAACGTCGACGAGTGTGTGTTTGGACTAAAGGTTACGAAATTCTAGCGCTTATTCAACTGTCAACCATCAATAGAAGAACTTAATGAGGCACATAGAAAAATACAGTAAGCGAAATTGATGTTACATTATGGAGTCGAGGGAAAGAATACCTGGTAGCTGAATTATCGTGTGGCATTTTTATATTTTCGCTTGAATTCTTCAGGCATTTGCCAAGCATCAAATCTTTTGAGGGTAGAAAAATTCAACCCTTCTGTTATTGTCTTCAACTGTTGACAATTGGAAATAAGTAAATCGGATAGATTGGGCATGGCGCTTTGTTCTACCCGCCATCTCCTCAAGTTTCGCAAAATGCGCAGTTCGAGAGACCTGAGTTGAGGGAAAGCCGTCCCATCACAAACCATCTCTGTTCCCACAAAGGCATCCACGTCCAAGACTAGTTTGCGTAACTTGGGAAAGTTCTTCAAAGATTGCATTGGATCTTCCTCGATTCGAGTATTAAACAATTCTAAGCGGATGAGATTCGGGCAAAACTGGGGTTCATAAGGTGGAAAATTACCTATAGCACTTTTTATCTTTAAATCATTGAGATTTTTCCACTGGAGCACATTTCTTAAAACAGCCGAGCCTTCTTCACTCATAAGATCAGTTCCAAACATCTCAAGCTTTATCTGTTCTATCTTTCTCCATCTACCAATCTGATTAGCGATGTGAGACAAGTCAAGGAGGGCTACTCTTCCTTTGAATGACCGAAGATTAAACAATACTGACAAATCAGTAGTTCTATCCGGTAAACTTTGAAAGCCATACAAAGTTTTCAGCTCATTCAATTCGTCGAACCGCAATCCTTCTGGTACCTCATATCTGCGAGGAAGATAAATATGTTTCAGACGTTTCAACTTTCCTGATATGTTGGGTACGTAAGTACCCCAAAGTGTTGTTCTTGTCCTCAAATCAAGGGTTTCTAAATATGGCAAGTCACCTATGGATGACTCTTCCATCACCCTAGAACCTTTAAGACTAAAATACCCGAGGAGGATCAGGTCACGAATTTCGCTTGGTAACTTGAATTCAGCATTCTCTAAGATTAGAAGTCTAAGCAATTTGAAATTCTTCACACGATCAGATATATGCAGAGCAGAATATTCTAAAAAGATTATGCGTTGGATCAAAAGAGTGCGAATATATTCACCGTTTACTTCTTCGAGAAGCCTCGTATATATTCTTGCTTGAGATCGCTCAAATTCAAATGGCGAACGTAATTCTGGCCTGTTTGGATTTGAATCGTTATGTGCGTACAGGCCCAATCTCCGATCATCACGTGAGATGTCGTGTGCGCATGGTTCTTGATCATCAACTTTAATGACTCTGAAAAAGTCTTCTTCTTTTCCCTTAACCAAAGATAGGTCTCTCATGAGATTATGAACTCGACATAACTTCACCCTCGGAACTATTGACATATCCTCCATTTGTATCTCAACCATGCTCCTAGAGCCCAACTGTGCTAAATAGCGTTCTGCTACATCCATCATTGTTTCTGCATCTCTGCAGTGCTGTGATAATACTAACCCTTCGGCTCTCCAAAGTTGATAAAGCTTTTTGGCTTTTATTGTCTCATTCTCTGGAAAACTACCCATGTAAAGGAAACATGGTTTTAAATAATATGGGAGCTCATCATAACTTAAAGCCAAAACTTTCATTATTGGTCCACTTGATTCCTCATCGTCTAGTCCCCTTCGTAAATATAAGTCAATATCTTTGTTCACAGCCTTGCACTCCGCAAAAGAACTTTTCTCTTTTAAAATTCCTCCTAATACGGAGATTGCCAAAGGAAGGTACTGACATTTACGTACAATGTCCTCTCCAATACTCCCAAATTCTGGTTTTATTTTGAATTCTGCAAAAAAAGTCACTATTTTCAGATTTTGGCAAACAAAGAAACCTCGGTATATCAATATGAAAACTAGGAATTTTTACTTATATTGGGGCATAGTGGCATCAACGCGACAAATCTAACATCAATAATATATATCTCAAATTTATGCACAGAAATATCCTGCCTTTTTCACCAACTTAAGCAAAGAAAAATAATAAAAGATAGCTTGATGATCCATCAATTTTGAAACCAACTTTACAAGAGTGACGGCAAAAATTCCTTTTCACTTTTTATAAAATAGTCGCAAGCAATATTTTGATTAAGGTCTATCTCTGTGAACAGAAAATTTTAAAGGTAAATGTAAAATATAAGTAATGATTTTGATGTTATTGAGCTTTCACTGTTAATCAAGAGGCTTAAGTGGCTAATAATAAATACACTAGCTCTATATATAAACGGGGTTAAATAGGAAAATTCTATTTTAATATATATAGATAGATATATAGATAAATAGATAAATTATGTGCCATCAAAGAATATTCCCCGAGCATTTGAATAAAAAAAAAAAAAAACAACACAAGGTACTATGGAGCACTGTACACCAAATTTAATAACGCACCTATACTTAACAAAAAAAAAATCTTCCTCTGATTCTCACGTATGAACAAAGGCACAAGTCTTTCTCTTCATCTCCATTCTCACGTACAGAGCTCTCTCTCCAGCAAAATCAAATTGTCCGATTTCAAATCTGACTTAACCATTTAAATCTGAGTTAATCATCGCAACCACAGCACAAGTCTTCAATCTCAATTCCAATTCTGTTTCATTGTCAACCATGAGTTGTTGCCATTATTCTGTTACTCTTTTTTTAAGTTATTGCAACAACATATCCGTGTATGTGTCATGGTGGTGGTGTGTGTGGTGGTGGTATGTGTGGTGGTGGTGGTGTCTAGTGTGTGGCTGGTGCAAATGAGTGAAAAGATAGAGAATTTGGCTGTCTAAAAAATGATTTAAAATAATGCAGATTAAATGTTTGATGTTTTGGCTAAATCAAATTCATTTATTTCTTCCATTAAAATTTTGTGAGCATACAATGTATAATCTATGAATATGTAATATAAGAGTTTTGAACATAAAACATAAAGTATTGTAAACATACAATGTATGATCTATGAACATATAATATAAGAGTTTTAAACATAAAATATAAGCATTCTGAACATATATTACAAAAAGCCATAAATATAGTATAAAACTTGTGAGATATAAAATTTAACATTTATAATTATTCGATATTGAACATATTATCTAAAACTTTTAAACATATAATACATGAATCTTGAAAAATTAAATTTATAAGCATATTGTTAAAAATTTGTTAATAATTAAAAGTGCTAAACCTAAAATATAAAAATTCTGAACATATAATATAAAAGCTTTGAATATAAAAGTTTTGAACATAAAATATAAAAATTTTAAACATATAATATAATAGTTTTGAACATATAATATAAGAAGTTTAAACACATATACTGCTTTGCACTGTGCGCATACTATTCACATATAGTACGGTGTACAGTGCTCATGCAAAGGTGTTAGGAAATTCGATATGTTCAGAACAAAGATAAAACAAAATAGAGAAAGACAAAACACGATGAACACCAATATTTTAACGTGGTTCGGCCTTTGGCCTACATCCATAGGTAGACAAGAGAATTCCATTATGATAAGAACAAATACAATTCATGAAGAAGGCTCAGGCCTGGAGGCTCTTGCCCCTCGCGCTCTCCTCACCCTTAAAGTCACTCGCTTTCTATCTTACCTCTATGTCTCTCAGTCTTACTATAGTATGATAGGCAAAGCTTCAATTTATAGAGTACAAGAAAAAACAAATATAGCAGCATTATGAATATAGTAATACTCCAAGATATGGTAAAACTAGAGATATGGCAGGACAATTAATAAGGTAGGACTCCTAATTTGGGTAGAACTGGGATTCATAAGGCCCATATCCCTAAACCCATTCAAAGTACAGGCCACTCCTTACAAATCTCCACCTTGAACTGTATTCGCTCCTCATCAACAACCATGAATCTCTCTTGTTGCATCTGCCATTTACCCTACGATAGGCCTCCTGTCATGCATTGCCCATACCTCCCAAGTCCCTAGCCATCTATTAGAACTTGTCCCAGCGATATCTCCTTTGGTCTCTTGCGATCACCTCAAGATCAAACCAACACGTATAACATTCCGCAATGATCTATCCTCAACAGCTAATGCTTCTGTCACTCCATCTCTTCTTCAGATCTGTGTACATGAAGAACACCATCTTCACCGGCAGTACCAACTCACTAAATCTCACTAAGACTAGGACCTTAATCTCACCGTAGGAGCCTCGGCTATGAACACACGTCCTTCCAAGACACCTAATCAGCCTCCAATGCAAATCCCAGAGATCCTCTAACTTGTCCTCTCATCATTTAGTGTATTGCCACATCCATGAGACACGCCCGTCTTAATCTATTGAGTCTACATATTTAACTACCTCCGGCCATCTCCTAGAGCGCTCTCTAAGCTTCTAAAGCAAGCTCCACCTGCTCCATGGCACTGTAGTTCAAATCAATTCCAAGATATACCTCACTGTGTACCACCAATTGTCGAATCACACGGACTGCTCCACTTGCTACTTCACAAAACTCTTGAGCCACCAAGCTCCACCTATTCCCTTTATTCCATGATCTGTACTCTGTTGCTGCTTCTTAGTCTCTCTTGTAGTCCTACATGTCCTTACTAAAAATTCTAGGAGACTTGTTCTCTAAACTCCATAGTAAAAAACCTCGTCCTCCACACAAATTGTTCTCCACCTCTAACTTGCAATCCTCCAAGCAAGCAGAGCAACCAATCAGCAAGACAACCATCATTGAGAAGTACCTGCAGAAGCTATGAATGTGGATCCAATGTTTGACTCATGGTAACATCGAGAAAGCTTCAACTTTCTCCAACAAAGCTCACATAGCTCTTCACACAAAGCTTCCAACCTATGTCCTCTCCAAGACGGGCACTGCTTTCCACTTGACACCTTGTTGGAACACTCACTATCTTCAGGAGTACACTTCAATCATCTCGCAAGTCTGAATTCACAAGTGATCACTACCTCCAGAAAGAACTCATACGATCGCTCCACTGAACTGGACCTCAATCTACTTGCCAACACACACACTCACCACACATGAGCCACCTTGTCTTCTCCGCAACGTCGCATCCATTAGTTCCTCTCAATCAATCTTTCTCTCGCATGTTGCTCATACTGCCGCAAAAGTGTAGTGTCTTCATCATTTCTCCTCCATGCAACTGCCATATACGTGATCGTACTTATCCAAGAAGACGACACAAATGTCCATCCATCAATCTCTCCACGTTCGTACCTTCCCAAAGGTCGAAATCACCTTTGTTCACTCCAAGACGCGCACAACCACTTGGAATTTTCCAAACAAACTGCAAACTCGAACTCAACACATAGAAAAACCGTTGAGGACACTCTGGTCAACACTCGGTCAAAGTCAAAGTCAACAAACATCCCAGAACACATACTTCAGAGTTAAATTTTGCCTAATGGAGCTCAAAATCGGATTCTACTCGTCGAAAAACATTAGAGTCCGCCTCGGTCATCTCTTTCAAGGTTTAGTCAAAGCAGTCAAAAATTCTAGTCAAAGCAGTCAAAAATTCTGGTCAAAAGTCAAATGCTAGTCAGCATGGGCTCACAAAATTTTCATGCACCTACCACACTAAATTGTTGTATCATAACTTTGACTTTAAAGCCATGGTCCAGACTAGATCTGTCCACAATCTGCAACTCGAGTTCACAAGACCACCATGCACCTCGAAACGTGTGATCATCATCCCTTCTTCTTCTTCATCTATTCAAACCAGACGTAGGATACCATGAAAGCTTCATGACCCGATTCACCACCGCAGGATCCAGCCACTAGATCAAAGATCTTACGGCACCACCATGACCTCCAACGACTGGCATCCCCCACGAAAGCTCCAATCACCATCGCTGACATCACTATGGCCGCTGACTTGAAGCTCCAAACTCTGTATCGTTAGTCACGTTAGCTTTCTCTCATAGCAAGAAACACGATGGTACCTTATTCGAGCATCGTCAAGGCCAAAAACAAGAAATTTCAAACTCGCTACCGACATGTTCTTCACGGCTGGGAATCTGGTCCGGACAGCAACAACGCAATAACCTCCGTTTTCCATTTACAAGCCAAAACTTGTCTTTGTTTTCTGTGCAAAATCACAGCAGAACAAATTCACGAAACCATGAAAAACTGTGAGTTTTCACCCTCGCGCACTCCCAGTTTTGCAAACCTAGCTCTGGTACCAATTTGTCTTTGCCAAAACTCGTCCAAGCCAAAGAAGGTGTCGTTTTTGTGCCAAATCACAGTGAAACAAAATTACCATGAAACAACGAACCTCTGTGTGTTTTTACCCACGACCACGAAGTGCCCAGTTCTCCAAACTGGGTTCTGATACGAGTTTGTTAAAAAATTCAGGTTGTTCAGAATGAAGATAAAACAAACTAGAAAAAGACAAAACATGATGAAAACTAATATTTTAACGTGATTTGTACTTCGGTCTATATTCACGGGCACACAAGATAATTTTACCATGATAAGAATGAATACAATACACAGAGAGAGGGCTCGGGGCTGGAGGCCCTCGCCCATCACTCTCTCCCATCCTCATAGTTACTCGCTCTCTATCTTACTTCTTTGTCTCTCTATCTCACTCTAGTACGATAGGCAAAGCTCCTATTTATAGAGCATAAAAAAAAATAAATATAACAACACTACAAATATGATAGTACTTCAATATATGGTAATACTAGAGATATGACAAAACAATTAATAAGGCAGGACTCCTAATTTGGGCAAAATTTAGATCCATATGGCCTATATCCCTAAGCCTATTTAGAATACGGATCACTTCTTACAAGAGCATTGTGCATATGGTACACAATATAAGGCTTGTGTGTCTGGTTATTCTAAATATGCCAAAGGATTAAAAAGGTGTCGTACATCTTATGATTACAAATTATGGATTTTGATCATATATTATTGATTTTTTTTATTTCTCATGATAATCATATGACTATTATAGTTACTTCTGATATTTATTTTTCACGAATGCTTATAACATTCTTTTGTCCAAGTGCATATAATAACAGTACTTAGAAAAGAAATGTGACATGTGACAACAGCTTCCCGTGATACTTTTTCAATGACATCAGCATGTATGTAACAACATTATGTATAATTAGTTCTCTTGATATAATTCAAATAATTTGTCAATTGCTAGATTATCTTTTACTGGTTAATCTAGGTGTTACACGGCAACAAGTACTCAAGAGTAAAATTAATGTTTATTTACAAAAGACAAAAAAAAATAAAATTTATATATTAAAAAAAATGAAAAATATTTATTTATTTTCTATTTAATATTCGTAGATAGAAATAATTCAGATATATATCAAGCAAGCTCTAAGTTTTGTTTGGAACTGATATAAATTGAAGAATTTAAAAAATTTTGATCTATTAATTCCTGAGTGCATAATTCAAATTAAATAGTCAATATTTTTGAATTTTTTAGACTAATGTACTTATACTTATTAATTCTTGGGTGAGAAAAGTACAGTTTTAGGGCTTGAACTTTGCAAGATATATATTAAATGCTTGAACTTTAAAAACTTTAACAGAAAGGCTAGAATTTACGAAAAAGTGAGATTTTGCACAACGTTGAGTAACGGTGTTAATCTTTTACTTACGTGGGATTTTATTTTGTCTTTCTATCTTAGATGGATTTCTTTATATAGCAGTCTCGCTCCTACATGGCATATAAACATACAAAAATTTATAAATTCTAAACTATTACATACATTTACACGTACATAAATTTTAGAAATTTCTTTTATTGGCTATGAGAATGTAAATTAATCTAGATTTTTCTTCTTTTTTGCTCAATATAAAATTTTTTACATATTTAAAATTTTAAAAATTAAAATTAACCGTGCATGTTAAGTATTAAAATAAAAATTTAAATAATTTACAATAAACCAACAATTAATAGTACATTTAAAAAATTTTTGTTCAAAGTTTAAATTGGTTAATTTAAATTCAAAATTAATTTAAATTATTAAATTCATATTTAAATTAGTTTATTAATTTTTGTTTAATAAACAAAAATATATTAAATTAATTATTGTGCATTAATATAACACTTAAAATGCACAATAATTCTTTTTTGAAAAAATATATATAATTGTGTCAGCATGATACTTTGATGTTTAAAGTTTTTGTTTAATAATTTTTGTTTAATAAGCAAAAATATATTAAATTTTTGTTTATATTAAATTAAACTAATTAATTTAAGTACATAATTAATTGTTGATTCATTGTAAGCTAAAATCATTTAAGTTTTTTACTTTAGTACTTAAAATAAGATTTTAATTTAATTTTTAGATTTTAAATATATATATATATATATAAATTTATATTAAACAAAAGAAAAGATGTAGATTAATTTGGCGAATGAAGGTGCTAGGTCGGCTGGGTACAGGGAGATTCATCACCTTGAGGAGCATCAGACGTTGAGAGGCATTATTAAATGTGAAAAGTTGGGGATTCCAGACGTTATAGATATTTAATAATCTTACAAAAACAATGTCTAAGTAATAATTAATAAACTTGTTAGGTTAAGATTATAAATTTTTAATACTTTTAATCATATATATACATACTATCAACAAATATATACTTTAATCTCTATTATCACATTTTCCTTGATGAACTTTATATTTTCGGTGCTACGTACTCTTTCTTTAACAATTTAGTAGGAAGAAGTAATACATAAATAGTCAACTTAATGTACAATTTCAATGCCAAAAGTGTAAAGTGATAATAATAACAACAATGCTGCTAAAACCCAATAAGGCAGAAGTACTGCAACTTCAATTAGTATATGGCCCGTGCAATAAACAGAATAATTGAGTAATTTTAATTCCTTTTTTTAATGATTAGTAATATTTTTATAATATATTAATTCAATAATATTACTTGAACTCACTTAATGATATTATTAGATAAAGATTGTAACATAAGAAGAAAAATAAAAAACATTCAATAGTGAATATTTTAATATGTAAGAAGATACACTAGTTTGAACGTTAAAAAAAATGAGAAACATTAAAGCCTAATAATTGTTTACCAATATTCTATTGCAAAAATAGTAAAGCAATCAATCTATAAAAGCAGCCCATTGGTCAAAACACCCTTCACATTAGAAGTTTTAGAAAAACTCTTAAAAGTTAAAAGATCATTATAAGTTGAACAAAAAATATGACGCTCGAGCAAACAATTAGCAGATAATATTAATCAAAACATAAATTCAAAAATACTAAACACATTAAATTTAATACCTGCTCTACCAAGTTCAACAATTCGAAAAGCCTTAAACCGCTTATCTGCAGGAAACCACATAAAAACATCAAAACGGTTAATTACAAACTAAAAGTGCCCAAGAATATTTGATACAAAGAGCTATCAAACATATGAGTAAAATGCCAAAGTCACAGGGCCTCTTACAATTATTTCCTACTGGAAGGAGACTGATATATTATTAGAGCAAGCAGAAAAAAGTAAAAAATGTAGCGAGAGAAGGGAAAAAATCTATATGTATCTATAAGATTGGACATCTTTCATACATGGAGATTCAATAAAATTAACCAAAAATAAATAAATAAATAAATAAATTATATATCTCTGTGTGTGTGTGTATATATATATATATGTGTATATATATATATTGTTCTAACCCAGAAGATAGAAGGGATGACAGAAATTCGAAATTGAAAGAAGTGCTGCAGTATGTGATCTAACTTTGTATGTTTGTAAATCAAAAAGACTTGCCTTGCTGTTCCTGTTTGTTGTGTGCTTTTGTCCATAACAATTCCAGAGCATCTTCTCTTGTCATGCCCTTCAGTTCATGATGGAATGCTTCTTTCGCCACTTCTTTACCACGAGTAGTCAGTAAAAACTTGCTACTCGCCCCTGCGGAAGGGAAAGCTTTCTTGAGAGTATTCCAATCTGTTCCATCCCAAATATCATCTACCACGACCAAACATTTTTTGTTTTTCAGGACCTGGGCAAGCTTGTCGACCAAGGTTCTGTAGTCTCCACCACCAAGGTCCTCTCCATTAATCTGGTTTAGCATATCTTGCAGAACTCGTTTGATTTGGCGTTGCTGGGTGATACACACCCAAGCAGAACCTTGAAAACAATCTTGCACATCCTTACGATTGAAAATCTCTCTGGCAATTGCTGTCTTTCCTACCCCACCCGACCCCCATATAGAAATCACTCGGTGTCCTTTATCGTCGTCTTTTACCCAAGACACGAGCTTCCGAAGGTCTTCCTCCCTACCAACGAAAGGCCCCTCAAACGAATGGGCAAAAGTTTGCCGTGGCAACTCACCTGTTTCGTCTGCTTGTGTCGAGCTTTGTCCTTCATCATTTGAAGGGCTTATGCCATAAGCTCTGGCATCCTCATTGAGTCTGGTGATCTCTGATGCAAGCCTCTCGAGTTCTTTGCCAAAGTTGTGAAGGTGACAGCACTCACACAGTATGCAGATGAGCCTTTTAAAAAACTTTTCGATGCCGCACCATGCCTTGGATTCAACGTCAACATGTTGTGAACGCTCATAGGACTGTACAGCATACGTGTCAAGCTCATCCTCAATTCTGCGAGCAAGACTTCTTACTTGTCGTACCCAAGTGCTTACACGCTGATCTTTATGCTGTTTTTATCTGCATCTCTCAAGAAAGCGGTCATCCACTCTAGCCGCCTTCTCATTTCTTCAACTTGTTTTGTAGCTCCACATAAAAATGTTGCTTCTTGGTACAGCGCCGGAAGCAACTGCAAAACACGGTATACATCTGTTGACATGTGCTTTCTTTCGCTGTAATTTGAAGACAGTATAGAGAATAATGCTCTCTTTGTTTGGCAACAGATTTGACCATAGTTTGGCAGTCTTATAGAGGATTAACTTAAGACCGCATGGGTCATGCGAGCTTGTACTTGTCTGCAAACATTGAATAATAAGAGATGTTAATACTAAGAAGAATGAAGGGGACAACTTAACAACTTCAAATAAATATGTTAACAAGTTGCGACAAAAAAATAGATGACAGCTAATAATATATAATAATTGCTTTGTTAAGGTTTATCAAAAGGCTTTCCTTTAGCTCTTTTATGACTAAACTAATTGTTGACTAAATATTTACTATTGGATTTGATGATGAAAAATTTGATCACATTTTGACTAAATATGCATTATTAATTTTAACTAAATATGATCATTTTATTAAAAGTATCTTTGAGTGTCAAATGTGTATTATAAAGATAAATGCTTGGAAGATAAAAGAAAATGAGTTATGAAGTGCATAAAAGATTATCTACCAAAGAGCTCAAAACTTGAAGAAGAAGTTGATGAGAAGTCATAAGGCGGAAAAGAAGCGTCATAAGGGGTACTGAATGTATTGCTTCTTTGTGAATTGCCTTAGAATTTCTAGTAATAGCTCAAGCTTCTCACTTTCATGATACAAACATTTTAAACTCTCATGAACATTAATTTTCATAAAATGCAAAACTTGTTTGAATGCATACATAGCATAAAATTCTTCAAACCTGTGTTTTGAAATGGTTCTAGGCCTTGAAACATTGTTTACAAAGTATTTGGAGTTGATTTGGTGTTATGAAAATTTGTTAAAATTGATTTAAAACTATTTTACGCTTGTTTGGCGTTGCATCAGCATTCTGGAGTGGCCAGACTCCCCAAACCGGTCGACTGGCTAACCAGGAGGGTCGCCAGGCCAAGTCAGAATTGCAGGAGTTAAGCCGGAACCCCTAGATGATCAATCGGCTAAGGCGTCCGGCCTAGTCAGTGAAGCAAAGGGGCAAGCCGATCGACCAGCTGAACGTGCTGCTGTAATAAATGCACTAGTCTTTTATTACCATTCAGCCCCATTTTTTCTTCTTTTCTTCCACCTATCAATGCCCTAACTCAAAATACTCTTTAAATTCACCTTCCAAACATCAAAAGATTATTAATCCAAGCTTGAAAATTCTTTTTATCATCATTTATTGTTGAAATCTCTGAGCTATTATTTGTGAAATCCTTGAGCATTCAAGAGCTTTACTTTGGTATACTTACTTTTGAGAAGTTTCAGCTACTACATACATTTTTTTTTAATCTTTGTTGTATATACACTCTTGAGCTAGATAATCTTGTGAGATATATTTATTAAGCTTGAGAAGAGTGTAGAGAAATCCTAAAAAGGTGTAATACTTGGTTTATGCTTCATTAAACCGTAAAGAAGCATCATAGTGAAGTTGATTAAAGTCCTAAGGGGGAGTTACCTTGGGTAGTGGACATAGGCAAGGACGAACCACCTAAAAATCGTGTTTCATTCTCTTCCTTACCTCTATTTTTACTTTACCTGCCATTATTGTTTGCATAGTGTTTGATATATTGCTCAAGTGAAAGTGTGGAATTTATTTGCTAAATTCTAAATTGAAAAATTGTCCAATATCTTAATTCACTCCCCCTCCTATTAAGATATTTGCCCCTACACTAATACAATTAATTAATAGGGGTAGGGGGCTACTAACGTGACTTTTCTTCTACTGGCTTTGCTCTATCTATTCATTTCTTTTTTCAAACGGATATCTAGGAATCTCTCTTGTTCATGGATCTTAAAATCGGGCTTTGAGTCTTTTGTCAGGCCAATCGCAATAAATGATCGTTGTTCTAGAACAAAATGATAAGACTTAAGGGTTTCGCTATCCCTCATTGCCTAAAGATATAACTTCCCTCTTCGATCTGTTTATTTTCCATCCATATGGTCAATCAAGATCTTCTGGTAACTAAGTTTTATTATGACATTTTAACATTACACTCCAACTAATCATTTCATTTTTAAATTTCAAATCATTAGAGACAAAGTGAAATAACAGATATTTTGAGCAAAATAAACGGATAAGATATAACATTAGAATGTTAGAATAAAATATTAGTTAATAAAGGATCCAACCTTTAAATTTTTGGGGGGTTGATACTAATGTTAATTTCAAATGGTTGACAAGAGTGCTTGCAATAGTGGCCACCACTCCTCGATTTTTTTATTTTTAATTCCTATAAGATAAAAATTTTAATATAGTAATATATACAAAATTTTGTCACCCTTAAAAAGTAAGAATGTTATAAGTTTGATTATTAGTTAGACTCCTTAACTTTAATTTTTTTTTGAGTAGTAAAGAATTTTATTAATAAACATAAGTTGTGAATTTAATTCGAATGGTCGACAACCGTGGCATGCAATAGTAGCCGCCATTCCTCAATTTTTATTTTTATTTTTATAAGGTAAAATTTTTAATATATATATATATACACACACATTTGTTACCTCTGAAAAGTAAGAATATTGCAAGTTTGATCATATATAAAATTTTGTCACACCTAAAAAGTAAGAATGTTGTAAGTTTGATAATTGGTTGGACTCGTTAATGCAAATTATACCATATACTCATATAACTTACCATGCTACATTTTTTAAATCACAAGAGTTTATTAGTGAATTTTGAAAATACAAAAAGTTTTATGTGACTTTTACACAATACAGGAGGTAAAATACATTTTACTCCATATATTGATCATGAGGAAAAGGAGGTCTTGTGTTCAAATCCCAAAGGGCAAGAGTCAGTCACGCAGACACTGTGAGTCCATGACCACATATATATTCTTTTCATTTTTTGGTTTTACTGTGAAGGAGTATTTGAACAATTTCGAGCCTACCATTTGAAATATGATCAAGTCTCAATTTGTGTCAACAATTTCTTTCTAAATAAAATTGACAAATGCGATCCAGCCTTCTTTCGGATTTTTGTTTTATATGGTGTTATTTTTATAATAACGTAAAAAAATATAGCAGTTTTTCGTTGGTCTACAAAACTAGTATTAACGAAAGCCCAGAATTCGTGGATGAATTTCGGGAATTCATCCAAATTCCAAGAATGCGTTAGGGATTCGCCAAAGATTCTCTGCGATGAAGTAACTGTGAAATGACTGGGAGGCAAGGGAATCTTGCAGGACGAATTCTTGGAATTCGTTGGTGAATGATGGGAATTTGCCATGAATTCCAAGAATTCGCTGACGAATTCTAAGAATCCATCATCAGGGAATTGAATATATTTCCTGCAAACAGAATGTCATTGTAGGTCATTGTTAAGACATTTCGAGGTAGAAAATGTTTCGCATAAACAAATTCTGAGAGTTTGTTTTCTATCTATATAAACCCCTTCCACTGACTCAGTCCTCACTCATGCCAATCTCTCAATCTCTCCAATCTCTCAATCTCTCACTATAAAATTATGTTTAAACTTCAATTTTTTCATCTAAATAGAAGATCATAAAAAATGAATCTAAATGAAAATAATGTTACTGCTTTATTTGTACTACGACGGACACAAATTGCAAACGGATTACTGGCTCCAGTACAAGGGTCCAAATGCACGACGCAAGATCAAAATTCAACCAAAAATGACGTACAATCGATTTGTTTATTATGTATTCAAAAAGCTCGATTTGTGTCCCACCATCGATAGAGTTGAATTGTGCTATCGTAACCCAAAATGGGATGCAAACTCACAACAAATATATTATTACCCGAGTGCAGTTAAGGACAACGTAAATATTTAAGACATGTCTTATTGAAATTAGCAGGTATTGTGCGCATGTCATTATTGAAATACAAAGTGATGATGTCTTCAATCCATAACAAGCTATTAATTTGTCGGATCCGAATGCAGAACCTAGCTATTATGGCGATGTGTAGTTCGATATTCTGACGACAACAATGGACTTTGCCACAGTTTCCCTTTCTTCATAGCTATACTCCATATTTGAAGCAGGAGGACTCTCTCATAGTGGTGGCATGTAAGGGAGGTGCGACGTTGGAGCAAATACTATTTTGTTAGAGCCTGATGAAGAATAGGAGGACATCCAGCTAGACGACGAGGAAGATGCTATCTTAGTGGATAGTTTAAACTATCAAAACGAGAATGTCTTGGACCAGATGAGGGTGAAGAGCCGGACCCGGAGCTCAAGGAGAAGGAATTGGTGGCTTTCTACACTGCTAGGATAGAATACTACAGCACTAGCAAGGACAAGCCACCGAACCCCCCATTGTAGGACGAGAGACGAATGGAATTGGCATGACGCATGGTGTTCCCAACAAAGATTGATCTTATAAAGGCTGTCCAAATAAATGTGATAAAATATCAAATAGAATACAGGGTCCCTCAAATAAGAAATTATAGGATGTATGTTGCTCAGAATCGTGCAATCCAATGACACTTTGCAAGAGGAAGTTACATGCAATTAAAAAATCAACGCACAAGATGTTCGAGATCACCAAGTATCACGATATGCATATTTGCATAGTAGATAGATATAGGCTAAACCACAAAAATCTAATATCTGGTTTGGTCGGTTACATGGTGAGACATTTTGTTGCAGAGAAGGCTGATTATGAGATACGACTTGTCCAAACCCACATCAAGGAGAAGTTCAAGGTTGACATAACCTACGAAAAGGCTTGGCGTGGTAGGAATAAGGCAATCAAACTGGTTTATGGGGACTAGGACACGTCATACTAGATGCTGCCACGCTTTCTTGGTGCTGTTATTGTGAAGATTCCAAGGATCGTCATCAAGTACAAGTTCGCTCAAGGTATGACCCAAACAGAAAAAAAAATTTTCACTATGGTATGTTAATCTCATTCTTCTCTATGTGTCTCGACTCCACATTCTAGATACTGTTGAATGGAATCAATCCAATCATCCTCAAGCATCTCAATATCATCTACCACCGAGACTAAATCACCAACAACCGGCAAGCCCTAATATACAGCCACGTCCTGAAGGGTGATCATGGCCTCGCCTACAGATAAATAAAAAGTATGTGTCTCTAGCCGCCATCTCTCAATCATCACTGTAATAAGGCCGTGATTTACTTGATGGAGACGTGTCGCATAACAACCATAATATCCGGCCCTCGCCAAAGCCTGTTGTACTAATGGATGCTCCGAATGATCGAATAACTGTCAATCACTCCTATAGATTTTATATTCGAGTAAATGGTTCGGACCGGATAGATAGTGCACCTGATGATCTGTGTAATGCCACAACAGCGACGTATCATGGGGAATCGGTCTACCAGCAATAATGGATCATACTACCAAAACATTTTAACAATTACTAATTATAATAACAATAATAATAATAATCATCATCATCATCATCATCATCATAGTAATAATAATAATAATAATAGCAACAACAACAACAACTATATTAAAATTTTAAAATATTGTATTTCAATAAAAATATCTTTAAAAATTATATTACTTAACTAAAAATTATATTATTTTTGCAAAATATAATATTCAAATAAATTAGATTAAATATGAATGATTGTTAAAATAAACAACAATTAAAATCTAAAAATAAACATAACCACAACATATATAAAAAATAACATACACATCACCAAAACATAATAAGCAACTCATATAAAATAACATATATGACTTAAAAAGTTTAACATATGATACTAATAAATAAACAAAAAATTAAAACTTACAAGATAATGGCAAAATCCTAGGTGTAGAGTTGTTTTTTAAAAGGTTTAGAGGCTTGGGTGGAGAGGAAAATGGGTGAGGGAGAGATTTGAAGAAGGATAAGAATGGGGAAGAATGGGGGAGGGGGTTTTAGGTTCGAATTTAAAAAGGCGTCTAGACGAAATCCCAAAATTCATCCCATATTCTGAGTTTTCGCCACCAATTCTGAGACTCCTCCAATAACTGCCTATTAATTTTTTTGTCGGAAATGACTATTGGACTTGGACACGAATTTTGGGTTTTCGTTGACACTAGTTTTACACAACAGCGAACAACTGCGCTATTTAAAAAAAAAAAAAAAAAAAAAAGCCGGTCTTCTTTCAAGTCAAGCCAATGTCTCTTGGGTAAGAAGCCAAGTCTACATACAACACAATGACCAACGAACTTTCATAGTTACAAGGCAAGTGCGTTGAGTGCTTGCTGCGTCAGCGGAGAAAACGATGGCAGAAGAAAAATAAGGATAAAAGAAAAAGAAAATGTAGATAAATTTATTTAAGTCTGGGAACTATTTATCTTTTGACCCCTATCTGTGAAGATTTTTTAATGGCCACTAATAGACTGATTTGAATAAAATTACCTTTTAAAACTAATGGCCCTAAAAATTAGTTCAATGATCAAAACAAGATTAGTCAAAGAGTTGAGATTTGAGTGAGCTTTCAGGGTGGATTTTGAATATGACACTGACCAAAATATAACCACAAAAACTAGAGATTAAATTACTATGCTACATGCATATTAAAGGGGTAAAGTGTTAAATATTGCGTTGTTATATTAAAGGGGTAAAGTGTTAAATATTGCATTGTTCATACATCTAGAGTAAATACCACGATGCTTGGGATGACTGAATAGTTAAAGTGGTTGAAATTACTTTTCGAGAATTATAACTTGGGTTCAAATTCCATTCGAGTAGAGGTTGAGTTGAAGTAAGGGGTAAAAAGAAAAATACAAAGAAGCTTGTTTTTGAACTCATCATATAAGATATGATTACTAATTTGATTACTACACCTCTTTAGTCTATCAAGATTTCTATTCCTTGCAATTTTTCTATTTGGGAAACTTCTTTTTAGCAATAAAAATCTTAATTATATAAGTGAAACTATTTTTGTTTTCTCCGTAGAGCGCAAAGAGATTATGGTGCAAATAACAAATAAAAAATGAAAATTTTCATCATTTTAGAAACAAATATATTTCAATATCACAGTTATTAACTACGAACAAATTATGAAAAGTACTAATACAACTATTTAAAGATGGAGAAGGTAAAATGATAGCTTGTTTTGTGCCTTTTACCTCGTACAACACAAGTTCTTTTTTCTTGTTTATCCTCGAATATGAATACAATAACTAGAATAATATTTTTATTTATAAAGGATAGTGAAAATATCATCTTTTAACATGTTTAAAGGTGGCGATTTATATCCGTTATATTTGCTTATATTTCCTAATCTTTGAAGGGTATTCATGTATATTTGAATTTTGATATATAACGCTTTAACTACTATTTTTATTGATCAATGTAGAGAAGGGGTGAAGCAATATAAATAACAAATTAAGGATTAAATATTTAAACGCATACATTAAAAGGGGCAAATTATATTAACCCTTTCAAGGATTAAGTCGACATATAAAATGTCCTATATAAAAAAATTTCAAGAATTAAGTTCACTATATAAAGTCCTATTGACTCTTTGTTTTGAGTCTAAGTCCAGTTTCTAATTACCGTCCATAAGGAAAGTGTTACAAAATATAAAAAAATTTCACATGAAAAATTCTTATAATACTTCTCAACGAATTAGTTTTTATAACAAAATTCAAACGATTCTTCATGAACCCAAAGAATTATTTATGCAAAGCTTTACTTGGATTTCGGGAAATCATGGCATAACATTTTGTGTAAGAGAAAATTACTATTCAAGAGTAACATGGACAACCCCACTGACTCTAAATTAAATATTTACAAGTTGCATTGCATTACGTGATCACGGACAAATTTTGAGTGGTTGGTACAAGGTATGGATTTCAGATGGTTATATATTATGGATGGATAGCAACAATCGGTTTATTTATGGTAGAAATTCAATGAATACGGAAAAAATTCTTTGTCGTTGGAACATCATACAAGCTGCTTTCAGATGGTGAATTGTCAACAAGTTTGATTCCCAACCCCACCCCGTCAAAAATCCTTCTTTTTATTTGTTCATACTGACATACTTAAAATCTTGTTTTCTTGTTTTCATAAAAGAAGTAATAATGACAGCACAACATCAATAAAAATATTAACAAGTTGCATTATAAATTTACAATTGTATAGTTACCATATTACATTATTACCATATTATTGCAAGGATTGGTTTAGTGTAGATAAATTGGAATTCAGCATCTTGGCGATGATTCCAATGAAATAAAAAATATTAGAATTTTAGGTAAACAATTTAAAAATAAAATAAAATAATAGAACTTTTTTTTTTAAAAATCCAAGTGATGAATAAATAATACAAAAATAAAAAAATAAAAGATATTAGAATTTTACCATGTTATTTGCCTCATTAAAGATAAAAATGACTTCTTTTTACATAAAAAGACCTAGAAAGAGAAAGAGAAAAAGAAAAACTAAGGATCTATTTGATCCAATGGTTAAAAATAAGCAGCTTAAATGTCTTTTTCTCAACAAGGAACTAACAAGATCTAGGTGAAATTGCTGAGATGTTCAAGCGTGCATTTAGACTATTATATCAGTCAGAATTGGGAAACAGAGAGATTTTCTGTATTTCTAAATGAATGAATTTGTACAATATGTTCTCCTTATATAGAGTATAGCTACCATATTTATGTTATTTACATTTAATACGTATTGCTTCATCATGCCTAAATGTAGTTACCAAAATCAGCTTGGCCCAAAGGCCATTTATCACAAAATGGATCGTGAGCTGACCGTGGCCCACAAACATTGCATTGCCTAGATAGATTAGTTCAGGCTATCTATTTCGGATGAAAGATGTGCCATAATAATTGTATGACCACGTGCACATTATCCTTCAAGATAAGTGCGTTCATACCATGATAGCATCCCACGTGATTGACCTAAAAGATATCCTCGTAAGCTAAGAAGTAGAGAGGCGGATATCTTTGACAGTCTTAGTATTTATCTGACTAGATTATCAACATGGAGTTCTCTGGAGTTTATCAATGAGAAGAGCTGCACACGTCTCTACGACTTAAATGTAGCTATAAATACACCGCTCCTATCAGGGGAAAGGCATCCAACCATGGACAACACTCCTTTATGCACCTAACTTATCTCTACGCTCCTAAAGTTCACCCTTTACCTTCTCTTTTATACAGTCTTACGCCACTATACGTCTTCCAGTAACTAACTTGGGCATCAGAGTACCTTTGGCCATGCACCACACCGGTGTCAAGGACTCACCCGTCTTTCTCGATTTTTGTTTTGCAGGTTGTCAAGAGGAATCAGAAATAAGACGAGCACATTATTTGTCACTAACAAAGAGGCTTGGCATCAAGTCTCAATAACTAGGAAGGTTTAAACTAGAACACATTATTACTTTCTTTGGTTTAAAATAGAACACATGATTACTTTCTCTGACAAAGAAGTGACGCATTATGATGGTGCCCTAATCATTACTCTTCTTATTGCTAATTGTTGGGTTAAAAGGATATTGGTAGACAACGGTAGCTTCGCCAAAATTTTTATGCTGAGCGCTTACAGAGAATTGGGAATCAATGAAGTCTACATTAGTGGCCGAAAGACAACTATAGTTAGATCTGATGGGGAGCCTAGAGACACGGCTGGGGAGATTGTTCTTCCTGTCTGTGTGGAACGAGTAAGCCTTGACGTAAAGTTCTTGGTGATAGACTGTTTATCACCCCACAATGTCTTACTCAGTAGACCATGGATCCACGAGATGAAGGTTGTCCCATCTACTTATAATCAGGTAATGAAGTTCCCTACAAAGCGGGAGGTTAGAGAGATAAGATACCAAGGCACTGAAGTGATCATTCCTGCACCACCTACACTTGAAGTTAAGAAGACATATGAAAAAGAGGATAACCAAAAGCCACGTCATTTGCAAAACATCATAAATAGGAGAAGAAAACAAGCTCGTGCTAGGACCTCTCCATATAACCTCCTATAATGCTACCACAAGAATAATACAATCAAGTATTTCAAAGAGTTAAGAAGAACTTTCAAAAATATCAGGATGAGGATGCACAAAAGCTTAGCACCCTACTGGGGAGAACCTTAATAAAGTATTTAGGCAGGAAAGCATGAAAATTACACGCCAAAAGCGGCAAGGTCATTCCCAATAGCTAGAATGTTTCTCATCTGAAGAAATACCACCTTCAGCAAGATAAGCAAGTCGAGTATCTTTTAACTTCTACCTTTTAGCAGGCTAGACTTGCTAGGCGAGCTAGATGTCTTTATCTTTTAATGTTAACACAATAGGGAATTTGTAATAATTGAAATTCAATTAGTGAGAATTTCTCCTATTCACCAGAAATTTCTTCTTAAACAAATATTTTATTCTTGATCGACGTCGAACTCAGTAATTCACACCGGGCCTCGACCTAAACAAAAGCTAGAACTCTAACCTAGAACAAAATCTAATTCAAGGCTTTGTCCTCAGCAAAATGTTATGATCAGAACAACAAAGGCAAAACAGGCTCCGCCCTTGCCCATCAACGTTCTTATAATGTAAGACAAACAGGCTTCGACCTCGAGGCTAAGAATTATCTTCTACTATACCGATACTACTACAACTAATACCTCAAGAAAGGGAAGGAATTATATCCCATTTACATGCTAATCAACACAATCATATAAAATAAGGCAAACAAGCTTCACCCTCGCCCATCTACTTACTAATCAGCACATTTATATAAAATAAGGCAAACAGGCTCCAGCTCACCTATCTACGTGCTAATCAACACATTTATATAAAAGAAGGCAAAAACAGGCTTTAGCCTCACCCATCTACATGTTAATCAGCATGTTCATACAAAATAAGGCAGAAATAGGCCTCGTTTTTACCCATCTATGTGCTAATAAGCAAGTTCATACAACTATGGCCCCTATGTGCCCATATACTAATAAGTGCCTCATACGCACTTGTGGGCTAGTAAGCACGCATGTGTACCATTCGAGGTACTCCTGAATGGTGTAAGGCAAGTGTTATGATTCAAGTAGGACGTGTGTAGTCCCAAAAACAATTGATCATTTATCACGCATAAAAGGTCTATAATAAGTGAAATCACTTGAAACCAGGTCGAAATCAATGAATAGACTCATACTATATGGCTTAGTTCCAACAAGCCATATATTAAACTTATAAAGCAATCAAGGGGCTTACTGCCAACTATGTACAGTCAAAGTCAGAAGTGCCAGTGCTAGCCATGTTGGTTCCGCTTGGTTGGAAAAGTGCTCAGTACAGAAAGATTTGCGCTAATTAGGTGTATAATGCATGCCACTAAGGTATGCAGGTTATGCACCTAAGGTGTGTAAGTACACTGTTAAGGTGCATGAAGCACATGGGTGTCATGTACGCCGATACATTGCTAAGAGGAAGTGCGCTGCTAAGGGGTGTCATGTACGTGGCGGGCAAATTATATTAGCCCTTTTAAGAATCAAGTCCATGAGGTGGTGTTACAACATATAAAAAGTCCTATATGACAAAATCTCAAGAATTAAGTTCACCATATAAGGTCCTATTGACTCTCTGTTCTAAGTATATGTCCAGTTTCTAGTCATCTTCCGTGACGAGAGTGCTATAACATATAAAAAGTCTCACATGGAAAAATCACAAACTCTTCATATTGACCAATTAATTTTTATGATGAAATTCGAATGATTCTTCATGAACCCAAAGAATTATTTATGCAAAGCGTTACTTGGATTTTGGGAAATCATGACTACACATCATGTAAAAGAGAAAATTACTATTCAAAAGTAACATGGGCAACTTGACTAAATTAAATATTTGCAAGTTATATTATATTACATGATTACGGAAAAATTTTCAGTGGTTGGTACAAGGTATTGATTTTAGATGGTTATATTATGGATGGATAGCAACGGTTGGTTTATTTAGAAATTCAATGAATACGGACAAATTCCTTGTCCTTGGGACATCGTACAAGCTGCTTTCAGACGGTGAACTGTCAATAAGTTTCTTTCCTATCCCCACCCCACCCCGCCAAAAATCCTTCTTTTTATTTGTTCATTCTGACATACTTAAAATCTTGTTTTCATAAGAGAAGTAATGATGACAGCACAACATCAATAAAAATATTAATAAGTTGCATATAAAATATACAATTGTATAGGTACCATAATACCATATTATTGCAAGGATTGATTTACCTTAGATAAATTGGAATTTAGCATCCGGGTGATGATTCCGATGAAATAAAAAATATTAGAATTTTCGGTGAATAATTTAAAAATAAAATAAAATAATAGAACTTCTTTTTCGAAATCCAAGTGATGAATAAATAATACAAAAATAAAAAATAAGAGATATTAGAATTTTGCCATGTAAAATTTGCCTCATTAAAGATAAAAATGACTTCTTTTAACATAGAAAGACTTGGAAAGAGAAAAAGAAAAAAAAAAACTGAGGACCTATTTCATCTAATGGTTAAAAATAAGCAACTTAAATGTCTTTTTCTTGACAAGGAACTAACAAAATCTAGGTGAAATTGCTGAGATGTTCAAGCGTGCATTTAGACTACTATATCAGTCAGAATTAAGAAAACCGAGAGATGTTTTGTATTTTTGAATGAATGACATTGTACAAGATGTTCTCCTTATATAGGAGTCTAGCTACCATATATATGCTATTTACATTTAATATATATTGCCTAATCATGCCTAATATAGTGACCAAAATCAGCCTGGCCCAAAGGCCATTTATCATAAAATGGATCTTGAGCTTACCGTGGCCTACAAACAATGCATGGCCTAGACAAGCTCGTTCGGGCTATTTGTTTTAGATGAAAGACGTGCCTGAATAATTGTATGACCATGTGTGTGTTATCTCTCAAGATAAGTGCGTTTGTATCATGATAGCATCCCACATAATCGACCTAAGAGATATCCTCGTACACTAAGAAGTAGAGAGGCAGATATTTTTTACAGTCTTAGTGTTTGTCTAACTAGATCAATATGGAGTTCTCTAGAGTCTATCAGCGAGAAGAGCTACACACGTCTCCAGGACTCAAATGCAGTTATAGATACACCCCTCCTACCAGGAGAGAGGCATCCAACTACGGACACTACTCCTTTATACACCTAACTTATCTCTACGCTTCTAAAGTTCATGCTCTATCTACTCTTTTATACAACCTTACGCCGCTATACTCCTTCTAGTAACTGATTTGGGTGTCGGAGTATCTTTGGTCGACACCGTATTAGTATTATGGATTCACCCGTCTTTCTTGCTTTCTAATTTGCAGGTTGTCAAGAGGAATTAGAAATAAGACGAGCGTATTATCTATCACTAACAGAAAGGCTTGGCGTTAAGTCTCAAATGCTAGGAAGGTTTAAGATGGTTAGGTCTCAACTACTAGGAGGGTTTAAGATAGAACACATTATTACTTTCTCTGACAAAGAAGTGACGCATTACGATGGTGCCCTAATCATTACTCTCCTTATTATTGATTGTTGGGTTAGAAGGATATTGGTAGACAATGGTAGCCTCGCCAACATTCTCATGCTAAGCACTCTTAGACAATTGGGAATCAATGGAGTCTACATTAACAATCGAACAACCACTATAGTCGGATTCGATAGGGAGTCTAGAGACACGGTTTGGGAGATTGTTCTTCCTGTTTATGTGGAAGGAGTAAGCCTTGACGTAAAATTTTTGGTGGTAGACTGTCTATCACCCTACAATGTCATCCTTGGCAGACCATGAATCCATAAGATGAACGTTGTCCCATCTACTTATCATCAGGTAATAAAGTTCCCTACAAAGTGGGGGATTAGAGAGATAGAAGGCCAAGGCATTGAAATGATCATTCTTGCCCACCTACCCTTCAAGTTAAGAAGACATATAAAGAAGAGGATACCCAAAAGACATGTCATCAACTAAACATCATGAACAAGAGAAGAAAACAAGCTCGTGCTAGGATGTATCCACATTACATCCTACAACGCTACAGCAAGAATAATACAATCAATTATTTCAAAGAGTCAAGAAGAACTTTCAAAAATATCAAGATGCAAAAAAGCTTAGCACCTAACTGTGGAGAACCTTACTAAAGTATTTAGGCAGGAAAGCATGAAAATTAGACACCAAAAGCAGCAAAGACATCCCCAATAGATGGAATGTTTCTCATATGAAGAAATACCACCTTTAGCAAGATAAGCGAGTTAAGTATCTTTTAACTTCTACCTTTTAGCAAGCTAGACTTGCTAGGCGAACCAGATGTCTTTATCTTTTAATATTAAGCCAATAGGGCATCTATAATCGTTGAAATTCAATTACTGATAATTTCACATATTGTCAAGAAATTTCATCTTAGACAAATATTTTATTCTTAATCGACATCAAACTTGACAATTCACACTAGACCCCGACCTAAACAAAAGCTAAAACTCTAACCTTGGACAAAATTTAATTCAACGCTTTGTCCTAAGCAAAATGCTATGATTAGAACAGCAAAGGCAAAACAGGCTTCAGCCCTTCCCATCTATGTGCTAATCAATACGTTCATATGAATTTAGGCAAATAGGCTCTGACTTGCCCATTTACATGCTAATCAGCACATTCATATAAAATAAGACAAACAGGCTCAGGCCTCGTCCATCTACATGCTATTTAGCACATTCATATAAAATAAGGCAAACAAGCTCCAGCCTCGCCCATCTATGTGCTAATCAGCACATTCATATAAAACAAGGCAAAAATAGGCTCCAGCCTCGCCCATCTATGTGTTAACACGTTCATACAAAATAAGGCAGAAATAGGTCCCGTCTTTACCCATCTATTTGCTAATAAGCACGTTCATACAACTGCAGCCCCTATACGCCATACATTAACAAGTGCCCATACGCACCTATAGGCCAATAAACACCTATGTGCACCATCCGAGGTGCTCCTAAATGATGCAAGGCAAGTGCCGCAATTCAAGTAGGACGTATATAGTCCCAAAAACAATTGATCACTTATCCCTCATAAAAGTTCTGTTATAAGCAAAATAACTTGAAACCAAATCAAAATCAATTCACAGACTCATACTATATGGCCTAGTTCCAATAAACCTAATATTAAACTTACAAAGCAACCAAGGGGCTTAATGCCAACTATGTACAATCAAAGTCAGAAGTGCTAGTATTATCCATGTTGGTTCCGCTTAGTTGGAAAGCTCAGTACAAAAGGGTATACACTACTAAGGTGTATCATGCACGCCGCTAAAGTATGTAGGATATACACCTAAGGTCTGTAATGTACACTATTAAGGGGCATGAGGCATACAGGTGTCATGTACGCTGCTACGTTGCTAAGAAGAAGCGTGTTGCTAAGGGGTGTCATGTATGTGAGGGGCAAATTATATTAACCTTTTCAAGAATCAAGTCCGTGAGAGGGGTGTTACGACATAGTAAAAGTCTTACATAAAAAAATCTCAAGAATTGAGTTTACCATACAAGGTCCTATTGACTCTTTGTTCCGAGTCTAAGTCCAATTTCTAGTTACCGTTCGTGAGAAGGGTGTTACAACATATAAAAAGTCTCACATGAAAAAATTTCAAAAATACTACTCTTTATGTTAGCCAATTAATTTTTATAATGTAATCCTAATAATTCTTCACGAACCCAAAGAATTATTAATGCAAAGAGTTACTTGGATTTCGGGAAATCATGCCAGCACATCATGTAAAAGAGAAAATTACTATTCAAGAGGAACGTGAACAACTCGATTGACTCTAAATTAAATATTTACAAGTTGCATTATATTACATGATTATGGACAAAATTTTCAATGATTGGTACAAGGTATTGATTTCCGATGGTTATATTATGGATGGATAGCAACAATTGGTTTATTTAGAAATTCAATAAATATGGACAAATTCTTTGTCGTTGGAATATCGTACAAGCTGCTTTCAGATGGCGAATTGTCAACAAATTTGATTCCCATCCCCACGCCACCAAAAATCCTTCTTTTTATTTGTTGTTGCTTACATACTTAAAATCTTATTTTCATAAAAGAAGTAATCATGACAGCACAACATCAATAAAATATTAACAAGTTGCATATAAAGTATACAATTGTATATTTACTATATTACCATATTATTGCAAGGATTGATTTACAGCAGATAAATTGGAATTCAGCATCCTGGCGATGTTTCTGATGAAATAAAAAATATTGGAATTTTAGGTGAATAATTTAAAAATAAAACAATAGAACTTCTTTTTTGAAATCCAAGTGATGAATAAATAATACAAAAAAAAAGAGAAATATTAAAATTTTGCCATGTTATTTGTCTCATTAAAGATAAAAAAGACATCTTTTAACATAGAAAGACCTGAAAAGAGAAAAAGAAAAAGAAAAACCGAGGACCTATTTGATCTAACAGTTAAAAATAAGCATATTAAATGCCTTTTTCTCGACAAGGAACCAACAAGATCTAGGTGAAATTTGCTAAGATGTTCGAGCATGCATTTAGACTATTATATCAATCAGAAGTGAGAAACCAAGAGATTTTCTATTTCTAAATGAATGACGTTGTACAAGATGTTCTCCTTATATAGGAGTCGAACTACTATATATACGCTATTTACATTTAATACATATTGCCTAATCATGCCTAATGTTGTGACTAAAATCAGCCTGGCCCAAAGGCCAACGAAATGGATTGTGAGCTTACCGTGGCCCACAAATGTTGCATGGCCTAGATAGGCTCGTTCGGGCTATTTGTTTCGGATAAAAGATGTGCCTGAATAATTGTATAACCATGTGCACATTATCCCTCAAGTTAAGTGTATTTGTATCCTGATAGCATTCCACATGATCGACTCAAGTTATCCACAAGATATTCTCGTACGCTATGAAGTAGAGAGGTAGATTTTTTTGACGGCTTAGTGTTTATCTGACTAGATCAACATGGAGTTCTCTGGAGTTTATCAACGACAAGAACTACACACATCTCTATGACTCAAATGCAACTATAAATGCACCCCTCCTACTAGGGAGAGGCATCCAACCATGGACACTACTCCTTTGTACACCTAACTTATCTTTACGCTCCTAAAGTTCGCCCTTTACCTTCTCTTTTATACAGCCTTACACCGCTATACTCCTTTTAGTAATTGACTTGTGTGTCAGAGTGTCTTTGGTCCGTACCACACCAGTGTCAAGGACTTACCCGCGTTTCTCGCATTCTGTTTTGTAATGTTTTGTAAGTTGTTAGTGTCCCAGATTTGTGATTGTGGATTTTAACTTTTACACCTAATGTCGTTCTAATTTTTCAAAGGATCCATATTTAACACCTTTTTCCGTTTAAGAGTGACGTTGATGATAGAATAACAAATAAAACTATTAAAAAGCTACTGTATAAAATATCCGACTGTGGATACAGCATATTGTGGCTTCATTGCCGTATTAGCTCACTGTAGAAATCCAAAGAATTCCCAGATTTTGGATGTTCACTCGGTTTGTTGCTTCCAAATGGTTGATAATCATTAAGTCTAAACTTTTCATCTCCATATTATTAGTTGAGATGGTGTTATATTCAGAAAATATAATAATACACATTATATGGGTAAAATATTCTAGAAAGTCGTTAAACTATATTGATTGTACCATTTTGACCCTTTTTATGTGTCTCTCCTATCTCCCCTCTCTGTCTCTGTTTCTTCTTTTTCTTTCATATCAATTATGGCTCCATTTTTATTACCACCGCCATCTCACTCACCACTATAATGGATACTAGCCAAAAATATTTCGTTATTTTCATTACATAAGACACATCAGTTTGAAACTTGTCGGATGTTAAATATTATTTCAATAATAATATCGATTAACCTACTATCATTTGATTATCTAAAACACGAATCTTCGTGCACAATACACTTATTACCCTTAACTATAAAAAAAAAAACCCCTTCTGGAGGAAATATCGCAACACACTTTAGGGGGTCCATTGGGCTGATTTTCCACTATTAAAAGCTTCAAGTTTATTAAAGACTAGTAATTTCAAAACCTGTGCTTTACAAAGGTCAATTTTTATCATTCGAATATAAATGTGAAATGAGACCACTCATATTTGTTCATAATAATAAGAATGTTTAGCAGAAATAAAACATAGGAAGAAATACTTTATGACATACTTTTTGGTATGTTATGTACCTCGCTAAAAGACCACTACATATAGGCATTAGATTATAATAGATTAGATTTCAATATCATATTAATAGATGAATTCCAAGAGTTGTAAAACCCTCAAGTAATAATCCAAGATTATGAATAAATTCCAAAGGTCTCCTAACCCTTTGGAATTCATATCCAAGTGAATAGGGAGGTCAAAGATCTCAAAATAATAATGAGAAAATCTTTAATTTCTCATTCATTTCTAATGTAAATAATAGTATATAATATATATCATATAGATAATAGATTTAGGGCTTACTTTGATATAACTTTGGGCATGACAAATAGCCATGTTTGATTAGCTAACTCACTATCCAAATTATATGATAAGGCCTTAAAATATTCAAATCAGTAGATCTCCAAAGTACATGGATTTATTAAAACTTTGTGTATCTTTTATACCTTTTTATAAAAATTCTTTAAATTTGGTTTGATGTGTAAATTATTTTCTTATAATAACTTGGGAATCTTCACAAATTTTATTTAATAAATATTTAAAATTAGAGAAGATAATTGGGCCACATTATTTAAGTCATATATTATTAAAAATTTAAGAATAGAAATTAAATTGAATATTCTTAAAATAATTTAAATTGATTTAGATATTAGGAAACAATAAGAATTAACCTGAGAAATAAGAAAGGAGAAAATTAGGGAAATTGCAACAATTTTTTAAAATTTTTTTGCATTAAGTAGTAATTATTTCATTTCATAGATAAATTAACAAAATTGGAGCATAGAAACATAACATGTGACACCTCTTAAAATGTGAATGTGGCAAGCCCTAAGACATTAAAAAATATATGAGGTATAATTTTATAACTATTATTACTATTATCATATATAGATATATATAGATATAGATATTATACTGATTTCTTTCTTTGTTCTCTTTTTTTTTTTTCATTTGATTGTATTAATAAACTATTTTATCATGTTTAATATGAAACTTAAATGACTTAATTTTTTTTAAAAAATTGAATATTGATGATAATTATATTTTATAAATCACACTTACAAGAGTGCTCTCTTTTATGAGCTTATGTGATATTTAAAAAGGTACTTATGTGGCTCCAACATAGGAGCTTATGTGTCATTTAAAGAAAAGCTCTCTTAACTTGAGGTATAATTTTATATATATAGTATAGATAGTATAGATTAATAAACTATTTTATCATGTTTAATATGTAACTTAAATGACTTAAGTTTTTTTAAAAAATTGAATATTGATGATAATTGCATTTTACAAATCACACTTACAAGAGTGCTCTTTTTTATGAGCTTATGTGATATTTAAAGAGGTGCTTATGTGGCTCCAAAATAGGAGCTTATCTGTTTATAAGTAAAATTTGCCAAATACGTAAATATTATTTTTTTACTTACAAGTAGATTTGATGAACTTATAAGCACTCTCAAACACCCTCTAACTATATACGTGCCTTGCAGATCATAGAAAGCAAGCTATTTAAAGTTATGAAGAAGTGGGGTGACAAGTTAAGGTCCCTCATTGCAGACAAGGTGGTGGTTCCAGTTGCTGGAGATGTTGCTTATGAGACCCTAGGGGTTCAAGATTCCCAATTGAGAAATGAGATGTGGAGAGAAATAGACGTTGTTGTTAACTCTGCTACCACAACAAAATTCTACGATAGGTAACACTGAAAATGAGGGAGCTCATCTTTTCAATAGGCAACAAAAGAATTGTCACTATATATACTAGGTGCAATTCAATCTAGATCTATCACATGTGAAGGGACATTACAATATTACATAATATCAAAAAGGGTTAATACCTTCGCAGATTCCTAAAATATGGCACGAGAGACATTTTAATTTGGTCCTTGAATTATCAAAGTAACCTTTTTTTGATCCTTAGACTATTAACTATTAGATACTATTAGTCATTTTAGTTATTTTTATCCAAAAACTAACACTACTATTAGACCTCTTGGGTATTTATTTGCCATGATTGTGCAAAGTAACTTATTTTATGAATTGAAATGGATAGTTATTGAATGAAAATGGCTAAAAGGACTAATGGAATCTAGCTCAAGGACTAAAAGACTCACAATTGATAACTTAGGGACCAAACTTTCCGGCATGTCATGGTTCAGGGATCTAAAAAAAATTAACCTTAGAAAAAACCACAAGTCCAGGTTTACCATATGAAATGTTGAATAGCTCTTGTTAGAACTAATTAATTTTAATATCGAGAATATTAGTATTCTAATTCTTTGTCTTTTGGATGTCATTTAGGTATGATGTTGCCTTGGGTATATCAATGCTTTTGGACCAGTAAATGTTCTAAACTTCACCAAAAAAATGCTTGAAAGTAAAACTGCTTATCCATTTATCTACTGGTTAGGATACTCCATTTTCAATCTTCAGCTTAATTCCAGAATTGGAAAGGGTTTTATACAAAATGCTAACATGTAAATATTGATTTTGTTGCTGCGTAGCCTATGTTTATGGCGATAAGAAAGTAGGAATCATACTAGAGAAACCTTTTCGAACGGGGGAGACTCTCCATGGTGCATCTGCCTCTTATCTTGATATCGACGTAGAAAAGCTGCTTGTGGACGAAAGACTAAGAGAGCTTAAAAGTCAGCATGCAACTAAAGAAGAAACTACATTGGCTTTGAAAATTTTGGCCAGACAAAGGTTAGTATATTAAAACGAACCATTTTATGAACTTAACAGCAAAAATAATCGTGTTAGTATTACACGGGTAGAAATTCAATGAATTCTACGGATTGGTTGACAAATTATGGTCTTCACCTGCCCCTTCGAAGCCATTACGACACGATTGGCCTGCAACTCTAACATGTCTTCAGAATTGGCTTTGGCTCTCAACTCACAAATTAACCTAAGGATTCTTCCGCTGAGAAGAAGTGTTAAGCACTTCCATAATGACAAACATATCTGCACATGAAAGAATATAAAGTTGGGGAAGTTAATTGTGATGGATTTTATCTAACCAAAGAACTTTGACGTTAAATTTTGGATGGAAGTTAGTGAAAGGTTTGACACGGAAGCCTTAAACTCAAAATTTAGTGGTTAAGAGGCCCATTTTAAAAATTTAATAGACCAAATTGTCTCAAAACTAATAATCTAGAGAGTAATAAAAGTATTAACCGTACCCCACTTAAAATCTCTCTCTCACTGGTCAGAGTAGAAAATGGCAAATGTAGCGTAGAAAATGGTAGGTGGAGTGACCACCATTTTAATTGAACCCTCATTATACCTAAAATTAAATGATAATTAAGGATAAAAAAAGAGATTTGACTCACGAACTTCAATAACTTATGTTATTATATTCTTATATTCTTATCCTTCCTTAAAAAGTGGCTATTTTATGTAAAAAAACTAAAAAATGTAAAAGTTTCTATTTTCTAGCAACCTTGTTTCACCTTTCCATAAAAGGAGTATATTTTATCAAAAATACAAAATAAATAGCAAAACTCCTACTGCAGAATCATTCTCACACCCTATGTTATTGCAGAACAAACAAAACATGATCTCTTTACATACTTTTTCACGTTCGACTTTTGGACTTCAAACGTGCTAGAATTACTTTTGCTTCTCAAAAGTTGCTTTTTTTTTTTCCTGTTTTATCTCTTTCATAATTTTACCAAATTTATTAATAATGACCCTAACCAAAAAACAAAAAGATTAAAAAGATCTGCTACTGCCCTCTCTCTCTCTCTCTCTCTCTCTCTCTATATATATATATATATATGCATGTATACATATATACACATATATATGCGTATGTATATATATATATATATTTATGTATGTTGGGGAAAAACATGCAAACACGAAGAATACGAGAAGAAATAACGGACACAAGAAATTACGTGGTTCGGCTTTGAAGCTTACGTCCACGTCCACGGGCAGCAAAGAATAATTCTATTACTGATCAAGAATGCTACAAGGCTCTCCCTTTGGTTTCTCTCTCACACATAACATAATGAGTATTGCCACATATTTATAGTGCAAAGGTTTCCTAAACCTATTAAGCAGAAAAGGTAACTAATTAATTATGTGCTACAAAAGGTAACAAGCGAATAAGATAATATGCTAACAAGAAATCTGCTATTCTTGTTGCCCAAGAATACGGGCCACATTCAACAAATCTCCACCTTGGCACGTATTTGCTCCAATCAATACACCATTATCCCTGCAGCCAACTGCTTCTAAGAGCTCAATGCTCCGCACCGCAAATAACAACCAAGTCCAAGCAATGCTTAAACTTGCTGACTGGAATCACCTTAGTCATCATATCTGCTGAATTCTCATGGGTAGATATCTTCTGCACCGATATGATTCCTTGTGATACAACATCTCTGATAAAATGATATCTGATATCAATCTGTTTAGTCCTCTCATGATACATCTGATTCTTCGTCAGATGGATTGCACTCTGGCTATCACAAAAGACTGTACTTGTATCTTGCTGCAGTCCAAGATTACGAACCAGGCCTTGTAACCACATGGCCTCCTTCACAGCTTCTGCAATTGCCGTGTACTCCGCTTCAGAAGTCGACAATGCCACAGTAGATTGTAATGTCGCTTTCCAACTGATAGCACATCCAGAGAGAGTAAACACGTAACCCGTCAGAGATCTTCTCTTATCAAGGTCACCCGCAAAGTCTGAATCACAATAACCCACCAACCTCGCGCAATCTCGGTCATCTTGCTAAATAGCAATCCTATATTCGCAGTGCCACGCAAATATTTCATTATCCATTTCACCGCTTCCCAGTGTGTTTTCCCAGGTGATGCCATATACCTGCTCACAACATTAATTGCATGTGAAATATCAGATCGAGTGCACACCATAGCATACATCAAGCTACCAACAGCACTCGAGTATGGGACATAAGACATATGCTCCACCTCCTCCTCAGTTTTAGGTGACAAATCTGCAAACAACTTGAAATAAGCAGCAAGCGGTACACTCACAGGCTTAGCTTTAAGCATCCTGAAACGCTCCAGCACCTTCTCAATATAACTCTGTTGAGACAAGAACAGCTTCTAAGCATTTCTATATCAGTGAATCTCCATGCCAAAAATCTTCTTTGCTGCTCCAAGATCCTTCATCTCAAACTCATCACCTAGCTGCTTCTTTAATTCATTGATTGCAGACATGCTTTTAGCAGCAATAAGCATATCATCGACATACACCAACAAGTACACAAACGAACCATTTGGAAGCCTTTTGAGATACACACAGCTGTCATAGGCACTCCTTGTGTATCCAGCACCTACCATGAATGTGTCAAATCTCTTATACCATTGCCGAGGTGACTGCTTCAACTCATACAAGGACTTCTTCAGTTTGCAAACATGGTTCTCCTTACCAGGAACTATATACCCCTCCGGTTGACTCATGTAAATTTGCTCTTCAAGATCACCATGCAAAAACGACGTTTTCACATCTAGCTACTCAAGCTCTAAGTCATGAAGAGCAACCAAGGCAAGTAAAACCCTGATGGAACTATGCTTCACAACCGGAGAGAACACTTCGTTGAAGTCAACACCTTCCCTTTGTGTATAGCCTTTTGCCACCAACCGTGCCTTGTATCGAGGACCTTTATCCCCTGGAGTACCTTCCTTTTTCTTGTAAACCCATTTACAACCGACAACTCACTGTCCCTTAGGCAATTCAACAAGCTCCCACGTTTGATTCTTATGAAGAGACTCAATCTCCTCACTTATGGCACCCACCCACTGAGCAGAATCTTTCCCAGATATGGCCTCTTTGTATGAATTCGGCTCATGTCCTTCAATTGTTTTCATGATCAAAGCATAAGCAACAAGATCAGCGTATCTGTACCTTTGAGGCTCTCTAATCTGTCTCCTTTCTCGCCCAGTGGCAATGCTGTACTTCTGTTGTTCAGGCATATTTTGATCATGTACCTCAATTGGTTGAATCGGTTGAATTTGATTGCTACTATTGCTAGATGGAACATTTGGAACATCAGCAAATACCTCCACCTGCTCTTTGACACCGTGGTCTAAACCAGCTACCGCTTTCTCCTTTTCTTGGTCTAATAAAGCAGACTCATTGAATATGACATCCCTGCTGATGAGGAAACCTGGAGACTTTGGATCTGTGCACCACAACCTGTAACCTTTTCTCTCGGATGCATAGCCTAGAAATATGCATTTCTTTGCCCTTGGCTCCAACTTGCCATCCTTCACGTGAGCGTATGCAGGGCAACCGAACACCTTCAATCGAGAGTAGTCAGCAGGCTTACCAGACCATAACTCAAAAGGAGTTTTCAATTCAATAGCTTTGGATGGAGATCTATTCACCAAGTAGCATGCCGTATTGACGGCTTCAGCCCAAAAGTCTTGACTCAAACCAGATTGGGAGAGCATACAACGAGCTCTCTCCACCAGAGTTCTATTCATGCGTTCTGCAACTCCATTCTGTTGTGGTGTCCTTACACATGTGCAGTGTCTTACAATGCCATGTTTCCTGCAGAACTCATCAAACTCTTTATTACAATATTCCAACCCATTGTCAGTCCTAAAATGCTTAATTTGTTTACCAGTCTGCTTCTCAATCAACGTCTTTCACTCGACAAATGTTGGAAACGCCTCATCTTTAGTTTTCAAGAAGTATACCCACACCATCCGAGAGTATGCATCAATGAAAGTGATGTAATACCTGGCACCTTTCTTGGAAGGAACTTTATTAGGACCCCAAAGATCATAATGAATATAATCAAGTGTACCTTTGGTGTTCTCCTGCCCCTTGCTGAACTTCACCCTGGTTTGCTTTCCAAAGACACAATGCTCGCAGAATTCAAGCTTTCCAGTTCTTTGTCCACAAAGCAAATCCCTCTTACTCAGCTCGGTCAGTCCCCTCTCGCTCATATGGCCCAACCTTTTATGCCATAACTGCGTAATGTCATTATTACTCTCCTCGGATGTAACAATTGCAACACCTGTAACTATACTATCTCGAAGGACATATAGGCCATCAGTCAAGTTCCCTTTCAAGAGCACAATTGCACCTTTGGTCACCTTTAAGACACTATTCTCACTTCGGAATTTGTATCCATGAGAATCCAAACGCCCAAGAGAAATCAAGTTTTTTTTCAACTCCGGTACATGCCAACACTCGAGAGATCTTGTAATATCATCAAACATCTTGATATTTACGATGCCCATTCCCTCCACCTTCAACGAAAGATCATTGCCTAGAAAAACTTTCCCTTCTCTTTTGGAATAAGAAGAGAACCAGTCGTGCCTAGGACACATATGGAACGTTGCACCAGTATCAAGAATCCATTGATTATACCACTGTGATCCACTCACAGTCAAAACTTCCCCGGTACTACTCGAGTTATCTCCATCACTGTTAGCACTCTCCACTACATTAGCTGAATTCTCTACCTTTTTCTTTCCCTTTTTCAGTTTTGGACATTCTTTCTTAATGTGACCCTTTCACCACACTCGAAACAGCGTAACTTCCTTACTCTTGATTTTGACTTTGACTTGCTTTTCTTTCTACTCGAAGATCCCCCTCTATTCTCCGATATCCCTCTACTCACTAAACCTTCCCCATGAACTTCTTCCCTATGTCCCGGAATATGTGTTTGAAGATCCTTCGATTTTAATGAAGTAATCACATCTTCAAAGGTAATTTTATCCCTCTCGTACAATATAGTGTCCACAAAGTTCATATATGAAGGCGGTAAGGAGCATAATACGATCATAGTTTGATCTTCGTCATCAATTTTAACACCCACATCCTTCAAAGCAATAAAAGTGTTGTTTTAGTGACGTACCTTCTTTCATTCTAAGATGATACAATCGCTTCTTCAAGTAAAGGCGATTAGTGAGAGATTTAGATGCATACAATTCCACCAAAATATTCCAAGCCTCAATCTGCGTCTTCTCAAAGAATCTCCAAAGAATACTTCATTTGTCACGAACATATGTATTGCACTCAAGGCTTTCGCTTCGAGTTCTTCTCTCACTGTTGGTTCCGTCTTTTCCGGGATCACTTCTTCAATGACTTTCCAAAGTCATTGCATTGTCATAAATGCCGTGAATCTGATCCTCCAAAGACTGAAACTCATTCTCCCGTCAAACTTCTCGATTCCAAACTTTCCACCTGTGGAAGACATCTTCGTTTGCACAAAACTCACACTTCGGGATGCAATTTGGCTCAATGGATCGCAAAAACAGATTCAGCACGTCGAAAAACCTTAGGAACACCCCTGGTCAACTTTGGTCAACACCGATCAAAGTCAAACCTGTTGGTCAAAGTCAACACCGTCCCTAAACACGTACTTCGGAGCAGAATCTGGAAAAATAGAGCCCAAAAACGGACTCAGCACGTCGAAAAACGTGAGGTAAGGCTTTGGTCAAACTCGGTCAACCGTCAACGATCAAAGTCAACCCCGGTCAACGCCGTCAAACAGGTCAACTGGTCTCTTTTCTTTTTTTTTTTTTTTTGTTTCAGGACTAAATCTAAGCCCAAATAAATTTTTTTTATTATTCTTTTGGCCTAAACTAAGCCCAAACCCAAAAAAGAAATTTATTATTTTTCTAGCCTAGAACCCAAGCCTAATAAAAAATTAATTAACCCAAGACCCAAGGCCTAGCCAAAATTGGACAAGGCCACTACCCAGGCCCGATCCAAATAAACCCAAAAGCCTACAAACCCTAAACCTACTTTACAAACTTAAACCAATTTTAAAAAAAAATAATACCTGAATACCAAAAACCAACCTCAAAAGCACGCGAACTCTATCTTCTTCGCTTGTTCTTCAAACCCAAACATGAACCATGACCCACCGACGCAAGCTTCCACTCCAGCTACCAACGCTCAACGTAGACAGCACCGGAGCACTCCTCGCCGAACAAAGACCTTTGTTTGGTTAGGCACCGTTTGGTTTTGAGAAATTTTGGTTTCACAGTGAGTTTTGATTTTTCCTTTTTCCCTCAAGCAGCAGATTAATACCTAAGCTCTGATACCAGTTTGTTGGGGAAAAACTTGCAAACACGAAGAATACGAGAAGAAATAACGGACACAAAAAATTACGTGGTTCGGCTTTGAAGCCTACGTCCATGGGCAGCAGAGAATAATTCTATTACTAATTACGAATGCTACAAGGCTCTCCCTTTGGTTTCTCTCTCACATATAACATAATGAGTATTGCCACATATTTATAGTGCAAAGGTTTCCTAAACCTATTAAGTAGAAAAGGCAACTAATTAATTATGTGCTACAAAAGGTAACAAGCGAATAAGGTAATATGCTAACAAGGAAATTTGCTATTCTTGTTGCCTAAGAATACGGGCCACATTCAACAATATATGTATGTGTCTGTACCTAGGCATGCATGTACAAAGTAGCAGTTTGTTTTTAGTTAAAATCTCACATAAAGTTATCCTCTAGGGCGTTGTTACATGGATGGCCAAATACGTATACATTTACTAAAGCAATGGGGAAATGCTACTACAACATTTGAAGGAAAAGCTTGATGTCACCATCTTGCGCCCAACCATCATAACAAGTACCGTCAAAGACCCTTTTCCCAGGCTGGATTGAAGGCATTCGGTAACAAAGCTTCTATTTGTCATATATGAAAACTTTGTTTTTTAACCACTAGTGGAGGATAAAGTTTGAATTTTGGTGGACTTTTCTATTCTTCTTAAGGAATAACTTTACCTAAATAGTTCAGTATTGCATTTCAATAAAGTTATTTTTTTAAAAAATAATAAGTAACACTAAAAAAAACTAAGAATAGACGACTATTTCACTACAAAATAACAAGGAATAAGTGGTTGTTTTATGATATAAGCAATGGTTCTAATAATATATAGATATATTGTTGTGTAAGATAAATAATGAATTTATTCTTAGTTTAATTAATGGATGTTATGACTATAGAGTGCTATAATAAAGAAGATTTAATGTTTAAACCATGAATGAAAGATGGTGTGTGATTTTTTTTTTTCTAGAATTATATATGGGCAGCATTTTGAAAAATTCGACGCCCATACATGCAGCAATTTTAAAATAGCAGACCTCTATTTAGGTGGTGGCGTTGCCATCGATTATTACTTATACTTTTTTTATAGTGTAAAAAATTAAAGCATTCAAGTTGTGGTAGCAAGAGTTTTTCTTCCCATGGAAGTAGCTATTTATTGTTTTGAACAGCTTGCTTAAAAAAAAAAAAAGAAACATGAGTTCCATAATCATATATAGCCAAATGAAATTGTACTAATATATTGATGAAAAAAAGGTTAAGGATGATGTAGTTTCCGATCAATACAGGAAAAGCATGAACCTTTTTTTGGAGTTGTTATAACAACTATTTATACTAAGGAACTAATTGAGGATGGTGCATTTCCCTGATAAAGATTAGAATTGTTATTTGAAAAAAGGGAAAAAAAATCAATATTCTTCCTTTAGCAATTACTCACTAATTTGATACCTCAACAAAGGTGATAAGCGAACAAAAAGTTTAACATTTTCCAGTCAAAAACATTTGCTAGACTATTCTCTTTTCCCCAATTGCCGATTCAATAAAATTTTCACTAATTTGAATCCAAAAACATGTACAAGGATATATGTATCTTTTAAATAATTCTTTCATCTTAATCCCATGATACGTATACTGCCTAATTAGTAAGTTTATTTAACTCTTTGTTTGTGTTGACTAAGCTATTCCCGCTAATTATTAAACTAATGTTCAAAGGACACATTTGGCACTTTTCATAAGTTTGAAGACTCTATTAAATGAAAAGAATATCTTGATTTGATCTTTTCCGATTACCTTTAAATTTTCCTTTTAATTTCATTTTTATTCGTCTTCTCTTTTGCTTTTGTCACTTTAGTGTATTCTTTCTCCTATCTTTTTTATTTCACCAGAATACTTTTCTCTTCATGATCCTTTTATAGTCATTAATGTCTTTGACTGATTAGAAGATGAAATCATAATTGTTCATGTCATAATGAATCAATCTCAACCATGTATTTTGATATTTCATTCTTCCTCCTTTTTCTTTCTCTTTTTATTTCCCACTTTTCTTTTTAATTCTGTCAATCTGAATCGTCCATTGAGATATGAATGAATAAGAGTTTATTAAGTCGTCCGGAGATATCAATAACTAAGAGAGAATCCAAATCCAACAGTGTTGGTGTATTCGCTAGTAACACACCATAACCACTTATTCTTCCACGGCTCTACTGTCTTAAATGAAAACTTGGACTTAAAACCCATAAACTACATGAAATTTTTTATTTTATTAGGCTAATGTGTATCACAATGGAGTAAAACCTATAACTTGTATGTGCATGTGCATATAGCTATAACAGTCGCCGAATGATTTGGATGCTGACCTAATTACATGTCATAAAATCATAATCAATTGCATCATTATTGTGTATAAAACACGATATTGGTTATATTTCTATATTTAGTAGAATTTTATGAAGCTAAGGCATTGACTAATGATATTAGTTAAATTATTGAGAGATGATATGATGCTTCTCATGGAGATAGAAATTTGTCATAAGTGTGTAGATGTATGTGTGCGTTTTATGTGTATATATGTCATAGCATATAAAAAAATTACGAAATTTTTTGAAATATTCAGAGGACAAATTGAAACTTCATATTCAAAGATTGCTCATGCATGTTATTTATTATTCATTTTAACATTAGCATTGTTTGAAATGACTTTAGAGAGTACGAAGTTCCTAGCCAATTAAGAAGACTTAAAATACTGTGAGTTTAGATATCTAATGCCAAGTAATACATTTAATCAATATACATGTAATTGTAAAACTATGTAAAAATCAAGATAAAGGGTAATTTAGTGGCAAGAAAAGATTACCATGATCCCCCTGAAACTCGAGTTAATCAAAACTCCAACAAATATAACACAAATCAGATAGGCATGTATTTGCTTGTAATATATTATTATATTGAATAAATGGAAATATATATAGGATTATGTTTATTATTTTTAAAAATTCCATTAAGTTGATTCTTTCATACTCAAAAAAAGTGGGAAATCAACAATGTTATCTTATTAACTTGAAGATATGGATATCGGATAGATTTTTCTTCATTTTACTTGCATATTTATGGGTCTGTTCAACAAAACTAACTGTTAGAGTATTTATTAGTTGTTTGAGTAACTAATAATTGTTTATTAGCATATAGCTGTTATATTTTAGTTATAAGCAGATAACTGATGAATACAAAATAACGTAAAAAAGACATTAGTATCACATCATTATTATTATTATTATTAATAATAAGAATAAGAACAATAATAATAATAACAACAACAATAACAACAATAATAACAATAACAACAACAACAATAACAGCAATAATAATAATAATAATAACAACAACAACAACAACAATAATAATAATAACAACAACAACTACAACAACAATAATAATAATAATAATAACAACAATAATAACAATAATAACAATAATAACAATAACAATAATAATAATAACAGCAACAACAACAACAACAACAATAACAACAATAATAATAATAACAACAACAACAGCAACAATAACAACAACAACAATAATAATAATAATAATAATAACAATTACAATAACAATAACAATAATAATAACAATAATAATAATAATAATAATAACAATAATAAAAATAACAAATAATAATAATAATAATAACAATAATAATAATAATAATAATAATAATTATTATTATTATTATTATTATTAAGTACGGAAATGAAAACACTCAATATACAAGAGCGCTCACTCACTCCTCTATCCAATTCCTATCTAATTTACAAACGGTTCAGCCTTATATAGACTGAAGGGGAAAAGGGAAAGGGGAAAAAGAATAGGAAAAGGAAAATCCTATTCAACTTTGGATTCTTGTAGACTCATGATGTCGTAAGGAATCTGCACTGTTGATTTTGACAAAAGTTTTTGAACAGTTGGACGCGTGAATTCCTTTCACTGAAAGTTGATGTTGAGGTGACCAAGATTGGAAACACGTGTCACTTTTGCACCGAAAGCTGGTGTACTCGTTGCTTTGCTGTCTGGTGGTGTTTGAATCTCCCTGTTATTGATGTTGACTAGATCAGAACGCTTGGGAGTCGACGTTGATGGAATCAAGACCAAAATCTGGGTTTTCATTCTGATCCGGGCTTTGGGTCGAATCGTCCGACTCTTCTCCCGGGTCTTGAAATTCTTTGTTGAGTTCCCTAATGAGTCTGGAGATCTCCTTAGGGTTTGTTGCTTAGGCCAGCTGCGCCTCTAATTGATTTTTGCGCAGAAAAAACTGGGATTGTTGTTGAATACCTTGATTCCAGGCCTCTGGATAATCCTTGAACCATTGTTGGATGACCTGGGTGTTGACTTTTGATTGATCGAACTTATCCCACCACTTTATGCAAAATGCTCTGCAGAGGGATGGAGGTTTTGAGTTATCATTGAAAATGCTAAGATCCCATGACAGAATCCAAGCAATGTTGAAATGAAAGTAAAAGATAAACAGAGTATCGAAAAATCTCCATTTATCGGGGGTTTTGAAAGATTTTTGAAATTGTTGAAAACAAGATAAAATTGAAGGGGGAAGAATTCCTTCAATTCCACCAAAGTTGTGCCACCAGTTTCGTAAGAACCAAACTGGGGTTTTTGAAATATCAAATTTGTTGCAAAAGAAAATAAACCAAGAATGTTGATGGGATTTGTTTTGAAAATACAAAATTTTTGTCCAAGCTTCGACATAATCCTAATAGTTGAAGCTGGGGGGAGAAAACTTCTCTGAGAACTGTTGGCAAGACTGGAGAGTCTTGTGTGTAGCAATCCATTCAGAGGGAGTGATGATTCTCTTGATCTGGAGTTTTGAATGGGTTACCATGTTATTTTGTCTTTGTTGATGGAATCAGTGTCCACGAGAATGAATTCATAGAACACCTGGGTTTTTTGGTTATGTTGATTTGGGAAGTAGAAAGGAAAGGAGAGTTCTTGAAGGAGTTTCCATGGCTCCTTAATTGTTGTGAACTCTTTTTCAATCCACGAGATTCTGAGGGATATCCTGTGGATGTATTGGCTTTTTGCGGGAGGTGTTTGGGTGTTTGGTGTGGTTTGTGGTGGTGTTGCAGGTGATTGTTGGGTTGCTTGAGAAAATGTTCTCAAGGGGGTGAATGTGTTGGAGGTTGATATTGGTACAGTTTTTTGTTGAGGCGTTGTTGAAGATTGTGCGGACGCTATTGATGCTGTACTCATTGAGTACCAACTTTTTGTTTGAGAAGGCGTCTTTGTTGATGAAGTTGTTGCTTTTCCTTTGCCTTTGTCTTTTGACGAAGACATTGTTATTGTTGTTGATTTCGTCTCTGCAAAAACTCTCTGGTGAGGAAATCGGGAAGGGAATTTGTCTCACCTTTGATAAATTCAATATCAAATTCAAAAATTGAAAGAAGCGCTTGCCATCTTGCAAAAATTTGTTTTGAAGCAAGATTTTGAACATCTTTTTGCAAAACATCTTTGGCTGTTTTACAATCAATTTTCAAAAGAAATTTTTTGTTGAGAAAATCATCTTGAAATTTTGTGATACATAGCACTATAGACAAAATCTCTTTTTTTATAGTACTATAATTCTGTTGTGTTGGGTTCCAGAAACCTGAGGTAAAACGGACAAGTTGTTCTGGATGTTGAGGGGAGAGACGCTGTTTGAGAATGCCACCAAAACCTTGTTCTGAGGCATCGATTTCGACAATTTTGTAGGCCTGAGGATGAGGAAGACCTAGACAAGGAAGTGTCCTTGCTTTTTGTTTGAGAAGTTTGACAATGTTGGTGTTTTATTCTGACCAGGCTGGGGGATTTTTTGAGAGACGCTGGTACAGAGGTTTTGCTGTTTTGGTGAGGTCTCGGCAAAACTCAGACACATAGTTGAGACAACCTAAGAACCTTTGAAGTTGGGTTTTTTCTTTGATTTCATCAGGGAACTTGGATGCAAACTCTAGACTCCTATCAATGGGAATGATAGTGCCTTGTGTGATGTTGTGTCCTAGAAACCTAATGTTTGTTTTGAAAAGTTTGATTTTTGATGCAGAAACAACTAAACCATTTGTTTTGATGAGATGCACAAATATATGCAGATGTTTCCAATGTTGATGAATGTTGTTAGAAAAAATAAGAACATCATCAATGTAAACAATTGAAAATGTTGAATAAGGATTGAAAATGTCATTCATGATCTTTTGAAATTCAGAGGGGGCATTTTTGAGACCGAAAGGCATAACGTTCCATTCATATTGGCCAAACGGGACGTTGAATGTAGTCTTGTAACGGCCTTCTTCTCGAATCTTGATTTGATTGTATGTGCCCTTCGTGTCGAATGTTGAGAAGATCTTTGCGTTAACGAGACGCTTGAGAAGATCACGTTTGTTGGGCAACGGATATCTGATCCATTGGAGAGCTGTGTTGAGAGGCTTGTAGTTGATGACCATCCTAGGGGCTCCACGCAACTTGGATGCAAACTCTAGACTCCTATCAATGGGAATGATAGTGCCTTGTGTGATGTTGTGTCCTAGAAACCTAATGTTTGTTTTGAAAAGTTTGATTTTTGATGCAGAAACAACTAAACCATTTGTTTTGATGAGATGCACAAATATATGCAGATGTTTCCAATGTTGATGAATGTTGTTAGAAAAAATAAGAACATCATCAATGTAAACAATTGAAAATGTTGAATAAGGATTGAAAATGTCATTCATGATCTTTTGAAATTTAGAGGGGGCATTTTTGAGACCGAAAGGCATAACGTTCCATTCATATTGGCCAAACGGGACGTTGAATGTAGTCTTGTAACGGCCTTCTTCTCGAATCTTGATTTGATTGTATGTGCCCTTCGTGTCGAATGTTGAGAAGATCTTTGCGTTAACGAGGCGGCTTGAGAAGATCACGTTTGTTGGGCAACGGATATCTGATCCATTGGAGAGCTGTGTTGAGAGGCTTGTAGTTGATGACCATCCTAGGGGCTCCACGCAACTTGGATGCAAACTCTAGACTCCTATCAATGGGAATGATAGTGCCTTGTGTGATGTTGTGTCCTAGAAACCTAATGTTTGTTTTGAAAAGTTTGATTTTTGATGCAGAAACAACTAAACCATTTGTTTTGATGAGATGCACAAATGTATGCAGATGTTTCCAATGTTGATGAATGTTGTCAGAAAAAATAAGAACATCATCAATGTAAACAATTGAAAATGTTGAATAAGGATTGAAAATGTCATTCATGATCTTTTGAAATTCAGAGGGGGCATTTTTGAGACCGAAAGGCATAACGTTCCATTCATATTGGCCAAACGGGACGTTGAATGTAGTCTTGTAACGGCCTTCTTCTCGAATCTTGATTTGATTGTATGTGCCCTTCGTGTCGAATGTTGAGAAGATCTTTGGGTTAACGAGACGCTTGAGAAGATCACGTTTGTTGGGCAACGGATATCTGATCCATTGGAGAGCTGTGTTGAGAGGCTTGTAGTTGATGACCATCCTAGGGGCTCCACGCTCAATTTCAGATGCTTTCTGAACATAGAACGCCGCGCAACTCCATGGACTCTTGCTGGGTCGGATGAGTCCTTTGTTGAGGAGGTCTTGAATTTCCTGTTTACAATATTGAAGCGTATCCTGATTCATTTGGATGGGACGCGCTTTGGTTGGAATTATTGAGTCATTGAAATCAGAAACATAAGGCAAAGATACCTCATGTGTTTTGCGTTTCCAAAAAGCATTTGGAATAGAAGAGCAAATCTCTGACTCAAGTTGTTTTTGAAAAGTAGAAATTTGATTTTGAAAATCTAGAGATTCAAGTTTTGAAGTGATCCTAGCAAACTCAAGATCCTCTTTGAGAAAACTGATTTGTTGAGTTTTGCGTTGGATCAAATTGAGTTTTTTCTCAAGAGACAGATCCTTAAGCAAATTAAGGTCTCTGGCTCTAGGAGAATCAATGAAGTTGAAAAGAATGTTTTGAGAAAGAAGATTTGTTTGAATACCTTCACTGAAGACTGAAAAGGGTTTGATCAAATCCAGAAAGGGTGATCCAAGGATGATTGGAGTGTTGAGGTTTTTGATAACAATAAAACTTGTTTTGATACAAACACCATCTTTACAAATATAAGCATTAGAAAGACGATATCTGATTTTCAAACTTGATCCATTTGCGGCAGACATTTTTTCAGAAGATTTATCAAAATATTTTGTTGGAATCGAACCTTCTTGAATACAGTTGAGGTCCGCGCCTGAATCAATTAATGCAATAAAAGTAAAAGAAATTTGATTGTTGACGACAAGAGTAATATATGTACGCCATTTTTGAAAAGTAATTTGAGAAGAAATACGAAAAATATTTTCTTCTTGAACCTGCTCTTCAGCTTGTTTTGTTGGAAGGGAAATAGAAGAAGAAGAAGAGGGTTGAGAAGCAAGAGTTGATTTAATCTGATGAACCTCAGATTTAAGATCTGAAAGTTCTTTTTTGAGAGAATTGATTTCATGTTGAAGATCTTGAATGGAAGGTTGTTGGAAGGAAGAAGTTGATCTCGCGTGTTGTTTCTTCAGAATCCTTTGAAGATCGTAGGGTTCTGTGGGTTCTGCGAGCTATGTTATTTGTTGAACTTCTTCAGTCTTGTCTGTAGAGAGCAGATCCTTGATCGCTTGAAGATACTCTAATTGCTTTTGAGGAGAATCAAGATCAGTAGCGAACTGGATAAGCTGATCAAAAAGAGTTGAAGAGGAAGAGGAGGTGATAACATTGAGTTTGAGTTTTGGTTTACTGCAGGAATCGCACATGCAGTTTTTTGAAAGAATTGGAGGAGAAGAAGAGAAAGATGAAGACGAGTCATCTGAAGAGATGTTATCGAGCTCATCGAGTTGAAATTCTTCTTCTGATGATGATGGAGAGTTGTTGAGGATGTTAAAAAGCTGCTGCTGGATTTCTTCATCCATTTGAAGTTCATTCAGCTAAGCCTTAAATTTGCATTGGTTCTTGAAATGCCCTGGTTTACCACATTTGTAACAAACTGGGGACTTTTTGGAGTGTTTTGTAATCTTGCTGGGTTTTTGGTAGTATTTGGGTTTTGAGAAGGTTGGTCGTTGAAACTTTTTGTGATACTTTTGGTATGGTTTGAAGGGTTTTGATTTGGAAAAAGATTTGTGTTTGGGTTTTCTTGAAACAGGTTGGATTTGCGAAGAGGTTGGTATCCAAATTGTTCACAGAAATTTCCAAGCTCTTTGCATGTTGTAAGCTGTTGTCGATCTATCTGATGCTTGATTCGAAGATCTATGCAGAGCTCCAAACCTGTTTGATTAATGGATGCGATGAGTTGACCATAGGAAAGGTGATCATAAGGGATATAACCACCATGTTGATTGCAAATTTTTGTTCGAACTTTTTCTGCAAAAAGAGGAGGAAGTCCGAAAAGGAATTTCTCTTTCCAAAAGGAATGTTGACAGTCAGATCTGAGCAAAACCCTGGTGAGGAAGGTATCTTTGTATCATCGGAAATCCCTAAGGGTTTTGCACCTAAGATTGAAAAGAGTTTCAAGACTCTTTTCCTGAAGTGATTTAGATCCGCCGATGAAATGAATTGCAATTGTTGAAAAGAGAGTGTTGGTAGCATCGGAGATCATCTGGCCTTGATCATTGAGAATTGTGTTGCTAGCTTGATCCTTTTGCACTGCGCTGTAGATTCCCTGGCGCTGTTCTTCAGTGAGATAATTTTCCCACCATCATTTGAGAATGCCGGTGAATTCGCCAACTAACAGTTTTGCAACGTGTTGATCTATTTTGTTGTGAATCTTGAAGACATTTGACGCCATGGTCATTTCTTGAAGAAGGTTGAGTATCTCATACTCACTTCTGCCGTTGATATTCCATTTGTAAAGAACACCGTCGGAATATGATTTTTGAACAAACGATTCGCGCTCTTTAATGCCAATATCGACAGGTGTTGATCTTGGGTAATAGTTTTGAACAGGATAATAACGAGGTTTGTTGATATCTTGAAGTTGAAGAGACTCTTGAGGAAGGGATTCTTGTTGGACAAATTGGTTTTCTATTGCAGTAATGGATGAATCAAAATCAGAGGAAGATTCTTGATCCGAATTTTGATTAATAACTGCAACAGATTTGTGTTGCTAAGAGGAAGGGGTCTCTAGAGACTTATTGGCTATCTCAAAGATAAATCTTGGAATTTGAGAAGATGATGAAGGAGGAGGATGTGTTCATTGGTGGTCGAATGACTGATCTGGAGGCCACCACTTAGGAAGAGGGAGTATCAGGAACTACCTTATCCTTACCTTTAAGTGACAGTGATTGAAGAAGTTGAATCTGTTGGTGCACTTTCCGCAAAAGATCAGCATTTGAATCTTGCTTGAGTTTGACTTCTGAGGGAAGGGAAAAAGGCTTGATGATAGAAGGAGGGATTGTTGAAGAAGAAGATCTTGTCTGAATGGGATCTTTGGAAACAAGAGCTTCAATCTTATCAAGTTGACAACCAATAGAATCAAGGTATTGATTGGTAAAGTTGTTTTGTTCCATTATCTTGTTGGTCTCCTTAACTGTGGTTTCCTTATAAAGATCTAAAGAAGTAGATGGTCCTTTGACGGGAGATGCAGGAATTGAGAAATTTTGAAAAGAAAGTTGGATGTTTTGAAATGGAGGTCTTTTGGAATCAATCGTTGTTTTTTTATCCGAAAGCAACCATTTATTTGTTGAAGAAGAAACCATTTGAAGATTATTTGAAAAGGGAAAATCAATTTCTTGGGCTGCGGCAAACATTTCCAACCACTGGAAAAAAGGAAGAGTGATTTTGTTTTGATGCAAAAAATGATAAAATTCTTCATGGATCTCATCTTTCTGAGACCTTGAAAAATGTTGAAGAAACCAAGTTCCTTTTTCCTCATTTTGAGAAGAGTTGAAATCTGATTTAAGAAAAGAAACATCAATTTTGAATTCAGTGTTGACCATAAATAAATTTTTTGTTGAAGAAGAAGAAGGTCCTACCATATCACTAGCTCTAGGTGACATGTTAGATTGTTGTGCATAAACGTTTTGAGGGATTGGGACAGTTTTCACTGTACCAAGGGGAATGTTGGATTTGGAACACTCATGACGAAAAGGACAATCAAGAGCATGTTGGAAAGGATATTCAGGTTCAGAGAAGGCTCTTGAAGATCGAGAAGAGGCAGATCTCCTAACCAATTCAAAGTCAAAAGTACTAAACTTGATACGCTCTTGACTATTGAATTTGATTTCGACTGTGCCATCCTGATGTTGCTCGATGGAGGCGAGGTCGTTGTGTTGTTGAGGCTGAGTCGGTGTTGGATTCGAAACCGTCCATTCCGCTGGGATTTCGATCTCGTGCCACTTGATTACCTTTGGAACGAAAGTTAACCCCTTGTTGTTTTCAAATGTTGTTTGCAAAAGAAGAGTTTTTCCTTTGGTGTCAGTTTTCAAAGCTTTTGGGTTCAAAACAGTTCTCATAACTTTGTAATGAACACGATAAATGACAACCAAAGAAACAATGTTGGGATCCATGTTGAAACCACTTGTTTTCATGTCCAAGGTTAAAACTTTTGGTGTGCCTGGACACTGAAGAGAAACAGAAAAGTTGGGATAACAATTGAAAAACACTGGTCCTTTCGAAAGACTAGTTGCGACTATGCCTAACAAAAAATCAGCATAATTTTGGTGACGTGCATCACGAAGACATAAAAGAACTAAGTTGTTGAGACCATCTCTAGTCAAGGGTTTGACTGCAATGGTAACTAGCCCTATATGCAGAAAATTATATTTTTGTACGTGCTTGTTGATGGCTTTTGGAGAAAGAAGTTGAATTGACTGAACAAGCTCATTCACACTCATTGTCTGTTCAACCGTGTTGATCTGATAACTTGTTGAAAAATCAAAAGTATGAGTTTTGTAAACTTGAGAGACTGGAACTTCTCGCAAAGTCCAATCTGAAAGATGCTGTTGAATGTCTGAAAACTTTTCTTTTTGTTTATTTAAAATGCTGCATGAGTTGATGCTAGATGCAGAAGCAAGTTGTTTATTTGAATGGCTTCTCCAAAACCTATCCATGTTAATGCAAATGAATGTTGGTTACACGGTTACGGTTAACGATATTACACTGCCCTAAACGCCTATCTCTCGGCTCACCAGGACTTACACCACGCGACTATATGTAATCTGGTAACTATACACTCACTTGAAAGAACAAGAATAGATGTTGAATTGGCAAGACAAATAACTAAATTGGCTCTGATACCAGGACTAACCCAGGACAAAATGATAAATAAACATTCAAAAAATATTCAGAAAATAAATTGATAATGAAAATAAAGTTGAAGGCAAACCTGGTGAAGAATATTGTTGTTATTGATCTTCAAAAGAAAATACAATAAGAGGAAGGAAGTACGGAAATGAAAACACTCAATATACAAGAGCACTCACTCACTCCTCTATCCAATAGTTGAAGCTGGGGGGAGAAAACTTCTCCGAGAACTATTGGCAAGACATGGAGAGTCTTGTGTGTGGCAATCCATTCAGAGGGAGTGATGATCCTTTTGATTTGGAGTTTTGAATGGGTTACCATGTTGTTTTTGTCTTTGTTGTGGGTGATATTGATGGAATCAGTGTCTACGAGAATGAATTCGTAGAACACTTGGGTTTTTTTGTTATGTTGATTTGGGAAGTAGAAAGGAAAGAAGAGTTCTTGAAGGAGTTTCCATGGCTCCTTAATTGTTGTGAACTCGTTTTCAATCCACGAGATTCTGAGGGATATCCAGTGGATGTATTGGCTTTTTGTGGGAGGTGTTTAGGTGTGTGTTGTGGTTTGCAGTGATTGTGATTTTGTTTCAGGTGATTGTTGGGTTGCTTGAGAAAATGTTCTCAAGGGGGTGAATGCGTTGGAGGTTGAAATAGGTACAATTTTTTGTTGAGGTGTTGTTGAAGATTGTGCAGACGCCATTGATGCTGTACTCATAGAGTACCAGCTTTTTGTTTGAGGGGGCGTCTTTGTTGTTGAAGTTGTTGCTTTTCCTTTGCCTTTGTCTTTCGACGAAGACATTGTTATTGTTGATTTCGTCCCTGCAAGAACTCTCTGGTGTCTCACCTTTGATAAACTCAATATCAAATTCAACAATTGAAAGAAGAGCTTGCCATCTCGCAAAAATTTGTTTTGAAGCAAGATTGTTAACATCTTTTTGCAAAACATCTTTGGCTGCTTTACAATCAATTTTCAAAAGAAATTTTGTGTTGAGAAGATCATCTTGAAATTTTGTGATACATAGCACTATAGACAAAATCTCTTTTTTTATAGTACTATAATTCTATTGTGTTAGGTTCCAGAAACCTGATGTAAAACGGACAAGTTGTTCTGGATGTTGAGGGGAGAGACGCTGTTTGAGAATGACACCAAAACCTTGTTCTGAGGCATCGGTTTCAACTATTTTGTACGCCTGTGGATGAGGGAGACCTAAACAAGGAAGTGTCCTTGCTTTTTGTTTGAGAAGTTTGACAATGTTGGTGTGTTCTTCTGACCAGGCTGGAGGATTTTTTGAAAGACGCTGGTATAGAGGTTTTGCTGTTTTGATGAGGTCTTGGCAGAACTCAGACACATAGTTGAGACAACCTAAGAACCTTTGAAGTTGGGTTTTTCTTTGATTTCATCAGGGAACTTGGACGCAAACTCTAGACTCCTATCAATGGGAATGATAATGCCTTGTGTGATGTTGTGTCCTAGAGACCTAATGTTTGTTTTGAAAAGCTTGATTTTTGATGCAGAAACAACTAAACCATTTGTTTTGATGAGATGCACAAATGTATGCAGATGTTTCCAATGTTGATAAATGTTGTCAGAAAAGATAAGAACATCATCAATGTAAACAATTGACAATGTTGAATCGGATTGAAAATGTCATTCATGATTTTTGAAATTCAGAGGGGGCATTTTTTAGATCGAAAGGCATAACGTTTCATTCATATTGGCCAAACGGGACGTTGAATGCAGTTTTGTAGCGGTCTTCTTCACGAATCTTGATTTGATTGTATGCACCCTTCATGTCGAATGTTGAGAAGATCTTCGCGTTGACGAGACGTTTAAGAAGATCACGTTTGTTGGGCAATGGATATCTGATCCATTGAAGTGCAGTGTTGAGAGGTTTGTAGTTGATGACCATCCTAGGGGTTCCACGCTCAATTTCAGAGGCTTTCTGAACATAGAACGCTGCGCAACTCCATGGACTTTTGCTGGGTCGGATGAGTCCTTTGTTAAGGAGGTCTTGGATTTCTTGTTTGCAGTATTGAAGCTTATCCTGATTCATTTGGATGGGACGCGCTTTTGTTGGAATCATTGAGTCATTGAAATCGGAAACATAAGGCAAAGATACCTCATGTGTTTTGCATTGCCAAAAAGCATTTGGAATGGAAGAGCAAACTTCCGATTCAAGTTGTTTTTTAAAAGAAGAGATTTGATTTTGAAAATCTAGAGATTGGAGTTTTGAAGTGATCCTAGCAAACTCAAGATCCTCTTTGAGAAAATTGATTTGTTGAGTTTTGCGTTGGATCAAATTGAGTTTTTTCTCAAGAGACAGATCCCTAAGCAAATTAAGATCTTTGACTCTAGGAGAATGAATGAAGTTGAAAAGAAGATTTGTTTGAATTCCTTCACTGGACACTGAAAATGGTTTAATCAAATCCAAAAAGGGTGATCCAAGAATGATTGGAGTATTGAGGTTTTTGATAACAATAAAACTTACTTTGATACAAACTCCATCTTTACAAATATGGACATTAGAAAGACGATATTTGATTTTCAAACTTAATCCATTTGCGGCAGACATTCTTTCAGAAGATTTATCAAAATATTTTGTTGGAATCAAATCTTCTTGAAGACAGTTGAGGTCCGCGCCTAAATCAATTAATGCAATAAAAGTAAAAGAAATTTGATTGTTGATGACGAGAGTAATATACATACGCCATTTTTGAAAAGTAATTTTAGAAGAAATACGAAAAATATTTTCTTCTTGAACTTGCTCTCCAGCTTATTTTGTTGGAAGAGAAATGGAAGAAGAAGAAGAGGGTTGAGAAGCAAGAGTTGATTTGATTTGATGAACCTTAGATTTAAGATCTAAAAGTTCTTTTTTTAGAGAATTGATTTCATGTTGAAGATCCTGAATGGGAGGTTGTTGGGAGGAAGTTGATCTCGCATGTTGTTTCATCAGAATCCTTTGAAGATCGTAGGGTTCAGTGGGTTCTGCGAGTTGTGTTGACTGTTGAGCTTCTTCAGTCTTGTCTGGGGAGAGCAGATCTTTGATCGCCTGAAGATACTCTAATTATTTTTTAGGAGAATCCAGATGGGTAGCGAACTGGAGGAGCTGATCAGAAAGAGTTGAAGAGGAAGAAGAAGTGATAACGTTGAGTTTGAGTTTTGGCTTACTGCAGGAATCGCACATACAGTTTTTTGAAAGAACTGGAGGAGAAGAAGAGGAAGATGATGAAGATGAGTCATCGGAGGAGATGTTGTCGAGCTCATCGAGTTGAAATTCTTCTTCTGATGATGATGATGATGAATGGTTGAGGATGTTAAAAAGCTGCTGCTGGATTTCTTCATCCATCTGAAGTTCATTCAGCTTAGCTTTGAACTTGCATTGGTTTTGAAAGTGCCCTGGTTAACCACATTTGTAACAAACTGGGGACTTTTTGGAGTATTTTATATTTTTGTTGGGTTTTTTGTAATATTTGGATTTGGAGAAGGTTGGCTTTCGAGACTTCTTGTAATGCTTTTTGTATAGTTTGAAGGGTTTTGTTTTTGAAAATGATTTGTATTTGGGTCTTTTTGAAACAGGTTGAGGTTTGCGAAGAGGTTGGTATCCGAATTGTTCACAGAAATTTCCAAGCTCTTTGCGTGTTGTAAGCTGTTGTCGATCCATCTGATGCTTGATTCGAAGATCTGTGCAGAGCTCCAAACCTGTTTGATTGATGGACGCGATAAGTTGGCCATATGAAAGGTGATCATAAGGGATATAACCACCATTTTGATTGCAAATTTTTGTTCGAACTTTTTCTGCAAAAAGAGAAGGAAGTCTGAAAAGGAATTTTTCTTTCCAGAAAGAATGTTGACAGTCAGATCTGAGCATAACCCTAGTGAGGAAGGTATCTTTGTACCATCGGAAGTCCCCAAGGTGCACTGCGCTATAGATTCCCTGGCGTTGTTCTTCAGTGAGATAATTTTCCCACCATCTTTTGAGAATGCCGGTGAATCCGCCAACTAACAGTTTCGCTACGTGTTGGTCCGTTTTGTTGTGAATCTTGAAGACATTTGACGCCATGGTCATTTCTTGAAGAAGGTTGAGTATCTCATACTCACTTCTGCCGTTGATATTCCATTCGTAGAGAATGCCGTCGGAATATGACTTCTAAACGAACGATTTGCGCTTTTCGAAGCCAATATCGACAGGTGTTGATCTTGGGTAATAGTTTTGAACAGGATAATAATGAGGTTTATTGATAGATTGAAGTTGAAGAGATTCTTGCTGGATGAATTGGTTTTCTATTGCAGTGATGGATGAATCAGAATCAGAGGAAGATTCTTGATCCGGATTTTGATTGATAACTGTAACAGATTTGTGCTGTTGTGAAGAAGGAGTCTCTGGAGACTTATTGGCTATCTCAGAGATAAATCTTGGAAGTTGAGAAGAAGATGAAGGAGGAGGATGTGTCATTGGTGGTCGAATGACTGATCTGGAGGCCACCACTTGGGAAGAGGGAGTTTCAGGAACTACTTTATCCTTGCCTTTGAGTGAAAGCGATTGAAGAATTTGAATCTGTTGATCCACTTTCCGCAAAAGATCAGCATTGGAATCCTGCTTGAGTTTGACTTCTGAGGGAAGAGAAAAAGGTTTGATGATAGGAGGAGGAATAGTTGAAGAAGAAGATCTTGTTTGAATAGGATCTTTGGAAACAAGAGCTTCAATCTTATCAAGTTGAGAACCAATAGAATCAAGGTATTGGTTGGTAAAGTTGTTTTGTTCAATTATCTTGTTTGTCTCCTTGACTGTTGTTTCCTTTGAAAGATCTGTGATTGTGTTTCAGGTGATTGTTGTGTTGCCTAAGAAAATGTTCTCAAAGGGGTGAATGTGTTTGAGGTTGATATTCGTACGGTTTTTTGTTGTGGTGTTGTTGAAGATTGTGCGGACGCCATTGATGCTGTACTCATTGAGTACCAGTTTTTTGTTTGGGGTGGCGTCTTTGTTGATGAAGTTGTTGCTTTTCCTTTGCCTTTGTCTTTCGACGAAGACATTGTTATTGTTGATTTTGTCCCTGCAAAAACTCTCTGGTGAGGAAATCGGGAAGGGAATTTGTCTAACCTTTGATAAACTCAATATCAAATTCAAAAATTGAAAGAAGCGCTTGCCAGATCATCTGGCCTTGATCATTGAGAATAGTGTTACCAGCTTGATCCTTTTGCACTGCGCTGTAGATTCCCTGGCGTTGTTCTTCAGTGAGATAATTTTCCCACCATCCTTTGAGAATGCCGGTGAATCCGCCAACTAACAGTTTTGCAACATGTTGATCCGTTTTGTTATGAATCTTGAAGACATTGGACGCCATTGTCATTTCTTGAAGAAGGTTGAGTATCTCATACTCACTTCTGCCGTTGATATTCCATTCGTAGAGAACGCCGTCGGAATATGATTTCTGAACGAACGATTCGCGCTCTTCGAAGCCAATATCGACAGTTGTTGATCTTGGGTAGTAGTTTTGAACAGGATAATAAGGTTTGTTGATAGCTTGAAGTTGAAGAGATTCTTGAGGAAGGGATTCTTGTTGGATGAATTGGTTTTCTATTGCAGTGATGGATGAATCAGAGGAAAATTCTTGATCCGAATTTTGATTGATAACTACAATAGATTTATGTTGCTGAGAGGAAGGGGTCTCTGGAGACTTATTGGCTATCTCAGAGATAAATCTTGGAAGTTGAGAAGAAGATGAAGGAGAAGGATGTGTCATTAGTGGTCGAATGACTGATCTGGAGGCCACCACTTAGGAAGAGGGAGTATCAGGAACTACCTTATCCTTGCCTTTGAGTGAAAGAGATTGAAGAATTTAAATCTGTTGATCCACTTTTCGCAAAAGATCAGCATTGGAATCCTGCTTGAGTTTGACTTCTGAGGGAAGGGAGAAAGGTTTGATGATAGGAGGAGGAATTGTTGAAGAAGAAGATCTTGTCTGAATGGGATCTTTGGAAACAAGAGCTTCAATCTTATCGAGTTGAGAACCAATAGAATCAAGGTATTGGTTGGTAAAGTTGTTTTGTTCAATTATCTTGTTTGTCTCCTTGACTGTTGTTTCCTTAGAAAGATTTAAAGAAATGGAGGGTCCTTTGACGGGAGACGCAGGAATTGAGAAATTTTGAAAAGAAAGTTGAATATTTTGAAATGGAGGTCTTTTGGAATCAATCGTTGTTTTTTGATCCGAAAGCAACCATTTATTTTTTGAAGAAGAAACCATTTGAAGATTATTTGAAAAAGGAAAATCAATTTCTTGGGCTGCGGCAAACATTTCAAACCACTGGAAAAAAGGAAGAGTGATTTTGTTTTGACGCAAAAAATGATAAAATTCTTCATGGTTCTCATCTTTCTGAGATCTTGAAAAATGTTGAAGAAACCAAGTTCTTTTTTCCTCATTTTAAGAAGAGTTGAAATCTGATTTAAGAAAAGAGACATCAATTTTGAATTCAGTGTTGACCATAAATAAATTTTTTTGTTGAAGAAGAAGGTCCTACCACTTCTGGCAAAGTCCAATATGAAAGATGCTGTTGAATGTCTGAAAACTTTTCTTTTTGTTTATTTAAAACGCTGCATGAGTTGATGCTAGATGCAGAAGCAAGTTGTTTATTTGAATGGCTTTTCCAAAACCTATCCATGTTAATGCAAATGAATGTTGGTTACACAGTTACGGTCAACGATATTACACTGCCCTAAACGCCTATCTCACGGCTCACCGAGACTTACACCACGCGACTATATGTAATCTGGTAACTATACACTCACTTGAAAGAACAAGAATAGATGTTGAATTGGCAAGACAAATAACTAACTTGGCTCTGATACCAAGATTAACCCAGGATAGAATGATAAATAAACATTCAGAAAATATTCAGAAAATAAATTGATATTGAAAATAAAGTTGAGAGCAAACCTTTTGAAGAAAAGTTTGTTGTTATTGATCTTCAAAAATAAAAACAATAAGAGTAAGGAAGTACGGAAATGAAAACACTCAATATACAAGAGTACTCACTCCTCTATCCAATTCCTAAGTAATTTACAAACGGTTCAGCCTTATATAGACTGAAGGGGGAAAAGGGAAGGGGGAAAAGGAATAGGAAAAAGAAAATCCTATCCTACTTTGGATTCCTGTAGACTCATGATGTCGTAAGGAATATGCACTGTTGATGTTGACAAAGGTTGTTAAACAGTTGAACGCGTAACCTCCTTTCACCGAAAGTTGATGTTGAGGTGACCAAAGTTGGAGACGCGTGTCACTTTTGCACCGAAAGGTGGTGCACCCGTTACTTTGTTGTCGGGCGGTGTTGAAATCTGCCTGTTGTTGATGTTAACTAGATCAGAACGCCTGGGAGTCGACGTTGATAGAATCAAGACCAAAATCTGGGTCTTCATTCTGATCCGGGCTTGGATCCGGGCTTTGGGTCGAATCATCTGACTCTTCTCCCGGGGTCTTGAAATTCTTTGTTGAGTTCCCTAACGAGTCTAGAGATATCCTTAGGGTTTGTTGCTTAGGCCAAATGTGTCTGCAATTGATTTTTGCGCAAGAAAAACTGGGACTGTTGTTGAACACCTTAATTCTAGGTCTCTGGGTGGTCTTTGAACCATTGTTGAATGACCTGGGTGTTGACTTTTGATTGATCGAACCTATCCCACCACTTGATGCGAAATGCTCTGCAAAGAGATGGAGGTTTTGAATTGTCGTTGAAAATACTAAGATCCCATGACAGAATCCAAGAAATGTTGAAATGAAAGTAAAAGATAAACAGAGTATCGAAAAATCTCCATTTATCGGGGGTTTTGAAAGATTTTTAAAATTGTTGAAAACAAGATAAAATTGAAGGGGGAAGAATTCCTTCAATTCCACCAAAGTTGTGCCACCAGTTTTGTAAGAACCAAACTGGGGTTTTTGAAATATCAAATTTTTTGCAAAAGAAAATAAACCAAGAATGTTGATGGGATTTGTTTTGAAAATACAAAATTTTTGTCCAAGCTTCGACATAATCCCAATAGTCGAAGCTAGGGGGAGAAAACTTCTCCGAAAACTGTTGGCAAGACTGGAGGGTCTTGTGTGTGGCAATCCATTTAGAGGGAGTGATGATCCTCTTGATCTGGAGTTTTGAATGGGTTACCATGTTGTTTTTGTCTTTGTTGTGGGTAATATTGATGGAATCAGTGTCCACGATAATGAATTCGTAGAACACCTGGGTTTTTTGGTTATGTTGATTTGGGAAGTAGAAAGGAAAGGAGAGTTCTTGAAGGAGTTTCCATGGCTCCTTAATTGTTGTTAACTCTTTTTCAATCCACGAGATTCTGAGGGATATCCTGTGGATATATTGGCTTTTTGTGGGAGGTGTTTAGGTGTTTGTTGTGGTTTATGGTGATTGTGCGGACGCCATTGGTGCTGTACTCATTGAGTACCAGCTTTTTGTTTGAGGAGGCGTCTTTGTTGGTGAACTTGTTGCTTTTCCTTTGCCTTTGTCTTTCGACGAAGACATTGTTATTGTTGATTTCGTCCCTGCAAAAACTCTCTGGTGAGTAAATTAGGAAGGGAATTTGTCTCACCTTTGATAAACTCAATATCAAATTCAAAAATTGAAAGAAACGCTTGCCATCCTGCAAAAATCTGTTTTGAAGCGAGATTTTTAACATCTTTTTGCAAAACATCTTTGGCTGCTTTACAATCAATTTTTAAAAGGAATTTTTTGTTGAGAAGATCATCTTGAAATTTTGTGATACATAGCACTATAGACAAAATCTCTTTTTTTATAGTACTATAATTCTGTTGTGTTGGGTTCCAGAAACCTGAGGTAAAACGGACAAGTTGTTTTGGATGTTGAGAGGAGAGACGTTGTTTGAGAATGCCACCAAAACCTTGTTCTGAGGCATCAGTTTCAACTATTTTGTAGGCCTATGGATGAGGGAGACCTAAACAAGGAAGTGTCCTTGCTTTTTGCTTGAGAGTTTTGACAATGTTGGTGTGTTGTTCTGACCAGGCTGGGGGATTTTTGGAAAGATGCTGGTACAGAGGTTTTGCTGTTTTGATGAGGTCTTGGCAGAACTCAGACACATAGTTGAGACAACCTAAGAACCTTTGAAGTTGGGTTTTTCTTTGATTTCATCAGGGAACTTGGACGCAAACTCTAGACTCCTATCAATGGGAATGATAATGCCTTGTGTGATGTTGTGTCCTAGAGACCTAATGTTTGTTTTGAAAAGCTTGATTTTTGATGCAGAAACAACTAAACCATTTGTTTTGATGAGATGCACAAATGTATGCAGATGTTTCCAATGTTGATAAATGTTGTCAGAAAAGATAAGAACATCATCAATGTAAACAATTGACAATGTTGAATCAGGATTGAAAATGTCATTCATGATTTTTTGAAATTCAGAGGGGGCATTTTTTAGATCGAAAGGCATAACGTTTCATTCATATTGGCCAAACGGGACGTTGAATGCAGTTTTGTAGCGGTCTTCTTCACGAATCTTGATTTGATTGTATGCACCCTTCATGTCGAATGTTGAGAAGATCTTCGCGTTGACGAGACGTTTAAGAAGATCACGTTTGTTGGGCAATGGATATCTGATCCATTGAAGTGCAGTGTTGAGAGGTTTGTAGTTGATGACCATCCTAGGGGTTCCACGCTCAATTTCATAGGCTTTCTGAACATAGAACGCTACGCAACTCCATGGACTTTTGCTGGGTCGGATGAGTCCTTTGTTGAGGAGGTCTTGGATTTCCTGTTTGCAATATTGAAGCGTATCCTGATTCATTTGGATGGGACGCGCTTTGGTTGGAATCATTAAGTCATTGAAGTCAGAAACATAAGGTAAAGATACCTCATGTGTTTTGCGTTGCCAAAAAGCATTTGGAATAGAAGAGCTAACTTCTGATTCAAGTTGTTTTTGAAAAGAAGAGATTTGATTTTGAAAATCTGGAGATTGAAGTTTTGAAGTGATCCTAGCAAACTCAAGATCTTCTTTGAGAAAATTGATTTGTTGAGCTTTGCGTTGGATCAAATTGAGTTTTTTCTCAAGAGACAGATCCTTAAGCAAATTAAGGTCTTAGGCTCTAGGAGAATCAATAAAGTTGAAAAGAATGTTTTAAGAAAGAAGATTTGTTTGAATACCGTCACTGGAGACTGAAAATGATTTGATCAAATCCAGAAAAGGTGATCCAAGAGTAATTGGGGTGTTGAGGTTTTTTATAACAATAAAACTTGTTTTGATACGAACACCATCTTTACAAATATGAACATTAGAAAGACGATATCTGATTTTCAAAGTTGATCCATTTGCGGCAGACATTTTTTCAGAAGATTTATCAAAATATTTTGTTGGAATTAAACCTTCTTGAATACAGTTGAGGTCCGCGCCTGAATCAATTAAAGCAACAAAAGTAAAAGAAATTTGATTGTTGATGACGAGAGTAATATACGTACGCCATTTTTGAAAAGTAATTTGTGAAGAAATACGAAAAAGATTTTCTTTTTGTACCTGCTCTTCAGTTTGCTTTGTTGGAAGAGAAATGGAAGAAAAAGAAGAGGGTTGAGAAGCAAGAGTTGATTTGATTTGATAGACTTCAGATTTAAGATCTAAAAGTTCCTTTTTAAGAGAATTGATTTCATGTTGAAGATCCTGAATGGAAGGTTGTTGGGGGGAATTTGATCTCGCGTGTTGTTTCTTCAGAATCCTTTGAAGATCGTAGGGTTCAGTGGGTTCTACGAGTTGTGTTGACTGTTGAGCTTCTTCGGTCTTGTCTGAGGAGAGCAAATCCTTGATCGCTTAAAGATACTCCAATTATTTTTTAGGAGAATCAAGATAGGTAGCGAACTGGATAAGCTGATCAGAAAGGGTTGAAGAGGAAGAAGAAGTGATGACATTGAGTTTGAGTTTTGGTTTACTGCAGGAATTGCACATGTAGTTTTTTGAAAGAACTGGAGGAGAAGAAGAGGAAGATGATAAAGATGAGTCATCGGAGGAGATGTTGTCGAGCTCATCAAGTTGAAATTCTTCTTCTGATGATGATGATGATGAATGGTTGAGGATGTTAAAAAGCTGCTACTGGATTTCTTCATCCATCTGAAGTTCATTCAGCTTAGCCTTGAACTTGCATTGGTTTTGAAAGTGCCCTAGTTTACCACATTTGTAACAAACTGGGGACTTTTTGGAGTATTTTGTGTTTTTGTTGGGTTTTTTGTAATATTTGGATTTGGAGAAGGTTGGCTTTTGAGATTTCTTGTAATGCTTTTTGTATGGTTTGAAGGGTTTTGTTTTTGAAAATGATTTGTATTTGGGTCTTTTTGAAACAGGTTGGGGTTTGCGAAGAGGTTGGTATCCGAATTGTTCACAGAAATTTCCAAGCTCTTTGCGTGTTGTAAGCTGTTGTCGATCCATCTGATGCTTGATTCGAAGATCTGTGCAGAGTTCCAAACCTGTTTGATTGATGGACGCGATAAGTTGGCCATATGAAAGGTGATCATAAGGGATATAACCACCATTTTGATTGCAAATTTTTGTTCGAACTTTTTCTGCAAAAAGAGGAGGAAGTCCGAAAAGGAATTTTTCTTTCCAGAAAGAATGTTGAGAGTCAGATCTGAGCATAACCCTGGTGAGGAAGGTATCTTTGTACCATCGGAAGTCCCTAAGGGTTTTGCACCTAAGATTGGAAAGAGTTTCAAGACTCTTTTTCTGAAGTGATTCAGATCCGCCGATGAAATGGATTGCAATTGTTGAGAAGAAAGTGTTGGTAGCGTCGGAGATCATCTGGCCTTGATCATTGAGGATTGTGTTGCCAGCTTGATCCTTTTACACTGCGCTGTAGATTCCCTGGCGCTGTTCTTCAGTGAGATAATTTTCCCACCATCCTTTGAGAATGCCGGTGAATCCGCCAACTAACAGTTTTGCGACATGTTGATCCGTTTTGTTATGAATCTTGAAGACATTGGACGCCATTGTCATTTCTTGAAGAAGGTTGAGTATCTCATACTCACTTCTGCCGATGATATTCCATTGGTAGAAAACGCCGTCAGAATATGATTTTTGAACAAACGATTTGCACTCTTCGAAGCCAATATCGACAGGTGTTGATCTTGGGTAATAATTTTGAACAGGATAATAACGAGGTTTGTTGATAGATTGAAGTTGAAGAGATTCTTGAGGAAGGGATTCTTGTTGGATGAATTGGTTTTCTATTGCAGTGATGGATGAATCAGAATTAGAGAAAGATTCTTGATCCGGATTTTGATTGATAACTGCAACAAATTTGTGCTGTTGTGAAGAAGGAGTCTCTGGAGACTTATTGGCTATCTCAGAGATAAATCTTGAAAGTTGAGAAGAAGTTGAAGGAGGAGGATGTGTCATTGGTGGTCGAATGACTGATCTGGAAGTCACCACTTGGGAAGAAGGAGTATCAGGAACTACCTTATCCTTGCCTTTGAGTGAAAGCGATTGAAGAATTTGGATCTGTTGGTCCACTTTCCGCAAAAGATCAGCATTGGAATCTTGCTTGAGTTTGACTTCTGAGGGAAGAGAAAAAGGCTTGATGATAGGAGGAGGAATAGTTGAAGAAGAAGATCTTGTCTGAATGGGATCTTTGGAAACAAGAGCTTCAATCTTATCGAGTTGAGAACCAATAGAATCAAGGTATTGGTGGGTAAAGTTGTATTGTTCAATTATCTTGTTTGTCTCCTTGACTGTTGTTTCCTTAGAAAGATCTAAAGAAGTAGAGAGTCCTTTGACGGGAGACGCAAGAATTGAGAAATTTTGAAAAGAAAGTTGAATATTTTGAAATGGAGGTCTTTTGGAATCAATCGTTGTTTTTTGATCCGAAAGCAACCATTTATTTGTTGAAGAAGAAACCATTTGAAGATTATTTGAAAAAGGAAAATCAATTTCTTGGGCTGCGGCAAACATTTCAAACCATTGGAAAAAAGGAAGAGTGATTTTGTTTTGACGCATAAAATGATAAATTCTTCATGGATCTCATCTTTTTGAGACCTTGAGAAATGTTGAAGAAACCAAGTTCTTTTTTCCTCATTTTGAGAAGAATTGAAATCTGTTTTGAGAAAAGGAAAATCAATTTTGAATTCAGTGTTGACCATAAAAAGATTTTTTGTTGAAGAAGAAGGTATATTTTGAAAAGAAGGTCCTACCATATCACTGGTTGTAGGTGACATGTTAGGTTGTTGAACATAAACATTTTGAGGGATTTGGACAGTTTCCACTGTACCAAGAGGGATGTTGGATTTGGAACGCTCAAGATGAAAAGGACAATCAGGAGCATGTTGAAAAGGATATTCAGGTTCAGAGAAGGCTCTTGAAGATCGGGAAGAAGTAGATCTCCTAATCGATTCGAAATCAGAAGTACTAAACCTGATTTTCTCTTGACTGTTGAATTTGATCTCTACTGTGCCATCCTGATGTTGCTCCATGGAGACGAGGTCGTTATGCTGTTGAGGCTGAGCTAGTGTTGGGTTCGGAACCGTCCATTCCGCTAAGATCTCGATCTCATGCCACCTGATCGCCTTTGGAACGAAAGTTAACCCCTTGTTGTTTTCAAATGTTGTTTGCAAAAGAAGAGTTTCTCCTTTGGTGTCAGTTTTTAAAGCTTTTGGGTTCAAAGTTTTCATAACTTTGTAATGAACACGATAAATGACAACCAAAGAAACAATGTTGGGATCTATGTTGAAACCACTTATTTTCATGTCCAAGGTTATAACTTTTGGTGTACCTGGACACTAGAGTGAAATAGAAAATTTTGGATAACAATTGAAAAACACTGGTCCTTTTGAAAGACTAGTTGCGACTGTGCCTAACAAAGAATCAGCATAATTTTGGTGACGTGCATCACGAAGACATAAAAGAACTGAATTGTTGAGACCATCTTTGATCAAAGGTTTGACTGCAATGGTAACTAAACCTATATGCAAAAAATTGTATTTTTGTGCATGCTTGTTGATGGCTTTTGGAGAAAGAAGTTGAATCGACTGAACAGGCTCATTCACACTCATCGTCTGTTCAACTGTGTTGATTTGATAACTTGTTGAAAAATCAAAAGTATGAGTTTTGTAAACTTGAGAGACTGGAACTTCTGGCAAAGCCCAATCTAAAAGATGCTGTTGAATATCTGAAAACTTTTCTTTTTATTTATTTAAAATACTACTTGAGTTGATGTTAGATGCAGAAGCAAGTTGTTTATTTGAATGGCTTTTCCAAAACCTATCCATGTTGATGCAAATGAATGTTGGTTACACGGTTACGGTCAACGATATTACACTGCCCTAAACGCCTATCTCTCGGCTCACCAGGACTTACACCACGCGACTATATATAATCTGGTAACTATACACTCACTTGAAGGAACAAGAATAGATGTTGAATTGGCAAGACAAATAACTAACTTGGCTTTGATACCAGGATCAGCTTATTATTATTATTATTATTATTATTATTATTATTATTGTTGTTGTTGTTGTTGTTGTTGTTGTTGTTATTCTTATTATTGTTATTATTATTATTCTTATTATTATTGTTGTTGTTGTTGTTGTTGTTGTTGTTGTTGTTATTATTATTATTGTTGTTATTGTTATTGTTATTGTTGTAATAATATTTTTTATTATAAAAATATTTTTAATTGATATTGAAATTTTATTTGTCAAAGAAAAATAATAAATGAACGAGTCAGACTTACACTTTTTTAGTATTTTTTTTATGAAGATAGAATTTAAAATTAATTTTTGTCTTATTTTTATACCTGTGAAACAAAATGTGAAAAAGCATAGAGAGATTGGAAAGAGTATAGAACTGCCATAAAGAAAAATATTGAAGAGAGGACAAGATTCCCAAGAAAAAGCAGAAACACTATATCTAAACATTAATAATATTAATGTATCAAATACTACCTCAAATAATATTTCAAATACAAACACTACAAAAATCACTTTTCTACCAAACAACAAAAATTAGAGAAAATAGTGTTTCACTTGGTCAAAACACTATTGTTAATTGAGACACTATTGCCAACGGAGACTATTATATTCCTAGTATCACTACAAGAAAATCATACAATTGGTGACACTTAAAGTATGACGAGTTCATAATTGTCAGTAAAAGTAAATTAGATATTGTCTTTTCCTATCGATTCAAGAAAGCATCTTTTTTTAATCGTCAATATTGGATAGAATTTGGTTAAAGCAAAATGTGATTTTCTATTACCGACGTTTGCATAAGAACCTTTAGCATTGAATCTCAAAAATCAAAAACTGTAACAGTTACATATTAACCGTTGGCGTTTAGTTTGATAAAATTGCCAATGATTATTCTAAAGCATTGACATATATTTTTTAGTATTACTTATGCTAATAGTGAGATTGATTCATCATATTTGATGACTTTTATTTCATTATTATTGATGATAGTGATGAATCGTTTACAAAATAAACTAAACTGAACAACCATTAAATTTATTTCATAATATTATAAACTTTTACAAACAAATCTCTTAATATACACATAAAAAATAATTATTAAAATTCAATTATTTTCTACAAATAAATTTTTACCGGTCCATTTTAGATAAAAATTTAATAAGTTCGCATATTATTCTAGAAAATTTCATTCATCATACAAAATGACAATAGAATATATTAGAAAAATGGAGAGAAAGCAACCAAAAAAAAAAAAAAAGAAAAATTGCTACCCACGCATCCACCTACAAACAACACCAAAAAAAGGGAAACCAAACCATCCAAAAAAGGGAAAACAAAACTATGTTTACCCAAATAATGTTGCTTCATGTATAAAATTGTTAACAAGAGGAGTTGAACCCCTAACCTAATGGATATATTTCTAAACCTTAATTGTCAAACTATGATTACAATTGTGTTTTTTTTTTAATGGTAAGGCCCTATGACATTAAATTTGTTATATGGATAGTAAACCTATTCTTTTTTAAATTTTGTTATGAATTTTGAGTTCTTTTTAAAAAAAAATTAAGAAAATTGAAAATCATACCAAAATAGGCCAGTATATTTATATTGGCTTTTAATAAAATTGAATTTTTTCATTAAAAACAAATTTGAATTTTAAATTTTACTCCATTTCGCTTGATAAAAATTGTGACCATTGGCTGTACTTTAAAATTTTTAATATAATTTATTTTGTTAAATTCAAATTTACACCAAAATATATTGTTCTACAAAAACAAAATTAAAGGGAAAATTTTAGTTCCCGCCCATATGAAGTTTTTTTCTGGCAATAGATGAATTTTACCAAACTAAGGAGTCTCTCCACCATTTAAAGTTATCAATCCCAAATTACATTCCCAAATATTTCATCGTATACACTTTCATCAAAAAGTTTTCATCTTTCCTAAAGTTCCTCTCATCGATTAAGTTTCATCTTCCCCAAAGTTCATCCCAAATCAGGTAAGGTTTTCTATCGATTATGTTTTATTTCAGCGAATGAATTAGTGATTGATTTAAAATAGCTACAATTTATTCTCAAAGACTTCCTGTTTATGGAATCATGGTAGAGAGAGTGTATGATTGTGAGCAAAATTTTATATGTTTTTGCTCATCATAACAGCAAAAATATAATGTTATTAGTTCAATAGGGTTATTATATTGATATATATTACCTCTTATATCAGTGACATAAATAACCGTAGTAATCTGATCTCCTTTTAGAATGCAGAAGAGGTCACCACTCACAGGTATTCTTTTTAAGATCTGTTAATAGGTTTAGTTAACAGAGAATGATTATCGAAAATTGTTCTTGCCATAATATGATTAAATAGTAAAATCAGTAGGAAAAAAAAGAAAAAATAAATATGCTAAAACCACTTGATTATTTTCTACTGATACTAATCAATTAAAAAAAGGAAAGCCTAAAACCCTATCCGATTATTTTCTTTAAAAAAGAAAAAAAGGTTTCATTTGGTTTATTGCTTTTGGGTGTATTTTGTAAGTACTTCTATGTGCTTATTTTTTGTTTACGACCGGAGGTGGTCATGTTCATGTGATACTTGTGGATGTTGGTGTTTATCAATGGGCTTGATTACTTCCTTCGTTAAAAAAAAAAGAAGAAGAAGAAGAAGAAGTGCAGCCTCTCAGAAATTAAATTTCTAAATATAGAGATATAGCTAGATACCATATATATTATTTTCAGAACATGCAAATAACAGAAAGTATAGATTGACAGAAATCACTCCTACATGATTGCTTTATTCGTGTTACTCACCTATCTTATTCATAATTCACAAAATATATAGTTTATATGTATATACTTATTAACATATGCACGCTTTTGTTTTTTTCTTTCTCTTTTTATAGGTTTAAATTGTGCAAGTGTGATTACTCAAGTTGATTTAAATGAAGATGCTACACCCACTTTGAATTAATATCAAGAGTGATGTGAGCGACAGAGTGATTTTATTTTAGCTCTTTTTTTTTTAAGCAATTTATTTTGAGTTCATACTGTTTGATGCAAGATGTTCTTTCGGATTCTTTAAAATAATAGTTTATTCTAGATTTGTTTTATAATTTCAAAATTGTCTATTTATTATGTAATAGATTAACAAGTTTCTACATGCGCTTAAAATTGCAAAAGAAAATTTCATTATTACTAAATGATAATAAAAATTACCCACAAAATTAAATTTTAGCAAAATATTTGAGGCCGAATAGTAACACCATTTGAGAAAGCATTGATAAAGCCATAATATGAATAACGTCATACGTGAATTGTCAGGAATAATTGAGATCAAATCATAACACTCGCATTTTCAATGTTAACAATAAGTCAATCAAATAACGACACTTGATTGCAAATCATCATGTTAACACTTTATCAATCATAACGATTTAAAATGATCATCTCAAATCATGAAATCAAATGCTGATGCTTTTCTTCAACCGCCACCTGTTCCTCTTTGTCTATTGTAACGATTCATTATAGTCGTCGGCAATTGCATATGAAGAAGAAGACAACTATTAGAATCGTTAGGGAATTATATCATTCCCAACACCTTATAAACCGTCGAGATAGACAAAAGATTACGGCTTTATAGAGGACACCTAATAAATCGTTGGAAATCAACACCAAAAATCGTCTTAAAAAACCAAAACAAGCGTCAAGAATGCAGTGTTTCCTTGCAGTGTATGGAAAGTGTATGGAAAAATTGCATAAGTTAGGGGCTACTTTGCAACTTACACTTTTACAATTAAGCAAAATATGTGTTACTTGTTTGTATTCTCTAACAACCTTGCAATGACAACAGAACCTTGGATGGCTTTGTCGTCGCTTATGCTAAAGGAAAACTAAAGGTCATGTTAGGTGATCAGGAGTTAGTAATTGATGGGGTAAGTTTGCATAATCATAACTTATTAATTCGTATTTCTTTTTGTTCTGTTTCCGATTAATGATCCATATAGTCCCTCACTTTATACTCTTTTGACAATTAAGTTACTTATCTTAAAAGCACAATAAACAAGTCTTTTATTTTTGTAATTTGTTATGCTATTAGTCCTCAAGTCAAAGATTATCAAAAGGTTAACAATTTGGACATGTGACAAGCACGTGGATTAATAATTTCGAAACACAATGTTGGGTCGGGTATGTTTAAAATGGGAAGAATTGTGTATGTTGACTTTTTTTTTTTTTTTTGGGTGTCCAAATTGTTAATTTGTTATATTTTTCATGTTAGAACTAACAACATCATAAATTGTAAAGATAAGGAACTGATTTGTTGTGTTATAAAAGTAAGGGACGTCATTGTCCAAGAGGCAAAGATGAGGGATTAAATGGAACCCTAATCCTTCATTTTTTTTTTTCTTATTCTTTCTTTTTTCAAGTTTTCGATATGTAAATTATCACGGGACAGTCAAATTCGAACAACATTCTGAATGTATTACAAAATATTAAATTTTCGAGGAGTAAAAATCTAAATTATTAGCAAAATTTCATACAGATTCCAGGAGATATGGTGGTGGATTTCATTCTTGCCGTGATGGTTGCACGCGCACACCAACTGCCTCAGCCGCTCATTTATCATATTGGTTCTTCTCGAAGAAATCCTCTATTTTATGCGGACATTCACCGTTTTTGCTTCAATTTCTTCAAACAAAATCCATGGACTGAAAGTAGTGGAAAACCTGTGAAAGTCGAGAGAGTTAAAGTATTAAGAACCATGGCCAGCTTTCGCAAACATTTCATCGTTTATCTTGTGTTAGTCAAGGTTAGTTCTCACACTATCAAGTTGCAGTTAATTTTGCCAAAACTTTTATGTTCTTATAAAAGTGATAATTGCATTATCATCAAAAGGTATAATATTACTATTTGTCATTTAGAAGTTGGGGAAGTCTCTGGATTAATTATCATTAGCGTTAAGAATATCAAATTTATTTGCAAGCCAAGGGAGATGCCTTTCAAAAAGGGGAAGCTATCACTGAAATCATTTTCGTTGTCAATAGCAAAGATGAAACATAATATGCATATATTGATGCATTGTGTCGAACGTTCACCTTGTTTTATAGCAATATAATAATGTTTGATGTTACTTTTCTTAGTTCACCATTTTCAGATGGTCATATCTCATTTACAAGATTACTTGTCCTCACAATCAGACTACATATTTGTTTTTATATTCCTTGACAGATATTAAAGTTGGTGGACAATGTATTTTGCGGACATTTTGAAGACCAACTGAGCAAACTCAAACAAAGTATCAAGCAACTTATTAATCTTACAGAAGTTTATGAGCCTTTCATCTTATTCAAGGCAATGTAAGCATATCTTACCAATGTTTTTTTTTTTTTAAATATTATGATCTATCTCGATCTTAAAATTTTTCACGTTAATCAATGCAAATTCCACACAGCTTTGACGATGTGAATGCTGAGAAGTTACTGATGATGATAAGAGAAAGCAACATCGATGTCAATATTTTGTCGTTTGATTCAAAAGCATTATATGGAAAGAATACTTTATGAATGCACATTTTCATGGAGTTAAGAAGTACCTGATGAAGTAATTTCCTGTGGCATATACCAAATTCAATGTCCTGAAGTCAAAAATAGAATGTGTAACATTTTGAAATTTGTTATAAAATAATTATGAAAGAGAGTGTTGTAAATGATGGAGACTCAAGAATGAAGTCGAAGACCATTTTCAATGCATTAAATGGTGTATAAGAAGTCATAGTTTGAAAAAGGAAAGCTATCATCTTGGGAAAAGAAAAATATGTTGAAAAAGATTATAAGCTAAACATGCATCACATGATGATGAAAAAAAATTAAACACTTTAGTCATCTTATATTTAATGATCATTTATTGATTTGTCTCTAAATTTTACTTATAATATTATGTGAAAAAGATTACAAGCTAAACATGCAAAATGACTAAAGTGTTGAATTTTTGTTTATCATCTTGTGATACATGTTTAGCTTGTAATTTTTTTCAACAAAGCTTTCTTTTTCCAAAGTGATAACTTCCCATTTTCAAATTTTACATATTAAAAACTATGACTTTTGTACACTATTTAATACATTAAAAATAGGCTTCAACTTGATTATTAAATGTCCATCATTTATAACGAAAATAACTTTGTCCTCTTATGAGAAAACGAAAAAAGTACTCTGGGTGACCATTTCTTCTAGTTAGAAGTCTCTATTGTAATTTCTACCAAGTCATTCCTTAAAGCCTTTATCTTTTTCCAACCTGTCAAATCATAAATAAAGATGTTTGATTAAGTACATTTAAAGATGTATATATAGGGTTCGTTTGAATTGATTTTTTTTTAAATGTTTTTTTAATAACTTCTGGAAAATAATTTTTTTTGAAAAGTTAAAAATTCTGACTTTTAAAAAAAATTGTATTTGAGTTTTTTTTTAGAATTTCAGCTTTTTTAGAAGTCAAATCATATAGTTATTGCAAATTTAATATAATTTTTTCAAGAAAAAAAGTGTTTTTTTCCTTAAAAAAGCCAATCCAAATAGGCCATAAAAGTGCTTCCGTTAGTCTTAATGTTTTCTTTTAGGTAAATTATTATTTTAGGGGTTCTCATTCTCCTAAATTTATTTTAATCATCAAATTATTTTAATCATTAAATACCACAATTTTTTTAAAACAGTTTCTATTAAGACATCAATTAATATGCAAGTGATGTGATTTTCTTTAGATATTTTGTTTCTCTAATCAAGAAACATTCAGAGTTTCAACTTTAAAGGGTTTAATCCCTTAATAGTTTCTGGACTATTAATTTTGTCGTATTTTAGTCATTTAACTTTCAGAATGAACCTTCTCTAGACTATTGACTTTGTCGTAATTTAGTCTTCTGATTTTCAAAATAAACTTTTTAATCTATAAACTTCGATAAATGGGATGTTGTTAATCCTTGAAGCTCTAAAATAAATTCTTTTTTAAGGACTAATTACATTCCATTTATTAAAGTCTAGGGACTAAAAGGTTCATTTAATAAGTCAAGAGATTAAAGTACGACAAAATTAATAGTTAAGAGACTAAAAAATTCATTTTAAAAATTAAAGAACTAAAACCGACAAAGTCATAATTGAGGGACTATTAGGGAATAAACCCTTAACAATGGATCACCATTCGTTGCAAAATAGAACTTGCAAATTTTACCATGCACTCCAAGCACCGTGCTCCCCTTGCTTAATTAAAAAGTAAAGAAAACTTAAGATCTTTGATTACTGCTTTTCTCGCCCGTTGCTCTCCCTTCCTCCCTTTATTTTCTCTCTTGTGTCTCCTTCTACTTCTCTCTCCCTCTTCTCTTGTGCATCTTTCTCCTTTCTCAATCTTTCTCGAAGTTGCTATTCGATATACATATCTGTTGCAGTTATGGACAAAATTGTTGAGGAGTATCTGAGAATTAAGGATGATGATTCTGGACGTGTGTACGAAATTAGTGAAAAATTGTATGATACTAAAACTAATGCTTCACCGAAAAGAAAATAATGCTTATAAACTGTTCGACATTTTTCCTGAATCTGGCTCGTCTATCCTCCAACTGAAGTTTTATTTGAAGCCATGGGTGTGGATACAAATTCTATCAACAAAGAAAAAGAAACTAAATGCATCGATGGGCTTGCCAATTTCGAACACTAGTTAGCTTGATGCAATTCAAAAGTAAAACTCTTGTGAACTTATAATTCACAAATTGCAAATAAAAACATTCACAAACTATAAAGAGAGAGAAAAAAATCGCATGTGAATATATATATAGTACAAAAATTATAAACATTTAAAAATTTTTAACTTGCAATACAAAATTTATGAAAATTTAAAACATGTGAAAATATATAACATAAGAGTTGTGAACAAATAATGCAAGAGTTATGACTACATAGAGTACAACTTGTGAACATCTGAACATTTATTTTTGAATATATAAGATATTTATTGTGATTATTTAAAATTCATGAACATATAGGCTTGTTTGAATTGGTTTCCTTTCATGAAAATTTTCCTTAAAAACTTCATCCTTTTTGGCAAAAAGTAATTGGATTGATTGTAGGTTTTTCGAAAAAGTTTTTTTTTTTCAAAAGTTATGGAAAAAATATTTTAAAAAAAAAATCAATTCAAATGAACCCATAACCTATTAACAAACGGTATGATAACTGTTAATAATTAGAGTTTGTGAACATATAAAATATAAAAATTGTGAATAACTAAAACTAATGAACATAGAATGAAAAATTATAAACATAAGATTTTCTTTTTTGAATAGCGCCTGAAAATACGGGGAGCATAATCGATTGGGTGGATGGTATATTTACCAGATTGTATCATTCATCGCGAAAAGATTAAGGAATCAAATATCCAAGTGACTGAATAGCAATATTATAAATGGATATGCCTTTTAAACTTCAATTGTATGAAGCTAAAGAAAACAATGAATCCTTCAACTGAACCACGTATTTCAAATTCTATAAACAAACGGAATTTTCCCACAATCCAAATGCAATTTTGCTATGTCATCGCCAAGCTTTGATCTTTTCATCGGAGAAGCTCAAAACCCTAAAAAGAATAGCAACATATTTAAATAAACTGCAAGTGAAGCTTATTATTTTCCCTAGTGAACTTTACTTACAAAGTCAACTAAAAGTTCGAATATCGATCACTTGAAAAATATCTTTTCTCAAAGCTTGGTATAATTGCAAACATTTTAATACTGCATGCATATTAATTTTGCCGGAATAATTTAAATTAGAATAGAATGCATTTTAACTCCCTATGCTTTATGAAAATTGCATAAAATTTCTTGAATTTTTAAGATTCATTAATAACCCCTTGTGGTTTAGAAAATGTTACAAACTGGCCCCTACCATTAGCTTTTTCCATTAGAGTTAATAGAGAATTTTTAAATTAGTACAAATTTCTCCCTCTAATTTTCAAAATGATAAGAATTCCCCCCTTTGGTTTAAAATAAGATGTAAATATACTATTTATAGGATAAAAAAAGATTCTCTTAAATTATGTACATTTCTCTTTTTTATGTGCATTTAATTATTATTGAATATATAATTATATTGTTTAATAAGGAGTCTTTTAAACGAAGAAATCTACAAAATTAATATATAGGTGCATTGTAGGTGTGTTTTTTACACCCCGTTAACTTTAATGGAAAAATTAAAGGTGGTGGCCAATGTGCAACATTTTAAACATACATGGGTATATCAACAATTTTCAAAACATAAGGGGTATTATACGATTTTCAGAAAATATAAGGGGATAAAATAATCAGAAAAATATTTATAAGTCAAGTGTCCTTCACCATAACGAAATACTCCAGCTATATAGAAGAAGGATATTCTTTTTTCTGGTATCATTATATTTAAGTTGTAATGTATATAATTGTACTTCTAGTATCCACAAGAGTTTTGCTTCACAATCTGTTCCTCTGATGAAGGTTGGACAGTTGAGAAAAACATTACTTTCATTATTTCATGTGAAAGTTATTTTTTTTTTAATATCCAATAAAAGAGTTACTTTTCTTTAAAAATTGGTCTCGGTTATTGTACTCCCACAAACCTATATACACCCCTCCACACGTATTGTTCATGTATTGTAGTATCCTATGTGCATTTTTTATACATTTATAACACGTATATTGCAAATTCACAATTTTTATACTATATTTTCACAACTTGTTATCGACATGTTTAGATTTGTATCACACCCTCATGAGCAAACCTCCATCACGCGCAAGGTCTATAGAAGTGGCAAAACCATCCATTTTGGTCTATTCTACATGTTCTGTCTTGCAAAACTAGAAGGGGCTCTTTTTGCCATTGAATCTGCGACCTCTAAATTACGAGAGAGAAATCTATACAAAACATACATAAGCCGCAGAAATGGAAAAAAAGGGAAAAAAAAATTCTATAACAATTAACCAAAGAAAAAATGCCTTTGATTACAACTTTAACAAAAAAGCACTACTAAATGAAAAATAAATCAGAAAACACTAAAAATTCAATTCACAAAATGAATAATTAATAATAGATAAACAAAAATTATAAGTGTGTCAAGTGTCCACAACGTTATTACTATATGTTCACAACGATAAATTACCTATTCATAACGCTTTAAGATTTATGTCCACAACTTGTGAGCTATACATTCACAACAAGTAAACAATACATTCATAATATGTGAACAATATCTTCACACCCTGTGAACACCATAATCACACCTTATAAATCTGAAAAAAAAAAAAATCTTTACATATCCATAATCACACATAAAACACAAATCTGCAAAAAAAGCTCATTTTTCTCATTATTTTCTTCTTCTTTCATCTTTATTAATTTTCTTCTTTGAATCTTTCTCACCAACATATACAAAATATAGATTTATAAACATACACAAATTTGTAAAAGAAAAAGCTTGTTCCATCTCTTCTATGACTGTTAGGCATTCACTGCCATCATCATATTACACCCACTTCGCGACTATTGTGATTTTTTCTCAAAGCTTCTTAGCATAGGTGATTACCGGCCCCCTTTAATGGCGATTTCAAGAGGATATGAGTTAAATTGATAGATTTGTTGGGGGGTGTTTTTTTGAGGAGGAAGAGGAGGAGAAGAGAGAAGGGAGAGGACAAAGAAGAAAGAAAAAAGTAAAAGAGAAGTGCGTTGATGAGCGTGCATGTGTCTCTATTTCTTTTCTTTCTAAAGTTTGTGTAACACACCCAAAATGAAGTGTACAGTATTAAATGAGTATATAATGTGTAGGGTGTGTGTAAGACATGCCTTACATGCCTAATTAGTTCTTTTAGTAATCTTTGACATACACTGATGCATTTGGTGCCAATTTTCACACAGATGTTGATTAAGTTAGAAAAAGTTGCCAACATGTGAGGGAAGATTAAAAAAAAGAAAGAAAGAAAGAAAAACTACGAGCATTAATGAGAAGCCGAAAAAGAAAAGTTTAAAGACGTTTTTTAGTTTTATTTTATTTTCTTTTACGTTTTATTTTTTAAATTTTAGAAAATTAAAAAATTATTAAAAATTATCTATTTCATATTTTTATATTATAATTCACAATTTTTATATTACATATTCACAATTTTTATATATTCACAAACTTTATATTACATTATCACAATTTTTACGCTTCACGTTCACAAATTTTGTACATTCATAATTTTTATATTACATATTCACTATTTTATATTATATATTCATAATTAAAAAATAGCATGTCCACACTTATAAACTACAAATTCACATAAATTCACAACTTTGATCAAAATATTCACTATCTTAATTGGGAATATTCGCAACTGCAAACAACATCTTCACCATCTTTCTTCTTCTTTTATCTTTTGCAATTTTTTGAATGTTCCACAAACACAAAAATATTTAATTCTTCAAATAAAAAAAATATTTTGAACAACTCAAAAAAATCGTTTGTCTCTTCTTCCTTCATCAATCATTTTTGGAAGCAACACAAAACATGTCTCAAAACCACAAAGTCTTAAAACCGCAAAACCATAAAATAGCAAAAAATAATACTAACAAAGACATAAAATCTAAAACTAGCAAAAAAACAAAAAAAAGGGGAAAAATCAAAGAATTCATCAAACACCTAGGAAAACAAAGCAAAGCAAGTTTCAAAACCAAAAAGACTGCAAAGACCTCCTCTATATCCACACACACTCTTCATCACAACAACACACACACATCACACACACACGGCAACACAACCTGCAACTAAGCTGATCGAAGAAATAATTGCTTATGGAGCTTCACGAGCTAAAAAATTAGATCATTGAGCTTTTGTGTGGTCTCCAATGGAGATCTCACTCCGTGTGTGTGAGAGAAGAGAGAAAAAAGAGAAGGAAGAGGAGATAAGAAGAGAAGAGAGAGAAGGGAAAGGAGAAAGAAGCTGATAACCTAATAAGTTGATCTACTCCTTTTTTTTTTAAGTGCGTGTAATACGAGGGTGTACGTACCTCCTCAGGTACAATCTTCCTCAAATACATCTTATTATTTGCGTGTCTTACATAGAGGTTTGTAGAGTAGGTTTTTTTTTTTTTTTGGCCAACTTGCAAGAGAGGTGTACGTAACTTGTCAGATGCACGTAGTTTCAAGTGCACCATGTACGAACTGGTGTGTGGTAGAATTTGCAACATTTTAAATCAATAATACCAAATGTAAAATTATATTTATAAATGAATCCTACAAAATTTTCCGAAATTCATTTATTTCGAACACATCATAAGATCTTAAAACTATTTATATAAATGTCATCGATTATGGAATAAATTAAAATATTAAAATTATTCATTTCACTTGAGTCACAAAAATAAAACACCTAAACTTCTAAAAGAAATTGCGTGAAAAGACGCGGGCGATCTCTACCGTTGAAATAGAGAAGCAAATTCACAGCCGTCCGATCTAGGGCGATTCGGAAACGTGTTCTTCGTAGGGTTTTTGCTGACATAGGCGCCTCCGCTCCTAAAACCCTCAATCTAGCGAGAGAGAGAAAGAGAGAGAGGTGGAGAAAGAAAATGGTGCAGCGTCTCACTTACCGTAAACGCCATAGCTATGCCACCAAATCTAACCAACATCGCGTCGTGAAAACCCCTGGTAACCTTTACATATACAATACATATACATTGATTTGAAAATCTTAAATTTCTTTTTTATTTTTTGTTTTTGGAACAATTTTTTTTTTTGGGCAAAACCCATCTTATTGCTCTATTTTTTCTTCGTCTGTTGTGTGTTAAATTATGTGATTACGGAAATGTAGGTGGGAAATTGGTGTACCAGAGCACCAAGAAGAGGGCAAGTGGGCCAAAGTGTCCTGTCACTGGGAAGAGGATCCAAGGGGTAATTTATTTTCTGAATTCATTTTTTCATATCGATTATTTCTTCTTTTTTTTTGTTTGTTCTAATTTATATGTGTGGAGTTTGTTTTTAGCTTAGAATATTATTGTTGGTGGGATCTAATTAAAACTTCAGGTTAAAATGGGTATGCTTAAATTTGCATTTACTACTTTTTAGCTTGGTTAAGCATAAACAACGTGTACTTCTTGGTTTAGGTGTTGCATCAGCTGTTGATATTGTGTTGCATTGGTAGTTTGAATCTGATGGGGCCAGAAATTGTTTAGCTTTATTTCGGCATCTGGAGTCTTTATGAATTATGTATTGATTGGGTGATGGGTATTTTTTTGATCCATTGTGATGCTTGTATGCATCATCTTGGGAAGGATACTATGGATTGTGTGGGTTCTTGATGATTATACAACTCAAAGATGAGAAATGTGTTTTTTTTTTTCACATTGTGTGCATGAATCAGTTATTTTTCTGGAACTTGAAAAGCTTACTCGTATAGATAGATGGTTCGTTGTGAGTTAGGTCTACTGAATGTGGTTGTTTATGTCTTGGAAGGCAATTTTTATCCTTGGCACATTGCCCATTGATTGTGAAAGCTGAAAAGGTGTGCAATGATAATATTGCAAAAGAAGAAATAGTTGAACTTTTTATGACCACTACGTTCTGACGGTCTATTCTTCCCTTCCAAGCACAAAAAGTAGCTGACCGTCTCTCCTATAGAGTGATGATATTATCATTCGTGGGTCTTTCAAATGAAGTCAATTGAAAGTATCTTTACAATTGCGTGAGTAGTGGGAATCAGAAGTGCAGCGTCTATATCTTTTGAGTCCGAGTGTTGCCTATCTGTTTGTAGATTCCCCATTTGAGGCCTGCTGAGTACAAGAGGTCCAGATTATCTAGGAACAGAAGGACAGTGAACCGTGCCTATGGAGGTGTATTATCTGGAGGTGCAGTGAGAGAGAGGTTTGTTTCTTATCATGTTCTCTGTTTACCATAACAATTATTACCAACTCTGCTTTTCTGGAAATATGCTGGCTATATTCTTAACCTTCTGAGTGGTCATTTTTGTCCTTGAAGGATTATTCGAGCTTTCCTAGTGGAGGAGCAAAAGATTGTGAAGAAGGTTTTGAAGATCCAAAAGGCAAAAGAACAGCTGGCTGCGAAGAGCTAATGTGATAGTTTTAAGAAAGTTTAAGTTTGATGATTTTGGAAAAAAATTTTGACATTAGTGATTTCTTCTTGTGCACGATATTGCCCTAGAGGTCATTGCTTTTGAACTTATTGAACATTTTTCTGTAATTTTGATTTGATTCATCGATGTATTCTGTTTTGTTGTTTATCATGTAATGCCTGTCTATCCATCATGTAATGCCTGTCTATCTTGGATCAAATCAGCCTCTTATACAAAGCCCAACTATTGCTGCGAAATGTCACTTTGATCCGTAATACTTTGCCCCTTGTATGTGAGAGCATATGCCATGTTCACCTCTTGGTCCATTGTTCACATCTTGATCAGTTACTGAATGAATAAATAGCTAAAGAAAAGAAGGGGTCTGCTCAGCAATAAAAAAGAAGTTTCTACCGTCCTTTAAGCTGCTTTGGTATTAGAATCCTCATCCTCTGCAGTAGCTTTTCAAGATTCCATTTAGTCATTGGCTTACATGAGTTACTTGTTCATTGGATAGATCATCTCTCCTTCCTCTTCTGCTCCTTAGCTATTACTGTGTTATACACACATCCCCTTTGGCTCTTCGTACTTTTTATACTGTCATGGAAGTTATCTGAATTACTTTGTCCTTGAGGTTGAAGCAGTGGACACCATTTTACTATCCCTTTGCCGAGACGCTTTGACAATTGAGATATTGTTCTGTCTCTTCAGCTACTACCTTCTGTAACATACCTCAGTCTCAAGACTGTTTATGGAGTGACTTTTACTTTTCCTTGTCTCCTTACTAGCTTCGTTGCTATTGTATCTAAGTCTGTTTATGGAGTGTGACCTTTACTGTTCCTTGTTCTGTTACAAGCTTCATTGTTGTTGTATCTCTTTTAGCAAATCATTCCAGTCATCTATGACAGAAACCTTTCCTTAGTGGTCCTCGCGATCTAATGAAGTGAGGATGGTTTCTTTGTTTTGTTTTTAAACGTTCTGTGCCAATTAAAGTTTGCAAATTCTGCAGAGCAAAATGCTTCTGTTGAGATATTGCTTTGCTATTGTGGCCTTGGTATGCTTCCATAGTTTGAACTGATAAGCTGCCTAAATTTTTCTGTGGGAGAGCAGGAAGTTTTCCAAATTGAGATGAAAGGCCAGAGTGTCTGGCTGATATTCCTATTTGCTTTTGCTCCATAAAGAACTTGAAGAGTATCATGGTAACAAGCATTTTAAACATTTGCTACCAAGCGATGTCAGAGTTACTTATCCCACTGTTCAAATAGCTGAACTTTCTTTTCCCTTTGCAACAAGAGATGTAGAAGCTGTTTCAGGCTTTAAGTGCTGGCAGATAACTCTGTCGCGTATTTGCAGAATCATGGACGAATGGCATTTTAGCCAATTCAGATATGGCTATTCCAAAAGTTCTCTCTTCTGTTATGATTAATTCGAGATATCACGTGTTATCTCACGCAAGCATTAAACGAAAAAAATGGAAAAACATGCATTCTTACTTTAAACAAAGAAAAAGAAAATGGGATTAGAAAATAATTCAAGAGGTTGAGACTATCTATTTCACGCATGAGGTCCTAGGTTAAAGTCTCATGGGGTTGGGGGTTTAACCAAAAAGAAAAAGGGAGAGAAAATGGCACATGCGGTGGAAGTTTTCAGCATTAAGAAATGCATCATCCCAAGTGATTTTCATTGCATTAAAACTTTCTGATTCATTAGCCAATTTGCTGAGGCCTTATTACAAGCAGAAAAATATCTATCCACCATTAACCCACTCCACTTTCAGCTCAATTTGTTGAAAGCTTGAAGCTTTTTCCTGTAACGCTGAAGGAGTGAAACAATCTTCTCATGAGAAGCAGCAACTTCTTTCACCCGAGGCAGCTCAATCAAGTGATTCACCCATGAATGTATCAATGGATTCTTCTCAGGGTCTAGCATCTTCACACCAAGGACTTGCTCGTATATCTTGTAGGCGCCTAGCGACACCACAACCAGAATATCCAGGAGCCCCAGATGATTGTGCTGGCCATGATCTGCTGGAATTATTCCTGCAGGAAATAACTCCTTCATTCCTTCTTCCAGCACTCTCAGTTTCTCGTACACTTCCTCCAGGCATTCCTGCTGCGAGTCGCTGTCAAAACCCAACAGTTTCATGCTGCTTTCCAAGACCTGCATTTACAGATATCAGTATTGGTGAAATATATGTCATGCATATTACAAAATTTCAAGTTTTTAATTAAGCATAGGGTAAATGACTTGTTTGGTCCCTTATTTTTTGTCCTTCTGATAATTAAGTCGTTTATCTTTAAAACATGCTTATCCTTGCAATTAGTGATGACGTTAGTTCTAAGTTTAAAGAAGTCAAAAAATAAATTTTTCAGCCCTTATCTTTGTAATTTATGATGCCATCAGTTCCTCGTCTTTGTAATTTAACACCTCTTATTTTTACAATTTGTGAAACTATTAACCTTAATGTCATCATTTTCTTGATATTTCTTTTGAGTTCAGGCTAGATGATCACAAATCGTAAAGATAATTTAAAGATAAAAAAACTTTATTGTTAAATAAGGGACATAATGAGTCATTTACCCTTAGCATACAAGATCTTAGAGTATTCTCCTCATTTACTAATTGATTTTAACACAGCAACTTAGCTATCCATCTCCCACATGAAAATTTTCTAGGGAAAACTCTTTTATTGACCAATTGATTTTACGATAAAATCTCAGTTATCCTAACAATTTTTTATGCAAATATAATGAACTCAAATTGGATAGAAAGCACTGAGAAGATAACATAACTGTTTAAATCCAACATCGACGGGTATAAAGTTACCAGTTGCAAGTAACCAGCCCAGAATCGAACTCTGGCTCTTTGATAAGGATCCTCTGGCAAGATTTTGGGTCCATATTTCCAGGTCTCATCAATATACTCAATGATGACAAGTGACTCTGCAATAGGCTTCCCATTGTGTACCAGCACAGGCACCTTCTTGTAAACTGGATTGTATTTCAAAAGCAATTCACTCTTGTTCTGCAAATCTTCTTCCACATACTCAAAGGGTATGCCTTTGATTTTAAGAGCCAATTCCACTCTCTTTACATACGGGCTTGCCCACATTCCATGTAAAACTACTCTGTTTTCTACTGCCATTTTTCTCCTTTTCTTTTGCTTTTTTTTTTCCCACCTCAAATATGGTTGTTGGATAATGACGATTTTATGCTGATGGGACATTTTCTTATATACATGCTACAGCTTGCTGACCAAGTCTTCTAAACTTGGGCTCAAAGTATATAGCATTAAAAAATAGTTTTTTTTTAATGCTTTTTTGTCTTCCAGGATGTCAATTATAGATGTTTGTTGGGAGTTTGGACCATTAAATTTGCACAGAGAGGTTTTCTAAAGTGAGCATGTTGACCAAGTTGTGGATCCCATTTCGTTTTCTTTTGATTTCAACTCTTTTACTAAATATAAGGATTCTCTCGTATTATTAGTTTTTTATATTGATACAAAAAAAAATTAATCATTCAATTATGAATCATATCGTTTAAGTCGTTCATGAAATTCAAACTTCAAACAAGGTGGGTATTAGGAGAGGAAAAAAGTATTTTGAAAAAATTATCTTTTTTTAGAATTTAAATTTTATAAATGGCTGAAATAATATGATTTATATATGAATAATTAAAGTTTCTCTCATATTAATGTAAGAGAATTTGATATGACAAGATTATCATATTATTTGGAAGTACTTATTTTGGTGCTTATAAAAAAAGAGAAGATAAGGAGGTCACGTGCTGAATTATCCATTACTTGTAAATGCAAATATGGGAGTTGACTCTTTGTCGGAATTTGGACTTTTTTGTTATTGACATCATTGGTGTAGTAGGCAAAAATTGAGTCCGCCGCTTGCTTTGAACAAATTTGGATCATAAAGTTCACGATTGCGTTAGGTTGAGGTCCATAAATGCTATACGGCCCAAATAGTGTTGTATGAGTTCAAAGCTCGATCCATTCCCAAGAGTCGGCACCTTAAACCAAGACTCACGTAACCCTGTTCAGTACAACTAGTTATTTAGATAGCTGATAACTGTTATATTTTAATTGTTAATGATTAACTATTTAGCTAATTCAAAAAAGAAAATGTGTTTGATAAAATTAGTTATTAGACTAGCTGATAACTATAAAATGACGCCAAAAATATTGATCTTACATTATTATTATCATTATTGTCATGATAATACTAATTAGTATCTCTATTATTCAAATAAAATAATTCATTTTATAATAAGATATATGAGACATGATAATAATATTTTATTATTAAAACAAAGTAAAATGATTTTTGTTGATAAATTATTTGGACTAGTACCATAAAAAAAAAGTTTTTAATAGATTTGAAGTTTTTATATGAAAGAAAAATAATCAATAAAATACTCAAATTTTCATTTTTTAAGTAAAATTTGCATAGATTGAATTTAAATTGTTTTTTATAAAGATTTATCTCTATTAATGAAAAACAAAATGATAGAGATATTAGAAAGATGGAGTATGGGCAGAATTGCCAAAAAATGTTAAAACACTAAAAGCCAGTATGAAACACTAGTTAAAACAAAAGTTAACTGACAAATTACTTGAAAAATTTTTTTTACCCAACAATTAGATAAAGTAGTGTTTTGACTAGTCAAAAACTAAAAGTTACTTGAAAAACTATTTTTTAAGTATTGTTGAACAAAGCCTTAATCTTTGTCCTACGTGAACTATCATACACTAAGCAGGTCTCCTAACTACTTTTAAAGGAGAAGAAGATAAGTATGATCTCAACACCTTCTTGGTGCTCTTGATTAATACTAATAAAAACAACTTAGGGTCTCGACAATCTATCAAAGAACAAAATCATATGGGTGTCTATGACTCTTAGTGGAACTATAAATAAACCTTTCCCACCAAAGGAGAGGCATCCAACAGTCAACACTTGCTAAATAGCTCATATTTACACACCACCCTTTCGATACACATATAGGCAGTTCATCCTACTCTCTCCTTAAATTATTATCCTATATTTACATTCTTCTTTACACTCTTAGATGATTTGGGGATCGAAATGCCTTTGTTCACTATCACACTGGTATTAAGGTCTCGTACATGATATGTCTTTCTCACCTTCTATTTTCTAGGTTGCTAGTGTCCTTATTCTGTGATTGTAGATCTACTCATCTAGCATCTACAATTGGGATATACATTTGATATTATGAAATGAGTGGGTATGTGTCTACATAATTCAATTAATGAAAACCGAATTTGATTATTTTAGTTCAATTATATTATTTTTCAGTTCAATTTTGATTTTTAGCTGTCAAATAAATTCATTTCAAGTTTTCAATGATCAAACAAATTCACCTCAATTTAGTTATAAAAATTTAAAAGTTTTGATTTTCGATTATTTAAAATTCAGTTCAATTATAGTACTCAAAGTTGGCTCGGGCCTATAGACCCACTTGCTTTAATAGGATTCAATTTATAAGCCTACGAGTAAGGGTGAGTATTATTCTAATATAATCGAATAACTGAACTAAACCTAACCTAAATAAAAATTCAGTTTAGTTATTTTTTTGTTCGGTTATAGTTTCAGCTTTCAGAAAGGAAAAAAATGAGTTTTTGGTTCAATTTCGATTATTTCTCCAAAATTTCAGTTAGTACTGAATAACCAAATAACTACTTTCTTATAAAAAGGAAATTATTCAGTTATTATTTTTAAGTTTATATTCATATATATTTACAAGTTTATATCATTCTTACACTACATAATGTGAATTTTGATAATAGATATTGAATTTTAGCTATTATGATTGTAAAGAAATTAGGTTATAGTGTTGAATAATAATTATTTTTTTAGAAAATTTTGGTAATTTCAGTTATAATCGAAACCAAACAAAAAAAATTCGGTTAAATAATTTTGGTTATTAATATAATTATGTTCAATTTTGATTTTTTATTTTTAAAATTTCAGAAATTTAGTTGTTAAAATTCAATTTTTGCTTCAATTCAATTAAATCGAGTGCTCACCCCCAGCAATGGCCCGCGATTATTGTAAGGGCCGAAGAGGCCAATGATTTGGACCTAGGCTCAAGGCCCATTGTAAAGTTCAATCCATCCCTAATCACTTCAGAAAAAACGTCTCAACTTTTGAAAAATCTCATATATATGTCTCTGCCTTGACCGTACCAAATGTGACTATCAGTATGATATGTATAATAACATTGTTACTCCTATTAGTATCTACTTCATCAATATCTACCTTGCTCTCTCACTCTTAGACTCCAAAATTGGAACAAGCTCTAGCGCTTCTCTAATGCTGCCTCTATCCTACATAGGTAGCTATTATACGCTAGATAGTCTCTTGATCATTCACGTGAAAAGCAAATTAACTACCAACTTACCCCATACAAATCTCAGCGTGAGTGTTGAGTATCTTTGGCCAATAGCACACTGATGTTAAAGATTCACCGTGCTCTCCTCGCCTTTTGTCTTTGAAGTTATTGGTTCCCTCAATATTGTGATTGTAGATTTTGCATTAACATCAATGTGATTTGATTATCCTTTTCTTTGTCAACAAATACAAATTTCTTAACAAACTAAAGGTTTACATTAAGTTGGCTTATTGTATATATACAAAGAAGCTCAACATGAAAGGAAAAAAAGGAACACAAAAAATAAATAAATAAAACATGCTGAACATTAACCAAGCAAGCAGCTGACTTATAGTAACAACATCGAACCAACAAACTAACACACCAACACAATAGTACACGTACAGCACAGTAACACCAGCTATTATACTGTGGACGTAATGCACTATGCACTAGATAATGCGTGAATAATAAGTGCGATCATAATTTTTATATTATAAGTTCACAATTTTTATAATATATATTTGCGATTTTAATTATTTACATCTCATATTATATATTTACAATTTTAACAGTTTATGTTAAACCCTATTATTCACAATTTTATATATTTAGAATTAATAAACCATATGTTCATGACTCCTTAACATATGTTTACAATCTCTTTACTAATATGAACACTATGTTTACAAATTTTGTATTTGTTCATAAATTATATACAGTATGCTTACAAAACTTTAATGAAAGGAATAGACGAATTTGATTTAAACAAGCTATCAAACACTTTACCTGCTCTATATATATAACTTTTACAATGACATAGTAGCAACTACAAGAGTTTCAACAACAATACAATAACAGTAATAAAGTATGATAACAATGGATCAATGTGTACTTTTTCAACCATTTTTTATTGGCCATGAAATTTTTTTTTGGCCCCCACATCCCTACGACCTCTATTATCACCTGTTTCAATGACTATACTTTTCTTATCCGAGATCTAATATATATATATATATATATATATATATATTTATTTATTTATTTATAAATATTGCTTATATGTGTTGTTGGGGTTGGCGGCTTGTTTTTAATTTTGGCGTCAACAATTTTGTTAAAATATATATTGGTGTTCAATGGCCAAATTATGTTTTTAGTGATAGAAGGCTATGGTCGTGGGGCTTGATGGTTGTTAGCTGGTGGTCACCAACGTCCATCTAATCTATTTTTTTTTCACTACTTGAAGTGTGTATTGCACGCTGCTCCTTTGATGTACAGTGGAGTGCGTGCACAGTAATATTCTCCCCATCAACACACCTTGTCAACCAAATCCAAAACCACCAATTCCAAAACCATGGGCAGGAAACCACCAACCAGAACCTACCAATCAGATGTGCAAAACCATGCGAACCAGCAGCAGAAACCATGCCTAATGACACCAATTAGAGCTCCCGAAGAAGAGACAAAGTGCTTGTCAACAGTGAGCAAAGAAAAAGTGCGTAAAAGAGGATGCACAACTTTAGCGGAGGCAACCAACTAGAGTCAAGAAATTTCGGCTATTAATTGTAGAGACATAGTCCACCTAAATTCTCCAACACCACTATAAACATGGGTGAAAAACATAGAGGGGTTGATAGTGATGCGATACAACTCTAGTATCACAAGACAAGGAATAGACCCATAGCCCAAAATATCATAATGAAAATAAAAATTTTTACACCAAACCAAACAAAAAACACTCACTTTATAAAAGAAAATAAACAAAGCAGTAACATCGAATCAATAAGTGAAAAAGAAAACAAAGATAGAGAAAAGAAAGGAAAAAGAAATAGCAGCTCTGGCCTAGCTCTAGCCAGTGACCGAAGCATTGCGAAAACCCACATCTAGGTGGTGAAAGTGCCTTGAACAAGAGGCAGGAATGTTAGATTTGAAAGGATAAAGAAGAAAGAAAGACAAGGTGGTTCAATTATTGCCTAATTGTCAATCCTACAAGTGGAATATCATCCCAACAAGTCAACATATATATATATATATATATATATATATATATATAATGATGTTATACTTTTGAAGATGTGTTGGAATCAATGGGAGATGCATTAAAAATGTCATTACAATTTAAGGTAAAAAAAAGAGGATAATTGTTCTGAAACCACCAAAGAAAAGAATTAACTTTTAGAATGGAGTTTACAGAGACATAATGCTAAGGACATGAATATTTTAATGGAGCAACTTTATAATGGAGTTCGAAGAAACATAATGTTAAGGACAAATAGCCTTTCCCAAGAATTATAAAGAATTTAACCTTTGCCGAGAATTATAGGAATCTTGTAAGAGACTTTACTGTAATCAACAAGTACATGTAAATACTCTTCGGATGCAAATAGTTGAAATCCGAAGAAAGATGTATTTAATTATGTTTTCAGTTCCATGAACTCTAAAAATTTGTTCATAAAAAGAGTCTTGTATAGTGGTTGAAGCAGAGAGTTTTGGAAGGAGTTTCGGAGAGTTTCTTTTATGTATATTTTGGCATGAGGTTGGCAAGTGATCTAATGATTCAATTAAAAAATATAAAATGCCCAAAGTAGCTAATATTATCCATATAATCATTCACTGGTCAGTACCAATCCGAATAATCAGAGAGAATATTACAATAAATAAAATAGTGAAAGAAACTAACGTTATCTATTTAATTATTTACGGGTCAATGCCTATCAAAATAACGAGAGAGAACAATACACTTGGATAAACTCTTATATGAAATATTTTTTTTTACTCAGTAGTACTTACAGACTGCAATTTAGTATAAGTTTTTAGTGCGGGATTTGAATATAAAAAAAAAGAAAAAAGAAAAAGAGTGCAATTTAACATAAAAAAACAAGAGAGAGAACCCTTCACAGGGAAAATAAGTAGAAAAGATTTGTCAAGAATGGGATTCGAACCCATGCCCTTTCGGACCAGTACCTGAAACTGGCGCCTTAGACCAACTCGGCCATCTTGACTTTTGTTCAAGTCTTCTACTTTTAGCAAGCTCTTGTTTTCTGGGTCAAAACCCCTCTACCTTTTAAATATGGCATTTTTAGTTCTCGGCATGATATATTGCTATCACGATTAATTCTTAATATGAAATTTATTCAAAAATAGAAGGAAATGTGAAGAAAAGAGATTTGACAATCATGTGAGCTTTTTCGTCTTTTTTTGAATAAATTTTATTTTAAAGTCAAACGGTGACATATTATATTAATAATCAAAATATCAAATTTAAAGATAAAAAGAGTTAGGTTGACAAATGCGGCAAACTAAAGCTGTATCTATTTTATTAATGCTTATGTATATTATGTTTTATTGTAGCATCTTTTACTATATATTAAAGTTAATATCATCGTACAAATTTGTTCCTACCAAAAGTTCAGGCCACAATTCAACTAGTTCATTGTTGTCCACTTAGCCATTTTAAACTCTACATAAATCTAATCTATTTGTACAATATACTAAAGTAATTACCAACATCACTAGCTTACTTTTGATATTACACCAAGTTGTCCCACATATTATGTTTCGCAAATATTTACCTAATCTCACCTGCTAACCATACAACAATCTTTCTTTTATTTACTAAAAAAATGCTACATCTACTAACAAATGGAAGCACAACTTTTTTTTGTCATCTTCAATAGTTCAATATTTACATATAAATTTTTAAATTTTATTTGTTGTTCATCAAGTATTACACAGCTTCTCACATATCAATATCACGTGTCAACTATGTAGTAATATTTCTTTCATTAATTTGTTATTAATCGACATGCATAATTACAATAATTTATTTAAATAAAAAATATCATTTTAAATATAATTAATTAATTAATATAAAAACATAATTTATAATAATATTAACTATTAAAATTAATAATATCAAATTTTAATTGGTAAGTTAGAGCTGTTGCAACTTTACCTGCGCTTTTCAAATCTAATCTATCTATACAATATACTAAAGTAATTACCAACATCACCAGCTTATTTTTGATGTTACACCAAGTTGTTCCACGTTTATGTTTTGCAAATATTTATCTAATATTAAATGTCAACCATACAGTAATCTTTCTTTTATTTACTAAAAAAAAAATGCTAAATCTACTAACAAATGGAAGCACAACATTTTTTTTGTCATCATCAATAATTCAATATTTACCTACAAATTTTTAAATTTTATTTGTTGTTAATCAAGTATTACACAACTTCTAACATATCAATATCATGTATCAACTATGCAGTTACATTTCTTTCATTAATTTGTTATTCGTCGACATACATAATTACAATAATTTATTTAAATAACAAAAATATCTCATTTTAAATATAATTAATTAATTAATATAAAATATAATTTATAATAATATTAACTATTAAAATTAATAATATCAAATTTTAATTGGTAACTAAGAGCCGTTGCAACTTTACCCGCGCTTTTCAAATCAAAACTCTAAACCAAAAAACCTTCTCATGAACTCATATGAATTCTCTCATCCACCTCCATTTCCAAACGAAAATCTCTTCCATAGGCCGCAAATACTTCCTCTCCTCTCTCACCTCACTCGAAAACGCCTCGATTTCACATCATCAACATGCCCAGAACCTCACTGCTTTCAATCCCTTTCATCACTTCAAAAAACACACCCACTCAGCAAACTCTACAATTTCACAAACCAAAATGGCACACGCCCATCTCCTTAAAACCAATGTTTTCGATAACGATGTCTTTGCGGCGAATAATTTGGTTGATGGATACTTGAGATATGGTTACATAGAATATGCAGTTAAGTTATTTGAGAAAATTCCCAATCCAAATGTTGTTTCGTGGAATTTAATGATTTCAGGTTGTAATAAGAATTTTTTGTTTGATATGTCCTGGAGGTTTTTTGGTAGGATGCACTTTTCGGGTGTTGAAATGAATCAGTATACTTATGGTGGTGTACTTTCTGCTTGTGGGGCATTGGGGAATGTAGTGTGTGGGGAGCAGGTTTATGGGTTAGTAATGCAAAATGGGTTCTTTTTGAATGGGTACGTGAGGGCTGGGATGATTGATTTATTTGTGAAGACGGGTAGGTTTGATGATGCTGTAATGGTGTTTTATGATGATGAGATGTGTGATAATGTGGTTTGTTGGAATGCAATAATATCTGGTGCGGTGAAGAATAATGAGAATTTGGTGACATTGGATATGTTTGCACGGATGTGTCGTGGATTCTTGATGCCTAATGGTTTTACGTTTTCTAGTGTTTTAACTGCTTGTGCTGCACTGGAGGAGCTTCAGTTAGGTAGAGGGGTTCAAGGGTGGGTCATTAAATGTGGCAACGGAGAAGACGTTTTTGTGGGGACTGCTATTGTTGATTTGTACGCCAAGTGCGGGGCTATGGACGAGGCAATTAAGCAGTTCTTAAGGATGCCGATTCGAAATGTTGTTTCTTGGACAGCTATTATCTCTGGTTTTGTTCAAAAGGGTGATTCTGGTAATGCTTTTCAATTTTTTAATGAAATGAGAAAATTGGGAGAGGAAATAAATAGCTACACTATTACAAGTGTCCTTGCAGCTTGCGCTAACTCAGCTATGCTAAAAGAAGCAAGTCAAGTTCATTGCTGGTTGATTAAATTGGGATTTCTTGCAGATGCGACAGTTACTTCTTCTTTGATTAACATGTATTCAAAGATGGGACTGGTTGATTTATCTGAAATGGTGTTTTCAGAGACAGACAACTTGAAGCTCTTAGGTCCGTGGGCTAATATGATTTCTGCTTCTGCACAGAATGGGTACTCTGAAAGGGCAATTCATTTGTTCCGGAGAATGCTTCTGGAAGAAGTGAGACCTGATAAGTTCTGTTGTTCAAGTGTCTTGAGCACTATAGATACTTTAGATTTGGGGCGGCAAATTCATGGCTATATTCTTAAAACTGGGCTAGTGTTTGATGTCTCTGTGGGCAGTTCTCTTTTCACTATGTATTCAAAATGTGGTAGCATTGAGGAATCCTATGAAGTTTTTGATCTACTTGATTACAGGGATGGTGTATCATGGGCGTCAATGATTTCTGGTCTCGTGGAACATGGCTGTCCTGGTGAAGCAGTTCAGGTGTTTAGAGAGATGCTGTTCGAGGATACAGTACCTGATGAAATGATTTTAACTGCAGCTGTAAGTGCATGTTCTGCTCTTCATTCCTTGAAGACTGGTGAAGAAGTACACGGGTTTGCTATTCGACATGGAATGGAGAAGCAGGCCATTGTTGGTGGTGCACTAGTGAATATGTACTCAAAATGTGGTAAGTTAGATACAGCTAGGAGGGTATTTAACAAGATGCCTGTAAAAGATAAGGTTTCATGTTCCTCCTTGGTTTCTGGGTATGCTCAAAGTGGGTATGTTGAAGAGGCAATTCATCTGTTTAAGGAAATGCTAACAGCTGACCTAGATATAGATGCCTTCACAATTTCATCCATTTCTGGAGCTGTTGGCCTTATGAACTGGCCAAGCATCGGCAGCCAGATTCACGGCAATACCATAAAAGTTGGTTTAGAATCAGAAGCTTCTGTGGGAAGCTCACTGGTGATGATGTACTCAAAATGTGGAAGCATTGATGACTGTAGTAAAGCATTTGAAGAAATCAGCAAGCCTGACTTGATTAGCTGGACAGCTATGATTGCTAGCTATGCTGAACATGGTAAAGGCATGGAAGCTTTGGAAGCTTTTGAGCTTATGAGGAAATCTGGAAACAAGCCAGATTCAGTTACCTTCATTGCTGTTCTGTCTGCTTGTAGCCATGCTGGTTTGCTTGATAAAGGGTATTCTTATCTAAATTCAATGATGACAGACTATGGAATCGAGCCTGGTTACCGACATTATGCCTGTATTATAGATCTTCTTGGACGCTCTGGTAGGTTAAGGGAGGCTGAGATGTTCATCAATGACATGCCTGTAAAATCTGATGCCTTGGTGTGGGGTACACTACTTGCTGCTTGTAAAGTGCATGGAGATGTTGACCTTGGAAGAGTAGCAGCTGAAAAAGTTATGGAACTGGAGCCTAGTGAGGCTGGAGCTTATGTTTCATTGTCAAATATCTGCGCTGATATGGGGCAGTGGGAACAAGTCCTGTCGATTAGAAGTGAATTGAGAGGAACTGGGGTGGTGAAGGAAGCTGGATGGAGTTCTCTGTGAGGTATGGTCTCTCCATTCAGAGCTCCTTTTAACCATCCTTAACTAGCTTTTTCGTATAATATATATCTTGCATTTTAATTTGGAAGGTTTTGTGAAGTCATGTCTTACTTCAAAAACCAGGAACTTTGGAGGAGTAAAGCAGATAAAAATGGGCTCCAAGGTAATAGAGAATAACCTAAAAGAAGATATTCATTTAAGACAAAAAATTGTTCTATAATAGGAACCTATCATGTGTTTTTTCATATTGCTTTCCCCTTTTGCAATCCCTCAGACATTGTTTTCTAGTATATTGCTTTCCCCCTTTTACAATCTGTTGGAAGTTGTTTGCTAAGACTAGATTTGTATTAAACACTACTGGCATAAACTATAAACTTCTGTCAAGCAAATACTCATAACTGTTAAAGTAAATCTCCTGATTGGAATTATTGGCCTACTTGTCCACCTTCTGGACATCTCTCATTTTTAGTTCATTTTACTACAGAAATTATTTGCAGAATTATGAGTAGCCCTTTTCAGGCATGAAGTTGTGAAGTAAATGAGGCCTATTTGATATGTGAAGTATCAGATTTTTAAAAACTTTCATTTGAAGACATCCAAATAACAGACTGAAGCTCATTGTGGACCTTGTTCTTGCAGTTCCCTGAGCTGTTTTGGGTCCTTCAGTATGTACTTCCCTCTCTACTTTTCTTTATCATTATTCCCCTGGATACAATCGAAACTGCTCAATTTGCAGCTATGGCTAAGCGATCATATCATTCTACAGAACCTTTATATGTGTAGAATTACACCCTAGATATACAGATAGAATAGATGTTTATGAATAGATAGACATTCCACTGGTTTTGAGTTTCTCCGAGAAGTTGTTGACTTTTAGCTCATAGTATTTCTTGTTTTTCTTTTCTTTTTTCTTTTTAGTATTGAAATTTGAAGGCTGCTAGAGTTGTACCAATCAGCTTAATGAGGTAATGATCTAGTAAGGAGCCATTTGTTCATGATAATTATATGTCGTCTGTTTATTATTTTCAAATCCTGTTTTAGATGCTTGATATTTCAGAACACTGCACATCATCAGACTGCAGTTAAAGGAAGGAGTGAAGAATAACCATTTACAAGATGTTCAGTTGTAATTGCTAATGAACCTCTCACCAAAAGTAAAGAAAAAAATCGCAATGAGCCAGAGCAGGAGTATCAAAATAGTTGTATTTGAGGAATAGCTTCAACAGTGTAAGAATTTCAGCCATAATTGTCCAGAAATTAGATTGATGCATTGCAGTAGGAAACTTTTGTCACGGTCTCAATTATGGTTTTGCCTTTTCTATCCCTATTTGTGGTACTTAAACACATCCTAGTAGTCACAGAGACTGCAAGTCCAATAATTTGACTGGGCTAAGAAACTCAGAGAATTGAAGTTCTAGATAAACATTTTTCAAAGCAACATGCTCCTTATTTGACCCTTGCTCTCTCATTTATCAATCAAATATATACCATCTTGTTAATTGATTTCATAATCACTGCAATCATGTGCAGATCTGTTGGCTGACATCTTGCCTATCTGGGTCAAGTTCCAAAGTAAATGAGGCGCATCCCAGAACATACAAAATGGAGTTTTACTGAATCTCTTATATCAAGTCATAATCGCATGATAAGAAAAGTCAAGGTTCATTTTGCAAATGAAAACATTGGAAAGCATTCCAAGCACATTGCAAGCTCCATTCACATGCAAATACATAATATCAAAGGGTTCATACTATTCTATTTATTAATTTTTCAATTCTACAATTACAATTGAATAATTGCTAAGATTTGGCTTCAATAGTTCATCCTGTCTGTTATATTTTCAAGCATTTTTCAAATAAATAATAGCGAAGATTTGGCTTTAGGTGAAAAATGGTATAAGTGGATATTCAAATGCATTTCCTCCACTTCCTTTTGGTTATTATTAATTGTGGACCTGTTGGTTACTTTTGAGCCTCAAGAGGATTATGCCAAGGGAACCCTCTATCACCACTCTTTTCTATTGGCCTTCTTCTAGGGCCAAACTTAAAGAGCTTACGGTTTAGGATTACATTATCTTGTGATTTGAGAAGAGGTTGGCAGGGTGAAAGAGGAAGTCGTTTATGAAGGAGGTAGAGTTACTCTCATTAAGAGTACACTATCTAACTTCCAGTATACTTTGTCTTTGTTCCCATCCCCTAGCTCTATAGTGAAGAGGTTGGAGAATATTTAAAAGAGATTCTTGTGGAAAAAGTTGGGAAGTGAATTTAAATGTCATCTTGTGAGGTGGGAGATGGTCAAATGACCTAGTGATAAAGTTGAGCTTGGTATTAAGTTTTTTCTTATCTTCAACAAAGCTCTTCATGGCAAATGGTTATGAAGATTTGTGATGGAAAGGGAAAGTCTTTACTGGGAGATGATTGTTGAAAAATTTGGGGAGACATATAATGGTTAGAGATCGAATGATGGGAGAATTACCCATTGAGTGGGCCTCAGGAAGAATATTGCGAAAGGTTGGAACTTGTTTATGAATCACATTTCCTTTAATGTGGGCAGTAGGGAAGGATCTCTCCTTTGGCTTGGCAAACGGAATACTTCTCCTTCTTTCTCTTTAAAGGCTCTTATTCATAATATCTTTCCTTAGCTAGAGTTATGCAATGTTTGGTAGCGGTTGGGAGTGAGATGTGACTTTTTGAAAGGAGGCCAATTATTGGGAAGTGAACGAATTTTTCAGTTTTTAGGTACCTAAACAATTGTGGACTTATTCAAGGGAGGGAAGATAAGGTGAACCAGAATTTGTTAAACATATCACCTTTATGGTGAAGTCTTTCTATAGATCTCTTGTCGATAAAGCCAAGCATAGTATTCATGTTGATATTTGGAAGTTGTGCGCCAATTAGAATTGCTTTCTTTGCTTGGAAGGTCACGTCGGGAAGAAGCTTTACAATTGATAATCTCCAAAAAAGAAAGAAGTTGTTAATAGATGTTCTTTATGCAAAATATATATGAGGATGGAACGTTTATTGGGTAGATGTGCTTGGAGTACACGGCAGACCCCCCCCCCCCCCACAACAACACCCAATAAAAAAAGAAAAAAAGAAATTCCATTTGTTACATTACATTTGTTTTTGGATGGGAAGTTGTTGCATTACTTCTAAGTTGCTCTTTGCACCTCGTTGGTACATAGCAATTAAGATTTTTACTTTATTCTCAAAAAAAAAAAAATTATGTGTGTGTACCTATATATATGTACGTTTGTATGTATATATATACATGTATATATATGTATGTGTGTATGTATTATGATGGTAGTTGACAATCAAAGATCTGATTGACTGATGCTGGTCTTAAGTTCTTACTGTGGTTACTAAAGTCACTTTTAGCAACTCTTTGTATGTCTCTGTTGCTTGTTGATCCTCAGTCCCAGTAAGGCTTTTGGCTCCCTCCAGGATCTTGTAAACCCTAAAAGTTCCAATTTTTGGTGTGCAGATTTGGGGCAATTACTATCAGATACCCATGCCTTTACTTCAAATGGTGAAGCAACTGAAAACAGTAGTACTTCTGTAAACTGTTTGTACTTGTGTGCTTCCAATGTTTCTTATTGTGTGACAGTACTAACCAGAATAGAGTTAACTAGCAGATATATCATCCTGTGAATAATTATATGGAAAGCTACTATTTCGTTACTGTTTATCCCGTGTGCTTTGATATTATTTCCTGTATAGCCGAAGGACTAAAATGCTCTTTATTTTTTTTTTCTTTTTAAACCTTAAAGAGAATACATTCATATTGCTTAAAGGATTGATGTCGTGTTCAGATTTTGGCCATAGAGTAGAGTCATAATGCGATCCTCTCTCCAAATGCAGACTAATGGTGTTCGTGAATTGTCAACTAAGCATCGACTCTAACTGTATTCAGTAAGTAGGTAACGGTAAGCACTTGATGCAGGCAAACTAGGGACTTGAAACGGCTCAGATGCGTATGTCAAGTTGACTTGTTCAGTCAAGTAATTGTTGCCTCAAATATCAAGTCAGCTTCCTACCCTAGCAAACTTAGAGCTCTATTTTTCATTTCCAAAGTTATATATATCCAAATCAGTAACACGGAGGTCAGCTGATCTGATCCGTCATGGTATCTCAATGGTTTAAGAATTCATCATTTCTGCATTTTCTTTTTTTCACTTTTGATTTGGCTATTTACCCTTGCTTTTTGATTTCTTTCCAAGATGACCACAGACAGGATGCTCGCCCTGAGATCATGACCTGCAGTTCATTTATTACTTACATGTGATTTGAGAAGTACAAACACTGCAGCACCCTGTTGAGTTTCGGCCTTTGGTACATCGGTGCTGGATCTTCATCTATCTTTTATCATAGAACGGTTTTCTGCATCATTATACGTTCTTAAAGAGAGATTGAACGGTTTTCTGCATCATTATACGTTTCTTAAAGAGAGATTAGATGGTGAAAAGGGATTTTGTAGCTGTCTCTCAAGGTACTGAAGGTTAGCTGCTGTCTCTTATTCTCTTCATCCTGAGAGGCAACTCATTCTTGTGCCAATTTTTTCTGCCACGGCACGATTATTCGATCAAAAGCAACATGAGGATGAAACTTTAGTCATGATTAAGCAACCATCTGTAAATGTTTATTGACTCTCTTAGAAGTTATGCTCTTCTCCCTATAGCTCCTGGTTTTCATGATGTCTGTTTGTCATACGTCTCTCTCCTGTAAGATCTCCCGTTTTTGCATGTGAGTTTCCTTTTCTGTGTTCAAAACTAGTATTTTGGTTATGGTCTTTGTCTCCTGTCATTCTGTTGGAGAATTCTTCAAAATAATTTGGTTGATCTACAGCCAAGTCATGTTCTGAGAGCTGCGTGGAGGCCATATGATAGAATAATGCAAACAATGGATTTGCATTACGATCTCCACTAACTCTAAAAACATGCTAAATATTTATGCACTATAGAAACAACTGCTGATAATTGGAGGTCTATCTGCATCACATGATTGCAGAATGAAACTACTGAAGATTTAATCTTACAGTGGACCCTGCTTATTTTATTTGAAGAAGATGACAACGAGGCACATTTCAAAGCATAAAAATACAAAAATTTGGTTAAAACGACATGTCAGAAAGTAACAAAAAAAATTTATTGACAACATATGGCCTCTGTATGAGTAAAATACAGAAATTTAGTCATGAAAATTTCTTTGGCAAGGTAAACTTTTGGCACACTGCCAAAAATGGCAAAGCAAATGGCTTATAGTCCATGAATTGGCAACAATAATAGCCAACACTAATGTATGCATCAAGCACCATTCAATCTCAATCACCTCACTATGTCTCGTAAAGACTCTTGTCCTCAGCTCTCCTGCTTCTTTAAATTTGATTCTTGTTTCTTGTTTCCTTGCAATTCTTAGTGCCTGTATGCTCAAAGTAATTATTTTCGATTTTTGCAGAGCAAAGACACGGCCTACCATCACCAACCATTCCCTTGTTTCTCCCCAAAAGAATTCTCCAGTTAGCACTGAAAGACTGCTCGTACTACAAATCCAGCAACAGTTGCAGCTCCTGAAGCTCTCAATCCCTCCATGCCCTATAACTAGAGAAGTCTGTTTACAGAGAGATCAGCATTACAATCTCCTTGTTGAATCTAATCAATGACGGGAATCCATCTCCAAGTGGTTTGTACTAAGCTGCTTGCCAACAAATTAATTTAAAGTCCTTCATGCATTGTAAATAATTTGCTCTCATCAAGAATATGATGACATCTGAGGTCACTCCAGAAAATGTTCAAACACTTCAATACCCCATTCTTTTCTTATCCGCACGAAGAGAAAATGGCATTGCCTCTCTGACAAAAGAAATTAAGATACCCCCATCAGTTTACCATCCAGCAATGAACTCCGAATACAACTGTTGATGACTTCATTCCCCTGCCTCTGCAGCTCCTCCATGACTTATGAAAATGGAAGGAGACAACAGGTAGCCCCTTTATGCTAGGGAAGGATTTGCAGAGAAAGCCACTAAGTTTGACTGCAGAAATTCACCGTAATCCTACGAGACATTTTTCTCTGAAGGCCCAATTTCATTGTCAAATATCCACCAATGTGGTCCTGTTGATCAAATTTTCAGTTTTTGGAAAACCTTTAAGCACTCTTAACATTTGAACACCTGAAACGACAAGACAATATTACATCGAGTTTATAAAATTTCTCCATTTTACTTCTTGTACAAGATACTCTTAAGATCATTTCATGGATTCTAATATTGAAGCTTCAAATGAATAACCAATGTGATTAGACACTCTGTTCTAGGAGAAGTTATCAGGTCTTAAAGATGCTTTAATCGCTTCTTTAATTACTTTTACTGCTTTTGAATATCTTATACATTGAGAGGATGGGTGATTAATGAGATTAAAATGGAAAAAGAATGAAGCTGAATGCAATCCAGAAAATTGCAAACCTTGCGAAGAAAATGCACCATGCGCAGAGTAATGAACTGCAAGCACTAGTTTAATCAGTCTCAAGTACTTTAAAGCTAGAAAAGTACAATTCTAAAGTTTATTCAGGATTAATTGGAACAAGGCATATGCATATATGTAGATTAGTAATGGAATGAATTCATTAATCATAGGCCCTCGTGCAATGATACAATAGGATGCTTTTATCGTGATGAAGCTCGCTAACAAAGATCTCACAGTCTTGACCAAAAAAAAAAATAATAATAATAAATAAATAATAAAGATCTCACAGCTAACATTCAGTTCATAGCAAGACACATATCCTCTTAATTTAGCAAAAAGACCCTTAGCATTATCTGCTTTAATAATTTTCCAACAATGCTTCATGAGATCTTTGGTAAACAATTCTATTGAAACATAGTCAGATATTTCTCTACCATTAACCTTATCCTCGTAGTTCATTTTATGGACTGTGATTGTGAGAGACACAACAGAGAGACAGAGAGAAGAAACGAGAGAAAAAAGAGAAGGAGGGGGGGGGGTCTCAAGAAAGAGAATAATCATAACAAGTATACTGAAAATATTGCTTGACATAAAATGGTCAGCAAAATGGAGAATCTATCCTAAATTCTTAAGCTTAAAGAAAAAGTGAACTAATGTTTCTTTGTGAAAGAGATTGGCATTCTGGAATTAAGAGTAACAGGATTTTACCAAAACCTTACCTGCAACCACTGGCAATGGCGAGATAAAAATTAATATTAAGCAAAATTAGTCATGAAAATTAATGGACTCAATTGTAAGACATGCTTTAGGTAGTATAGAATGAAAATTTGTCACCTGCTGTCGTCCCTTAGGATAGCAACAAACTTAGGGACATTAATAATCAAATGATTAGTAAATAGATGACAGCATATGATAGTTACCATTAAAGCGTGCCACATGAACAAAGTTTTTTGTTGGTTGCTTGGTCTTGCTACCACTTGCTTCACCCACCCCTAAAACATTCAGAGACTTAATCCAAATACTTATGAGTTTTTTTTTTTTTATCCAGTAACTAAGGTCTTTAATTAATAAGGAATTGAATTATGCAAGTAAGAGAGAATTACCTCATAATTTGTGGGTAGTGATCATCAAGCACACAAATAGATCAACATAGTGCTGGTATCAGCATGCGACTGGAAATCTTAAGACTGCTTTCAGGTCTCCACAGTCCTGTAATCTGCAATTTTATGACTTGGTTTACAAAAATTATTTCTGGAATCTTCTGAAAATTGTTTTGTATGTTTTTTCTTCAACAATTTCTTGTCCCTAATTCCATCATATAAGAGTTCATATGTGCTATAAGTTATATGACCCTTCTTCAACAAGTCTTCTACAACAATCTTAGGTGCTGCCACATTCCTTTTATCTGCCTCAAAAATTGTGTTCACAACATCTGGGACTGTACCCTTTTCTACCATTAGATGGACAATTTTAACTGCTTCACGCATTTTGTGCTTCATGCATAGGCAATTTATCACACGTCCAAACGATGTTAGAGATGGAATGAAACCTTTCTTGATCTTGTCAAGGAGAAAGCAGTATCCAGAATCAACATTTCCTATCTTGCAAAACCCATCAATCATACAACGATAGGTGTACTCATCTGGGCAGCATCCGTTATTAGTCATCTCATGGAATAGCTTTTCTGCCATATCTATATTCAACTCGTCAGCAAATGCTTTTATCATAATGTTGTATGTTGCAGTTGTGTGAGAAAAGGTATATTGTTTTTCCATCCTTCTAAAAATCTCATAGGCACCATCAAGATCCCCGTTCTCACAGAATCCATTGATCAATGTGCCAAAACTTACAACATCAGGGCGTAGACCTCTACTTTCCATCTCCCTGAGCAAGTCTAGAGCTTTTTCTAATTGTTTAGCTCTGCATAAGCTCTCTATTAGTATGTTATATGTGATAATATTAGGAAAACACCCCTTCTCTACCATTGCTTTGAAAGTTTCCATTACATCATCAGATTTGGAAGTTTTGCAAAGCCCATTCAACACTGTATTATATGTTATCACATCTGGAGCAACACCATGCTCCCACATTGTATTTACAAGGTCAATAGCATCAGCCAGTTTTAACTGTTTGCAGTATCCATCAATCAAAGTGTTGAAGGTAAAAATATCAGGAAGGAACCCTTTCATCATAGCATTAGTCATAATGTATCTAGCATCAGATAGACAACCCATCTTGCACAGCCCATTGATTATCAAATTGTAGGTCCAAATATCAGGAGTGCAACCTCTTTCTGGCATTTCATTCATCATCTGCAGTGCTTCCAGAATAAAACCCTGCTGCAGCAAACCCTTAATTAGTGTATTATACAGTATCATATTAGGCTTGATACCTTTTCTCATAGCTTCATTGAATACATCCATGGCCCTATTTATATCTCCCTGTTCACACAATCCATATATCAGGGAGCAATAAGTGAACTCATCGGGCATGAATCCTTTGAAAACCGCATGTTTGAGAATCTCGTCTGCTTTTTGTACCATGGCCGTTTTGCAATATCCATCAATTATGGTGTTATAAGTGACAGCATCAGGTTCAAAACCACTATTAACCATTCTATGCAAGTAGCACTCAGCTTGCACTACTTTTGAGTTCTTACATAATCCACATATAAGTGTGTTATAAGTGACAACATCAGGATTTGAACTGTTGTGTGTTAAACCATCAAACATCCTGGAAGCTTGATCAAGCAGGCCCTTTTTACAAAAGCCCTGAATGAAAATATTGAAGGTAAACAAATTTGGCAGAACTCCTCTCTTGAGAACCTTGTTGAGAAGTCTTTCACTTTCCTGTACATCACCCTTCTTACAAAGAGCATGTAAAAGCTTGTTAAATGTAGCAATCTTAGGAACAACTTTGAGTCTGAGCATCTCATCAAACAATTCGTATGCCTCAACATGCAAATTTGCTTCATAAAATCCACCAACAACTGTACAATATGCAACTGAATTAAACTCGCATCCATGAGCAGCCATATTCTTAAGAAGCCTTAAAGCAGCATGAGGCCTATTTGTCCTACAAAACGACTTTATCCTAATAGTAAACGTATACACATCAGGAACAATCCTTTTATCCCTCATTCTCATATAAACCTTATGAGCTTGATCAAAAAGCCCATACTCAACCAAGATATTCATAACCGTGTTATACGACAGAACAGACGGCTCACAGTTATAAAAATCCATCCTCTCGAAAACATCAACCGCGTCTTGAACCTTTGCTTTCCTACCATAACTTCTCATCGCACACACATACACTCCTTCCATCAAACCATTATCAAAATTAGCCCGCATTTCAGAAATAACACCTTCCATGGCCTCAAATTGGCCATGAACACCAAGCTTCTCAACCATGCATTTGTAAGTTAACAAATTGTGCTTATACCCATCTTCTTTTTTAACTGCATTGAACATTTCAAGTGCCCTTATTGGGTCTTTTTGGTGCTTTATGACTGCAGCCACATGCTTAGGCAATACAACTCGATTCATTAGATTATCTCCAGCTATGCGCAAGGTAGAACAAGGAAAGCACCCATCTTCATGCTAATCATACGCAGCTCTACAACTCAAAAATTCAACTATAATCAATATTTTAACAAGAGCCCATTAAACCCTTTTCAAAAGTTAAGCGCTTTTGACCTTCTATATCATTGCTGCAGTAAGTTGAAATCCATGGCCCCATGAACAGCATAAAGAATCAAGAAAGCGCACATACACACACGCTCACACACTCTAATACACATATATAATACATACCTGTATGTGCAGAAGTTTTTTGCGAAATTCAAGTAAAATTACCTCAAAATTACGGTCTGAAGAAAATTCTGCTGAAATCTGATTTTTCTGCAAGAATAAAAGAGAGGGTTTTTGGACCAAATGGGTTGAAGAGCTGAGGTTTATTTTATTATGTGGCGAATGCCATTATACCCCCTTTAATTTAGGTTAAATTCCAAAATGCTCCCCTGAAGTTTAATTTTATCATATTTTTCTATGTTATTTAACTTCAGCATTGTGTTAAGCGGTATTTTCCTCTATTTATTTATCAAAACCACAAGATAATAGAAGATAATGGGTTAAATGTCCCTTTTCTTAAAAAAAAAAAAAAACTAAAATGCTATGTTAACACAAAATGTATCTTTGAATTTTAAAAATTCAAAAAATGAATTTTTTTTTTCTTTTGAAAGTAGATCTTCGAGTTTTGAAAATTCAAAGATATAAAAAATCAAAAGAGATCTTCGAGTTTTGAAAATTTGAAAATTAGTTTTGCAGCATTTTACTCATTAATTTTAAACAACGTGATATTTTAATTATTTTTTTAAATAGGGCATTTAACTCATTTTCTCATATAATAGATATAATCATTTAATAATAAAGATCTACAATCAATTAGAAAATCATAAAAATTTCAACTTCAAAAAATATAAAAAAGATAAAATAATTTAGTGGACAAAACTTTTGTTACTTGCCAAATTAAAGGGAAAAAATTAGGTTCGATTTATAATTTATCTAATTTATAGTTTATCTTTTTCCTATACATATATATAAATCTCAAATGGAACACGATCTTTTTCTAACTAAATTGATGCATAATTTTCTTAGGATAAACTAGCTTCTTAAGAATATAAAAATAAAAAACAATCATTAGACAAAATTTGTATTTTGTACGTGAAATTAATTAGATATTAGCTTATGTACAAAACTTGTCTTTTTTATGGAAATACATATATATACATATCAAATTGAAACGCAGCACATGATTTTTTCACAATGGACTAACATTTAAAATAATTAATAATAGTAATAAAATAAAATTAGATAGTTCAATAAATAAATGAAATAGGAAGACAAAAATGAAAAGAAGGCCCTTCAACAAGAGGCATTTTTTGGCAAAGTTAGTGTGATGGGAAAATGGATTTTAAAAAAAAGTTCTAATAGTATCCACAACAAAAGGGTTCATTACATAAATTATCACATTTTTTTAATTACTCCTCTTATTTTTAAAAAAACCTTAATTAGCGCCCAGTATTTTACGTAATTAAATTAATCTCAATTATTTTAAAAAATTCATATCAGTCTTTAATGTTTTGTAAATTTATTCAAACTAATCTCTATATTTTTACTCTTTTTTTTTTATTAAGATACAAACTAACATGAATAAATCCGTGAAATATTGACTATTAATCATTTTCTGAAAAAACAAAGATTAATGTGAACAAATTTGTAAGATATTAAAAATCAATATAAATATTTTTAAAATAACAAAAATTAATTTGAATAAACTCATATGACATCACAATTAATACAACATAATTTTAAATAATAATAATAATAATAATAATAATAATAATAATAATAATAATAATAATAATAATAAAAAACACTAAATTAAAATCAAATGACAATATGGGAACCTGGATTAATGAACCCTTTTTATTTTGTACAACATTGAGGGATATAAAGTAATATATATTCGAAGAGTTTTGAGATACTGAGTAAAATAGCTATATTTTAAAAAATTTTCACTAAAATGACAAAGTTCTAAAACTAATGAGGGAAATAGCCAACTTGCAACTTCGTATGTTGAAGATCTAAAGTTGTTGTTTCCATGTCAGCAGCCATTCGGTCGCGGTAGACTGATCTAGACACGCCTTGACACGTTAAAATTGTGGGTTCAACCCACAAACTTAAGCTTTGTATTTTGAAGATCCGCAGACCTTCTTCGGATGTTCAACACACGAACATCATGTTCGTGAGTTCAAGTGCCTATGTTGTTGAAAAGTGTTACTCAAATATCAAAGTCATTGTTGGTGAAGATCAAACATAGCAAAGTTTCTGCACTTTCATCTAATGGTCCTACTTGGAAAGGGTCAAATGTATTAAAAAACAAAAAACAAAACAAAACAAAACAGACAAGCCGACAAGGTGGTCCTTCTTCAATTAGGTAAGTGCTTTCTCTCTATCTCTTATTTACACATTGAAGTCATATAAAGTATGCATGTATGTTTGTGTGTCTATATATATATATATATATATATATATATATATATATATATATATACTTTGGATTTCTGTTTTTTTTCCCCTCAAAATCTAGAAATTATTTCTAACTTCCAACCCATTTTTTGGAAATAATTAATTAAACCTGATTATTTCTCTGATTCCCCTATTTTCTAAACCCAAAAAAATTTTGGCTGGGTAATTGGGTATCCCATCACCCCTTAGTTACATGTTTGAAAGAAAAATTTGGTCAATAATAATATTATGAGACAAATTTATTAATTGCATTTGCACATAACCCAAATACTTACCAAGGTAGGTTAGGATTTAAGAGCTTCTCTCATCAATTAATGTCCAAAATCTGTGGATATATGATGTAAGGCATTGAAGGAGTTGCATTAAGTGCATCAAGATTAAGAGTGAACAACTTTCAAATAAATAACGACTATTAGTGCATTGGCAATTAAAGTAGGTTTTCTCAATCTTTGGCCCTACCTAAATTGTCATTAAATCAAAGAAGTCGATTGTATTATTAGTTAACTTATGTTATTATATATGTCATTTTCATGAATAATATGAACAAATTTTTATCTTATTCAAAGATTGGCAAGTAGCCTTGCTATCCCTCGGGTTACTCTTTTCCAATGTTAGGTAAACTTCTCTTATCAAGCTTTCACTCGATCCTTCATTTCAATAAAGAGAAAGTCCCCAATTAGGGGTGGATTTTGAAGCATAAAATTAAAAAGTTTAAGGGGCTAGATATTGGTTTTGTAATGTATGTTTCCAAGAGAAATAAATGCCTTAATCGGCATTAGCAGGGTATTATCCCAATATTTTTTTTTTCAAAAATAGAAGTGCGTAGAATATATTACAGAAATAGTTAAATGATATTGTTAAAAAAAAACACAAAAAAAAAGGAATGTGACGTATGGCACAATATGAAGTAGGTTGTGTTTACTTTATTATATAACTAGTGTGACACCCGTGCAATGCACATGGAACAACATATATGATTGAATATATTAAAATTATAGAGTTTTTGCATCTTACTAAATAGTTATTGAAACAATTATATACTATGGAATTAATGAAACAATAATGATATGTAAAGAAATGACATAATATTAATTAAATGACATAATCTTTTAAAAAGATTCATTTTAAAGGTCTAAAAATTAAAAAGTTCATTTTGAAAGTTAAAGGACTAGTCCACAAACTAGTAGGCCAATCGAAAGCTTTTGCTTTTGGGTCATTATTAGTGTTTTCAATGTAAAAAGGTTTATTTTGAAAGTCGAAAGATTAAAATATGACAAAATTAATAGTTTAGGGATTATTAGTGGAATAAACACAACCAAAAAAGCTTTTGCTTTTGGGTCATTATAAGCGTTTTCAATATAAATTTGATATTTGATATTGTTTAAGTTATATAATTAGTTTATTGTATTGTTTAAGTTATATAATTAGTTTATCGTATTAATTAATTTGATCTATTAATATCTAATTTGATTAATAATTTGATAATAATGAAATTATTATTTTGGCTAAAATATATTTATTTGTCCGTTTATATGGATTAACTCATATCTATGAGTTTTGACTATAAGTAAATCGGTGGAAAAATAAACGTTAAAAATTTTAATTTGTTTATTTTTTTACACATAATAAATAACAGATTTTTAATTCATTTTTTGGTTTTGTTACGTTGAATAAACATGTAAAATAAAGTTTATGTAGCAAGCAACGATATATTTAAGAAAAAATCACATGACAATTGTTGGGACAATTTCATTTTGAAGAGAATGCTTTTGGTAATTGTCTAATTATATAGTATAGAAGATAAATAGAAGATAGTTACTGTTTTTCACTTGTCAAGCCATGAATTCATGTGAGAAACCATAAAAATATGGTTCAAAAATGGTATTTTTAATTTATTAATAAATTAAGTTAATCATTTCTAACCGATTTTTTTTGGGATAAATTTGTGATCTAACCTGGTTTTCAAATCTGTACTGTCATGGATCTAAAAAAAATATTTATATACTATTTAATAAAATAGTTCAATATAATATCATGTGTCACCCCCTCAATCATTTTAACTTATTCTTTTCTTTAATTTTGAAAAATCACTTTCCATTATTTTTTTTCTTTTTGGAAAATTAATGTGTCAATCTCTCTCTCTCTCTCTCTCTATATATATATATATATATATATATATGTACTAATCATATTTGCATTGATTTTATTCTATATTTTATTTTTATGAATTTGAATAACATGTTATTTGATTCAGGTGGTAATGGCTGACTTATTTACTAATATTGTTAATTGCAACTACTATGGATAGCAACAATCATATCTTGCCACTTGCCTTTACTGTTGTGGAAAAGGAAGACACATCTAATTGGTCATGGTTCTTGATATGTTTGCGTCACGAGGTTGTTAAAGATAGGGAAGGGGTATCCCTGCTGTCTGATCACCATCCTAGTATATTAGCTGCTGTGAGAAGTCAACAAGTAGGGTGGTCAGAAAACTACCATGGATATTGCTTGTTGCATGTAGCAAGCAATTTCAGATCGATGCACAAGAGTCTTCGCCTAAAAAAGTTGGTTATATTGGCTGGTTTACAGTTGCAAGATCGAAAATATGAGAAATACATGGCCCAAATAAACTTATTGAAGTCTGATACTATAACTTTTTTCAATGATATTCCAAAAGAAAAGTGGACATTGGCGCATGATAGTAATATACGCTTTGGACAATCAACGACAAATATGAATGAGTGCTTCAACGCTGTGTTTACAGGAATACGGGGTTTGCCTATTACATTAATGGTTCGCACTTTGCTTTATCGTTGTATTAAATACTTTAAGCAGTGAAGATGAGTGGCAAGGAATGGTGTAGATGCCCTTGATGAGTTCACCCCCTATGCAAACAAGATTATGAACAAATGGAGTCAAAAAGCTGGGGGCCACACTGTTATTGTTATCAACTATGCTGAACGAATTTTTGAGGTGATGACTAGAGCAGTTAGGACAAGAGGTGGAAATAGACACCTTGTCAAATTAAGGGATAGGACATGCACATGTGGCAAATGGTAATGCTATCGCATTCCATGTTCTCATGCATTGAATATTTGTGGCCATATTCACTTGGATTATTAACAATTTGTTGACAAATGGTATAGAATTGATAACTACTCCCATTGCTACTCACATCAGTTAATGCCTCTTGTTCACAAAGATTACTGGCCAGTCGTTGATGTTTAAGTAAAAGCACCAAAGCACTTAAAACAACAGAAAGGGAGACTGAAAGCGCAACGAATTCGTAATGAAATGGATCTTGCCGAAGGAAGTAATCAAATTCATGGTAGGCTATGTGGGCAGCCGGGGCATAATAAGAGGAGATGTCCAACTGCAGGATCAACATCTTCATCTCAACAAGGAGTTGATTCTAGTACATAAATTGTCACCATATTGTATTTTGATTTAAAGTGTTGTAAGGGATAAAAAAACTACTCACATTTGTCTACTTGTATGACTGATTGTTCTATTATGGTTTGTGCATCACATCTATTTGCACTTGTTGAATACTTATGTTGCTTCTAATTGTATGTAATCGCATATATTTATATGTCATTTAAATATTATCAATCACATTAACTATGTTATAATATTTTTTTTAAATATATGGAGGGTGGACCTATTGATGGATCGGTACTGACATTGCAAGATACACATTGGTCGGCATTCATTTGGCGTGCTCAGGCTACGCATGATGCAACTGAGTAGGTTAGTGTAATTTTTCTCTAAATATGATTATATTATAAACATAACCAAGAAAATACAACATTTATGTTATGTTGTTGATGATCCAGGCTCTATTATCGTCTGCATTTAAGTGTTTTTGAGTTGAGGCAAGTATGCATTGCACTATACAATTAGATGATAGACTAGAGCCATTTCTATAGCAAGCTGGATTTTTGGGAGTTTCGCAGATTAGTTTTATTCAGATGGACTGGCATCTTATCACAGCATTTGTGGAAAGATGGAGACCAGAGACACATACATTCCATTTATCACACAATGAGTGCACTATCACTCTCCAAGATGTGGCGGTGCTATTTGGATTACGTATCGATAGTGAGCTTGTCACTAGTAGAGGTCTTTCTGCGGGAGTTACATGGACGAGTGTATGCCAAAATTTGTTAGGATTTACACCTCAAGAAAAAAATTAGATAGAGGGCGTCTTCGATTGAGTACTTTGCGTGAGCGATTTGTTGTGTTATCGGAGGGTGCCCCAGATAAGGTCCTACAGCAACATGCTCGAGCATATATATTGCAGTTGATTGGAGGATTCTTATTTGCCAATAAATCTTAATCTACAGTACATCTCATGTTTTTGACACTACTTGATGATTGTGCTTGCCTTGCATGGTTATATCGTGAGTTATATCATGCATCTGTTGGTATTTCGAAGGACATAGCAGAGCTACTGATCATGCTTCAGGTATGGGCTTGGGAATGATGCCCACACGTTGCACCCACAAGATTGGTACAAGAGCATATAGATGAGATGCCAGTCATATTGGATGGCCCATTAGCAACCAAGTAATTAAGTTATACATCATATATAACAATTATATATCCATGACTAATTTTTCAATGAATTTGAAATAATACTTTTCATGAACTACAAGTGGATGACTGACTTTTCAGTCAAGAAAGTTGCCACACATGTGGTGTCCCAATATAAATTTCAACTTGATCGACCGGCTCCCGATCAGTTTCTATAGCAACCTTACACAGAGGAGTTGTTGTCCACACTTCCACAGTATTGTACTACTGCACATGCTATTTGGACATGTTCTGTGCCATTGATATGTTTTCATATAGTGGAGCATCACTACCCAGCTCGAGTGATGAGGTAATTTGGATGGCAACAAGATATACCTCCACCATGTACGTATTCCAGAGAACTCCAAAAGATTGATTTAAGAAAGGGGACAACTGACTGGAAATAATGTCACCAAAGCTATATAGACATATGGGACCAGCGTTATAACTATATTGTGAATGGTACACTGGTATCTGATGAGCCATCTCTAGATTATAATGCATGGTACAGGCGTATCACATTTTCATTTCTTACTTGGCTTGGATCTCTTCTTGATGTGGTGGTATGTTTGTTCTATTTTTCCTCTAATTCACTTACGTTCTTTATGTAGTTTGTCTTGATGACATATTTCTCGTTGCATATAATAATTTAGTAACTTTATACTTGTATGGCACGTTACTGAGACACAACATATAAATGATTTGTCAATAGGGACATCACATAATGTGTTGTCTGAGATACATAGGTCTAGCAGTAGAATGTTGGATGCTCTTGGTAGACATAGACAATTTGATGACATACCAGATGCAACTGCAAGACCGTGCACATCTGGACCTGTAGATACACAGGACACGTATGAACAGGAAATGCATTATGAAGATGCTATACCACCTTCTAACATAGACCCTGCATTTACCTCATATATGCCAGAGTGTTACATAACTCCTCTTCAGCCGATTGGAGCATATATGGCGTATTCCTCTAGTACACAGTATGCATCTCATTTGCCACCTGTGTCTTTTGAGTTCTGAGATGAGGATCTAGATAATGAGGCATTTAAAGTTGGTAATGCCGAAAACATGCATAAGGAAGGCGTTGTTGTTGAGAGTGTGCAGCCTAACATTGAAGTGCCTACTCAAACGTTGCAAGTTTATCATAGGCGTCCAAAGTGTAAGAAAAAGCCAACGCGGTGTAGTACTGGATCACATTTGTTATAGATACTCTTATTACTTTTAGTATTAAAACTATTAGAAGTGTTGTAACATATTATTAAGTTTCTCTTTGTGTGTTCAACTCTTTATGTTATTTAAATATTAGCTTGTCCTGCACAGGTCTCTATATTATAGGTAAAACGTGAAGAATTAGAGGAGATTTTGCCAAATTTTTAATAAACCATTCCATTATTTAATAACTCAAAACACACTAATCATACAAATAACGAAAAGCAACAAATAATGGAATTGCCAAGTCTCTTCAGCTAATATGTGTTCAACTGAATATCAATATTCATGGCCTTGACATGTCAAATGTCTCATTGAGATGTATAATCCAAGTCATATTAAGTGGTTGGTGACGTTAAGCATTATGTCACTAATTATGTTGTTCTACTTGTTGACCTAATTCACTAATTCTATTGTTATGTTTGTTATTAACATAATTCACCATGCTGATATTTGTCAAAAATATTATCACCATAGACTAATATAGAACTTCCTTTTCTCCTAGATATAAGCAACTTTTGAATCCAAGAGGCATCTTACCTATGTTACAAAAAATCACAAGGAATGATGAGACAAAGAAAAACAAACTTAGTAGAGGTATGCACTGTAAAATGTTTATCATCAAAAGAGCAATAAAATGATATATAAATGTTAAACTGTAAACCTCACAAAGATATATTAATTTTTAAAATATGTGATAACACTAAATTATAAACTTTTTTTAATTATTCTAATGTTAAAATTTTGAATTTTTGGATTTCAATTTTTAAATTTTTAAAATTTTCAATTTCATTTTTTAAAATTTTTAATAATTTCAATATTAATTTTTAAAATTTTTAGTTTTCAATTTTTAGGTTTTTTACTTTTTAATAATTTCAATGTTAAATTATTTAATTTTGATTAATATTTTTTAATTTTATTTATTTAATTCATATATTGTTATTATTTTTAATTTTCAGATTAAAATTATTACTGAAATTACAAATTATGCACACCACATTAGTGTGTCATGGGAAAAAAGAAAAATAAAAGATTTAACTTTGTATCTTGAAGACGTAAAGTCTAATCATCTCCTTATGTGACCACTTTTATCACGTGTATTAATCATGTTATGGTATTTTTATTAAAATTTCATGCAAGATACAGAGTACTGTAAAATAATTATTTAACTCATATTTTTAAAAAGTTAATTATTTTGGTGTAAAACTTATAAAATATAGTTAAATTGGTCATTATCTCAAGAGGTTTAAGTGACCCATCGAGATTAAAGAGAAAAACGAAGCACGTACTATAAACGCACGCACAGAGCAGGCGGTCGGTGTCTACGTGTGTGTTAGTGTGTGAAGAGGGAGAGCAGAGAGAGAGAGAATGGAAAAAGCAGGGGAATGGTTAGAGAAGGCACTGTTGGAGCTGTGCAACAAGGTCGAAACGGGTCTTGATTTGGACGCTGACGTCATCTCCGGCCTCGTTTCCTACTGTCAGCTTGCTTCTCCTCTGGATGCCAAAGAATACCTCGATGTAATCTTCTTTTTTTTTTATATATATATAAAATCATGTGAAATTTTCTCTTTTGGTTTAGCCAATTTATTGGGTAATTGTTATTTTGATGGTTTAAATATTTATATATTGGGAAGATTTTTTTTTGGCTCTTGATTATTGTGATATGTGTTCGGGTGGGACTTCTACTTGTCTTTCTTTTGGGTCTCCGGTGCACCACCGGGGAAAGGTTTCCGGCGACACCCGGATGTAGTTTTCACTGTGGACATCCTGGATGTGATGATAACAATTTTCTTTTGTGAATTCATAATTTTTTTAATTTTCTTTTAATTTTTACTTAATGGGGAATTGTCCCATTGGAATTGTTGTTATTCCTTTCTCTTTCGGGTGGCATAGATTTTGCTTATTCTGATGATTTGTTGTGTTGGCAATTTGGTGGTCAGTGTTACTTGATTTGAGCGTTATTTTTTGTCTGGTAAGATTGATTACATAAAGTATGCCCGCAAGAGATTTTCGTCTGAAGTAAGAAAATGGTGGAGAAAACGCTGAATTATGATCAAATGTTTTGATCGCTGACTTATGTAACAAGTATAATCAAATAAGCTAATTTAAGCCTTTGTTACTGTAGAATCTAAAGTCATTGTAATACAGCGCTAAAAATACCTAGAGAATGTGAAATTCAAGGTGGAAACATGTATGGCATTGCGATTCTCAAAATATGTCTCTGTAATATTGGTTTTGATATATACTTAGAGCCAGCGTAGTTAAGATATTGAGCGCCTTAAGGTAAGTTATTCAAACTACGTTAGGAAATTGATTAATTTTTATGTCAACTTTATTGGAAATTATGCTGCCTTACCTCATTATGGATCTTTGAATAGCTGCAATCCTAAGAGTTTGATTGAATGGCTGCGATCCTAAGAGTTTGATTGAACATAATATCTGTGGTTTTTGCTATTATATATCCAGCTATAAATATAATTCATTAAATGCAGAATAGGAATGCATTCTGTCATCTTTATCTGTGTAGTCTTGGCCCTTGGCTTGGTTCCACTGGTGACTGATTTCTAGTATGATCCTATATGTCTCACATATACATGTGTAAAAGTGATGAGTAAAATGCCAGCTGCAGAATTTTATTTTTGGCTTTTTGTTATGGATGAGGTTCATTTTCCCTTCTAACTACCTTTTCTCTTAATAACAAAAGGCTCTATATATATGTATATGTCAGACCGGAGGGTGTCTTTTCCTTCTATCTAAAATAGTAAATCCCGCAAATAGTGCATTAAATGCACAGAAAAAAAAAAAAAATCATTTTGGTCTCTTATGTTCTACTTTGTGCCATTTGGTCAATGAACTCTGGCTTGGTGCCCTCTCAGTCCTTTTTCCATTTTGAGCTATGTTCTTCAAGGCTTTTCACAGTGCCTGACTTTAAATTTGGACATGCTAATTCATGTAAAAGTTCTTCGCCTAGTTGTGCCACTTTTTCCTTCAATAAGTGTTTTACCAATTTGATGGGCCTATAGTATTCTTTCTTCTTAATTGTTCTTTCCTCTGGCTTTTGCCTTTTAAAGGTCTTCATTGAGGAAATCTCGGTATATCCATTAACCCCAACATTATATTCTCAGATAAGCAACCTTAGAAGGATGCATGTCGAGAATGTTGATTCTTGCATTTTGGTTTATGCATGGGTTTGGCTTATTATCTAGCTCATGGATAATTTTATTTTATATAAGTTTAAATTAGATCCTAACATGGAAATTCGTAGGGTTTCTGCTGCATCTACATTTGTAGGGTTTCTGCTGCATCTACATTTGTAGGGTTTCTGCTGCATCTACATTTGTAGGGTTTCTGCTGCATCTACTTTAACATCTTATGTCTTTGTCTCTGTATCTTCTGCAGAATATCATTGGCCAGGAAGCTGGCAAAGGTGTGATTGACGAGTACTTGAAGCGGAGAGGTGATTCAAACATCCATAATAGTGTTCAGGATACTCCAACTTCCAAATTACATGCATATGTCAAACCACCTTCCAATGAAGGCCAGGTCAGTGGATTTAGAAAGCCACAAAGAGCACCGAAAGAGGTTGTAGCCTCCACTAGTGCAAATAATCAATCAACAACTCGGATGTCAGGATCGCGGAATGTGCAGAATGGAAATCAAGGTAATTCAAGAAAGAAAAAATCTGGCAAAGTTGTTTCGCTGTCAGAGGCTGCCAAAGGTTCAATTGTGTTTCAGCAGGGGAAGCCTTGTTCATGCCAAGCCCGTCGCCACAGGCTGATAAGCAACTGTTTGTCTTGTGGGAAGATAGTTTGTGAACAAGAAGGTGAAGGGCCTTGCCACTTCTGTGGTGCCCTTGTGCTGAGGGATGGAAGCTCGTACGCTGGTCTGGATGAAGGTGTAGTTCCTCTCTCAGATGCTGAGACAGCAGCTGAAGCCTATGCAAAGAGACTTGTTGAATATGACCGAAACTCTGCAGCACGTACTACAGTTATAGATGACCAGAGCGACTATTATGAGATTGAGGGGAATAGCTGGCTGTCAAAGGAGGTATTTCCTTCTTTCTCATCTTCCTAAGTAATGAGTTCAAAGCATCTATACTGGTGAAAGGGAAAGCAAATGAGTTACCTTAAGAGATAGATGTTGTTCTCCTTTTCCTTACATTACTGTTCTCTCTGTTTTTTAACAGGAGAAGGAACTTCTAATGAAGAAAAGAGAAGAAATAGAGGAGGCTGAACGTGCCAAACGAAGTCGAGTAGTTATGACATTTGATCTAGTTGGGCGCAAGGTTGTCTTTCTTACCATGAGATTGCTTTTAACTTGTTCCTGAGACTAGTTCAATCTTCTGCACTGGAAATGCTTCTAGAACTGTAGGTAAAAACATATTCATATTCCCATTAGAAGATTGGGTACTGGAAATTCTTTTCTACTTCTTTGGTAAGCTGGAATTTGGCTCTGTACAGGTCTTTGTGGCCCAACTACTATGACCATTCTCTCAAAGTCTCAATTGTGTAGATTGGTAGAAAATACAATGTGAATTTACTACTCTCTCCTTTTGTCTTGAAGGTGCTTTTGAATGAAGACGAAGCTTCTGAAGAATTGCAGAATAGGATTCTGCTTCAGCCACCTGAAGAAAGAGAAACAACTCGCATTAAACCAAACCCAAGCCTTAAAATCCAACCGGTATTTGTTGATCCAGGTCCGAGAAAAACAATTAAGGAGGATACAAACAAATACAGCAACACCAGCCTCTGCTTAGAGATTAGCGGGAGGGTACAACATGATACCAATGAATTTAAAAGTTTATGATGGAGAACAAGCTTGAAGCTGCTTCAAATGGAAACTCTTGGTTTCAGTCTTCTTTGGCTTGGGGTTCGGACAATGAAGACAACACAGAACGCTCTATTGACAACGACGACAAGACAGCAATTGAGACATCTCCAGTTCAGTAGGGTGCTCACTTACAATCTTGGTTAATTGACTGATAATGGCATACGTTAGTTATCCACAACCACACCAAGTCAATGCTCCATGAATGTTGATCTATATATACATGCATAGTGAGAAAATATTGACTTTAATGTTTTCCTTTAATAGTTTTTCTTCAAATTGTTTTTGCAATGCACGATTCATGTGCTTTAACAGAATTTTACAATGATATTTTGAGTGGTGTTACGAATATTTTGGGTATACTGGATGTAATGTTAACAATCATTTTGGTAAATGTGAATTTCTAGGCCAAGTTGGGAGCATATATCAAGGCATGCGCAGATTGTGATTTGCAGAAGGGAAACTTTTCACACTTAGTCTATATTATTGGCATGTTGTTCTAATTCGGTTTCTATTGTTTCAAAAACTTGTAATCGGTCTTCAATGTTACCAAAAGTGAGGCAACTAGTGTCCATTATTTTAAAATTATGTATTTACGTAATTTATGCTCAATATTATAAGAAGTAGTGTATTTCGACTTCAATATTTGATGAATTTGAGGGATTATTTCAATCACTCTTGGGTATCATTGGGAGACATTTCCTTTCCCTCAATATCATGATCGGGTTGACCAAGCCAGATCATGAGTGAATAGAAAATCGAAAATGTTTCAGTCATTTTTTTTAAACCACTTATCCTAAGTATATATAATGTTTTGTTTGTTATTTTTGAATATGGAAGAGTGATTTCGGAAAGTATTTCGACTTCAATATTTGATGAGTTTGAGGGATTATTTTAATCACTCTTGGGTATCATTTGGAGACATTCTTTGACCCGTTTATATTGGCTTTTTTTGGGGTCAAGCACTTTTTTTTCTAAAAAATACATATTTTTGTTAACAAGTATTTAAATTAGATTTTAAAAAAGTTGCCAAAAAATTTTAGTTTTCGAAAGAGCACCATTTCAAAAGTTAAAAAGACAAAATACTTTGAGAAAAATAATTTAAACGAGCCCCTTATATATTTGTTTCGACTTTCATTACCGACAAAAATAATGCAGAAAAGACAACTTTTCCTTTTTTAGTATCCAAACAACTCTTTTCTCTTCCACCTTTTAAAGCAAATGGAAACAGAAATATCCAAAAGGGAAAATTGATGATGATGATGATGATGATGTTGCAGAGTGTAGTGTATAGTTGGTGCATCATCCAGCTTCAGTCGATCAAAAACTCCACTTGGTGCATGATCCAGCTTCAGTCTATCAAAAACTCCACACACACACACAAAAAGAAAGAAAGAAAGACAGAAAGATTCATTCAACTACTTTAGGCATATACTATTAACAACTTTAGATAATCAATTCATTAATGTGGCGCTGTCATGGTCCCCATTAGAAATGAGTGGTGGACCTTAATCTGTTTTGGCAGCCACTTGTTCATCTGCTGCTGGTGTTTAATTTCCATATCAAATGGAATGTATTAAATGTTAGATGATACTGATCATATTTATAGTGGCTTTCAATTATGAGTATTCACACTATACTATAATTTTTTTCTTTTTTCTAAAAAAGGAGATCAACATCGATCACATTAAAATTCTTTTGAGTGACATTTCATTCCTTCTATCTTTCTCTAAAAAAGTTAACCATTGTGTTGATATAGTCTTGATGATTGAACCTCTGATAAGTTTGCCAAAGTCGTAATTTGCTGACCAGCTTAATTTGTAAACCCATATGCTTCTTGATAGGCATAAGATATTTTGTTCCTAATTTACGATTCTAATTATCTTTTAATTTTCAATTAGTGATCTATTCATCTCGTAATAATATAAAGAGGAATAAAACATCACCGATCGACTATGAGCCATTGGTCCAGTCATGTAGGATCCATGGAGTTACTCTTTAACAACCCCCACCAATCCTACTTATAGGGGGTACTACTCTTCATGAAGACAAGTGAAAACAAAAACTCCTTCTCAAATCATCACTATACTCTCTTTTCCTCGTTACTTTCATTTTTGCCTTTTCATGCACATCTCATCTTATTATTCCATCACTATTCTTTTGTACAATTACTTTATGATTCTCCAAATCACCATGTCTTACACCTTTCATTTTTTTCCGCTGCTTTGTTTAGTCTAGATGTCATGTTAGTTTCCGGGATTCTTCACATATAAGTTTGTTGAAGTATCATTGTTTTTTGGGCCATGGAGGGTGAAAATGGTGCAACCAATCTTCGTGTTGCTTCGTTTTCGTGTTACCTGGACACTGCTGATAACAACTTTGTGCACAAGATCAAGAAAGCATTAGACGATCCTACACCTGATCATCATCATATCATTTCACCTCAAGAAAATTCGCTTCAAATCAGCTCTGGAAGAGCTAAATCATCAGCAGCCATGGTTAAGGCCTCCGTCAATAACCACATCTCACAATCTCCTCGCGTCGCTTCATTCGCTCATTATCTCGAAGCTGCAGAAGAGAGCTTCGCGTTTCGGGTGGCTGCAGCAGCTGGTGCAACAAACCTGGAGAAACCCAAGTCCAAAGATGGCGAAATCGATATCTTTGGTGCTGACAGGTACTTCAACATGAAATTAGGCGATGAAACTAAATCAAATCATGAATGTTACACAGACAGGTCGGCTGATCTAGCCCGGCAGAAGCCGAATTTCGGGGCTCAAACACCAAGTGTTTATTCCGAAGCCAGCAGCTGGAATAGCCAGACTGCGTTGCTGAGGAATCTTCAGAGAAATTCAGCTCATCAGGTTAAGCAAAAGAAGGCACTTGGGAGGAGATTACTCACCTCTTTTGCCTGCACTGGCCCATGTTTGGACAGGAAAGCTGTTTATGTCACTAGAAGTTTCGATCAGGGCGTGGCTCACGGAACAAATCATTCCCAACAAGGATCAAGAACGAATGATCAGGATAGTTCGGTGGTCAAAACAGGACTACAGGACCAAAAAGTAGAAGATCCGCGCCAATCGCTGGAGGTGTTCGGCTGCAAGGCAACGAGAAAGGGAGACATGATACCTGCAAACCTGGAGAGGAAAGTTTCAACTCTAACATGGGACGCGATCCCGAGAACTGAGAACCCGGCAACAACCACACTCAACAGCTACGGCCCAGCTTGCGACGACATGGCAAGCGATGCCAGTTCCGATCTATTCGAAATAGAGCACATATCTGGGAGTGGAACATATGGATTATTGACATCGCAAGAACCTGATAACATGTCAAGCTGCATGAGCCCAACAACGCTATACGCGCCAAGTGAGGCCAGTATCGAATGGAGTGTTGTCACAGCCAGTGCTGCAGATTTCTTATCAGTCATTTCAGATTATGAGGAGAGGAGTGTGAGCGTGGCAGGTGATCATTTGGTTCCAAGACATCATGACAAAACTGGCAACAAAAACAAAGTTTCACTGGAAGTAGCAGCACCTACGCCCAAAAGCCGCCCTGGAGGACTTTTGGGGTGCAAGAACCAGAAAGCAATTTGTGTTGCCGAAACCATCCATAAGACAGCTGAGAAGCCAAAGCATCCAGGGATGGATTCCTATGTATCACTTGGCAAATTACAGGCTAGTGCAAAGGTGAAAGACATTGAATCCATACAATCTCAGCAATCATTTGCAGCGAGAGGCCTCCCTCCTAGTTTCCTTAATTAGTCTCCTATTTCAGTACTATAGGAAACTATAAAAACGGTGACGACAGAATCCGTCAATAATACATCACTAAATCTGTCACTAAATTTAGTGATTCGTTTGCTAAATTTAGTGGTATCATTACGATGATTGTTTGATCATTGTCCATGTTGCATCATGGCAGATGTGTGTCAGGTGGATATGTTAGGCGAAAATCTTTCAGGGTTTTTGCATGGATTTTTGTGTGATTGTAAAATTTATTATTTTGCTGCCAATAATTAAAGGAACTCTCAATTCAAAATCTTTTTTTTTTTCCTCCCTGCTTTTTGTTCCACTCAAATGTTTCTTTATCATTCTTTGATATAAAAATCTGCATATCCATATCCTTTTGTCATTTAAAGGACCAGCAGGCTATGTACAAAAAAACCATAATCATTTCTGTACACCATCAAAATCCTTGTAAAAGGGTATATCTCATAATGTAGACCACCCTTGTCTAACAATTTTTGCTTTGGTAAAAATATTTTAAAATTTTCAGATGCAATTGATGGGGGCATCTATGTTGTGGAGGTGTCCAATTAGAACAAAGCTACTTTTGGGGAGATAACTTTTGCCTTACTTGAGAGCCAGCAAATCTGTTAATGTCTTTGGGGAATTAGCACTCTCTATGTCTAAACCTAAAGGCCCTACCTTGCAGAATCTTGGTTCATAATTTTGATTGACTTATGAACACCATAACTGTGTCCTCCAAGCAACCTTGTCTGTCCCCTAAGAAAATTTAATATTTGAACTTCATCCATGGAAGTTATTATTTTGATGAGTAATGTTTTATGTCACTCATCATCAGCTATACTTTATACTAAATACTAGTCATGTATTGAACATTTAAACTGCTTATAAGTAAATGTATAATAAATAAACATAAAAGTATTTGGATAAAATATGCTTATAAGTTGTTGATATATTTGGTAAATATATGCTTATAAGCAGCAGTATTTGTTCAAATGACTAAAAAAGACCTTTCGTTAACTAAGTAATAGTTTTTTTCTGTTTTTATGAGGTATAAAATTAAGTTTATTTAGCCAACTCTAATTGCTTATAAGTAGCTAAAAATAGTTAAGAGGGGTGGTGCTTTTTTTTCTTTTGGTTGCTATAAGCCAACTGTACTTACTTATAAGCACAATTTGTCAAACAAATAATTTTTTTTTGCTTATAAGCAAATTTGTCCATCTTATAAACACTTCCACATACCCTCTTAATTTTTTTTCGCATATAATAATTCCTACATGCATACCAAGGGTATCCATTACTCGAATGATATATAGTAATACTCTCATCGAGTGAATTTCAAGAGGTTATTCGTCTGATGTTGAGATTGTGCTCAAATTTAATTTACCTTTTTGTCCGAATAATTTTGATACTTCATAGATAATTGTAAGACTTGTCCTAGGTGAATAATAAGGACTTTTATTGGCATAAAAATCTAGTCTGCTATACATCGGATCGGTATCAGCTAGTACTATTATTGAAAGTACATATATAATGCATTTATGATTAGGTATATATTTATGATAATAATGATTTACAATTAAATATAGTAAAATTAATTCTTTTTTGACAAAGATTAAAGAGGACGAGGATACAATTTATAACTCTAAAATAAAATGTAACAAAGAGGTGAAGAGACAGGAAAGATTGTATGTAAGAACGGAGGCAAGAGAGAAAAACGAGTTTTTTCAGAGTGAGAGGAAGGGTTCGAACTGAGGAAAAGAATAAAACGTTCATAAAATGATATATTAATGTTATTAATATTTAACAAATCAATGCCGGTTTGAAATACTCTAAATCCTAGCATAAGAGAATATTTTTTTACCGGACAAAATTAATAAAATTAATAAAGAAAAATATTAAACGCTTAACTAAAAAACTATTGCCACTATAATGTAAACACTTTAAACAAGGATCACGAACTATTTCATACACAATATAACCCGCTCAAATGACAGGATATTGAGGCACCAAGTGTTTTCCTAATCAATTTTTGGTTTAGAGGGTATTAGATTTGCTGATAAGTACGTCCACAAAAAAAAATTACATTTACTTATAAATAAGGTGGTTTGATCAAATAAAAGAACTTTCTTATTCTTTAGAAGAAAAGCAACACTTTCGTGCGTGTATATATGTATGTTATGTTTGTTATATTTTATTTGATATCTTAAGCATGTTAATAATTTACAAGCATACTTTACTCAAATATGTCTCTGCTTATTTACCATTTATTTCTAAATATTAAAAATTACTTACAAAAATCAATTATTTATAAGCAGCTTAAAAAAGTATAAAGTCAAACACCCTCTTAATTATTAGAATTTTCTCAAGAAAATGTTATCCATACGACACGACCACGTGAAGGTCACGCCTAAGGATATGCAGGAGCAAGTAGGGTCGACCAAATTGAATTTCGTAACAGTGGAGTAGCTGTGGTGGGATCCCAATAGTCTCCTTCACCTCATTTTCGGAAAACAAATGAAGTAATGTTTTATATTACTTTGTTATTTTATTTGTTTATATGATAAAAAGTTTGTTTATTAAATATAGAATTTTTTATATATAAAGCAAAAATTTTATTTTATAAAGAACGATAAAAAAATAGTGGAGTACTAATATAACAACCATCGATAAATTAATCAAGGTACAAATGTATATTGTTGCCATAGCCAAGAGTTGACATATTTATTATTAAACTGTTTGGTCTAATTGTGAAATTTTAACTATTAAATTGTAGAGTTTTTAATAGTAAAATTATGAATAAAAACCATTAATTGTTTAGCGTGGTATTTTAGGAGTTAAACTTTTAGTTATTTTAAAGGTGATATTGGACATTTAAAAATATGGAGTAATATTTTTGAAAAAATAACAAGAAAAATAATTTCTGACTTGATGTAAAAACATTTTTCAAAAGCCTCTTATCAAAAACTTCAATTTAGAGCATTTAATTTTTTAATTTTTTTTAATTTTAATTTTTATGCAAAAGCTCTTTTAAAAGTGGGTCAAACAAATTAATTTTAACTTTTGAACTTACAGAAAACATTTTTGAGTGACCATAAGTTAGGCAAAGTAGACTTTAAGTTCATTTGATTCTCAATTTTATTTTATTTTTGTCAAAATTTATTTTATTATACAAATTGCTGCTTGAATTTGCAAAAATGAAATGCACACATACATACATATACACACACATATATTTTACCACAGGAGGGAAACAACAATACTCCTTAAGATTTTATTACTACAAGAAAACAATTACACATAGAAAGGAGTGTCAAGGTATCAGAATCCTCCATAAGGCGACTCAATAATGCACTTCCATATGTATAAAGTCAACTTCTCTAATTATAGAATTAGCCGTTAGATCAAATCCTCCTAGCTGATTGCAATCATGTATATAAATCATGTACCATTCATTCCTTGAGATATATGGAAAATTACTCTTCACATGGTATCAGTAAAGCTTAGGGTATATTCTTCCTAGAAATTTTTTTTTTTCTGCCTTCCATCACTTCTGCCGCTGCTTTACACCATTACCACATTATCTAACATCTTCATTTCTGCATCTTTTTTTTTTCTTTGCTACTCATGGCTACTTCAAACACAATTGATACTACAACAACTGAATCCCACTTCTCTTCTCCAACCAAAAATAGCTCGACCACTCATGATGCTCTTCCGAAGGTGGATTTCATTCAACAAGAAATATCACTCAAGTTAATGAGCGAAAATTTCCTCCTTTGGAAAATACAACTTCTTCCGATACTTTGCTGCTATGGCCTTCTGGGTTTCATTGATGGCTCGATACCTCGTCCTTCAAAATCGTCCCCCCATCTTATCCAATGGCAAAGACTTGACCAAATGCTTCTTGGATGGCTTCTCACCTCTCTGTCAGATGCTGCTCTCTCCCAAGTCATTGACAAACATTCTTTGCGTGATGTTTGGACAACACTTGAAACTCTATATGGTGCATACTCTCGCGCACGCATCCAGCATCTTAAACTGGAACTTCTATCCATTCAAAAGGGAAGCCAATCTATTCATTCTTTTATTCAGCAAGTTAAATCTCTTTCTGTTGCTCTCTCTAGTGCAAGCAAAGCCATTGACGATGGTGATCTCATTCTCTGGACACTTAGAGGACTAGGGGCTGAATTCGACCCAATAATTGCCGCTATCAACTCTCGCCCTCTTTCACCTACATTTACTGAGGTGTATGGATTACTTCTGGACTATGAGCTTCGTCTTCAAGCCACTGCACATATGGACAAGACTGCAGCATTCTCTGCCCAAGCACGTTACTCCTACAGCTCCATGAAGCCAACTCATGCGGCTACTACTCCAGTTCACGCCTCTCTTGGTAAGTCTTCTTCGTCCGTTAATAATTCTCTCACCCGTAATAATGGCGGGGGCCATCGAGGCCGAAGAGGGTGTTCTCGTGGAAGAGGATGTTCAGATGCTTCCGTGGCATGCTATCGCTGTGGCCATCTATACCACAAAGCAAACACTTGCTGGGTTCCCGATGAAGTCATTGAGTCCACCACCAAAGCCTTCTATGCCCTCAATGTCAAAGAACCCATTGATTCATCGTGGTACGTTGATTCTGGAGCGACACACAACATGGTCCCTACTACCACTGACGTTATAGGTAAACACTCGTACTCCGATCATGACAAAATTATGATTGGTAATGGTGACAATCTATCTATTACTCACACTGGCTATTCCTCTATCCCAGTAAATCATAGTCCTATTTTTAATAGTCATGTTTTAATTTTCCCATCTTGAGCAAATAATTTACTATCTGTTGCTTAAATAACAAAAGAGTTTAATTACTATTTTATATTTACTGCTAATGGTTTTGTTATTAAGGACATGAAGACACATCAAACCCTCTATCAAGGGACAATTGATGATGGCTTTTATTGGCTCTTTCCATCCTGGAAGCAGGCATATATTGCAAATAAGACGTCTTTCGATACTTGGCATGCCCGATTAGGACACCCCTCGAATCGTACTTTGGCGTCTATTCACAAAGAACTCATTTTACCTATTTCTATTAATAGCAGTACTACTTATCGAAGTTGCCAATATGGCAAAAATCATAAACTCCCCTTTCCCCCTCGAACTTTGAATGCTCCGTTTTTATTACATACTATTCATTGTGATGTTTGGGGCTCTTCCCCTGTTCCCTCTTATGATGGTTTTCATTATTATTTAGTTCTTATTGATGAGTATAGCCGTTTTTTGTTGGTTTTATCCCCTTACGCGCAAATCTGATGTCCGTACTATTTTGCCTAACTTTATAACTATGGTGCAAAATCACTGTAACACTACTATTAAGTATTTTCAGTCTGATGGAAGGGGAGAATTTGTCAATCGACAAAATCAAATTCTCTTTCAAAAGCATGGGATTATTCACCAACTCTCATGCCCAGGCACCCCGGAACAGAACGGTATCGCTGAACGCAAACATCGTCATATTGTCGAAACTGGTTTGACTCTTCTTGCCCACTGTGGATTACCTATACATTTTTGGACTTAAGCATTTTCTACGGCAGTTTTTTTAATCAATAGAATGCCAACCCCTCTTCTTCGCAATATATCTCCCTATGAAATTTTTTTTAATCTTAAACCAAGTTATAATGAGTTATGAGTTTTTGGTACAATTTGTTATCCATGTTTAACTCCTCTTGGTAGATCAAAATTAGATTTTAAAAGTTGTCAATGCATTTTTCTTAGGTATAGCCCACACCAAAAAGGATATAAATGTTTTAATCCTCAAACTAAGAAAATTATTATGTCACGCCATGTTATATTTAGTGAAAATGAGTTTTATAATTTTTCTACTCAAAATATTTTAGCCCCCAGTACTCCTCATTTTTCCCTCACAAAATTCCCAACATCAACTCTAAATCATATTACCATTGCCCTACGAAATGAACTATCTCATACACAACCTCATACTGCCAACCCCAACCTCGTGACCCTTAGCTCCCATAACACACTACCCCATCCCACTTCCCCCATTATTAACACTTCCCCGTCCCTAAATCCCCTTAATAATGACTTACTCCCATCACCTCTTAATGCACCAGTAGTCCTGAGCTCATCTCCCCGTGATTAGGTCCCTACCAATGTTACGGTAAGTACCGATAGCACACCTTCTCCTACCGAGGTATGTCTTTCTCCTGACTCTCATTCTTCTTTACTTCCCCCTAATCATGACACCAACACTTCCCGCACTCATCACATGATTACGTAAAATATGGATGGAACACGCAGACCAAAAACTTAATTTTCAAATTATCCTATTTCTCAATGTCTTATATCTGCACTTCAATCTCTTCTTGTTGAACCCACCAGTTATACTCAAGCCAAAACAAACCCGATTTGGTGTACTGCTATGAGTGAAGAATTTAATTCCCTTATACACAATAAAAGTCCCTAAAGAACCTTCTATGAATATTATAGGATGTAAATGGGTTCACCGTATCAAACAAAAATCAGATGGCTTTATTGAGCGTTACAAAGCCCGATTAGTTGCAAAAGGATATAATCAACAACTTGGACGTGATTTTATGAAACTTTTAGTCCGGTCGTGCGCCCTAGTACAATTCGATTAGTTTTAACTCTAGCACTTTCTCAAAAATGGCCCCTCCGTCAACTTGATGTTAAAAATGCTTTCTTACATGGTGAACTTTCAGAAACTGTTTTTATGCAACAACCCCCTAGCTTCATTGATCCCCAGTTTCCCCAACATGTATGCAAATTGAATAAGTCCCTATATGGTCTTAAACAAGCTCATAGAGCATGGTTTTAACGGTTCAACACTTTCTTACAAAAATTTGGTTTCTTAAATTCACATCATGATGTAAGCTTATTTGTCCAGCATTCTCCTACTCATACTATTATTCTTCTTATATATGTGGATGACATCATCATCACTGGTAGCTCACATACTCATGTTGCTGACTTAATTCACACACTCTCAAAAGAATTTGCCATGAAAGACCGAGGCCCCTTACACTATTTCTTGGGTATGGAGTAACTAACTCCGCTAATGGTCTATTTCTCTCTCAGGCAAAATATGCTCTACAAATCCTAACTCAATTTAGCATGGATGGTGCCAAGCCTGTCTCCACTCCAAACTCATCTCAAAAGTTTAACTTCACTGATGGTGAACCATTCCATGACCCCACTACATTTCAACAACTCATGGGATCCATAACGACCCAGGCCCAACTACTGGCCTGCCACCATACTTGAGCCTAACTAACTGGCCCAAAATGCTTAAGCCGGTGATGACAGTAGTAGTGAACCCAAGTCATTATAAAGTGCACACAAATCTCACAAAGAACTGATGTGGGATAGGGCGTTACAAACTCTCCCCCTTAAAGACGCCACGTCCTCGTTGCAGCCCAAACACAATAACAGAACCACAGCCCAGAACCCCAAGCAGCATGGAATCTGCCCAGAGCCTGCTCTGATACCACCTATAACGACCCAGGCCTAACTACTAGCCTGCCACCATACTTGAGCCTAACTAACTGGCCCAAAATGCTTAAGCCGATGATGACAGTAGTAGTGAACCCAAGTCATTATAAAGTGTACACAAATCTCACAAAGAACCGATGTGGGATGGGGTGTTACAGGATCTCTTCAATATCTCACTATGACTAGACTAGACGTCTCCTATGCGGTCAACTCTATCTGTCAATTCATGCACGCCCCACACACAACCCATCTTGAAGCTGGCAAAAGAATTCTCTGATATGTCAAAGCCAAAATAGAACATGGCCTTCTCTTACAACTCATCACAAATTTCTCATTTTCTAGCTATAGTGATGCTGATTGGGCCGGCTGCCCCGACACGCGCCGATCTACTACTGGGTTTGCTATCACTTTGAACAACAACCTTATCACATGGGCTTCAAAGAAACAACAAATAGTCTCTAAACAACCTTATCACATGGGCTTCAAAGAAACAACAAATAGTCTCTAAATCTAGCTTTGAGGCTAAATATAGGGCCCTTGCTGCTCTAACATCTGAACTCATCTGGGTCCTCCATATTATACAATTTCTTCGGGTGCCATACTCCACCAAACCAATAATCTATTGCGACAACATCAGCGCCATGTATATGGCCATAAATCCCGTTGTTTATCAACGCAGCAAGCGTATAGAAATCGATATTCACTTCATCCGTGATAAAGTTCGTGAGGGTCTCTTCCACCTTCAATATCTTCACACTTCTCAACAGTTTGTAGACATTTTTACTAAGCCTCTCCTCCGTGCAAGATTTTATATTCTTCGAGACAAGCTTCATGTGCTTCCTGCCCATCAGCTTGTGGGGGGGGGGGTGTCAATGATATCAAAATCTCCTTCATAAGGCAACTCAATATTGCACTTCCATATGTATAAAGTCACTTCTCTAATTATAGAATTAGCCATTAGATCAAATCCTCCTAGCTGATTGCAATCATGTATATAAATCATGTACCATTCATTCCTTGAGATATATGGAAAATTACTCTTCACAAGGAGACCAAAACTTACCTTTTATTCTACTCCTAAATATGAATGGTTGACAAATCAACCATTAGTACAAACCAAAATGCAAGATGTATGCAAATATTTCGGAAAAAAAAAAAGTAGTACTTACTATCCTTATATCATAAAAATGTAATTAACTACTACCCTAACAAGACAAACTTACCTACGAATACAGGGTAAACCCAATTGATCCCCACGAATCAAACCTTGCAGCATTTGAACTCCTTGAGCATCCATAAACTGCTGCTCCTTCCTCAGCCGACTACCCATATTTGCCACTCTCTCAAAATATGCTATATATATATATACTAGTGTGACACCACCCGTGCGATGCACAGGGAGTAACATATGTGATTGGATGTATTAAAGCTATAGAATTTTTGCATATTATTAAATAGTTATTAAAACAATTATATACTGTAGAATTAATAAAACAATGATGATATATATAGAGAAATAACATAATATTAATTAAATTAAAATGTTTAATACATGAATGGAATTAAATAAATGATGGAAAATAAAAAATGACCTAAGAATGGACATATTTAATTAATTAATAAGTAATTATGGAAAGCTTGTCATATAGAGCGCGCCACTTAGCAGTATGAAATTACAACTTATTTTGTTTTATTATATAGTATAGGTATATAGACACACACCACAGAGTAACCGACTTTTTGGCTATTTTAGTTTTATTTGATTACTGGTTTATTCTGTAACTTCATTTTATTGCACATGTCCACACCATTCTTAATTTTATTTTGTCACACGTCTCATTTAAATGTTTTGTCTTTTTACTTCTTTAATTTAATTCTAGTCGTATTATATTCAGTGTTGATGATAAAAAAAAATTAATGATAACTCTGCATTAATTGTATTAGTTATTGAAATTATTTTAATTTTGTTTAAGCTGTACATATTTTGAGTCTTAAATTATTCAAAAAATAAAAATAAAAAATGAAATCTGAAAAATAAAAACAAAAAACAGGCAAACCAAACGCAACCTTAATTTTTGACTCTTGCCAGAGTAAAAGATTTAACAATTGAATAGTAACATATGCCAGTTAGAATATATAGCCAATGATTTAGATGATCTTTTCTTTTTCGAGTAATAGAACAAAGAAATTATTCAGTGTAGAGGCGGAGAATTTTTATTTTTAACCCTATTTTTTAATTTGCTTCCAAAAATAACCCAGTTTTGAGGGGAGTTGCAAAAGTAAACTTTTCGAACTTATGAAGTTCGAAAACGAAGTTACAAAGTTCGACTATGTCAAGGAAAAAAAAACCAAATTATAATATGAGATATCGAACTTCTGAAGTTCAACTAAGAATTTTGAAATTCAGAAGCTCGGACTCAAATTTCTGAAATTCGACTGCGTGGATTTCGGAAACCGGATAAGCCAGCTGGCCGTTTTCGAAATTTGAAAGTTCGAATGCGCGAGTCTCGGAGTCACTATCGCTGCACGCAACAGACAGGGCATTAAAGCAGAATCTCGAAACTCGATGTCGAAATTCTGAAATTCAAAATACATAAAATCGAACTTCAAAAGTTCGAATACCTATTACTCGAACTTCAGAAGTTCGAAAACTAGCTTTTGTTCCTTGATGTCGAACTTCTGAAGTTCGACTCCTCGGAAACCCCATAAGGCAGCTGGCCATTTTCGAAATTTGGAAGTTCGAATGCGCGCGTCTCGAAGTAACTATCGCTGCACGTAACAGACAGGGCATTAAAGCAGAATCTCGAAACTCAATGTTGAATTTCTGAAATTCGAAATACATAAAATCGAACTTCAGAAGTTCGATAACCCTGTATACTCGAACTTCAGAAGTTCGAAATCTAGCTTTTGTTCCTCGATGTCGAACTTCTGAAGTTCGACTCCTCTAGTATTTAAACCCCTACCAAACCCTCATCTTCCATCCAAATCTCATCTCTTTTGCTCTCTCCGGTGCTCTCGATCCTCTCTCATTTTTCTCCCACCCAACTCGAAAATTTAATACAAATTTTCCACATCCTAGATTTTGCCTAAATCTTGTAAGTTTTCTCTTTTTTTGGTTCCGAATTTATATGTTTTAATGTGTTTGTTTGTTTAATTTATATGATGTTAAATTTTGAAATTATATGTTAATTACATGTTGCCTACGTTTAATTTGAAAATTAGATTATTGTTTAGTTTAGTGGAATATTAATCATATTAGTTTATTTTATATGTTAATTATATGTTGCTTAATACGTTAAATTTTAAAATTAGACTATTGTTTAGTTTAGTGGAATATTAATTTTGTTGGTTTAATTTATATGTTAATTATATGTTGATTTATTTTTGGAATATTAATCATTTTATGATGATGGGATGTATTAATCATTGTGTATATAATTTGTGTGCATATAATCAGTATGCATATAATTAGTGTGAATTTATAATTACTCAATTAATCATATGGAGTTTTAGGGTTTTTGTGGCGTTTAAGGGTTTTAGTGGAATTTTAGGATTAATTATGTTAATTATTAGTCAATTTAAGATGACGTTATGTATTAATTAAGTATTAAAGTTGTAGTTCTAAAGTATTTAATATGAATTTTTATAAATTTTAAATAATATAAAATTTAAGAAATGAGAAAATTAAAGTTATAGGGCATATAGTAAATGTTGAAGTTAGAGTTTTAGTGGAGTTTTAGGATTAATTATGTTCATTATTAGTAATTTTAAGATGAAGTGATATATTAGTTAAATATTAAAGTTGTAGTTCTAAAGTAATTAGTAATAAATTTTTGACGTTTAGATAATGTTAAGCGATTAATTTTATTTGTTGTGCAACTTTAATTTGAAAATTAGATTATTGTTTATTTTAGTGGAATATTAATCGTGTTGGTTTATTTTATATGTTAATTATATGTTGCTTAATACATTAAATTTCAAAATTAGACTATTGTTTATTTTTGTGGAATATTAATCGTGTTGGTTTATTTTATATGTTAATTATATGTTGATTTATTATTTGGAATATTAATATTTTTATGATGATGGGATGTATTAATCACTGTAATTTTAATTAGTATGAATGTTGAAAAATTAAAATATTATGAATTTTACAAAGTTAGCAAAATTAGTTAAATATTAAAGTTGTAGTTCTAAACTAATTAGTAATAATTAGTACTTTTATATTTTTTTTAATTTACTTAATGCTCGTAGGATCTATAGCTCATAGACCAGCTCCTAGTGATAGTTCAGTGTTATGCTATTACTATGACCACCGGGTGAATTATTTGTCGTCACCCCATCAGTTAGAGGAACACAAGATTTATAGGAGTGATAGAGAGTTATTCCTATGGACGGAGCATCCTGCTGTGCAGACGACTTTTGAGAGCCAGATTTTTTGGATGTTATGCGGCGCGCTTCCATCAGGTTGACAATCCTCTTATTACTGCCTTGATTGAGAGGTGGCGACCAGAGACGCATACATTTCATTTGCCTGTAGGCGAGGCCACGATCACACTCCAGGATGTCGCTGTATATTAGGGATTACCGATTGTTGGTCAGGTTGTCCCGGTGCTCGACGATACTAGTCGAACTCCGGAAGAGTGGCGGGCACGTATTCATTAGTATATGGGGGTATATGTATCTTTAGACAAAATTAGTGGAAATTTGATTAACATACCCAATCTGAGGGAATTGTACCTAGCCCAAGGCATTCCGGAGAATCCTGAGGTGGAGGAAGCGGAACGGCGGGCCCGTTTGTGGATTTTTTTGTAATTTGGCACCCATATGTTCACTGATACGACAGGAAATAAATTATTGTTACATTGGTTAGACTTTTTGATTGACTTTGATCATATCAGTGAATATAATTAGGGGGCAGCATGCCTAGCGCATCTGTATAGATGGCTTTGTAAGGCTTGTTGCCGTGATTGTAGAGGCATGTGCGGGGCTATCATGCTCATTCAGGTAGCACACTTAATCATCTCATTGTTGTTAATGATATTTGAAGACGTATTATTACTTATAATATAATTATCTTGTACAATGCAGTTTCTTTCTTGGGACAGACTCACGGCTTTTAGGCTAACACTGTGTGAGCAGACGGATAGGCACCATCAGAGGGATGGGCACGCTGTTCACCCTGATTTCCCGTTGCCAGGCCCACCACGCGGCTACATGTTCTTTGCGGGGAAGGATCTGAAGTGGGTTGCGGGCCGGGCTGGTTTGAACGAGGCGCGGGACATGATTGACCGTTTACAGCCCGACGAGGTTTGAAAAAATTTACATCTCACATTTATTACTCTCCCTTGTTAATTTACGTTGTATGTTTTATAAACTAATCTACCGTTATTGTTGTGTTCCCAGTTTATTTGGCAGCCATTCGAGCATGCAATGGGTGGTTTGCCACAGTATTGTTTGCAAAATGTTGAAGCGTGGCGAGCATGTGTACCCCTCATCGTAGGCGGGTTAAGTGGCACCGTCCTGATCTGGTACTTCGGTCGTTCGGCATGCGACAGACGATCCCCGTTAATCCACCAGCGTGGCAAAAGCACTGGGACGGGAAAGAGAAGATTACAACCGAACAATATAATTCGGCAGTCGACATGTGGGTCAATTGGGAAAACACTGTTGTGGTGACGGAGTTAGAGGACTTTCCCGATCCTGGGGCTTTGAGGGCGTATATGAGATGGTACCGAGGGATAACCATACTACATGTTGGACACCCTCGGACTAGTCATACGACGATGGCTATGTTGCGTCGGCCACGATGAGAAACGATCGTTAGTGCAATATGAATGTTTTCCCATAAATTTGAATTTAGTATGCATTGATGCAATACCTATTGACAGTGCCCGTAAATTTTTCTTTAGGCGGTATACACTCAGCATGTGGTTAACCACAGTGGGAGTATTATGCAGCAGTACGAGGCGGGAGACTTACGAGTAGATGCGGCTACTCTTGATTTTATGGTGAGTCATCTGCAGGTCCTGCACATCAGAGGCCAGGCTGTACTTCAGCAGACCCAGGATGAGCACCTATTGGACGACACGACAGCCATGTATGACGTTCAACGTCCGCAACCGCCTCCACAAACGTTACATCGGTCGGGACAGCGAGGCTGTTATCAACATCCCACTCAGGAGCCCAGCACTTTGTACATACCGCCGCAGCCTGGTAGGTTTAGCCAGTTCGAGTATGGCGGTTCGTGGGTCGATCCCAGCACTTCATACATGCCGCCACACCATGGTAGGTTTAGCCAGTTTAAGTATGGCGGTCCGTCACATCGAGCCCAAAGACTCGAACACGCCACCGCGGGGGCCGTTATCTACCAGTGATTATCTGATAGATGATCAGACTGCTGAGTTGGTGCTCGAGGAGGACCATCTACTGCATCGTACTCATAGACGCACACAGTCACCGCATCCACCGCCACGCGTTTTACCCGACCGGACCAGTAGGGGTCGGAGGCCCGATTATTACACGACTTCTCAATATTGACGTAGTTGAATAAACATTTTACATTTCAAACTTATTTTAGTAATTCTATGTAATTGAACTTTCATTTTTCATTGTTTTTTCGTACTTATTATCATGTCTCGATATAAATTGTGTTGATGTTGACAATAATTTGAGATGGAAAGATTTGACAATATCTTTTATTGAAAACATTACACACCATAGTGGAAAAGGCCAATTAGCTTCACATGCTACAACTTCATGATAACCATTCGAAGCTACGTATCTATTCTTAGGGGGCAATTTGGTGCAATATGCCCAGGGTTACGGCAATAACCACACTTTCTGCTGCCTACTTGGTCGGAATTGTTCATCTCGTTTGATATACGCCTAGCTCTTTCCTGCCTACGTCTTCTGTCGCGCACTCGTAAAGCATTCGGGAGTAACGTCCAACTGGGTTCTGGAGGCCAGTAAAATTCATGTCCAAGGGGTTGAAATGTCATATTATATGTTACCTTGAATGACTCTACCGTATAATGAAGATCAACTATGGTTGAAGGGTTTCCACCCCTATAACGGGCAACATATTGGGCATGAGAGCATGGCATATGATAGGCTGTCCACTTACCACATGTACATGTTCATCCCACCTAATCTACCTCTTGTTCGTTGGGAACATCGTTCCATCGTTCTGGCATTCGACCGACTTGGTACCACTCATCTAGTCTGAATGCATGCAATCGCATCCGGTGTGAAGACGTCTCCCACTTTTCATACTTTTCTCTCGCTCAATCCGTCAGAATACGACCATCTCTATGCATGTGCTTCGCGTTTGCCAACCTATCGTGGAAATATCCCTTTAGCTTTAAAAAAGTGTTATTTACTAGTGCTGTGATGGGCAATCCCCTGGCTCCGACAATCACACCATTGAAGCATTCAACATTATTTGTTGTCAGCACTCCCAATCTATAACCCCCATCGTGGCTCAATGTCCATGAATTTGGATCGAGGTCGGCTAACATCTGGTGTACCCGTGTACCAGCGCCAGTGGGTCGTGGGTCAATATTACGAATAATGTCTATGGCGGCGATGTGCTTCCGTTTCTGGCTTTCTTTTCCAACTATCCAACACATGTCTTTTGCGAATTGGTTGTGCCATCTTTTGATCACATTGCTTTTTAGATGTCTCAAGCAAATGCGATGCTTCACTTGAAGTCGGCCGTCGGATGTTATTGTATTGATGGCTACCACGATTCCTGCGTGCCGATCAGACAGAATGCAAACTGCTGACATGTCGTTTAAAAAACACTGACTTACCTTCTCCAGGAACCACCTCCAACTATTTGTACTCTCGCCATCGACAATGACAAATGCCAACGGTAATATATGGTCGTTGGCATCTGTCGCTAAGGCGACGAGCAGGTGGCCCTTGTATTTCCCATGCAGATGTGTTCCGTCCAATGAGAGTACAGGTCGACAGTGCCTCCATGCCATGATGCACGGACCAATAGCCCAAAAAACATAGTGAAAATTTTTTTCTGTTTCAGTTGAACCCTGGGCGAACTTGTAGTAGACAACGGTTCCCGAATTCTTTGCAATTACAGCAGCAAAAAAGCGGGGCAGCATCTTGTATGACATGTCCCAGTCTCCAAAAACTAGTTGAATTGCCTTATTCCTACCACGCCAAGCTTTCCCGTATGTTATATCAACATTTAAAGTCTTCTTTACGTGGGCTTGGATAAGACGTACCTCGAAATCAGGCTTCTCTGTAACAAAATGCCTAACCATGTAGCTGACCAGACCAGATGTTAGATTTCTATGGTTTGGCCCGCATTTATCTCCCATGCAAATATGTATGCTTTGGTACCTCGTAATCTCGAACATCTTGTGTGTGCATTTTTTTACTGCATGAACCTTCCACTTGCGTGGTGTCCTAGGATTGCTTGATTCGTAGCAACGTATGTCCCACAAGGACTTATTCGACTTCACCACCCTGTATTCTCGTTTATGTTTGATCACGTTTTGTTGATGACCGTATAAGATCAACCTTTTTCAGGAACACCATGCGTTTGGCCAACTCCATCCGTCTCTCGTCCCACATTGGTCTCTCTATTGGAGACTCATTTGAAGTGATGTAATACTCTATCCTAGCTGTGTGGAAAGCTACTAGTTCTTCCTCCTCTAGATCCGGCTCCAGCTCTTCGCCATTGCCTGGCCCTACATCAACCTCTTCGTTTTCGTAGATTAAACTTTCTACTGACACAACATCTTCCTCCTCGTTTAACTGGACGTCCTCATCTACTTCTTCTGGTTCAGATAAAATAGAATCTAATCCCACCTCGAACATCTCCTGAATGTCACTAGCTTGAGAGGGTTCTCCAACTTCAAATGTGGGGCATGGCAGTGGAGAAAGGAAAATATGGCAAACCCCGCGTTGTGGTTGGAATGTTGACTTCGCATTGACATAATAAGGTGGTTCCACATTCAAATCGGCAAATCACCAACAACTTCTTGTAGTGTTGCTTCTTCATTTGAAGGTCGTGGATTGTACACGACATCACTTTGCACGTCTACGACAACGTGCGCACATCTCCTATTCATATCCATGCAAGCTGTTTCGTACATGTCCTGTACATCTTTGTCATCCTTAATGCCACTGGGGTAATAATATATTTGTTGTAGGTTTGTGTCCCATTTGAGATCACGATAACACAACTCAACTCTATCGATAGTAGGCCGCAATTGGAGCTTCGTGAATATACGAGATACAAACTGATAGTATGTCGTTCCGGGAAAAAATTTTATTTTACGTGGTAAGTTTGGACCTACATAGTCGAGCCCATGATCTGTTTCAATTTTGTTGCTACCGTAATATAAATATACGTTAACTGCATCACCATTTGCATTCATCTTTTTGGGTGAAAAAAAATGTATAACATGACTTAAATGAGAATGAGTTGCAGAAGGGAGGGAAGTGGAGTGGTTAGTGGTATAGCAGTAAATCCAAAATATGAAAATGCTACATAATGTGACTTATCGTGTGAACGTGTGTAGGGTTAGTGATTTTGGAACGAGATGATGAAGGCAGAAGTGGGGTGTGCATTATATAGTAACAAATTCGAACTTAGAAATTCGAATTTTAAACTTCTGAGTTTCGACTTATAACCTAACTCGAATTTTAAAAACTCGAAACAACAAAATAGCACGTCAGAAGTTCGAAAGTGCGAAAAATTCGAACTTCGAAAGTTCGCATTTTTCAAAACTTCGAACTTCAAAAGTTCAAAAAAGAACTCGAAACAACAAAATCGCACGTCAGAAGTTCGAAAGTGCGAAAAATTCGAACTTCGAAAGTTTGAAATTTTCAAAACTTCGAACTTCAAAAGTTCGAAAAAGAACATCTCTGACAAAAATTTTATTCTCTGCTCTGCCCTCGATCACGTCGGAATCTTATAAACTCCAACTTCTAAAGTTCGAAACACAATATTATTGTCTCCCTTCTGATATTATTTTCTGCCCTCTGTCACATCGTCACAACATCGTCACAGAAGGAATCCTGCAAACCCTAGCACCCTATTTTTGAACTTCATAAGTTCGAAGTTGTTACTGTTAATAATTTCGAACTTTTGAAGTTCGATATTGAAGTTCCGTTATTCGAAAATATTTTCGAACTTTTGAAGTCCGATATCAAGTTTTCATCATTCGTGATCGGGCTTCTGAACTTCGAAAAGTCTACTTTTGCAACTCGTCTTAAAATTGGACTATTTTTTAAAATAAATTAAAAATTAAGGTTAATAATAAAAATAACCCTGTAGAGGTTTCACGATGACGTGGAACGACAAGATGGTACATACATAATATGCCACTTATATGATTGTTGCTATTATGTTTCGCTGTTTGTTGTAATAATAACTCATTGCTACTATAATTATATTATTGCTATTTATTTTTTTAAATTATACCAACTTTAATAAATAATATACCTTCGTCACTATAAGTCATTGGATTTCTGTCCGATAAATCCCCATTACACCCCCGCACCACCACCGCCACCCCTCCAACTCCCCTCCCTGGCGCGGCCTGAGCCCGGCCCACCACGGGACAACTGCATTTGATCTGGAAAGATATTTAAGTTTTATATATGGATGATTAATTTAGAATGTCTCCGTGGAGAAATATTAGGCTGAAAATCCAATGGAGGAAAGTCTTGCAGGTCCCTAAACTGATATTAAAGCTAGAATTTTATTCATTTTTCATTAAATAATTCATTGGTCCAACATGGAATGTTTTTCAAGGGACCATTTTAATAAAAGCTGGATGTCGATATTATGAAGGTTGGGGACCAACTTATGCAGTTGACCATAATCCTGGACCACTAGGAATAAATTTGTCACAATTAAGGATGTGTGCGACCATCCCATTTGCATATGGATGACCACTCTTTCGAAAACTAATGCTTTGAAGTAATATTGGAGAAAAGATCAATAAAAGTTGTAGAAAAGATTCGGAAAAAAAAAAATCTTGATCGTCTACAAATTTACTATATTGAAAATTTTATTTTCACTCAAAAGTGTATATATGAGAAGTCGTATGGTTAAAATCTGCACAACACAATGTACTAATTCTGAATCTAGTCATCTAGAGGATAATCATACTTAAACAACTCCACTAATTTTGAATCTAGTCATCTAGAGGATAATCATACTTTAACAACTCCACGTAAGGTAAAAGTTTCATAGAATTCAAATCTAATCACTATAAATAAGGAGCGATGGGGATAATGACTCCTATAATATGAATTATTACAGCAATTCGTTATGTATGTATGAGTATACCTGCTATTTGAGATATTACATGGAAGGTAAAACAGGTCGAGGAACAATGAATGAAACATTTTCCACCCTTACGGATCCAAATCTTGATGTAGTCAAAGTCTGTCAATGGTTGAGAATCTATGACAAGCATCTTACCATAAATGATATATGTAAGTTTGTTGTCAAAAATAAATGATATATCGTATATAATTAAAAAGAAAACCTGTTACATATATCATCATTCTTTTCACAAAAAAATTCTCTTTATAATATGACAATTGTTGATATCTATAATTCTTCATATCTTGAGAGCTTTAGATTACTTTTTCTCCATTAACGCTGTTAAGTACATCATTCTCAAATTTATTATCTAATAATAATTCATCCAAGAGTCCCACATCCACTTTTTGTAATGATTTTTCATAATGATCATCGAAAAAAATGCCTTTTCAATTATATTTTTTAAGCTAATCAATCGTAGAATTAGTAGAAATTGCAACTTACGCTCATGCATTCTGAGTTTTAACCACACCTTGAAATTATGCTTCAATAGCACATGAGAAATTTTCATACAAATTTACCAGTTTTTCGCAACAGCTTAAAATAAGTTTTAGTTAGATGAGAGTTCATGTAGATAGAATTAACAAAAGAAATGATTCTCGAAAAGCTTGAATGGTGTCCTAACGTTTATATAAGTGATACTCCAAAGGGGAATAACTTTTAGTTTAATTTAGTTTAGTAATTAAGTGTTCAGCGCAAAAGGCTTTTTTCCATTGTATAACTTGAAAAGCTAATCACATAATACAAATGCAAAAGACATACTAAACTAAGTGGAAAATCATTTAAAACACATATAACTATATTACTATTAAATTTTATTTGAAAAATCTAAATATTGAAAGCAATTTAAGTATTTAAACTTCTTCTAAACAACGTAAATACTTAAAATCTTATTATATATTCTATACTTGTAATTTTCAATAAAATAATAAAAAAACCAAAAAATAGAAAAACCTGGCCTAGGCTATGGCTCGGTCCAAGCCCAGCCCAAACCACTTAAGTGGGCTGGGCCCCTTACCGGGCCAAGCAAGACTTTAGATTCCTTATTTTTGGGTCCAACTCCTTTCCCAAATTGGCCCATTCCAACACAGGACAAGACTGGCCATATGGGCCTATATTGGGCTGGACCATGGCAGGCCCAATTTCCATGATGGAGTTGCACGCACCATCCAGTGTTAGTGATTACTTCAATCACTACCACGTGTCATCTTATGATTGGCCTTTGATCTAAAACCATGCTACATCCTTGCAAGATTACATTCCCCCAGTTTACACTCCCCAAAACCCTAACCCCAACTAGTGTGTGTGTGCGTGTTAGGATGTCATATCTGCCTCACCCCATGATGATACCCACATTATATATTTAACCAAACAAAAAGACAAAAACGAAAACGGAAAGGGTTTAAGGGGCCTTTTTATTAGGGTTTAAGACAAGAAACAAACATATCACAGAGACGACAACAATAACAGAGAGTTTAAGGTTTCATTACACAAAAGACAAGATGGGAGCAGACAAAGGTAAGAAGCAAAAGGTTGGAGAAGAAGAGAACAATGGTGAGCAAATTGATGGTGAGCTTGTTCTCGCCATTGAGAAGTTACAAGAGGTCCAAGATGAGCTTGAAAAAGTAACTTTCCTTTCTTTTCTCACATTTTTTCGCCATCTCCACTAACTTTTTCTTTCTTTTCTTGCATTTTTTCGCCATTTCCATTTTTATATTAGTTTTCTTTGAACACTAGAGCAATCTGGTGTAAAAATGTGATCTTTCTAGAAATTAAGCCGTTAATTCATCTGGGTTTGGCGTAAATTTTGATGTCTCTTTTTTTTTTTAAAGTACTTTTCTCCTTGCAGTCTCGTTTCTGTTTATCTGGTTTAAAAACACGCTAAAAATGGTGTAACTATGTGATCCTTGAAGAAATTAAGCTGTAAATTCATCTGGGTTTGGTGTCAAATTTGATGTTTTTCTGTTAGGTATTTATTTACTTATTTCGTTTCTATCTGTTTTCTGTTTGCTTACTTTTTAAAACTAAGAGAAAAGTTGGGTAAAAATGTGATCTTTGTAGAAATTAAGCTGTAAATTCATCTCGGTTTTTAGTAACTACTGATGTTCTAATGCTAAAATGAGCATTTATTTCTCTGTTTCTTTTCCGAGGTAATATGAGAAGAAATTGAATAAAAATACGATCTTTACAGAAGTTAGGCTTTAGATTGTTTGTGGTTGGTAATTAAATGATTGCTTTACTGTTGATTGAGTTGTTTCTGAGGTGGTTGGAGGGGAGCACAGAAGTTGATCTCTGTAGAGATAAAACTTTGAATTTATGTTGGTTGAGTGAAATATATTTTATTGGTAGAATCAGTTATTCTTGTTTGTTTTGTGAGATAATAAGAGAAAATATGATGAACACTTGATCTTTAAGTAATTGATCTGGTGTTTCTTCTGGGTTTGTAAAGAGATTTGACTTTTTTGAGTGGATACGAGTTATGATTATAAGGTTATGGGTCAGTAATTCTTTAGGCCCTCTAAAGGAAAAATTGTTTGGAATTGCGATTTTGACTATTCTGTTTTCTTGTTCGAAAGATGTGTGCAGAAGAAAGTGGAAGTTGGTAATTCAATTTTATTCTTTTAGTTGATGAACCAAAGGGATATCTTCTTGATGTTCTGTGTGAGGAAGTATAGAGAAGTTGCCCTTCCTGATGCTGCGTTTCATGGTTCTGTTGTTGCACAGTTTTGTGTATGTGGGTTGCCAAATTGCCATTCAATATGCTCTTTGCTTTTGAAACTATTGAATTTACCCTTAAAAATAATAATTTGTGTGATTAACCAGTGAACTTCTGGTCTACTCTCAAATTGTTAGCTGGACTACTTATTCTCATATCTCAATGATGTGGCATATTGAATATATGCCTTACTCGACAAGATTATGTTTATCTTGTTGTTTAATGGTGGTGGTTCAAGAACTTTCTATGTATGTTTTTTTTTTTTGGTTTTTGTAAAGGTTATTTTCATGATCCAGCTTACTGTTTGCTTAGGTGTGTCCTATCTTCAACAAATTTGCGCTGGTGATGACATGCTATTACTACTAAGTTATAGCTTTCTATTCTAGAAAGTTGGTTGACTCATCGACAAATTGTTAACTAGAACTGTGAGGTAGTTTTGTTGCTTATTCACTCTTATATGTGGTATAAGACTTGATCTGTTTAGGGCTTGCGATGGTTTATCTTGAGTTATAGGCCAAAAATTGGTGTAAAAAGATAGGTGGTATAAGACTTCACCTTGTGGTCAGGGCCTGTGATGGTTTTGCCTTGAGTTATAGGCCAAAACTTTCTGGTGCAAAAAGATTCTTTCGATGGAATTGAGAACAAAACTTGCTACTTATAAGCTCTACAGAGAATGTAAAATATTCACAATAATTTAGCTGTATCATGTATATATGTTTGTGTGCCTGGGTGTTTAAAACATAACTACATGGATGATAGAGTGGGAGAAACATAACTACATGGATGATAGAGTGGGAGAAACAATCTGTTCATAGGTTTTATGGCACTTTAGCTATTTCTAGATACTTGTTTCCAGTGAAACAGTTCTGGGCATGGTTTAATTGAATCAGAGGTCATAATTATACAAGAAATATTTGACTTATGTTCTGTCTCATTCAAGTCATGCTGAAAAGTTCCTACTTATACGCTCTCCATGGCGTTATGTGGGCAAGTAAGTCCTAAACCAGTTACAGCATTAGATGAGTGTAATATGACTTATTCTGATAAGCTTTCAAACTCTTGGATTTGTATTTCCAAGTGTTAAGAAGTATTTTAATATGCTGGCCACATGTTTTTCTGCTTTTCGATGTGTTATACCCTTTACAAGTAATGTATATGGCTCAGACAGGCCAAATCCATCATTCATAGAGGGAATGGTTGATCTTATGTAATAAAATCAATCTTACTCAACTCATGATCTTCTTTCATTTATATAGATTTTACCTGCTGAAAAAGATATGTGTGCTTCTAGCTGTTGTTAACCATTTGCTGTATTTCTTTCCTGCTTACAGATCAATGAAGAAGCAAGTGATAAAGTCCTAGAAGTAGAACAAAAGTATAATGAGATACGCAAGCCCATCTATGAAAAGCGAAATGAAGTCATTAAATCCATTCCTGACTTTTGGTTAACTGCTGTAAGCAATACTCCAATCTCTTCTTTCCCTATTTCCAGAGTTTATATCCAGCTAAGCAATTTTTTCTTGCATGCAGTTTGTGAGTCACCCTGCACTTGGTGAGCTTCTAACAGAAGAAGACCAAAAGGTTTGGTTTCTGCTCCTAATTGTGCCTCTTTCTTTGTTTTGTACTTGAAGCGTGCTATCATTACATTCTTTCATGATGTTAGCTCACTGGTGTCCATTTCCTTGCCTTATGGAATTAGTTGTCATTCCTCTAAATGAAGCTACTGATTGTTTTTGAAGTATGTACTTGGTCTTTGACTAAGTATCTTTTTCTATAATTGCATTTGGTGGTGCTAGATTTTCAAGCATCTGAGTTCCATTGAAGTAGAAGATTTTAAGGATGTGAAATCAGGCTACTCTATAACTTTTGTAAGTCTTATTACTTTTTGACTTGTACATGCATTTTGTTAGTTCATTTGTTTACTTTGCTGTTATTTGTTTTCCATCAGAACTTCAATCCCAATCCTTATTTTGAAGATACAAAGCTCACAAAGACTTTCACCTTCCTTGAGGAAGGAACAACAAAAATAACTGCAACACCAATTAAGTGGAAAGAAGGCATGGTAGGTTTTCTTGTTTATTGATATTTGTTGAAAATAACTCACAACTTTCTTGCATGTTGCATATGTAACTTGTCTAATTCCTTTTGTAACATCTTATGATTGAATCGTGAAGAACATGTCCAATGGAGTTGCACATGAGAAGAAAGGGAACAAGCGAGCTCATGCTGAGGAAAGGTTGGTTGTCTTGCTTATTTTCAGTTTTGTCTTTTTTTTTTTTGGGATGAAGTGAATAAGCTGGAAACCACTGTTGCTTAAAGAAGGAAAACCATATATAATTAATGTCTTGGTGGATCAGAATTATTCAGTTAGATATTTGGATTGCAATCATTCAACTAGATATATGTCATGCAAGGTACTATAGAATTTCCAAATTTAGTGTTGTGTGTAAAGTCTGTCAAGATCCTGTGATCAAAAGCAACTTTAAGCTACAGACCAAAAAAATGCTTCTCCTATATGGTGGTTATATTGTGGATCAATTCTCACCTTCTAGGAATTAGCTAAACTTTTGTTCCAGGAATGAATCTCAGCTAGATAATTATTGATGTGCTTTGAAATTTGATTAGGATTGTATGAGTTCATTATGATTCAGTAACTTCTAATCTAGATTTTCCCACTTTCTATCTGAAGTTCTCGTAAAATATTTATGCAAATATCTATATTTTTGTTTGTTGTCATTTTGTAATGGTCATGTTAAGGTTGATTTTGTAGAGGTTTTTGTTTGTGACATATTTGGTTGCATGTCATGGAAAATGTTGTCTTCTATGTGGAGCTACAATAGTCAAGTGCAGAATTCACTGTCATCGTGTTGATTACTACTGTTGGTGGACAGATCCGTACGCACAAAATTTTTTAACATAATAGAGTTACTGTGTTATTTTCAGAAATATGTGATCAGTATGATGATATTCATTGATTTAATTGTTTTATTATTTTAAAATGAGCAAACAATAAAATTCTGAAGGATCATGATATCTTTTATATATGACTTTATCTGTGTATCCCTGCTTCTGTGGGTATTAAGCTTCTTCATTGCTATGCCTGCAGCTTCTTCACCTGGTTCAGTGACAGCCAGCAGAAAGATGAGGATATGGATGAGATTCATGATGAGGTAAATTCTTTAGTCTATACAGTCTAAGCAAAAAAAAAAGATTGAACTTTAACTCAGCGGTTAATGTGGAGCCTTCTTGTCTAAGATTTCTTACTTGCATTGTTTAATTACATTTTTCTTGAGTAGCTTCATTTTGTAAATACTCAAAGCAATTTGAATTCATTTACTTGTGCAGGTTGCTGAGATTATAAAGGAGGACTTATGGCCAAACCCTCTCACTTATTTTAACAATGTAATCATTTTGTGTTTTAGTTGAGGGCCACCAATAGTGAATCCTTTCCCACTTTTTCATATCTCCAATCTGATGTTCTTTTTACCTTCCATAGGAGGCTGATGAAGAAGATTTTGATGGGGAAGAAGGTGAGGATGAGGTAAGAGAAGATCTTTATGATTAATGATGATTCAGTGTACAATGGTCAGGTTTGATGTTTTATGTGTATCTTAAGTATGTTTACTCGGGGCTGTCATCTGTATTATTCTTACTTTCATAAGATTTTTCATCTATTCTGGTCATGCATCATTCCAGCCTTTCCAATTTGCTTTTCCTCGTGGTGCATTACATTTAGAAAATTCCTGAAATTATGTCTCAAGATGGATTTTGAGATATATCATTAGGCACCTGTGCGACTAGAAGGGGTCAATGGCTAGACCAATTTATCTAACTGCTGACTTTTAGGTTGGTTTCAAGTCCAAGGGCAGTCAATGATTCTAAAACTATATCTTTACCTAGTTGCTTCATTGTAATACTGATGCTTGGTGGATGTGATTGGGTCGTAACCCATTTATCAGATGAGGATTTGTTATATTTGGTTGGACGTAAAATCAGTGGAACTAGCAGTGGTGTTCCCTTTCAATTGTTTGTTTAGTGGTCCACGAACAGCAATAAAAGTCAAGGTGTATCCAACTCATCCACATCAGCCTTTCGTTACATTTCAACTGTAGATGATTGACCACATCTACTTCCTTTGAGATGCATATGTTTCTACTCATTCTGCTTAGCAAAACCTAGAGCTAGTATTTGCTAGGGTTTACATCTCTCTTCTTGTCTTTTTCTTCTTCTTCTTGGTGTGTGTGGATGTGAACTTCATTACAAGAGAAAGTGTGTGATCAAACAGCAGTTATTCTTATAATTGATCAGCATTCACTGCTTTTGAACTGTTGTGAGCAGGGTCATATGTATGATCTATGTGAAATGTCATTCCTGAGCCATCAATCGCCCAAATGGAAACTAGAAATGGGGCTATTGTATGCACAAGGTCAATTTATTGAATGAAACCTGGCACTGTGTTTTTTTAATAAATTCAGAGTATTAACTACTAATATGCCCTCTCAAGAGGGGGGCTGATAAGAGACTTGAACAAGAATGTGCAAGCATCTGTCTGACTTTCAAAAGTGCGGAAGCCTGTGGCGTTCCTTTATCTCTTGAAATATTTGTCCAATCAGTAACAAGATTTACCTATTTTTGGGTTAAACCTCCACCCCTGAGATTGAACCTAGGACGTCACACTTGGTAGAGATAGTCTCAACTACTTGAGCTATCCCTTAATCCCCAATAACAAGATTTACTTTATCACTTCGAGTTTGCTATCTCTTTGTCACACGGGGAAGAGAAAGGTATAGTTGATTGGTTGCATAACTACTAGGATACTAGAAATCAGTTAAGGAAGGAAAAGTACCACATTTGTGTTTGCTGTTCTTACAAATGACATATTATCTTCAAAAAGTTGGGCTGCGGATGCAGTCTATTTCCACAAAGGTTTGCTTGAAAGATTGCAAAAGCGATCAAGGTAAATAATGTAGTGAAGTTTAGTCTTCTAGTACTGAAAGTTTTCTCTATCCCATCTTCTTTTATTGATTGACGATTCTAGCTTATTGGGTTAAAACTTTGTGGCGTTTGCTGACTTGGTCTTTTTGTTTGTGTGTATTGTTCTTTCATGTATAAACTTGATTGAGGTACTTGTCCAAGTCACCATCTAGATGGGCCTTCGGGTTAGATATAGCAGGGATCAGGCAGTTACCCCCTTCTCTGCATTGGATTTAACTTCTTGGTTTCTGCAGGAGAAGGGCAGTGATGAAGATGACGATGATGATGACGACCAAGAAGACGATGATGATGAAGATGGAGATGAAGATGATGGAAACTAAACCATTTACAACTTTGTGTTTGAAATCCTCTTTCTTGATTCCTACAATGTTTTGGTAGTAGTGATGTTTGTAAAGGGTTTAGAGGTTGGAAGCTAACTGAATCACCTGACCGTGGTGTCACTCTTGTCCTCTGTAGGCGTCTACTTTATGTCCTCCCCAAGGATGGTCCTCTTTACTACGCTTCTAATCAAGGCCGATGAGTTTAATTTTCATTCGTTTGTTTACCTTGAGATGACCTCTAGTGAGATAAGGTTTCGTTTGGTTTGGTTCCGTAATTTACCTTGATTTTGCCATGTGGTTTCCCCTACCTCATACCTGCTTCACTGCATGATGGCATCTCAATGGTGCTGAAGAGGTCAGAAGCCTGTTTCTAACTTCTCTAATTTTAACTATGGAAAATACACAATCTTTAGGGTTCAAGGGAGGTTAAAAGCCAGTTACACTATAACTCTTTTCGATGAGGTCTCACCCCTCTTGTCCTTATCTAGTAACGTCTGGAGCAGTCCAGGAATCTCCCAAGTGATTGACAAATTGAGCAGAATATTAAACACATGGTTAACTAATCAGGCAGCAGAACTGTTTGTTAATAACCTGCATGTTTGTTTGGTTAACAGAGGCTATCGTTCAAATGCCTACAAGAATTATCTCCTTTGAAAAATATTCTAAATATATGGCGCATTTTGGTATTCATGTGGCAGTAGTTTGTGAATTTGTTGTATATAATTCAATTCTGGCATTTTTTTTCCTTGAAAAATTCACACAATGAGAATGAAATACCTTGGAGAAACCATAAGGAGAATGGTTTAGCCTTTGGATAACTTGTAACAATTTTTAGGATATGTCATGAGATTTATAACTTTAGGATTGATTGAATGTGTAATTTGTTTAAGTAAATTTCTTGTCATAAAAAAGAAAAAGACATATAAAACGGAAATATGTAGAAAAAATGAACAGAGCTGGATGCTTGATCCAGGCCTCAGGGCTGTGTTCTCCGACAATGTCATAGCCTTTGAATCCCCTAATTTCTTGTGTTTTATCGTCGGTGTATAATCTCAATTTATTGTTATAAAATTAGCTAATATTCCCTTGTGCTTTTTAAAATTAGATTACAATTGCCTAATTAGTAATATTGTCAGTTTTCCAATGAAAAAAGTAAAATATTTTATATACAATTCAAAACAAAGGTATCATACACCTACGATAAAATTCAGGAATATCATGCACTCACCGTGAAGATACTAGCATAGGGGCTTGAGTGTAAATATACTATTACTATGTAAAAACAAACTGCTTTTTATAGAAAAGGAAAAATTGCATTTATATTGCACGCTTGACACACACTTTAAAATTTGATAGAAAATGTGATATATACTAAGCAAACAAGTCAGACACAATCTACCTGATGAAGAAAATAATCCAAAATTTGCACCTGAGAAAAAAGTATATTAATTTTGTAATGAGTATATAAACAAATTTTGTATTGCACGCTTAACACATACGTTAAATTTTGATAGAAAATGTGACATTTATTACGCAAAAAAGTCAGACACAATTTATCCAATGAAGAAAATAATATAAAATTTGCACCTGAGAAAAAATATATATTAATTTTGTAATAAGTATTTAAACAAATTTTTCGCAAAAGAAAATTTGAAAATCTTTAAAAAATTTCTAACATTAGCTTTTCTAAAAAATTATACAAAAAATACTTTTAAAAAGATCATTCCAACGAGCTTTCTATCGACTTAAAAAAAAAAAAGAGCAAAAGTGAAAAAGAGCCATCAAGACTTGATTAGAAAAAGCATAAAGAGCTTAAAAGCAGAGAATATTTAAAAGTAAAAAATAAAAATAAAAAATAAAAGGGGTCAAAATTAATCGCCGTTGCCGGGGATCGAACCCGGGTCGCCCGCGTGACAGGCGGGAATACTCACCACTATACTACAACGACTTTGTTGTCAATTTGTTCACAATATTTGAATAACAACGGATTCTAACCCCTCGTTAAATATATTCCTACTGATCTGCGTATGCATGAAACGTTGATTTGTGCCATTTCACCTATTCGTTTTAACTTAACAACTTGGTTATCATCCGTGCAATACCCGGGATATCACCTAAATAATATTTTGTACTTTTTGGCAAGGATTGATGTTAAAGTATTTATAAAATCTTTCATTAACCGCTCATTAGGAATCTCGATCAATGTTTTGCAATTAATGAAATCCATAATTAATATAAGCTTTTATACATGGGTATTTTATGATATGCTTAATTAATACTAAATTCGGTATTAATTAATTTTATATGGATTAACTTACAATTATCAACCAAGTATATGACTAAATAAATAGAAAAATATATGATTAAAATTTACTATTTTTTTTAAATATTCATATATAATAACTACTTAAAAAAAATTTATACATGTATTATAATTCTATTTTTTCCATGATCTATAATGTCAAAAATACATGATAAAAATTTAATCTTTTTTTAATTATTCGTATAAATTAACTAATTAATAAAACTTTATATATGTATTATAAGTCTATTTTTTCCATGATCCGTAATTTAAATAAATATTGTATAATTGAATTATTTTTTAATCAAAACCATATATCAGAAAAATAGATAATTCTTATTCTTTACGGGGTGAGAGACCTTTATGAAATTAAAGAATTTTTTTCTCTTATGAAAACAATCAATTAACTGTAATAGAGCACGTGGTTTCAAATTAATTCAACGTGTCAGTCAAAGAGTTTTGAGCATGTGGACAAAGCTAAGTCCTTTTTTTTTTTTTCCTCATTTCAAGGAGACCAAAGGCCGATTACACCATATAACTAGCGGAAATTGATTACACTAAAGGTGATAAACATACCACTTAACTACTAAATCTTTGGTATCTAAGTCCCTTTTCTCCCACATATGATCATACCAATACAGTTTTACTACAAAAAATCTAAACATAGGCAACGGTTTTGAAGCTTATGACTAGTGGTTGAACAAAACCGCTGTCTAAACTTGTGTCGCTTATACTGCCGTTACCTATTATGCGACACCATAGCCGGTGGTTTCTAAAACCGCCGCTTATGTGAAAATTACAATTTTAAGTAAAAAATATTTTAAAAAACTAAAAAATATTAATTTGGGTACTGCTGCCAATGTGCAACACAAAAGGGAAAAAAAATTAACATCTTGCTTCTTGCAAGATTTGAACTCAAACTATTTATTAGTGTAGCACTCTATGACTATTTTAGTTACCAAACAAGCTAAATAGTCATTTATTAATTATCTCGAATAAAAATATATTTATCTATTGAAAAAACTGCCGCTTATTATGGAAAAACACTGCCTATAACTTTTTAATATTTCAAAAAAAATGTAAAATAAACTCATTTTTACATATTTGAAAAAATAAAATGGGGGATAGCGGTGCCGCCTATAGCTTTTTAATAAAATGTAATCGAAACGCATTTTTACTATTTCAAAAAAAAAATGCAAAACAATTTTTGGCGGTTCGCAAGGAAACCTCCGCCTATAACTATAATTAGTGGTGCTTAGACTAAACCGTCGTCTATGTTATTTATAACCGGCAGTTCACTCAAACCGTCGCCATAAAACCACCACCTATTCCCTGTTTTCTTGTAGTGTTCGAGGGAAAAAAATGCTATGTGGCCAACAAATTACAACTATTGGTAGCATTGTAAAGATGGACGGCAGAGGAGCAAGCAGCGTGTCTCCACAGATCATTCCAAACCGAGGCGCCAAACCCAGTATGTGAAATGGCAGTCTACATAATAGATTGGGGTAGATTAACACCTAAATAATGTATGAATACATACATACATACATACATACATACACACACATATATGAAATTTCAAATTTTCATTATCTTATTCATAAGCGAGGGTTATATTTCTAGATAAATATCATTTCATTGATCAACCACTTGGGCTATTTTTTAATCCTGTGTAAACATTATTTTAAGTGAAACATATCTTTGTTGTACGTTATTGTTATTGTTATTATTATTATTATTATTATTATTATTATTATTATTATTGTAAAAAGATATAAAACTATATTATTTGATGTTAAATTAATAGTATAGTATCGTATGATACACAAGAGAAATAAGTATTTTTCATGTCTTTATTTATTGTTAAGGGTTAGTAATTATATTTCTTGCAATGATAAAACATAATATTTTGTCAAATTAATTTTTAGCAACTTTTTGCACTAATCATAATTTTTATATTTTTGTAAAATCAAATAATTTTATAAAAAAATAATAAACCAATTAGATTGCTGCATTTCATCAATTAGGAAATAATGTTACATTGAAAGAAGGAATAGGAGTTCTTTTGAAGGGGAAAATGATGGAACGAACGATGACACGTGATATTAATAAAAAAAATATAAATAGTACTTTATAATATATATATATATATATATATAAATTAAGTAGTAATGGAATACAAATTTAGTGTTTTATTCTAAAGGCTCGTTTAGATTTTTTTTAAAGCGTTTTTCTAACAACTTTTGAAAAAAATATTTTTTTTTATAAGTTAAAAATTCTGATTTTCAGAAAAAGTTGTACATATTTTTTTAGAAAAAAATATTTTTTTTTAAAAAAAGTCAATCTAAATAGGCCCTAAATGAAATAATATATTATTTTCCTTAAAGATAATCGAAAGACCCTTCTATTTTCTCACCCTTTTTATAAGATCGCTAGCCCAAAAAAGACAAAATATGAAGTTGCTTGCATTCTGAAAAATTACAAACGCCGTTGCCGGGGATCGAACCCGGGTCGCCCGCGTGACAGGCGGGAATACTCACCACTATACTACAACGACCCGTTGACCTTCTTTGGAATAATTTGATTAATTATAGGCATAGAATATAATCTAACACCTTACAACTCACTGTACATATAATTTTGGGTCTATTCTCTTAATAGTCACTAGACTATTGACTTTGTATTATTTTAATCTTTTGACTTTCAAAATAAACTTTTTAGTTCTTGAACTATTGAATTTGTCATATTTTAATATATTGACATTTAGTCTGTAAATTTTGATAAATGGAACGTCGTTAGTCCTTAAAAAGGGATTTATTTTAGAGATTTAAAGACTAATGACGTCCCATTTATCAAAGTCCATAGATTAAAAAGTTTATTTTGAACATTAAGAGGTTAAAATACGACAAAGTCAATAGTCAAGGAATTTAAAAATTTATTTTAAAAGTCAAACAATTAAAATGCGACAAAGTCAATAGTTCAAGAACTATTAGAGGAATAAGTCCTATAATTTTATTCATTTTCTTAAATATAACTAATTCAATAAAAAGATATAGCTACACCCACTTATATATATAATCTTATTTTTCACAATAGATTGATTTAAGAATGATATTTATTCAGAATATATATAAATTCTTTCACATCTTACGCAATTTTTTTCCTATTGGTATGTGTATACACAAGTCAATAAATTCTGAAGTATCACGTGTAACTACACATAGGTAAAACTAGGGAGTATCAGTGACATGGAAGATATAACCTACGAGTTCAGCATTCTAGTTGTACATCTATGCTGTATATTTTTCACTTTGCCCCCTCCAGAGGAAGGTTGTGAATAAAAAAAAAAAATGAGACTACATTTAGAGTCAATTTGATTGATTTTTTTTTAAACATATATTTTTAACAATTTTTAAAAAATATTTTTTTGAAAAATTAAAATTTTTGGCTTCGAAAAAAAACTGTATTTGAGCGTTTTTTAGAGTTTTAACTTTTTTGGAAACCAATCAAGTAGTTATTGCAAAAGTGATATAACTTTTTCAAGAAAAAAACATTTTCCCCCCTGAAAAAGCCAATCTAGAAAGGACTTTAATTTAGGCTTTTTTAGGCACGAGATATCTTTTTTCATATTAATTGATCAATTTTTGTTATTCGTAATAAGCTATAAAAGATTTAAGAAACACTTCAAAAATTTTCAGATGCCTTTGCTAGTTCAGTGGTATGACATTAGAAAACTTTGATGAGTTTTGGAGTTGTTGAATGGTTACTATTTAATTTTTCCTAAGCAAGCAGATCTCGTTCTCGTTTTAGACTATAACATTGTTCATATCTGTAACCTTAAAGGTATATATGTGATATTGTATTACTATTTCTATTTTCTAAAACGAGAAAATATTTATGTATATAGATTTTTTTATGAATATATCAAAATATTTACTATCGGCTAGACATTTTCTTTTGCAACGTAAGTATTCATTTATATATCATACTATTTCAAACATTTATAACAATCAAATTTTAAAAAATGATAAATTTTTTAATATGTTTTCCTCTCTCATTACCTTCTTTTTTAGAATTTAAATTTCATAAATAATAATTAAAACTATACTCTATATATAAGAATGATTAAGAACTAACTATACGAGAAGATTCTGGCCTGATGTGCAAACCCATGGCTGCAAGAAGGGGCAAATTAAATCGGGAAGGACAAGAAAAGCGAAAATCACGAATTACGAGCAACATGCCCGCACCTGGTGATCTTCGCCAGGGTGTGCATTATGAATTCTAAATTTTGTGTCACCTTACAACTTGCACTATATCATAAACTTCTAATTAACCCATTAACAATATATATAATGGAGGCTGCTGTACGAAAATTGCGGTCCTAAAGGACATATAGTTGACCCGTCTGGTCGTCTGGAAGGTTTCCTAGTATGCCAGTTGCTGTGAGGAATATTTTAGTTATTAATGTATATTTGTATATTTTTTTTCAATTTTATGGTATTAGATCAAACAATAATATAGATTAGATAATTAATTAAATTATTTTTTTGCAACAAAAGAAATTAAACTGACAGAGCTCGATCACCAAATGGTGAACCTTGGGAGCACAACATGACTGTTGTACTGTGCACCAATTAAATCAAGGACATTCAATTCAAGGTAAAAGATTAGATTCTAATCCGTGTCATGAGACGTATTTGTCTTCAACTCTTACCATGAGGCACCCCTTGGGGATCAAATTGGTTTTCTTATTATTTTACTTTTGTTAATATTCTAGTTACTTTATTAGTGTAGCTTACGAAGTGTTTACCAAGTTATAATTGTATTTACTAAAAGAGAAAGGAAAAATTCATAATGTAATTTTTATGAATTTTTCTCTTTTAAAGCCACCGTTGATGATGGTTCCAACTACCTTTAAATTTTTTATATATCTCTCCATATTTTATCTTTTCTATTTGTTTCCACAGTATATAAGTAGCATGACCAGAAAAAATAAAAGATGTAACACTATCTAGAAGCAACAATATGATCAGGCTTGAAATGGCAAATTATCCCACTATTCCAACAGTTGATTTCTCTCATTTCTATGTAGATGGAGATGAGAAGGGTAAGAAAAAGGATAGAGAAACAATCACACAAGCCTGCATTGTGTATGGGTTGTTTCAAATAGTTAACCATAAGGTGCCCCTGTCTCTGATGAGCCAAGCCCTTAAGCTCTCAAAACAATTCGTTGCACACCCTTCTGAGGAGAAGCTCAAGTTCATTCCCAAAAAGGCTGCACCTCTCCCTGCTGGTTGCACCAGGCACCCATCTGACAAGAATGAGTTATTGTTCATCTGTCGAACTGGGACTACTTTCAACGTGTTTCCCTCTAATCCACCTGAATTCAGTACAACGTCTTTTTGCTTTTTCTTGTTTAATTTAAGTTTTTGGGTAGAATGAAAAGAGTTATTTTGTAATTCATGACGCTTGTAGTGCTGAATTTTAAAAATGTCCAAAAAGTAACGTTTTTCCAGTTGCTTATCTTTGTATTTGTGACGCCGTCAGTCGTTGACTATTTTTTCAATTATGGTTTTTCTTACTTGTACCCATCGTTACAAACTTTACGAAAACACTAATAAAAATCAATACTTTGTCACATACTTCTTAATTTAATTATTAGGTTTGATTACTGATGTAAATGTTACGTTGCTACATGCATGCACGTGAGCTTGCCTCCGAGAAGCTTGGCATGTGCACATCTCTCAGGGAAAACAAAACTTGGGAAGTAAAAGAAGACGTGAAATAATAATCTATAGCTAGTCCAATGTTATTGCCTTTGAAGCTCCGTAGTGTCAGCTGGCATATTACTGGAAACATTTAACCCTAAATTTACTTGGCAACGAGGGCGTAATTTCACTGTAGCACGCTTCATTTAAGTCTTAAATGAAGATGATCAAGAATCGAGGGTAAATTGGAAACCATTGTTCATCTTCTCTTAGAAAACTAATCTAACTGATTTTGTTTTCGGGATATTTTCCAGGGAAGTAGCAGAGGAGCCAATTGCTCAGTTTGTGAAAGAAGGCCATATTTTGGAGAGCATGTTAAATGATTGCTTAGGGCTCCCAACTAACTATCTCAAGGATACAACAACGATCGATGCTTGGATCTCATGCTGAATTTCCATTTCTTTCCAGCAACTGAAACTGAAAACAGTGGAGTAACTGAACACCAAGATGCCAACCTTTTCACCTTTGTGTTGCAGGATGAAGTTGGAGGTCTAGAAGTGTTAAAAAATAGAGAATGGATTTCTGTAACCCCTTCTGAAGGTGTTCTAGTTGTCAACATTAGTGAAATGATACAGGTAAAAGTTGTAATGAGTTTCATATAATTAATATGCGTGTGTTTATTAAAGCAATTGAAGAATTTTGAGATGGAATAGAGATAGAATTTTGAACTGGAAAATTATTAAATATCAAAATCAATTACTTGAGATGGGAGTTTTTGAAATCTTGTTAACTTATTAGAGACGGAATTTATATTTGGAGAATTTTCAGATGTAATAGAGACAAAATTTTGAACTAAAAATTATGAAATATTAAACTATTTAAATTTACCTTCGGGTAAATGATATCTATAGCCTCATATCTTTATATATTTTGATATTTAAGTTTCTTATCTTTAAAAGGTGACATAACACTCCCTGTGTTTTATTTATGTGATGCCATTAGTCTTCAAGCTCAAAAGCTCCAACAAACAAAGACGCGTGTTACCACGAGGATGAAGAAGAAGAAGAGGGGTCATCAAGTGCATATCATACGCTAATTTCGTCCAATTTCAAACAATTTTAAGTTTGAGGACTAACGGCATCACAAAAATCAAAGATAACATGCTATTATGCTCTATTTTAAAGATAAGATACCTAAATGCCAAAATAGAGAAAAAAGGGACTATAATTATAGATATCATTTACCCTTTACCTTTGAGAAGACATATAACTCATTAGAAAACCTCATTCATACTGTTTATTATTCCTGATAAAATCATCAAATCTACAGGTCATAACCAACAACAAGTTTAAGAGCGCCACCCACAACGTGGTGAGGTCAAAGGGAAGAAGCCGACACCCCTTTGTGTTCTTCAACAACTTGCAAGGAGACCAATGGGTTGAACCATTACAACAGTTCTGTCAAGAAATTGGGGAGGCACCAAAATACAATAGATTTGAGTACAAGGAGTTTTTTTGCTTTGAGAATGAGAGACAAGACTCATCCACCAGCAAGGGCAGAAGACAAAGTTTATCTTAGCCGCTATGCAATTCCCAGTTAGACAATGAAAGAAAGTTGATGGAGCTTTGTGGTGGAATCTCTATTTCTCTTGATCATATATATTGCATTATCTGTGTTTGGAATAAATGAATTCCATAAAATTTTGTGGAATCTTTTACAAAGTTAAGTTTTTAATGTTTCCTGGCATTTTTTAGAATATGGAAAGATTTGCAAATCTTGAATTTATTTAAATTTTACTCAAGAGTTACAATTCTACGAAAATAAACTACACAAAAAGTCTTAAAAAAGCAAAAATATCTTTATAAAAATACCATAATATAATATTACCCCTTTTTATTTTTATTTTTTTCTAGAAGACCTAGAGGGTGTTTGGATTGGCTTATAAAAAAGCTGCTTAAAGCACTTCTAGCTTTAAGTGGCTTTTTTTATTGTCAATTTTAAGTAGTTACGTGTTTGAATAAAAGTTATAATTATAAAAATAAGTATTTACATGTTTGATTAAAATGGGCTGAAAAGTAAGTTATATGATTAAAATAATTATTAAGGACATTAAAATATAATTTAAAAAGGTAAGTATAAGATAAAAAAAGAAAAGATATTTTAGTAATAAAAATAAAAAGGTAAGGATAAGATAGTAAATGATTTGGTCAAACATGTTTTTTTTCAACATGCTTAAAGCCATAAAAAGCAAAAGCTGGGGTTGGAAAGCTTTTTATTTTCTACTTAATGCTACTTAAAAAAAAGTACATTTTTAATTAAAACAAACACTTCTATTAGCTTAAATTAGGCTTTAAGTAAGTTTGACCAGAAAAAAAGCCAAACCAAACACCCTCTTAATATGATTGTAAATTAAGAACTACAAAATTTGACATTGACTACTAGGCTTGGGGCAAATTTAATAGTAACAAACAATAATAAATAAAGATGAGAACCCATACTATATAATGAAGTAAAATAAGATACAATTCTGTGCTACCATGTGGCGCTCTAGAAAACAAGATTTTCGCTCCATGCTTAAAGACTCTTCTATCCCTATATTGATATTATTATTTCTATTATAGACTCTAACTTTCCTTATTGTCTTTTGGTTCAAAAATCTTATTTTACAAAATCAATGGTAGATGTGGCGCTTGCCATATATATCTTTTATGTCACATTGCAAGTCGCACATTACACTTTAAATTTTGATTCTGCAGATTTCAATTAATTCCATCATTATGGAAAGTTCTTCAATTCTTCCACGTTTATTTTGTTATTTAGTACTAAATCAACTAAGGCCACCTCTATATTTATAATTACATTTTGCTGTGCATGATGTTGTTTATGTGCTAAGACTTTTGGTGTTCCCATTTTTTATTGGCTATTACACCTATAAATTTCCATATGATCTTACTCTTTCATTATGGTAACAATCTCCTTCTCTATTTTCTTTCATGTGCTACATGGTGTGTCTACTTCTGGAAGCAGGCATGTGATAATTGCTTAGGATATTTAGAATGTTGATATTTATGGAACATGTTATTAGTTTTTAAAAGATGTTATTATTAAGTTTCATGTAACCTAAACTCTTTCTTACAATTTTTGTTAGATACTGTCATTTTTTGTATTGACTATACTTTAGTGCGTTGTAAAATTTTGTTGAATTGTTTTGCTGCCTTTTCTTATACTTATTGATATTTGACATTCTTTTTGGTTATTTGCTTATTTGCTTATTTGTTACTAATACTGATATTGTTAAAAATTCCCCCATGCATTCGCTTGAGTGTTATACTAGTCATTATATATAACAATTTGACGCCAATAAAATAACTAAAGGGTATTTATGTAAACTACAATTAATTCCAATTACATTGTTTCAAACATAATTTAGAATAATTTAAAATTATTTTACAATTCGAAGTAACAAAATTCATTCAAAAATACAAATCTGCGTAGAGTTTATTTATAAATGAAATGAATTTCACAACACAAGTATTTCCAAAATCTATGCGATAGATATGAGAATAGTCGTGATCGTTTGTTGTTTTTAACTTTTGTTGTTTTTAACTCTTTTACTTGTGAAAGATCTTATAAATACTAAATAGAGTGCATAGTCCATGTATCATTATAAAATGTTGTGAATGATATATTAAGAAAGAGGCAATCATTTAGAACGATTCTATAGTCCCACTTTAAAGTGAACCTGATGGCATGTTTCTTAATTATAAAGTGACTATCGAACATAAAAAACAATGGAAATTGTTGGTAAGTTTGTATGATAGTTGAAGGCAAGTTAATAATATGTTGCCCATAAATTGAATCCAAAAGGGGAGGGGTGAATTGGATTATTGGCACAATGAAGCACTTAAAATTCTTAACAAATGTTTCATGCAAAAATACATGCAAAATTCAAAGTAAATACTCGAAATATAAAGAGTATATAGTTAAGAGAGTCAAACGCAGCGATTTAGAGTAGTTTGAACTCCCGAAGGCCTAGTCCACTACCTAAGGTCTTCCCTTAGGGTTTTGAAAACTTCACTAGTGAAACAGCTTCTTGCTTAGTACGCTGTAGAAGCGTAGAACAACGATCACAACCCTTGCTTCTTTACAAGGACCACAAGTATAACTCTATACTTGAGGATTTCAGTCCTTCACTCTTAAGAGATGAAACTCACAACTATGCTACCCAAGAGTAAAGAAAATCACGCCCAAAGACTTGTAAAAAGTTGGTATACAAGAAACTTCTTTTGAGCAAGTGTATAAAGGTATTTAAACCTTTCTGTGTTGCTCTAAGTAGATAAGCAATTTATAAAACTCAAGAACTTGTTCTTAAATACTAATGATATGCAATCAATGAAAATTGCAATGAATAGAGCAAGATTGCAGTAAATGAAGTATATTGAATGCAAGAGAGCTTAGAAAGATATGTTGAACAAGTTATCTCTGAGTTGAGAGGAGAGGAATGTATTTATAAGCCCAAAAAGTAAATCTCCTAACGGTTATATTTTAAAACAACTCAGAGGGGCTATTGGAGCACTCTACCGGTCAACCCCTAGGTTTTCCGGTAGTTCCAGAAGGCAAAAAACCTTACCGGAACACTTTACCGGTTAACTGCCTGAGTGTTCCGGTAGAGCACTTATGCTCTCTGTTTTTGCCGAAAGACACTACCAGTCGACCACCTAAGTGGGCCGGTAGTTGTAGAAAAAAGGCTGAAAAGCAGGTACACTTTTTACCAAAAAGTTACTTTATATCAAATCAACAGTAGGCCACGATTTTCTGTAGAATTTGGAAGCTCAATGCAACTACTTGTTTAGCATATTTCTTATCTCATCAATGCAATACCAACCAATTTGTATAAACATTAAATGCAAAGCTAAAACTTGCACACAATCAAGATTTTTACAGATTTTTCATAGGGAATAGGTATATGCAAGTTGTTTTACCTATAGATTCATGTATATTGAACAAGATAGCTTAAGTATCTGAAATATAAAGATTATATATGCACTTTTACTGCAGATTTCATGCAAGTATGGACATAGATTCATATACATAAACATATCAAGGTATCAAATTCCAATGCAATAGAATATGTTATGTACATGCAACTCCATAATGCAAAAATATGGACTGTAAGACTTTACAAGAAAAGACATCTCATGCAAGTGTAACTATATGATCTCATATACATGATATATGCACATAGGTTAAATAGAAAAGATGATCAATTATAAACAAAGACCATAAGCAAAATTTGAATGGGTATGTATGTAATGCAATAAGTTATTGAGCTCATAGTATTTGCTTATGTACTTAGATCAATATGACAAAAACTAAGAAACAAGAATTTTACTAAGTCTTCAAGAAAGCTCCATAGAACTTCAATCTTCAAGCTCCATGCACTATTTTCTTCAAATGCCTTCATCTTGCTCAAGCTAAGATATACAATATGCTTAATGATAGCAATTAACAAACCACAATTATGGCATCATCAAAATATAATTATCATGATTAAAACCCATAAGTTCAACATAATATTATGATGTGCAAAATGTTGTGAGAGGATCGCATTGCTTATGCTTTCTTTGTCTGAGAATAATATCTTACAAACTTTCTCTTTTTAATTTTTGATTGATGTCTGAAACGGAAAAAAAGACATTTAAATCCCTTACATTTAGTCATTAATTAAATAGGTCTCTCAGTTTATTTTTTTTCCCCTCCCATTCATATTCCATCTCAAAAATAATTTTTTTTTGTGGTTAATAAATCTCAAACCAAAATTCCAACTCTATTCCATCTCAAAGTTTTCAATATAATTACAAGAAAATTTCTTCTCTATTCCATCTCAAAGTTCTTCAAAATTGAATATAAAATCCATCTCAATTCCATTTCAAACGTTAAAAAAGACCATCACAAGTTTCATCTCAATTATATCTCAAAATTTACGACACAAATTATGTTTCTAAATATTACTTTACTAGATTTTGAGAAGGAATTTGAGACCAAAAAATTTCTGTCTCAAATATGTATAAAAATGTTACAAATCTTTGCTCGAAAATCCATCCCTATTCCGTCTCAAGTCCAACAATTTCTAGTAGTATTTGACTATCTGTACATATACCTATATTTATAAGTTTTAATGTAATCACAATAGGCTTGCCTTCTCTAAATTGACATTCAAGGAGACGAAAGCAGCCAAGGCTCTTTGTTACACTCCATAGATGTTCGTACGATTCTTCTAAATCTTAGGTATCTTTGAATTTAGCCTCTCATTAGGTCTTTGTTAAAGGATTGTCCACCTTCTCAAGTGCCTCTACCATATCCTTATTTATTCTATCTCCACTTATCAAAGGTCAAGTTGATTCAATAGGCATTTGATGCGAAGAGCTTTGCTTGGAGCCAGTAAGCCAATAGGCATAAAATTGAGATGATATGTACAGAAAATCTTCTTTCTTGCCAGTGTTCTCAATGCATATTATTGATAGTTCAACGTGGCACTGAATTGGTGTATATGACAAACCAACTTTTAATGAATATGTAGTGATCGTCTTGTTAATTCTTAAGTGTATACTTCCAGAATCTTAATTGTTTGTTAGAACTTTAAAATAATCATATCTACATTTATGAATTTTTGCAAGATCAGAAGACAATAGGACGTCGTAAGTCTTTGATACCGATGTGGTGCCAACTAAAACCACTCCAAAACTCAAGTCAACATAGGGTGGTTGAGAGTGTTTATGATTGAAATTAATGAGATGAGTTGAAAGGGTAACCATTATAGGGTTATTAGAGTGTGTGTTTGGTGGGCTATTTAAAGAGCGAGTAGTGTGCTATCAACGGAAAATAGTTACATGAGTGCTTGGCAGTTGGATTGTTCAATGGCATCACATAAGGTGGTGATTTGGTAATGTATCATATAAAGTGATTATGGTCTTCTTCTCTAATGATGCAAGACCTACAAGGCAAGGATTCACGCCGGTGGGGGTCCGGTGTTAGCCCTTTCCGTTGATCAAGTTAGTATGTGTTAATTGATAGTATATATTAAAGAAGAAGAGAGAAGAGAGAGAAGGGAGAGCTTGTATCTTTTTAATCTCCTTTCTTTGAATAGAATGGCCTCCTCCTTTTGTTTGTATTCTTGGGGCTATTCATAAGGTGTCCCCTCAGATATGTAGCCTTTTTATAATTCTAACAGTACATATACACGGGATAGTCTGATATTATCAGGATGTAAATCTACTATTAGGATGCGACGCTCTAGAATGTAAATCTACTATCGGGCCGTATTTTGGGCAATCCAGTGGAATCGGTTAGGGTTAGGAAAGGGCATAGCTTGATCGCTATCATTAGCCCCTTTAGTTGTGGTCGTACATGAAGCTTAGCTAGGTCGGACATGACTAAACTACTTTGTATGATCGCTTGATCTCTTACGCGATCATCTTCTTGAATTTTTTGGTAAAAATTACTTATCAAGGACCTTGCCAAAGTTTACCTTGTTTCATAATTTTGAGCCTTTAATTTGTTTATTGCAGTTTATTTGCAACCTAAGATAGCGTCGGGAAAAAGATTAGACCAAGACTTTCTGGTATGATCTAATTAGGAGTTCTTGGTCTTATCTATTATGATGTGTATATATTGATGTGAGTATTTTTCTTCCTTTTTTTATCGGTTATAGGTTTGGAGCTCGATCTTTAGTAATCCACGTATCTAAGGAATACTTTCCTTGAGTAATGTACTTTTTATAAAGTAGGACATTCTCGTCGAAGCTGCTCGGTCTTACCATATCTATAGCCCCTTTAGTTATACTCGAACCACGGAATGGATTGAGTGAAACTAACAACAGAGTTTTGAAATCAAAGGTGTTGTGGCTTTAAATCTTCAGTATGTATGGGAAAGTGTCAGCTGGAAGCCAAGATAGATCCTAATTTGCCTGAGATTTCCATTCGCTTGTCAAAGCCCCTTGCCTTTATTTGGTTATGATCGGATTTGGCTCATGGGCTATTTTCTTTGTTTCCTAAGCCCTTAGTCGAGTTCCGTTAGAACTCGTTGGGGTATGACTTTTCTTTCCTTTTCTCTCCTTTGTTTCTTTATGTCTTGACTTGTAATAGCTTTTTAATTGTTTGAGCCATAGCTCCGTTGAGTCTTGAAGCGTTCGGGTTCGGACTTAAGAGTGCCTTGTCGGAATTTGCTTGAGTTTCGACTAGAGAGAGTCCCTCTTTGGGATCTGGTTACGTACTTAGTGTTGAAATCGATAGTTCCTTGTCGGGATCCGCTTGCATGCTTGAATTTGAGCGGTGAGAGTCCTTCATCAAGATTCACTATTAAGTGTAGGCTTATGGCCTTTAATATTTTGAGCTTTAGCTCATCTTTAAGCTCATGGCTTTTAATGATCTGAGTCATAGCTTCCTTCGAAGCTCGTGGTCTTAGTGGATTCAGTTCGTTGCTTGTTTTGAAGGCTTGTGACTTTTGATATGTTCAAGCTTTAGCTCTTTGGAGGCTTATTGCCTTTTGATAGTTTTGAACTTGTAGCTCTTTGGAGGCTCTTTGCCTCTCGGTATGTAATCAATAGTTAGAGGTTGAGGTGGCATAACCGACTTGTTATTGGATCCCTATTGTCTTCAAATTCCTAGTTTGAGGCTAAGGTGGCATAACCGGTTTATTGTCGAATCCCAGTCATAGGCTAAGATGGCATGACCGAGTTGTTGTCGTATTCCAGGTCACAGGCTAAGGTGGCATGACTGGTTTGTTGTAGAATCCCCGTTGTCGTTAAATGTCCAGTCAAAGACTAAGATGGCATGATTGGTTTGTTATTGAATCCCAGTCAAAGGCTAAAATGACATGACTGAGTTGTTGTCGTATTCCCAGTCGGAGGCTAAGGTGGCATAACTGAGTTGTTGTCATATTCCAGTCAAAGGCTAAGGTGGCATAACTGGTTTCTTGTTGTTCAAAGCTCTAACCTGTAACATATTTACACACCATTAATAGAACATGATAGAGTTTAATTACTTCTAAGTTTACTTGGAGCAAACACAATTTCTCTAGTTGTCTTTTGAGATATACTGCGTGTTTATACTTCTTAGTCTTACGCCATAGTTCTCTGTAAACTTTGTTGGTTCTTGATTTGCCATGTTCATTTGTCATGGTACGTACTTTCTTAATAGTCCGATAGTCTCATCAGGATTTAATTTGAAGTTTCTTCTTTCCAAGCACTCTCCAAGTTCCTTCTAATTTTATTTCTTCAAAGGGCTCCTTTATTTGATATATGTCCACGTTCTCTTTGTTTATCTGAGGCAAAAGAGAGCTATACAACCTAAATTCAAAAACTTATACCATGTAAATGTTAGTCCTTTATGGTACATTTACGGTTGGGATAGCTTGATATGGGATATAATTCTACTATTGGGATGCGAAGCTCTAGGATGATCGGGATGCAACGCTACTAGGGATCAAGACAACTTCGTAGGGGGCTATATTTTTGGTAATCTAGCGGCATCAGTTTGGGCTAGGGAAGGGCATAACCCGATCCGTATCAGGTGGAGTGCTAATTTATAGCTACTAGCAACTAAGAGTTCAAAGATTAATAAGACTTACTTCTTATTAGACTCTAAGTGTAGTAGTTGTTTATCCCCTTAAAACTAAAGGGACGAGGTCGACAACTTGGATGAATATCCCTTTAGAATCAGAAGGTAAAGATGAACTGAACCAACAACTTTGGTGGTTAACTAAGTAGGATAGAGTTAACAGGTGGTCGCATATCCAAGGTGGCTAGTTAAGTGCAAATTGGACTCTTTTATAGGCCCTGAACTTAGGTTTTTGATTGAACAATTCTGATGTTTTTAATAAACTACTAATCGAACCTCATCCTTGTAATCCAGTTTGATGACTGGTCCATATGATGTGGGCCTTTGGGTCTAAGTCAATTTTGGCATCTATATGAACTAAATTAACTCGTAGCTCATAAATAGGAGATAACAAATTCATTAAAGGATGTTGTTCCTTAATTTGAATATCTTGAATGTGATTAGTACGTACTAATGAATACTAATGGTTTTATGAGATTTAGAGAATAGTTCGAGGGATTGAGACAATTTTCTTTAAATGTGATGACTTGGATTCGAGTCCAATGAAGGGTAGAGGTTGAATTTAGGGATGGGGTTAAAAGAAGAAAGTAATCATTTTGCACACCCCTAAAATTCATCTAGGTGAATCTTAGAAAACATGCATGAATACCATAAACTTAGTAGGAGCAATCCTTCCTATGGTGCACAAGGCATTAAGCGAATTAAGTAAAAGTGCATGAAACAATTGTGACAAATCTCATAGTTAAGCGAGGGAAGTTCATTTATAAATGAATTAATGTTAAGCATTAGAAATAGGTAGAAAATTTGGGGTGTTAATTAACAACTACTAAAAACAATGGCTAAAAGCCTCTCAACCAACTCTCTTTCTCTGTCTCTCCCCATAGAATCCTCTAGATTCCATCGCATTTCTCAACTTCTACCTTTGATTCGCCTAACCCTAGCCTTTTGCTAGTGGTTTGGGCTTTTTTTTTTCTTACTTCCCCCCTACTTTGCTCTTTTTGTTTGTATTTTTAATTCTCTTTTTTTGGGTCCATTATGTTTCGTTGGCTTTGTTTCTGCCCCAAATTTAATTTGTGGGTGTTGTTATTACCAGATCTAGGATAAAAACCATTTATATCTAGACTCTTGGCTTTTCTTTTGGGACATTGCAACTGTTTAACTTTGAATTTTGGCTTGGGCTCTCATAATTTTTATTGCAAGTTGAGTCGTTCGTCTCCTCTTCTGGTTGTGTTTGCACTGCGGTTGATGGTTTTGTTTGTTGACAAATCGCCTTGTTGAAAGTGTAGAAAAAATAGAAAAAATAAAATATGGGAAGAAAATACGAAATATTCAAAGATGGTTGGAGCGATTATCAACAGTGGCTTTAGAAGAGAAAGACTCATAAAGGCTACATTGTGATTTTTTTAATTTATAGTAAATACAATATAAAGGCGTATTTATAGGCCTAAAACTTGCTGAGCAAGACTAAATGTTAAAGTAATAAAGCAACTAGAATACTAAAGAAACTAGAATAATAAGGAAATCAATTTAATTAATTACTTAATCTATACTAACGCCAAATATAGTATTATAAAATAAAAAAGATACATTATTAACCAAAATATTCTTCAACAATCCCTCTCAAACTCAAATAGTCTATCATAGACCAACTTGCATTTGATAATTAAATTGCCAAATAGTCTCCACAATGTTGAATAAATGGATTAAATTGCCGAGTAGTTTCCAAAATGTTGAATAAATGGATCATTTAATGAGTTCATATGTGTCAAAACTCGAATTGAAAGAATAAGAAAACTAGAACACTTGAATTGCGAATTGAGCTCGAAGGTGTAGCTATGATAAGTTGCCAAGAACAAAAACCAAGAATGCCAAGAATGGGATTAAACTTAATGAGCTAAAGCAAGAATCCCACAAACCAACAGCTAGGAATGCCAAGAATTGGATTAAGCTCAAATGAGCTAGACGAAATCCCACCAAAAGCCAAGAATCAAGAGGAATGGGATTGAGCTCAAACGAGCTAAAACAAGAATCTCGCAGACCAAGAACTAATCAAGAGTCCAAGTTGAGAAGCAACAACAGGATTGAGCTCAAATGAACTAAAGCAAAAACTCCGTGAACTAAAAACAACCAAGAACTAAGAATCAAGAGCAAAACAGTCAAAGATGGGTCACATCAATGACAGCAAAGCATGCCAAAAAATTCATATAAATGACAGTGAGGATAGTAAATGACATAAAATATATGCATGATGGACGAGACTGGATCAAAAGCCCAACTCTGATATCATGTAGAATAAAAAATGAAAAAGTCAAAGATGGTTTGGTCATTGTGATCTAGACGGTATGGTGATTGTGACGCTAGAAGAGAAAGACTCATAAAAACTACCTTGTCAATTCTTTTTTATTTATAGTAAATACAATAAGAGGTCCTATTTATAGGCCTCATAACTTGGTGACCAAAACTAGAAATTAAACTAATAAAGTAACTAGAATGCTAAGGAAACTAATTTGATTAATTACCTAATCTATACTATTGGCTAATCTACTACTATAAAATAAAGAAATACATTATTAACAAAAATATTCTTCAATTGAAAGTTTTGGAAACGAGGTTAAAGGGATCTTTTTTCCAAGCTGTTATCCGGCATGTTGAGCCCTAATCTCACCTTGAAATTGTTTTTGTTTCCTGGGTTGCTATTTTTATGGCTTTATTAGAGGCTGTCCAACGAACGTGGGTCATGTACTATGATGATGATTTGTGGATTTTGAGGCCTGGATGCCATGGTTGGTGGCAATTAATTAGGCTTTTGTATTGTTAATCAAGTTTTAAATCACTGTTATCATGTATATGTAATTGTTGGATCATGTACGACTGATTCATTTATGTACATATTTATTATATTAATGAAATGTGTTTGTTGGAAAAAAAAATTAGTAAAAACTAATATTGAGATTAATCCAATTAATGGAGTGGTTTGAAAAATTAAATTTCTCTCTTAACTCAATTAGTACTTTCATACCTCGTGCTTTGCGCGGGCTTATTTAGGTTCTGTGTGTTTTTTAGTTTATTAAATATTTATAGATGTAATTTTTTATTTTTTTAGGTTTTGTGTATTTTTTTATTATTTTTAAATATCTATAAAAATTAATTCTAGTATTTTTTATTCTTATTTTTATTTTTTAATTAGGATATGATACATAAATTAATTAATTTAATATTTTTTTTGGACTTTATTACTTTAAACTCATTAAAAAGAAATATATAGGTGGCGCATAAATATAATTAAATATCTTATAACTCTACTGCAATGATGAGGTTAGGAAGTAATGCATAAATGTAATTAAACACTATAATATATAGATTTATAATAATGTAATAATATTAAAAATAAAATTTATGATGACTTGGCAAATAGATGGGTGCTGATATGATACCCTTTTTGGAGCTCCTTTGGATTTAACTTTTTTTATAGATGTGATTTTTTTATTATTTTTAGGTTTTTGTGTGTTTTTTTTTATTTCTAAATATATATAAAAATTAATTATAGTAATTTTTTGTTCTTATTTTTAATTTTTTAATTAGGATATGATGAATAAATTAATTAAATTAATGAGTTTTTTGGACTTTATTATTTTAAACTCATTAAAAAGAAATATATAGGTGGTGCATAAATATAACTAAATATCTTGTAACTCCATTACAATAGTGAGGTTGGGAAGTGATACATAAATATGATTAAACACTATAATATATAGATTTATAATAATGTAATAATATTAAAAATATAATTTGTGATGACTTGGTAAATAGATAGGTGCTAATGTGGTACCTTTCTTTGAACTCCTTTGGGTTTAATTTTTATATATATAGATAATGGACTCATTTCAAGGAATGAGTAAAAATAAAAGGGTAAAATACATTTTACGTGCCTTTGTTTTAAGTCAAATAAAACTCTTAGTGGTTCCAAAACTCTATAATTCCCATTATGTTATAAAGAATACTGTTAGTACCTCCTAAGCTATAACAATATTGTATAATCATCTAAAAAATTGGAAGTTTTGTATGATGCTATCTATGACATAAAAGATTAACAAGTTTTAAAACATTGAAACATTTATGTAATTTTCATAAAGTACGGGATAAAATGCATTTTACTTGAATAAAAATTCTCTCTCAATTTGACAAGTAAAAGAAACATTTAGGGCATTTTGAAGTGTGGTCAACAGTCTATAATGTTGCAATTTAGACTTGGATCCGCAACAAGTTAAACGGTGAAATAAGCATGGCAATTTCTTTGAATATTGAGCCTTATTATATCGTTCAAGAGTTGGTAATTTGTGTTTTTACTTTAATATTGATATATAAAGAATCTTATTATGTGCTAAAATTATTCAAACTTTAAATATATATTTCTATATCATTAGATCGTTAGACCTGTATATTCTCAACGCATAATGTCTTGGTTTATGACATCATTAATGAGACAAGTTACTTTGATAAAGGCAACTTTAGTTCCTTGCTTATTAGTCAGTGACCCCTTTCCAAATCCTAATGCACCAAATCCAATCCTGACAAAAAAAATGAAACGAATCGAATCGAATCGAGATAGAACCCTTTTCTCCTCGACTTTTCATGCATATGTGGTGCAAATTGATTGGACATTCTTAAGCTTGTTTGGATAAGATGGCAACATGGTAGGGACGATGGGTGAAAAGGCATGGAAAATGACCTTTTTCTCTTTACCTGTTTTCGAAGGAAAATGACTTGTCTAGTGCTATATAACTTATCATAATTACGTCGTTTAAAAATACTTAATTAAATTAAGCCTAGTGGAGCATGATCATTTCTCTAAGAAATGCTCTATTTATTATAAGCTTATTATAGAATGTTTCTTTTATATAGTAAAGTATGATTTATTTGAGTTTGCATAAAATACTTGTGATAAAATGTCTTATTTATAATTATAAAAAATAAGTCAAGAATAGATTGCTTATGTTTTATAAGATAAAAAATATAGCATGTTTTGAGTTTTCATAAAATGTTTGTTATGAGATGTCTTATATCGTATAGGATAAAAAGAAAAAATAAACATTGTCTCTTTCACATCAATAAGAAAAGCATCTTATAATAACCTTATTCCAAGAATAGCAAAAGTTAATTTCTTATAGATACCACTCTAAACTAACTTAGAGACAACTTGCAATGAGCTAAAAATGGAATCGGATCGGATCACAAGGAAGTTGTTGTTGAAGTTAGTAAACAAGTACAATGAATCCCTTTCTATATAACAAGTTAAGTTTTTATCTCTCTTTCAGTTTTTTTTTGTGGGTGGCTATATTTTAGTTAGGGGGGAAAAAGAAGGGAAAGAAGGTCAAATTTCTAGTGAAATATTTACATTTACATTATATCAGATGCAATGATCATAAGGTTTGGAATCACATCTTTCAACTACTAATAATCTAAAAGAATATTTTCACGTGAAATACTCAACTGAAAGAAAACATTACCTACATTTGAAGGCATGTGTTGAAGTCTTATAATATAGTAAAAAATGAAACAGGTAAAATAAATAATATATATTAAACTCCTTTCAACTTGCTTAAAGTACTTCAAATTCCACATCCCTCCCTTATATTATTAAAATCCCTTATAATTTTGCTGTAATTTTTAACAGAAGCATATATTCCCCATTTCATTAAAGTATCATTCTTCATATATTTCAGAAAGTAGTACAATTATGATCGAGTTAATAACGTAAGAGGTGCAACCCACTTTAGATAAACTACGGGAGGTCCAAACTAAACCCTCCTTACTTAACTCATATATCGTCGTTTAAACATTCAAATGCAACAATCGATTTACAATTGGAAAATAGAAAGTTAAAAAATAGAACATTTTTGCCTTAGAAGACTCCCAATTAATTGTAACATTATTATTTATTAGAGTGCTGTTTTTTTAATTTCACTATCTTAACTTTAAGTGGGCAAGGATGTTCGGATCTTTGCTATATCTGGAAAGGACAGTTTTGTTCCCTCCTCCATCTTTTCTTTAAGGTAAAACAATAGTTCTATTCTCCTCCATATTTCAAACGCGACGAGAAATCATACAAAAAGGAATCTCACACACACACACACACACACTTATATATGCTGGACCATGCATGTCTTTACATCTTTAATGTAATGAGTTTCCTCTAAGAGAACATGTAACATGCATGAAGCCAGTTGGCTTTACATAAAGATTCAAGACCTAACCAGCTTTTTTGTAATAACAATTTGCTTATACAATTTTTTTTTTCCCTTATGATCTGAACAATTTACAGGCAAGGCCCACCGTTATTATGTGAGATTTATTTTTCTCTTTTTGTTGTCTTTTGCACTCTGCATAAGAAAATGTTGCAACCAGCCTAATCACCAATCGTTACCAACATGGGGTGTGCTAATTTGGTGGTTCTAAAAGTGGCCACTTTCAATATCTTTTCTCTTTGTTTTTTTTTTTCCATTTATTTTTGCTTCGTTCATATTTTCTCTATTTGCGTCCTCTATTTTTTTTCCTTTTCTTCTCAAAGAATTATTAGAGTTGATATACTTGGTTTGGCCCTACATTATGTTTTAACTGTGAAGGTAGTATTATTACCTTACTTTTTGACATTCCTTCTCTTTTTTGTTCTAGCCATGTTTCAAGGACTTTGGCTATTGCATCGCATGTAGTTTACTCTGGTGTTTTTTTTTTTTTTGATATGTAATTGGGCATGTCAATTTCTACCGTTACATTATCGGAGTAGAATAAGAAGTTTTTGGTTTTTGTTATGCTCTTGCTTGTACTTTTTGTTTTCTAATTAATAAATTTTTCTAATAGTGTTGCATCTCTTTCCTCAAAAAAGAAAAAGAAATTAAAAGACGTTGATTTTTTAGTACATTTTCTTCATGCTGTAAAAATAAATATATATATAAAATTTTATTCAATTGCTTCGCGTGACGCTGGCATTGCGACGATGGCGCGTGATAATTTTGGAGTAGATCATGAATGTTGATTCTTGAATGTGGAGAAAAAGAAAAAGGGGTAGCCTGGACTGTTCTTTTTTGACTTGCACTTACACACACGCACAATCACGCACAAGAAAGGAAAAGCTGATTAGGGTTGATGTGACTCGACTACCACTCTGCCATGCATTTCACGTCAGCCCTAACTCCACGGAAGGCCAAGATTCCAACTGTCTGGCCCTTCACCTTGAATTATGCTTAGCCTGACTTGGTTTGAAACTCAGGCAAATGATTGACGCTTTTTAAAAAAAAAAGTGAATTCAAATTAGTCGGACGACAACGATAATTTGGATAACCTGGTAAATGGTGGTTTGTGGTTTAAAGTTCATGTTTGATCAAATTTGAAGATAAGTAAGGATATAACTAGATAGTTAAAAAAAAAAGATAGAAATGCTAATGTGATTAGGATAGTTATCTTTTTCTTAAATAGGGTCTTGTTACAGGGGTCAAATCCCATGAAGAATGGATGTGAGTCGAGTGAATAAGATGGTCTCTGACATTCTTTGGTTTAGTTCAAAAAAATGTTTTTGTGAGGGTTTTTCTATATTTTTATTCGTGCAATAAATTGTAACCTCCATTGTTTGTGTAAATAGAAAATTTATCTTAGGATCGTGTGTAGACTAAAGGCCGGTGGGAAATGTTTTTGAGTAACTACTATTGGGGTCATTTTTAATTCTCGATTCCCTAAGAGATTTTATTATTGGGATTGAACGATACATAATCTCGATCACACTAACACTTACTACTACGAACCAAATAGTAGTGTGAGCAAACTTAGCTTTTGTCTTGTTCAAATTCTTTCAACGTTCAAAAATGTTGATAAACTTAGGTTCCAATGTGATTATAAATATAAGAAAACAAAAGGCATGGTGATTTCATAATAGATACTATTTGTATATATAACTCTTTGAGCCTAACTAATAATAGAAAAGAATTACACAACTAAAACGAACAAACCTTCTTTGCAAGGATTACCTTGACTTATAATAATTTAATTTCTTGAACCTTTTCCTCTCTTTCTTTTTCTTTTTTTGTTCACAATGAGGGAAAGGCGAAACATTCCACCACCATTTTGGAGAATATTTTCACCCCTTTTGTCATTCTCTAATAATAATTGCAGATGTCATACGTTACGGTATGATCCACGCATAAATTTATTTCTCAGGAGATATGATTCAATTGGAATTCTGAGTAATTCAAAACATAATTCAGTTTGGGTGTTCTGTCTCTTCAAAGGAAAACTCTCCAGCCTCTTCCCCCTTGGTTTACCCATAGAGTTGTTCGCTTCTACACGATCTCGTGATTCTCTCCATGCTCGATTTCGCTGTTGCTTTGTTTTTCTTCGATTTTCTTTTCTCTCTCTTTGTTTATCTTTTCTTACTGTTAGATGTTGTGTCTTTCTTTGGCAGTGTTGTGGTAGGTTTCCTATTTTGGTGTGCATCTTGCTTTGGTTATTTGATTTGATTCACGATGTGCATTAGTGTTACAGATCTGGTGATTTTTCCAAATGATGTTGTTTTTCAAATCTTATTTTCGATGTTATACCTTCATTCGCACGCTCCATGCATGTGTTCCCTACATTTTACTTTGTCGGTTGCTCTTTTCCTTGCTCTTATTTTTGGTTACAGAGGTGATAAGGTAGTCTTTACCACCACATATTCAAACCCAAAGTGTAAAGGGTGTATCATTTCTTTTAGGATGTTTAGACCATTTAAATTTCGAATATCTTGAGCCCAACCTCTGTCTGTGATTATGAGTCACGATAAGCTTATTTTTGTTTATGTAATTTTTAGTTGTTTTGGTGTGGACACTCAAACAGCCTCTTTTGCAAGCTTTTTCAAGTCTTTTGGTGAGTCTATTGTGTTTGCAACCTTGGTGGTACTCTTAAATAACGGTGACACAAAGGCGTTTCCTGTTGCTGACAGGAATGCTTGTTTTTCCAGTGCCTGTAATGGTGTTTGCCAGTGTTGGTCCAGTTGTCTTATAGGTTTCAAGTTTGTAAGTGGGATTGTCATTTGGCCCATTGCGTGTCGTGTTCTGTAAGTTCGGGTCTCAATTCATGTGTTAATCAATCTTATTTGTATTCCTGTTGATTGTGTTGTGCTTAGCTAGTCCAGTGTCTTTTGAACTTGACCTTGTTTGTAATATAATTTTTTAATTTTTAATGAAATCTCTCTTTGGGAAAAAAATAAAATAATTCAATTGAATTCCTTCCCGTGACAAGATTATAGATAACGTCGCAGTCCCTGTCAATCTAAAGGTGACCCAATTTGCAACTCTCCCGCTATATGCAAACCCTCCCAAAACTGGACCAGCTTTATCAATTTTCAAAAGCAATACTTTTTCACACCACGATCAGACTAGTAAAGCTGTTTTAATCGTTTGATGGCGTTACTAGAAACTTGATCTGAAGAATAAGTTATTGCAAAAATTAATTGAAAACAATAACAGTGGTATTGGCTACTTTAACTAATTGTCACTGGAGCAATAAAAGGGTTAAAATATATTTTACCTCCTTTATTTTGCTAAAGTCATATATAACTTTTTATAACTTCAAAACTTGCTAATACCATCTTATCTTACAAAAGAATATTGCTAATACCTATTATGTTAATATTAACACAATCATCCCAAAATTTGAGAGTTTCATATGTCGTTCTTTATAATTTAGGGGATTATCTCCAAGTTTTCAAACTAACACAAGCAGTTTTATACAAGGTTGATAAAATGCAAGGGCATAAAGTGCAATTTGTTCAAAATAAAATAGCCATGCTCTTATACAATTTGTTCAAAATAAAATAGCCTTACTCTTATACTCTGTCTTAAAATTAGTTTTCAAAGAGCAATTCTTTGAGAGCGACCCATCAAATAAACTTGTTACTCTATTTTCTATTGTTGTTGTTCGTGAGTGTGGATTTTTAGGTTGTGTACGATATATAAGCCGAAATGACCTTGAAATCCAAAGGATGTTAAATTTGGTCAACATCAGAATGAATTTGTCAAAATGAGATACTTTGCTCCAGTCAAAAAAAAAAAACTTTGTGTTTTTTCAATTTGATTTACTTTCTTCAAGATTATCAACCTATGGTGCATTAATGATATAATCCAAACACACTCTTCAATCCGTAAAAAAGTATATTTTTGATGGAACAAATATTTGAATTTGAAATTTTTAACCATATCAAGTTGCTAAGACCCAATCCGACGACCTATAAGAACCAAAACTTCGGACATTTATGTCTTCTGTTCTGCAATAAATGTTAGGGAGTCAATCAAAATGGCAAATCAAGATTATAGTGAACCTTTTAGAACCCAAAAAAAAAAAAAAAAAAAAGGAAAATCAAAAGCAAAAACATAGGTTTATAGCTTTCTCAAATTTCCGAGAGCAAGTTACATTTTACCCGTGTGTTTTGTCAAATTTCTATAGAACTCCTTGTATTCTAAATTTTTTGTATGATTATACAATATTATTTATAACATAAAATATATTAGTAATATTTTTTATAAGATAAGATTTTTTTTTTTTTTTTGGTTAAAGCCCTTGTCTCCATGGGATTGTTAAAGCCCTCACCCCCATGGTCTTGTTAAAACCCTCAACTCCATGGGTTGAACCCAAAACCTCGCGCCTGGAAAAAATAATGTCAACCACTTAAATTATTCCTTAATTCCAATATAAGAGTATATTAACAAATTTTGAAGATATAAGAAATTTTATGCGACTTTAATAAAGCGCAAAGCATACCGACCCACTACGCGTGTCTATTATTTAGTTATATAGACGACTAGGGTTATTACGCGGCAGAGATGCAAAACATGCATGTGGTTTCAAAATGTGCAGAAAATGGTAAGAGAGGTCCACAAATGCTGCACATGGGAACATCCAACATCAGTTGGTTGGTCTAACGACCTATAACTCACCAAAATGTTGTAATGTTGCAAACTTTGGCAACAGGGTTTGAGATGTACCGTCTGGAAATGTTTGCTTGAATGTCATTTAGCTCTTTCTTTGATTTCTTCAATCAAATCAAAGATGACCTTACTGATTTTTCAGTTTGCAAATTATGTATATCACTTGTCTTGAAGCTGCAATACGATTAGGAAATGTTAGTGATAACTGTACTGCTTGCAGCAATTCATGCGAGCATTGGTCATTAGAGATCTCTAGAAATTCTATTTTATGAAATTTTTGAGAGATCAACAGGGGTCAAAGGTCTCTCTCTCTCTCCATATATATATACATATATATATATATAGTGGTAAAACCTCCAATCCTCCATGCATGGGATTGAACCCAGAACCCCACGCTTAGGAGAAATAGTCTCCACCACTTAACCTATTTCTTAATCCCTTGTAATATATGTGTAATCTAATGTAGTCTTACTTATAATTCTAATGATAAATATTTTAATTGCATGTTACCTTCTTGTAGTTTGTCTAATTACTAATTACGTCTTATGTTTTAAAATTTACCACATTAATCCCTACACTTTTCAAGATAAAGCATATAATTTCCTATCTTATCGTTTTCCATCCAAATTAACTTCTTGTGCATTATATGCATCTTTTTTGCATATATGAGTTGCAATGTACTACATGCTTTGACAAAAATACTATTATTTTTAGCTAACGGTGTTTAGATAATATCAAAAAAAAAAAAAAAAGAAGCAATTGTCTCATCTTTTGGAAAGTATAGAGGAGGTAGCGTAGTAAATTTTAAAACCACAAGTAGTTAATTAACTAAACAAACAGACCAGAAGGAAGTAATGTACCACCTTTTGAAAAGTACAAGAGGATGATATGGGATTTTTTCAAAAAGGACCTTATTTTGATAAACTCTTTAAAAAATGACCCTATTTTCAAATCATTTTCAAAAATAACTTTTTTGGGTTTGTTTGTGTGCCAACAGAATTCTCCATGCAATTTTGGGGTTTGAAAATTTGAAAAGGTTAGTTTTTAAGACAATTTGGAAAAAGGTTCATTTTTTAAAGAGTTTATCAAAATAAGGTCATTTAAAAAAAACTAATAATATGATAAATTTTAAAATATAAAGAATAATTAATTAATTAAAAAAAATAGAGTGACGTGCATTTTACACTTTGTAAAATAATGTTGCTATGTCATATTCTCTTTTGCCACTGCCAGGCACTTCAAAATCACTCTCGCAACTATCAATTTCAGAATCACGACCTTCCTTGAGACAGCCTCTATAATCATCTTTGTTTTTTCTTTTTGGGCCCAGAATAAGGATAAGCTACCAACTCCAATCAACTCAACATGAAAAAATAATCCTAATATCATGTATAAGTACAATTAATTACTTTTGGGTGCTTATTCTCTTTATGATTAATTCAAAAGTTCCATTTAGAGACATATCAAACGATCAAAGCTCGATAGGGAATATTTAATTTCATCTAGTCTTGAGCACTTTAACGATTTGTTGTGCTTTTATGCGGAACTTAGAGGTTGTTGTTACGTGATCTAGTAAATATTAAGTTATTATTTTATTTAAAAAATTTAAGTTTATAAGGAGGATATTATTGTATTTTTTATATATTATTTAACACGCTTCATCTCATATAGACGTAATTTATTTTGAGTCTCATACGTGAATGGTTTAATATTTTTAAATGAGTGACTAAAAGTTTTCAACTTGAGGCTTTTTGACTTTTAGAGTTTAGACTCTAATACTATTATTAAAAGTTTAAACTCGTGCAAAAAATATTAGCTAATATATTTATTTATTGTACTAATAACAATGTTATTTAAATAATTATGTTAATTATAATTGCTTGAATGATTAAATGGCAAACGGGTACCTTGCGGGTCGAGCCAACCCATTTAGCACGGGTTGGCGAGTTGGGTCAACCTGTTTGCCAGGTGAGTCGGGGGATTAAAACCCTAAATCGACCCTAATGGGTTGTTGGGTGGACTCACAGGTTGGCGGGTTAAGCAAATTGACCCTACATATTTTCAAAAAATATATATATATAATTGTGCTTTTTTAACAAGATAATCATGAAATCAAATACATAAACTCTTAAGTCAAAACATAGGACCATAATCAATCACAAAAATATAATTAAGCTTAGATTACATGAGTAATTATACATGATTTTTTAAAATAAAGGCAGGTTAAGTAGGTTGTTTTGGGGTCACTCGTGAGTTGAACCAATATGACTGGCCTATTTGGAGGGGTTAGGTCAGGTTGACCCATTCATCTAGAAGATTATTCAATCCTCAACCCTAGCCCTCTTTTTCTAATGAGTTAGGCGGGTCGATACACGGGTCTTAACTCGTTTTGCTACTTCTATCTGCCTTTCATGGACAATGGAAGTATAAAGAAAGAGATAATCGACAGCTAAGGTGAAAATAAAATCAAAAAAATTGAAAAAACCATATGGATTGAATTGAATTGACCGTAAATTGGTAGTTTTTAGAGTGGTTGGATTCGTTTTGTTTTAATTTCTAAAAACTAAAATAGGAGGCTTGGTTTTCGCTTTTACGAGTAAAAATCGTGATATATGTGTTTGTGTGTATAGTTATGAAATAAACCTCGTATTTTGTACTTTTAAGTTTGTCCACCAAATAAAATAATAAATAAACAAAATAAGAAAGAGCTCTTGATAGTTAAAAAAAAAAATTTTAAAATTGAACTCTTGGATTTGCAATTATTGTTGGGATTTAGAAAATTATTGCTAAATTGATATGATTATGTTATAAATTATGTGATGACCAAATTTTTAGACCGCCCAAACCTCCCTAACAGAAATCATGACTTTTCTATTGTTTTAAACAGTTTCTATTTTATAAGTTAATGATCGAAATTAATTTGGTTAACAAAATTAATAATGAAACTGCTTAAACTGCCAAACCATCTATGTACACCCCTGTCAACAACAAAAGAATAAAGATGGAAAGTATTTGTATTGACATGGAAACACAAAATTCGATCTAGAAATAATCTATTTGCAGTTTTGCATTGCCAGCGATCTTCGAATATATAAAGCTGAACCAGCTAAACCACATTCGTTCCCTCTAAAATTTCTAGCTCATGTAAAGCAAACTGCCATGTGTCGTTTGTATTTAAAAAGGAAAATAATACTATGTACATTAAAAAGGAAAGACTAATCTGTTATACTAAAAATATGCTCAATAAATGATAGAAATATATCAATCTACATCATTTATGATTTTTCTTTCTAAAATTATTAGATTTTAGAAATATATAAAAGTTGTATCCAATGTTGAAATTTTAATATGACAAAATATATTTGTATTTTATGCTCACATTAATTGTCAAAACTAACCATTAACAATTATAAAAATATAAAAATATAAAAATACTCATTTCTTCTGTGTATCATATAGGCACTACAACATTTGTAAATTCAATTAATATATTATGTAATTATATTTTTTATTGGATACTTATATTATTAATCTAATGATACTTATTTTAAATATTTTATATATTACATGCATATAAAATTATATTTAATTTTTTCGTGTATCACACAGGGAAAAGACTAGTCTATACTATCTATATAAAGGTGTACCTCAAGTAAAGTTAAGAAATCTTTGAATGCCACATAAGCTTCTCCTTAAATAACACATAAGCTCTTGTTAAAATGCCACATAAGATCTTCCTTAGATACCATATTAGCTCCTCTTAAAGTACCATATAAGCTCATGAAAGAGAGTACTCTTGCAAGTGTGATTTGTAAATGCAATTGTTATTAATATTCAAATTTTTTTAAAAAAGATTTATATTATTTAAGTTACATATTAAACATAATAAAATAATTAATTAATATAATCAAATAAAAAAAAGAACAAAAGAAAAGAAATCTATCTAATATCTATATATATCTACATGTGTACAGTTGCAAGTATGATTTGCAAAATACAATTGTCATCAATATTCAATTTTTTTTAAAAAAATATTATTACATCATTTAAGTTACATATTAAACATGATAAAATAATTTATTAATATAATCAAATAAAAAGAAAGAGAACAAAAAAAATAAATCTATATAATATCTATATCTATATATATCTTTATATATAATAATAATAGTTATAAAGTTATATCTCATATTTTTTAAAGTCGTAGGCTTGCTACACACATGTTTTAAGTGATGCCAGATGTCATGTTTCTATGATTCATTTTTGTTAATTTTTCTATAAAATAATTATTAAATACCAAAAACAAAATTGCTACAATTTTCATTATTTTCTTCTTTCTTTTTTATCAGTTAATTCTCATTATTTCAAAATATCTAAATCAATTTCAATTATTTTAAAAAATATTTAATTTAATGTCTATTGTTAAATTTTTAATAATATATCACTTAAATGATATAGTCCAATTGTCTTCTCTATCTTCTCTAATTTTAAATATTTATTAAATAAAATATATGAAGATTTTCAAGTTATCATTAAAAAATAATAATTCACACATCAAATCAAATTTAAAAATTTTTTATAAAAAGGCATGAAATATACAAAAAAAATTAATAGATCCATTCACTTTGGAGATCTAATGATTTTAATTTTATAAGACCTCATCATATAGTTTGGATAGTGGATCAACTAATTATACATGATTATTTATTACGCCCAAAATTATATCAAAATAAGTCCTAAATCTATTATTTATACGATATACAATCTATACTATTATATATGTCAAAAAATGAATGAAAATTTAAAGATTTTCTCATTATTATTTTGAGACCTTTAGCCTTTCCATTAACTTGGATATGAATTCTAAAGGGTTATGAGACCTTTGAAATTTCTCCATAATCTCAAATTATTATTTGGAGGTCTTACAACTCTTGAAATTCAATCATGAATGTGATATTGAAGGTTTGATATCTTCTACGACCTATATATAGTATTTTTTAGTAAGGTACACAACACACCAAGAAGCATGTAGTTAGTTAGAACACATAATTTTGTATAGTTCTATCATTTATAATTTCTTATAATAGGGAGAGTTCAAGTATTGAGAATATCAGAATTTATCTAGGCAGATTATTTTAGTTTATGCAAAAGCCATTCAAGACAGCATCTTTGAAAATTTGAAGTTGGAGACACTTGTAAATATTGTAAAATTTTTGTATTTAAACTACTTCAAATTTCATTACGTGTGATGATGTTTTTGAATTTTTGAGAATTATGCTCTTCTCTCAAAATAAAAAATAAAATTATAAGATTGATACACATGAAGCATTATGAGAATATATATTTTTCTCAAATTAAGAAATAAAATCTAAAAATTGATCTGTACGAAGCACGGGCCTCAAAATAACTAATTAGAATATAGAAGACAATTGTTTTGTGCTAAAAACTTACAAGTGGCTAAGATTAAAAGCTTACGAACAAAATAAATAAATAAATAATAAGCCACTACATTTATAAACTGTGACACGAGGATTTTGTCAGGCATATATTCAAGGAAATTAAATAATGCCAAAAAAACACTGATAGATATCTCTTATTTTCTATGTTTAATATTGCCAAATAATGCATGCAGCATGCTATGCATTTTCTTTTATATAGAGTTATTGTAGCATAATAACTATGTGTGATGCCTCCGACAAATCAGAAAAAAGAAGAAATATGAAGATGAAATTGAAAACGGAAAACCGCAAGCCCTTTTTAGCTAAGTCGTTAGTTTGAACATATCTGAATTATCTCCCATAGCATCAAACATTCAATAATAGTAAATAACAACCTTTCTCGTAATATGATATCGTTGTAACATTATAAAAAAATTTCAGTCAATTTTAAATAATGCCACTATTTCTCTGACCTCATTATATCAGTTAGCTGAGATGATTACATTCTCACTGCACAACCTAACACTTCATGATAAGGACAGGGGTAGATAATGATGAAAAATTAGTTACCCATAGTACCTATTAATCTATGAACTGTTTTGCAGAGTATTCAATATTATTGGGAGAGTTTTGAGTCTCAAAAATAAAGCAAAGGGAAAGAAAAATAATGCACGGAAATTGGAAGCACAGATGTTACTATTTGCCCATTTTAAAACGTAAGGTCAGAAACGAGAGAGAGTGAAGAAAGGAAAAAGATTTGCAAGTGGAATGATTTATATAATAAAATCTTACTTTATATTATGCTTTTTTTAAGTCACATGATTAATTTTTTTATTAGTCTAATTAATTGTCTGTTTAACCCCAACGTGTTGGCCTAATCATGGATGGATAAAAGCCCTACTTACGTCTCGTATATATATATTCAGCTAATTCGTTAACTTTTAGGGTCAATTTTGATAAATTTTGTACGTGACTAATTTAAATCATACCCTTTTTAAATAAAGTCGTGTATCCTAAAATCTGACATTGGTAATATCAGTTTAAAGGGTTTTCCATGGGGATTTTAATTCTTTATTAATAAAATGTTTAGTTTCTTCATGTGTACACAACAATGGCACGCGAGGTTTTCATTAGCAGATATTAATAATCTAAACGCAGGATCCATCAGATGTCAAGGCTTTTCCCTCGGCAGGGTTAAACAAGCATTTGAATCTGCATTCTTTTTCCAAATTGCCAGTCTTGCAGACATACCATTTCGTATCCGAAATAAATCACCCAAGAAAAGGTGTGCACTCTATATATATATATATGTGTGTGTATATATTATATTATATATATGTGTATGTGTGTGTAAATGTCCAAGCTATTGTTGGCATATAAGACCCTCCACCACTAGTTATAATGCTATCTTGTGAAGGGATTACATCAGATGGACTATTAGTTTCCAATATCTCTGTCTCTCTCAACATGCACAGTGCACAAAAGGGAGCTTTCTAGCTAGAGGACTAAACATACATTACTAGAATTGTTAAGTATACCCTTGACAAAATTTAATAATGGAAAAATATGGATCAGTGATAAAAAAAATTTTGAGAGACCTCTAAGTGATGAAATTTTCGTTTCTACTCAGAAATCAATCAGTAACAGAAAAACTTTGACTGAACAAGAAAAATTCTGTCTCTACCCCATTATTTTGTTCTACCCCTTTATTCTTTCAAAGGGCTTTTGTTCTAAATGGTCTTGATCCACAACGTGTATAAAATTGCAAAAGCACCCTATTGATAGTTTATTTGATTTGCAACCAAGAAAAAAGAAAAAAAAACACACACACACACACTAAATTGTTCTTTATCCTATTCTTTTCCAACCCATGAAATGCACACAAACTCATTTGCTTTCTCCCTGTTTTGGTCATTTGCCATATATGATAATATATAGTTAGGGTCAAAACTTAAATGTCAATAAAACACAATGATGTTACACGTGGCGCCACCTAAAAAAATACTATAGCGTTTTTTGAAGAATTTTTCCCCTAGACAAAGACCCCAAATTGTCACTCTACAATGTTTTATGTCATTCATAATTATTCAACCCTCAATTATAACTTTTGTGACGTAGCAAAATCGTCATGACCTATATGATTAAACATCAAACCGCTTTTTAATTAACCCCATGATCTAAAAAGCTAAATTAATCGAGATGTGTTTGATGATGAAAGTACATATGTAGAGGAGAATGTGAATGTGAAACACAAGAGAAAGCAGAAGGAGAGGAATCCCAAAGTAAAGAAAGCCTCGTCTTGTTCTCTTGCTCCTCTCCTGCTTAGCTAGTGATGGGTTAGCAAAGGTAGTGCAGAACAAAAAAAAAGGGGCAAAAAGAAATGATTAGATGAATGGTAAGATGGGGCCCACTTCAGCTTTGTTATATCTTTCCTTTCTAAGTCTTTCAATTTTTTGACTTGGGATTGGGTCCCACTATGGCCACCATTGTCTTTATGGATTGAATGATAAAAAGAGCACCTCACGTGGAGTCTGAACCAAAGACTCTGTCCAACCACAATAAAAGGAGCCACCCCCCCCCCCGCAACAACCTAACCCCCCAAATCACAAAGGAAAAAAAAAGTGATAAAAATAAAAATAAAAAAATAAAATTACAAAACTCGTCTTGATTGCATTTCAATCAAATTCTTGAAGAGATATAAAAGGAGCCCCAACAAAAGCATTATTTTCTTTTCCTTTTCTTGAATTTTTTTTTGCTTTTTAAAGCTCACCCCTTATAATTCCCACTCATTATCTTTGTTGCTTAAAGCTTGCCCTCTTGGCCTCTTCCTTATCCTCTCTCTCACACACACACACACACCAACGAAATTCTAGGGCAACAATCTAAAGATAGAAAAACCAAGAAAGTGAAATACTCTCCCCCTCCTCTCCCCCACCAAAATCTCCCCCCTATAGAATTTATTCAGAGGGTTTTATTACTATTTTTCTTTCTCCCTGTTTAAAACAAAAAAGAAAAAGAAAGGGATCAACAAAGGGAAAGTACAAGGTAAAGTGGAAAAGCAGTGTGTTTTAGTGTGTGTGATTCTTGATACTTAGTGTGATCATGGAAGGAGGTGATGATCATCTCCACAGGCCTAACTTTCCATTTCAGTTACTTGAAAAGAAAGAAGACGATGCTTGTTCAAGCAGCTCTGGCTATCCATCTCTTGCCATCTCCGCTGACACCAACACGACACGATCGACCTCCTCCGCCCTCCAAATCTCGTCGGAGCCACCGAAGAAGCCGCCGCCTAAGCGAGCATCCACGAAAGATCGCCATACAAAGGTGGACGGACGTGGACGACGCATCCGCATGCCGGCACTTTGCGCTGCTAGGGTTTTCCAGCTCACCCGAGAGCTCGGCCACAAGTCGGACGGCGAAACCATCGAGTGGCTCCTCCAACAAGCCGAACCTGCAGTCATCGCCGCCACAGGCACCGGTACAATCCCGGCGAACTTCACTTCGTTGAACATATCTTTACGCAGCTCAGGTTCCAGCATGTCCGTACCATCCCAAATACGTTCCACCTATTTTAACCCGAATTTCTCCATGCCTCAATGCCGAAGCCTTTTTCCGGGCGTTGGGTTATCGTCGGAGAGCCCATCGACCACCTTGTTGAATTTTCAGTCCGCAAACATCAACCCTAATCTGCTGCAGGCCAAGCAAGAGATACGCGAGCATTCGTTAGATTTAACGGAGACAGAAGAGAGTATAGGCCGGAAACGCAGGCCGGAACAAGAGTTACAGCAGCAGCAGCACCAACAGCAACATCAGATTGGAAGCTATTTATTACAGTCAAGCACTGGAGCTATGCCCTCTAGTCATGCTTCAATACCTGCAAATTTTTGGATGGTGGCTAATAGTGGTAACCAAGTAATGGGTAGTGGTGGTGGTGGTGATCCAATATGGACTATTCCTACTGTTAATAATAACGCTGCTGCTGCTGCTTTGTATAGAGGCACCATGTCAAGCGGGCTACATTTTATGAATTTTCCTACCTCAGTGGCATTATTGCCTAGTCAACAGTTGGGTACAACTAGTCTTGGTGGTGGTGGTGGTGGTGGTGGTAATGGTCTAGGGGAAGGGCAATTGGGGATGTTTGCGGGACTAAATCCATACCGGTCAAGTGGCGTATCAGATTCTCAGGCGAGTGGAACCCACGCGCATCATGCCGCCGGGGGCGATGATCGGCACGATAATACTACAAGTCACCATTCATAGCTTGATGATGATGATGATCGTCGTCCACACCCCACTTGTGTTGTGTAGTTTGATGTTTAAAACACACACATGAGGTTTGATTTGCTCGGAAAAAAAACTCGAGTTTTGTTTTAATTTTCTTTAATATTCTCTGAATTTTTTTCCCTAAATTTGTGTGATTAATATGAGGGGGGGTTTCAAGGGTTTGGAGAGCATTATTTAACAAGTGAGTCTTGGCTGTTTTTTATCAAAAATTGCATATGGTTTCTCATTGCATAATATCATATATCGTCATTGTTTGTGCAATTTTTTTTTGGCTGAAAGAAGCATGTAATTTTAATTATTTGGTATGGTCTATGTGGATTCTTACTGACTTGAAAATTGAATAAACGTATACATTGTGTTATAAGAATCTCTCTCTATCTCTCTTATTTTCTTTCATTTAATCACTCCCTGTGAAACTAATTAGAGCAAAATCTCGCCAGCCATGAACTTTTTCGAAACGTACCCAGTCCAAATTAAATTCTCTCTTTAGCTGACATAACATCAGCAGCGCAAAATCTCAAAATATATAACTCTATCTAAAAGAGACAGACAAAATTAACTTCTCTCTTTCATAAATATTTATGTGCACTGTGGGAAATAAAACAGTACTGTTACTAGGTGTGCTTGAGTTTGATCTAATCTCTGCCAAACAAATTGAAGTTTTTTAAAAGAGCGGCAGCAGTGACGATTAAAATTAAAGAGATTCTAATTTATTTGTAGTCTTTATAATTTAAAAAAAAAAAAAAGGAAAAAAGAGAGAGAGAGAGAGAGAGATGGGCTGAGTAAATAGGAAAGATGGGGGCCCATTCCCTTATCAGTTCCAGGTGTTGGCTCAGGTGGGTGAGGCCCACATGCTGCTAATTGGCTAAACCAATGTACTATACCATCACTGACAAACAGGTGGATCATTCCGCTCCTTTTTATACAGAGGGGCATTGCAGGCACCATAAAGATCGGTGTGGGTGTATATGGGCCCACACCTCATTTTCCCATCTGGACCGTCCGATTCTCTCCTCGGGCCCACGCTGTCAATGGGCTCACTTGAATGATTACTTCTGAGTTAAAAGAAATGTGTAGAATCTATACAATTTTTCTTTCTTTTTTTTTTTTCGCCACACGTTGCAACAACAATATGTTTTTATTTGACGTCTTTAAGTATGCCGCAACGATAAGAATAGGCATGAACACAACTCATGACTCGGGTTTGAATCCAGTTCACTATTTTGGATTGAGTGCTCTCGACTTAACTAGTATACAGTAAAGGGACGTGTTGCACGCTTGAGATTTGTTAATTGGTGGTCAAATTTCGCTGTGTGTACCAATATTCAGGCTCTGCCAATTTACTTTCCCTTGCCGCAACAAAAAAAAAGAACATTATGTTTTTGATCGAATGGTTTTTTTCTCTTTTTATGATGGAAAACTTAAACTTAACAAGGTTACAATGAGTCAGTTATGCCAATTAACACATGATATGGTACAAATTAGTCTGGCGTCAGTCAATATAAATGATTTACGCCTGATAATGCAATAGTCGTTTTAACATATATTACAAATCAATCAAGAATCAAACTAACACTAGTTGATTTTATATGCAAATGGGTGCTTCCTTTATTGGAAGTACTCATCATTCTTGAGGGGATGTATATGAAGAAGCTGTAAGTGAATGAATACCTTGGAGATAATGTTTTAATATTAGCTGAATTTGAGCTAATTATTAGAAGTCAGGGAAAAAGATGACTTGACAGCTGATCATACCACATTAAATTAACGAGAATTGTTTAGGCTCAACAATGATTTTTCCTGGTTTCTTTTTATGAAAAAGAAACGTATCCCATGGTATTGGGATCTCTTCTGGATTTATTTATTCATATTTATTTGTTTACTTTTGTCAAAGTCTTCTAGGTCACAGATGCTAGAACATAAGGTAAACTAGTACCATGCAACTGGGTAAAACTTAGAATAAGTTATTATCTCTAGAATTACTATATATTATTTCTTTATCATTCGCCACATAACAGAACTTATAACATATACATGAAAAGTTTAACGTTTGATATATAAATATTTTACGATGTAAAGGAGGGTGAATGAGTAAAGATTTTGTGTAAAGCAGTGCTCTGTTAACTCCATCTTGGAGTAAAAGGAGAGTAGGTTATTTCATTTGAATAGCAAAAGATTAAAAAAATAATAAAAATAAAATAAAATGGTTTTACAATTTCTACTGTACTTATATTGGAGAAGCAAAGAAATGAAATGAAAAAAAATAAGCGATAATTATGAATTAAAAGCTATAAAAGAATATCTCGAAAATCTCTATGTTAAATAGTCTGTGTTAATCTTTTCATGACCATCCATTTCTTTCACAGGTCACCAAAAGGTACTGACAGGTTTTGGAATGGCAAGCACTCGAAGAAATACAGAATGATGAGAACAAAAAATTAATAAGAAAAACGGAAAAGTTTTTTTCCAAAAAGCAGTTCGAGTCTTGAAACATGATATTTTTGAATACGGAAAAGACAATATGAAGGCTGTTTCTGATGCTTCCACTAACTTGTACAATGAAGAAAAAAAAGGAGACTATTCAACAACTTCAAATAGCAGCCCTCGTGAACATGTGCAAAATAGTCTTTGCATTAACTTTTCCCTTGGGGATGTATATACCACGCCAGAAGGGACTTCCTTCTAACATTATATCATTATAAAAATATTTAAAATAAGTTAAATATCTCTCATAACATAATTATGTTAAATAGGATTTAACTGTTAAAATTTTTTTAAATCATTTTATTATAATTACACGTATTAATATGTAGTTTTAAACTATTGAATCTTACCCAAAATATATTAAATACCAATGAATTTATTCATAAATGTTAATATGTAGTTTTAAACTATTGAATCTTACCCACAATACACTAACATTTATGAATAAATTCATTGGTATTTAATATATTTTATCATAGCTATACTTTTAATTCATCATCATTTTTATTGCATTTTCTTGGCCTACACCTCTTTAAGACCTCAACATTTATAACTCAATACTCAATGCAAGCAGAGAGATATTCATTTTTCTGCTTCAACTTTTTCTGGAGCAATTGACATGTCCATTTCATTCCCAAAGTGGGACACCAATTATAAAAGAGACTAACTGAGCTTGTTTATGTAACACGTGAAATAAATACAATTAAGTCTTATTTCACAGAGTGGGGCGTCGATTATACAAATTCGTGTTAGAGTTACCTCCTTTCCTAACTCACTATCATTAAAAGGTATTAAACTACCTTTGCAACCGAGGATCAAACCCCATCAAGTCGCCAGAAACACAAATCAGAGAAAAATGGAGATAAATTCATTGGTCCAGAGAAAGAAATATATCTAAACGTGTGGTGTTACTTCCATCAGAAGAACAATGAAATAGTTGGCATGCATTTTCAAGCGGCTAGCTATATATATATATGGATTAAAACACAGCTCCAAATATTACTACCAGCCTTTATATGTTTTGGTTTTTTCTGTGAAGGATTTATGTCACCACAGCATCATAATTCTGATCTCTAGAGCTTGTCATGGTCGTACTAATATGGCACATGGGTTGAAACCATGTGGTACTACCAAGTGGTCCCCTTTATAGAAAATCTTGTAACCCTAATATATATATATGACTATGAAACATCCAAATCATACCAAGATTTGTCTTGTTTCTGCAACTTAAACAAACAAGTCGGCATCCAATTTGGAAGCAAAACACCTTTTTAAGACCCTTAATCCCCAAACAGAAAATTGACTAAAACTGGTTCAGGGGAAGAAAAGGTCATTTACTACTCCAAAGGGGTCAGGGGTCTTTTAATGACATATTGACCCCAAAAGGAAGAAAAAGAAATAAATGGGTCTTTAATGATACTACTTCGTCACTTCTAACTTTGTTTCTTTTATAAGGTAGGTTGATGAACAATGATTTCGATGCCTTGTTTTGCTTACCTTTCTTTTTCACCATGCATTAGTATCTTCTATGTATTGGAACCACTGAGACAACAAATTTGCTCACATTTCGAGTTCAAATGATTTTAGTAAAGTGTATTTTACCTCTTTGTGTTTTGTAAAAGTTTAACAAAACTTGTTACTCCCTTGATTTTAGAACGTCTCAAATTGACTTCTATGATTTTAAGATTAGTACATATTCCTTCTTCTAATTTTAAATCGATGGATATAGCCCTTATTAGTTTACACTTGCAAGGTCAATGTATAACATTTTCTAAATTACAAGGGAGGTATTAGTAAATTTTCAAACCATAGATGTTTTATGAAATTTTTACAAAAACAAAGTGGTAAAATGTATTTTACTTTAGTATTCTTTTTCTTTTTTTTAGAGTTGTGACTAACTAACTTAAATTATGTGTTCTTACTTGATTTAATAGTTATAAATTGTTTATTAGTAAGTTCATTTCTTCCGAAATTTTGCATTGATCTTAATTACTACAAAAAATCTAAACATAGGTGGCAGTTTTGAAACTTATAAGCAGCGATTGAAGCTAATGACAAAACCGCCACCTAAGCTTGTGCCACTTGTACCGCCGTTGCCTATTATGCGACACCATAGGCAGTGGTTTCCAAAACCACCGCCTATGTGAAAATTACAATTTTAAGTGAAAAATATTTTAAGAAAATTAAAAAATAATAATTTGGTTATACTCCGTCACCTATTATGCGACACCATAGGCAATGGTTTCCAAAACCGCCGCCTATGTGCAAATTATAATTTTAAGTGAAAAATATTTTAAGAAAATTCAAAATAATAATTTGGTTATAGGCAGCGGTTTCCAAGACCGCCACCTATGTGCAACACAAAAGGGAAAAAAAACATCTTGCTTCTTGCAAGATTCAAATTTGAACCATTTATTACTATAACGCCCTATAATCATTGTACTTACCAAACAAGCTAAGTATTCATTCATTAACTATCTCAAAAAAATTATATTTATCTATTGAAGAAATTGCCGCCTATTAATGAAAAACCGTTGCCTATAAATTTTTTTTTGTTTTTAAAAAATATTTATCATTGTAGGTGGCGGTTATGGTAAAACCACCTATAGGTTTTTAATAATAATATAAACTCATTTTTACTATTTTGAAAAAATAAAATGTAGGACAATTAGTGGCAGTTGGTAAGAAAATCGCCGCCTATAGCTGTTTAATAATTCGAAAAGATAAAGTGTAATAAAAACACGTTCTTACTATTTAGAAAAAAAAAATGCAAGACAATTAGTGGTTGTTCACAAGAAAACCATCGCCTATATCTGTAATTAGCGGCCCTTAGCCTAAATCGCCACCTATGTTGTTTATGGCCAGCGGTTCACCCAAACCGCTGCCTATTCCCCTGGTTTCTTGTAGTAAATGTTTACAATAAGATTTTAGGCCAGTAATGTATTTTTTGTTACACTTAGAGTAAGTGAAAAAGAGTAAAATGACAATTTTTATTCTAATTATAGTTAAGCGTAACAAAATATTTGTTACGTTTTCGACCATGACAATAATATTAGAATTTTTATATTTAATTTTTTCTAAGATAGAAAGAAATTTGTTATGCTTGAAAGTGTGAGCAATATGAATTTAAAAATTACATTTGTTACATCTCAAAATGTAACAAAATTTGTAATTTCATTTGGTGCACACATATATTAGATGCACTTTCAAGTGTAACAAATATTAGTTACGTTTCTGAGTAGCATAACTTTTTAGCTACATAGAAAATCTTTATGCTTAGGCCAAGTATAACTAATTAGTTTTATTACACTTTAAAATGTAACTAAGAGCTTAAATATATCTAAACTATAGTTATTGACTTAACTTCTTGAAGTGGTTAACAAAGGACGTTTCAAGGGTTTATTCCCGTAGTAGTCCCTAAATTATTGACTTTGACGTACTTTAGTCCCTTAATTTTTAAAATGAACATTTTAATTCAAGGATTTTGATAAGTAAGATGCCGTTAGCTTTCAAGCAATTTCTGTTACATTTAACGCTAAGCGCACGTGGGATGCAGAAAATGCACGTGAGATGCGTAAACCGATTGTTCCAGTAGCATTGTCCGGTAGAATCAGAGACTTCATTGACCATAAAAATGTAATAAAAATTGCTCGAAGGACTAATGGCATCCATTTATTAAAATTAAAAACTAAAAGATTCACTATGAAAGTTAAAAATAAAAATATAACAAAGTCACTAGTTCAAGAACTATTACAAGAATAAACCTTAAAAATTTCTTTCCTAAGAAAACTAAAAACCCAAAGTGTATTTGCATAAAAGAAAGTGTCGTTACAGACTTGATGGAGGCTGTTGGTAGTTGGAGAAGAGATGTGAGATGCCTTGGGTACACACAGTCGTAGCATGTTAGCCCTGTGAAATCTCCCACACGTATTCTCTTACAGTTGTCTGCTGGCACACAGTAGTGTGTGTATGTGTGTGTACTGTGGGTGAAGTTCAGAGTCCAGCCACGAGCTGCAAATGTGGGTATTGTCAGCAGCTGGACTATTGAAAGAAGAAGAATGAAAGGCTCTGAAATATTTGAAAGTACGGATTGATTGGTCACATATCTTAGTTGGTTTGACTTAGAAAAAAAAAAGAGTAAATTTAATGGGTTTACAGTAGTAATTTTTAGGAATTCGAGGAGGCAATCGTGTAACTATATAAGTTATTACTTTAATTAAATGGATACAGATGAAGAGATACCCTTCAAACCAATAAATCACCCTATCGTTCCTCTTATATGCATAGTGGACCTGTTATTTTTTTTGACTTGAGTGATACCGGTTTAAAGAATTTTCCTCATATGACTCCATCATAAATGGATTGAAATGTTAAATGGGAATTACTTGCAAATGGTGCAAGTGGAAGTGTTTGCGTGATGATGGTACGTGTCTATTTTGATAAAGCATACTGTTCTAATTACTTTCGCTAAATGGACGCAAAATGACTCTGCCATAAATGCATTCAAATTTCAAATTGAAATTGCTTGCAAATGGTGTATGCAGGAGTGTTTGCGTGCGATGATGATATGTGTCTTTTTTAATAAAGTGTATCGTCTTTCTTTCTAAATTCACTTGTCTTTTTTGATAAATAGAATTGCTTGGAAACAAACCCATATTAAAGTAGTCTTACTATTCCCCTTTTAGGTTTAGTTCCTTAATTTGCATGCACCTGAATAATTCAACTCAATAAGCTAAAATATTCTCCTAAGTAATTATTAGCTTTAAGAAAAAGAAGTTAACCAGACAAAAGAGAATGAAATTATTAGTAATAACTCTTACAAACGGAAGATTTTATTTTGTCTTCTATTCATTTGATTCCTATCATCCTCCATTTATCAGAGAAAGTAACTCAAAAGAAGAAGCAGCTTTTTGTATTTCTGGAACAGCTGTGCTTTAGAGTCAAGAGTGAACTTTGCATTGGTCGAACGAGAATGATTGAATTGAACCAACACTCAAAATTTTTCTTTTTTCTTTTTTTTTACAAGAGAAATTCAGTTAATAGAACCAATAACTGGATCAAACGAGTTCTATGCTAAGGTCCTGTTCGGCAATAGTGTTTAGTGTCTTGACCAAGTCAAAATGCTATTTCCTCTTATTTTCGTTGTTCGATAAAATAGTTTTTCAAATAGTTTTTTTATTCTAAATAGTATTTGAAGTAGTGCTTGTGAAAAGCTAATATTATTAATGTTTCAAAGTAGAGTTTAGTGTTTCACCTTTTTTTGGCAATACTATGCTCTCTCTAATATCTTTTGGGTAATTGTACCCTCAATCCAATTTCGTTTACCTTTTTTTATTTTCTTTCATGAATATAAATATAAAGTAACACAAAAATTAATTTGGAATTCCATCCATATCGAAATATATTAAAAAGTATAGGTCTTATTTGTCCATTCATTATTTTTTTGAAAATATAAATTTTCAGTCAATTAAAATATTTATATAATAAAAATATTTGTTTATAATATTAATAAAATTAATTTTAAAAAAAAGTAAATTTATTATGCTTTATTAATAAAATATTATTTTAAGAAAAATATATTTAATTATAAAATAAATTATCTTAATTATTATATCACAATAAAAACCCGATACCGATATTTTTTTTGTCATTTTGTATTCACCAACTAACCCAATAGCTAGTTTTACCAAATGCATATAAAACAATCCGCTAGTAAAACAGCTATCTGCTAACCGTTAAAATACAACAGCTATCCACTACCTAAACAACTATCCCCTACTCAAACAGTTATTCGTTACCTAATCTGCTAATTGCGCTGAACATGCCATAAGTGTCAGATTAATTAAGGACACTCGTCCAAGACAAGAGACTAAAATCAAACCCGAATCACAAGACACTTTCGATTTTAGCTCTTACCATTGGGACATCACTAGTGGACAACTAACACTCAAATATGATACCATACAAATGGGCCAAGTATAAATAACAGAATTGAACCAACCCAAATCTAATACCATGTGAATTTAACTTGTGATACCATATTATATAGTAGTAAATCTATTGCTCGTGCGTTACAAGGAAGAAATAAGGAATTTTAATATTTTATTTATTTCACAATGAATGATATTATTATAACAATAGTTATTCAAAAATATTACTTGTACTCAACTAATAACATTATTAGTAGCATTATCATGAAAATTTTTAATTATAGCATTTTCACGAATTTTCTTTTGAATCTCAAAAACTAAACATAAAAAATAATGACGATACATTAATATCAAGTCTTCACTTAACACAATCATTATTGAAAATCTTTCATATATCTAGAGTTTACATATATATAAAGACACGGTATTGATGATGATGATGATGATGATGATGATGATAAAAATAATAATAATTATTATTATTATAGAATTTTGGAGGAAAAACAATTTATGAAATAAAAACATATAATATTAATTAAGAAAAAGGCATGAACCATTACTTTATAATATATTTATTTATAAATTATCTGCAAGTATAGAGTATGTGGATGAAATAGGAAAATACCAAAAAATAAAATACAAAGCAATTGTTCTAATACGTTCTAGTATTGAGCCAATAAATGAAAAGAATAAATCCCTCTTTAATTGTTTAAACAGATAGGTCAGATGGTAACAGAGTTTATGTCATCAAAATGGTCACATATTCAAATCTCAACACTAGCCATTGCTATACAACCAATTATTATAGGAGTTATGTGAAAACATGTGGAATATTTTCATCACATTTTGTACTAAATTTTGGTTTATTGATGACAAGTTAACGAGAGTGTACCAAAAAGAAAGATATTGAAAAAGAATTTAAATTTTTGGAATAATTAAAGAGTTCAAATGAGTTTAGTCTCCTATGAATGGTTGAGATTATTCCTCCTATATATATGAATCAAAAATAAGAGAGGACCAATCTCGAAATATTATGTTTCGATACCCCTACAAACCGTGTACAATAAAACTCAATAAGGCTAGGGCATAGAATTTTTGAATTTTCAGAAAATTTGATTTTTCATTAAATGCTCTTAACAAGGGGCTATATAATGTGGTCCTAAATAGGTCTGCATTATTATCATATAGTGTTAAAAAAATTATGATCATGGAGCCTCCCACGCCTGCAAAAGTTAGACATAACTTGAACAAATTGCAAGATTGCTGGACATGTCTGCCTTGTGGAATTCTTGGTGATTGCTCTATATTGCTTCTTTTTCAAACTTCAACCTTTTCCACAAAATGCTACGCCATTTAATTTCTTTGTTTTAATATTTCCCATTTAAATATTTGATACCAAAAAAAAAAAAAGAGAAGACATTTGAATTTAAAGGGGCAAGCTAGAAACCAATCGTTTTGCATCAAAAAATATGAGATCAAGGAGCCGCATAAATATAGGGTTTATATAATGTCTCGTTTAAATATTTGACCAAAAAAAAAAATTGAATTAAATGGACAAGCTAGAAACCAATTGTATTTGATTATTCTGACAATTAAATCTTTTATCTTTAAAACGCCATAAATCAGTTCTTATCATTGCACTCTATCCAGGATGGTGAGTCCTGTAAAAAATCACTTTCCAGCTTGTTTGTCTCCGGGGTCGAAGCCTTCGCTGTCGACTTGCTTGGATTTTGCAGAGCCTTGGTGCGTGGTGGTTTCCTTGGGCTTGGTTGTATTAGGCCTTTGTTTTTGTTTGGGTTCTGGGCCATTTTTCCTTTGTTTCGTTTGTGACTTATCTTACCTACTTGAGCTTTGGCTTTTTAGCCCATTTGTCCTTTGTATTGTCTGTGTCCTTGTTATCCGTCCGATCGGATTGGACCAATTGTAAATTTTCCTTTAAATTAATGGGATATCTTCGGACCCAAAAAAAAAAAGAAAAAAAAAAGGAAATTGGGACTATGTCTATCACGGATGAGAATCCTCTCCTAACTATATTATTTGATCCTAACTTCCAAACTTAAAATCTCAACTATGTGTTTTATATATCAACAAATTTTGACCATTGTTTTAAATATTTTACCTCTACAAAAAGATAATTTTTCATTCTCATTTTCACACTCTTCTTTATTTAAATCAATGATCAAGATTTGTTGATATATAAGATACATAATTGAGATTTCAAATTAAAAGATTAGTACTAAGTAAGAGTTAGGAGAGAATTCTCATCTGTCTATTCCGCCCTTCAAAATCCATTTAGATTGATTTCAATACAGCTATCATCTTATAAAAAAGAGCAACCTTCTTAAATTTGCAAAGTTAGAAACCAACATTGCACTAAAAATGCAAAAAATTTATACGGAACCAATAATCGAGCGTCTAACCCCTAATAATCATAATGGAAATAGGTCCCTAAAGTCAACAATTAAAAATTCCAAAAGACATTATGTCTTGCATCATCTTAAATTAAAGTGCAAACTCAAATCCCTAAGTTAAAAAAAAAAAAAAAAATGCAACTTGTTCCTAAATGAGGGATACAAAAGGTGGCGACCAAATCTTTCGAGACAGTCTTTATCCTAAGCCCAAGATAAAGTGTATTCCTCACCTTTTCTAAAAGAAAACATTTCTACGACAAGGTGATACAAATCCCAAAAAGAGGTGATCTCTAGAAAAACCCCTTGGGACCTTAAACCAGTCATATATAAAAAATAAAAGAAAAGTGGCAAATCAATAGTCTAACAAGTCTATATCACCAAAAAAAAACTTGAGACCCTTTTTTTGATTTCTGGAAAAAAAAAAAAAAAACAAATAGGACCACCAAAAGTCAAATGAAATTCCAATTCTTATCAAAATGCGCTCAGTGTAATCCCGATCAATTGGGTCCTGAAATTCAAGGCCCTTTCAAAGTTTTAAGAAGTCCAAAAATAAGTCCAATAATTATGATCCACTATGACATGGCCTCATTAGTTCTTCGACAATCGACATCAACCTTAAATTTAGGTCCCGAGTTCTATTTGAACTCTTCCAAAATTCATGCATTTAAATTCAAAATATAAGATATGTATGGAGATTGTTTTGCTTTATACTAGAAGAGTTACTTGAAACTATTTTCTTTTCAAAATGTATTAGGAATTCCATAATTGAAATAAAAGAAAAAACGTTTTTTTTTTCTTCTTTTTGACAGCATAGTAATAGCGATAAGGCTAACGTGGCGAAGCTAGAAAATTAGATTGGGGGCAAGGTCTTAATGATTTTTTATTCAAAAATAATAAAAAAATTATTTAGTAAAACTTTTTTATATAAAAAGAACACAAATACACTATCAAAGTTTAAGAGAAGGTTTTATCATAATGCATATACGTGTGTATATATATATTTTTATATTTAACTATTCTAATTATATTACAATATATACATGATGTAGTAAACGAATAAAAAGAATATTTGAGCGAATTTAAAAAACTAACTCTATACCTATCGAGTTACTTCCAAAAAATTATGTATTACATTATTAATATAAAAATCATAGAGAATCAATTTCTAAATAATCGACTACTTTCTATATTTAAGATATCAATTACTAAGAAAAAAGATTATGAATGAAGATTCCATTCCTTAAACGTCACTAATTAAGGTTCTAATAAAGTGTTATGTGACATTATTATTAAAAATCATCAACAATTCACTATACGGTTCATTTCAATTTGAGATTTTAGATAATTTTTTGCTTCCAAGATTTTAAATATTCTATTAACTTTATAATTTTATTTTTTGAATATTACTGTACGAAGCTGTTGGGGGGGGGGGGTGGGGGGTGAGGGGTGCTTATGAAATGGAGGGGGCTTATCTATTCAATAAAGAAGAACAAATAATTCATTCATACATATACTATATTTAATTTTTTTTCCTTTTGAGCTAGAAAGGGCGGCGGCCCCTACTTGCCACCCCTTGCCTCAACCACCGGTGAACTCTAGCGGTTTCTTTATTTTTTCTTTACATGTAGCAATTCATTTTCCTAGGGACCCCTATTTCAAGTTTGTTCCAACCATTCTTATATTTTTAGTCAAATCCTTATTTCACGTATACACTATTTCAATTTTACTTTAAGAGACAACTTTCCAATTTTAAGAGACCCCTATTTTTATATTTGTTTTATTTTAATTAAAAATATTATTTTAATTTTTATATTAACCTATATATTGTTTTGTCATATATTTTGATATTCCATTATTAACTATTAATTTTCAATCATTTCTAGGTTGTTAGATCTAGGGAGTTGAAAAGAAAAAGGGGGAGGGGGGGCCGGGGGGGGGGGGACGGTGCTATATGTAAGGAGAGGAGAGAGAATATATGAGACCGGGTCCCTCAAATTTGAGGTCCAAGATAAGGAGATTATTGAAGCATATTTCCCTTGTTTGATCTTCTAAGTTTAAATATATATGGTTAAAGGTTAGGTAGGGATCAGGGTTTATAAAATCAGGATCCTCTCACATTAGGACTTCTGTCATATTGCTCACATTAGGACTTCTGTCATATTGATATGAGAGTATCATATCAATTATTTATGTATTAGTTAAAATTATTTCAATTTTTCATTTAAGACAAATTTCAAAAAAGAAAGTAAATAATAATTAAAATTTTCCTCATATTAATATAATAGAAGTCCTAAAATGAGATAATCTTAATCCGACTCTATAACCTCTTTGCAGTAGCAAGAATTGTGGAATATAAGGTGGAGGAGCACCAGAATATAACTTTGGCTTGCCACATTTGGTTGGCAAGCCAAATCCCACTTTCTATCTTCCCCCTCTTATAACCGTAACAATCAATTTATCATTAGTGACTTAAAAAACTAAAACTATTTTATTAATTGTTTATAAAATTTATGATTTAAATATTATAATATACTTCATTAATATTTTATTAATGTTAATTTTTACTTACTAATTTTATTGTAAAAAATAAAAAGTTAATATTATTAATTAAATTTTCAATACTGTTTTTAAGCCTTTCCAAAATATTATAAAATAATATGTATTATAAATAAACAAGAAGACAGTAAAGGTGAAATTATATAAAGTGAAAACCTAAGAAAACCGTTGGAATAAAACTAAAGTAAAAAAGTGTGTAAATACAGAGGGGGAGAAATCAGCTCTTTACATATAGGGGAAGAAATTTGCTGTTTGATCTGGAACAGCAATCCCTTCACTGTTCACTTTCTGTTGCTGTTTGTGGAATCAAAAACAATCACACAAACACTATTTTTCAAAGCCTTCAATACAAATTTAAAAAGTTAAGGCTGTTTAGATTGGTTTATATATATATAATTTTTTTTTAAAAAGTACATTTTTTAAAAAATTTTATGGGATAAAATACACCAAACCCTCTTGTAGTTTATCAAAAGTGCTCCAAACCCCCCTGTAATCTAAAAAGTCTCTCATAAATCCCCATATGATCCATAAAAGTATGTCAAACCCCCCACCTTTAAAAAAATTTGTTATTTTTAACTATGATTGTTCGAAATTATCCAAACTACTCTTCTTTATTTTATGAAAGAAATGCTACTAAAAAATTTAAACCCTCAACCTTAAATTAAAGCAATAAATAATTCATGTTTAACTTAATTTTAGGTTGATTTATATTAATATATCAAGGTAAAATGATGTGCTTTTTATGTCAAATTCTTTAGCAACATTTTTAATCTCAAATTAATTTGAACATTTGAACAAAAATAAAAATGAATCCACTAGCAAAGCAAAGCTCTCAACAAGCTCACTGACCATGTCGAAGATCACTAGCTTGATTCTCGTGTCCAAGAGGTATACACATACACACGTACATCTGTAAATGTGTAAATATGTAATTTTTGCTTTTCGCATATGATAATTCATAGTGGTATACTTGAATATGAGCCCAAATATTCATTGTGAAAGCAATCGAGCGTTATTTTTCATTTGACAAATGGTAATTTATGGTGATGTTATGTATATAATCATTCATTTTAATTTTTTTCAAATGTTCAGATTAATTTGAGGTTCATTTTTATCCAAAAATGTTGCTAAAAGATTTGACATCAAAACCACATAATTATATCATTATATATTCTAAATATAAATTAACCCAAAATTAAGTTCAGACATGAATTATTTATATCCTAGTTGATTAGAGTATTTGTTGTTTTAATTTGAGGTTAAGAATTTAAATCTTTTTAGCAAGATCTTTTTGTAAAATAAAATAGGATAGTTTGGATAATTTTGAATAATCATGGTTAAAGATAATGGTTTTTTTAACGGCAGAGAGGTTTAATGCACTTTCATGGATCATAAGAGGGTTATGGTTTACCTTTTAGACCACGGGAGGGGGGGAGGGATTCGGTGTAGTTTTGATAAACTAAAGGGGAGTCTGGTGTATTTTACCCAATTTTTTACACTAGCTATTTAACTTAACATCCCAAAAAGTTAAAACTCAAAAAATAAAAAAATAAAAACTCAAATACTTTTTGTTTCCAAAAATCAAAACTTCTAACTTCTTAAAAAAATATATTTTTTAAAAATAGTAAAAAAAAATACTTTTAAAAAAAATCAATCTAAACGAGCCCTTAACCAAATCTTGGAATCTGAATCATCCCTTGTTTTCCACTATCTCATTTCAATAGTCACATGGCGAAAAATTAATATCAATAAAAAATTAAACAATTAAATATTAATAGCATTAATTAAAAATAGAATATTGTTGTGCATAATTAAAAGTATAAATAAAAATATGTTTATAAAAGCTTAAAGATATTATTAATAAATAAGAATAGGATGTTGTCATTTACGCTGGAAACATATAAAATAAAAAAAAATAATGCAGTTAATTAAAATATGGCGATAGTATGGTATGATAAAAATTTTTAAAAAAATAATTCCCTCTTCACACAATATCACCCATTTTTTGGAGTAGGAAAGAAAGTCCCTTTTTCATTATTGCTTATAGAAAAGTTCCATCGCAAAGTACTGCATAGTCTGCCAATTAACCACGAAAATTGATTTGTGTATGAACGAGATCTAATAATAATGACAAATAAATATAATTACGATAATATATATAATTTTAACAACCCACTAAGTCTGAATCTTTCTTTGCTTATAACTTGATAATATTATGACGGAATTTTTGATCGTCACCTCTACTGTTGCCACCCCATTTTTGTCATAGCACTCAACCCCCAAAGCCTAATTTCTCACCAGCCCACCCCAGCATTTCTTAATTTTTCTCCTACATTAAAGATTTTGGATCATTTCTCTATTTTTACCATCTCTTGGTTCAATTTCACTCCACTAACTTTCTTAATGTCAATCAATTAATCTCCTATTTTTGTGAAAATTTTATCTCTTTCCTATCTTACGAAGATGTAATTGTTGGATTGGGAGCGACTTAATTCTCTAAAACATTCCTAGATTTAGGAGATTAGATATGGAATAGCAAACTAGTAAAGGTTCCCTCAAATATTTTATTAATCTGTCTTTTTAACAATGTAATGTTTCACTCGTTAAAGTTCATTAATGATCCCATTAATAAGAGAATTTACCATTTTAAAGAATCCTAACATTAAAAATAATCCAACCCCTAATCCATGAGTTAGTCCTATATGTTAACATTATATAATAGAATCTTCAATGGGCGGAATGTGGGTAATGCTGTAAGACTGGCCTTTTCCATCACTTGTCAAGCCAAAGAGATTGCGGAGGCTTGGGAAAACCAACTTACAGAGGCCTCACAGGCGTGGCTTAATAAATAGATTGGGTGGGCTAAACCTGAAAGGGGATGAAAATTGAATGTTGATGGCTGCTTTAAAAGGAACCCGGGGTTTGCAGGAGTTGGAGGTCCTTTTTGAGATGAGCTAGGAGACTAAAAAATAGGTTTTTCAATGAATCTTGGAGTGGCACTTATCAGGAAATCAGATATTATGGCCTTATGGGAAGGATTGCGCATGACGGAAGCCTTAGAATTGAATGAGCTCATTATTGAAAGAGACTCGATGATGATTCTCAAATTGATGGATGGTTCTCTCCCGAGTACGAGTTTGTTTAGACCTCTATTAGAAGATTGTCATAATATTCTCTACCATAGAACTAGAATTAAAATCAGTCATATGTACAAAGAAGCCAATACATGCGAGGATTGGCTAGAGAATCACAATCTTAGTCTACTTGTTGAGTATTGGATCATTAGGGATGTTCCGAGGTAGCTTCAAAGTCTTTTGGATAAAGACAAGAGAGCGGTGACCTGCCCAAGAAGGATTGTTGTTTAACTGATCTTGGCCTCCATTAGAACAAAAAAATAAAAATAAAAAATAAAATAAAATAATCCAACCCCAAATCTATGAGTTAACCTAACATGTTAATATTATTTTTTCATTTGTAAATCAAATAATAATACCAACAAAAGCTACAGCATGACATTAACCAACATTTTAATCATTGATGAGTTTCATGTTGGTTAATTTCATGTTGTAGTTTTTGTTGGTATTATTACTTGATTTGAAAATGAAAAAAAGATAATGTTTACATATTGGGTTAACTCATAGTTTAAGAGTTAGGTTATTTATAATGTTAGAATGTTTAAAAATAGTAAATTTCTTTATTAGTGGGATTATTTAGGGAACTCTAAAGAGTACAACATTGCGTTTGTTAGAAAAAATGTTTGTCAATTATAGTTTAATATTTTTTATTTATTAATTATTTATGCTAATTCTTAATGTTTATTATAGTTGGACTCACACAAGAATATATAAAAACAATAATAGTAATTAAAAATAAATTATCATCATCAAAGATGAATTTTATAAATAAAATATAAAATTATTATAGAAATTCAATTACAAATGAAAAATAATATTATTAAGAAATTAACACTTAAAAAGTTAATATTGTCATTATTAATATCCTCATTAATAAAAATTAAAATTAAAATAATGTGCTAAATAAAGATAGACATTGAAACAAAATAAGAGTATTGAGTTTTGAAATTAAAGAAGAGAATCCTTAAAATATAAGATTGTTAATCTAAGGTTATGTTTGTTATGTTGGAATGAGATAGAAATGAATGTTCATTCTAAGTTTTGATTCCTTTTCGTGTGTTTGGTAGAAGTTAGAAAACTCATTCCTATGTAATGACTTTTTTAGGAAAAAGTAAGAAAACCCATTCCTTAGCCAAACCCAAGGAATGAGTATTTCATTTAAGTGGAAATCGATAGAAAATAAAGTTAAATATCCAATATAATCTATTTCTCATCTATTATTGATCAAGTTCTCAATAAAAATTCCAAAAATTAAAAAAAAAATTAAAAAGTTAAAAATTTTAAATTTTAAAAATTTTAAAAAATAAAAATAAACATTTCCATTCTATTCTTTTACTCTAATTTAGTTGGAAAACATATCTATTTTTACTAGATGATTAGTTTCTCTTCTAAAATGTAAATAACTTGAAATATCATGTTAAAATAACAATGATAGAATAAGTAATCTTATATTTTATTGCTAATCAAAAGACTGACGAGAGTATTTTATTTTATATTAGCATTGTATAAAATTAGTTGTTATGCACAAACTGAAATTTTTGCCAAATAAAAGAATAAGTGTATTTTTGTTAATATAATTGATTTTCATTCCTTTCTAACTTATTAAAATAATTTTACCATACATATGAAATAAAATGAGTATTCTACTTTAGCTTCTTTTTTTTTTTTATAATTTTAACGAATATTAAAAAAAAAAGTATTCCGTGAGTGCTCTGCCTTGAGTTCCATTGTGCCTTAAATGGCTATTCCTTTCTAAACCATTCTATCATACCAAACGAATAAAAGAAGAGGTCTTTGTATGTAAAGAAATCACTCTAAATTTCCTACATATATATATATATATATATATATATATACATAGTTGTGGATTTTCTTTCTTTTCCTAATAAGGAGGTTGGTCGAATTAAATTGTTGTCGTTTTAAAATAGGAAAAACTTCTATCATCATTGTCTTTGATGACTTCAATTGGGTTGGGGGTTCTTCAAGCCAATGCGTTTTTATGAAGAGGCAGAATTCATTGTCACCCAACTCATTTAATATATTTATTCCTTTTTTTTTATAAATGCGACTCTTTCTTTTTATTTTTTACTTTTGGGTTGTAAAGAAGTCAATGGAGTTGGCTGATTTAATGAGTTACGTGGGCTATTTTTAAGACTAAGTAAATGACCAGTGTTGTAAAGTAATAGGGAAGATAATCATGTGACAAACACGTGTCTTTAGAGCTGCCACATCAGCCCAAGAAACAAATGAGCACTTGTTGATTTGGACCAACAATTTAAAAAAAAAAAAAGAAAAGGTGAAATTAGGCTGACTCTAATAGATCACATAAATAACAAAAAAAATCATATTTAGAGAATTGTTAGTGTTGCTAAAGCCCTAAACAACAAAAAAAATTCATAATTAGAGAGTTGTTAGTGTTGCTGAAGCCCTAAACAACAAACAAAATTCATATTTAGAGAGTTGTTAACGTTGATGTGCTCCAGCAGTTCTTTTATCTTATTTTTAAAATTTTAGGTGTTTTCTAAACCCTAAAACAAAATACCCATATATAGTGGTGTTTTTCATCCCCAACCGCAAAACTCAAACTCATCTTCATATTTGCAAATTAAAAAAGAAAAAGAAAAAGAAAAATAATATTATAAAATTTTTAAAAAATAAATTTAATATTTTAAAGATAATATCTTTATTAATTAACAACGAAAAATGTCAAGTAATTAAACTATATTTTTAATTTAAGAAATAAAAATATTAATAATTAAAAATCTAATATTATAATAAAAATAAAAATAAATAATAAATATACTAAATAATGTGTTTAATTAAATTAATAATGGATTTTAAAGTAAAATAAAAATAAGGAACCCTTAAAATAAGAGAATTGCTAGAGTGAGACTAAAATTGGAATTCTTAAACCTAAGTGTTTAATAAAAAATAGGGGAGGCCTTAGAATAAAATTGAAAATAGAAAATCTTGAAATCTAGAAAAATAACTCAAAGCACTTAAATTTAAGAGAAAAAATAAAGGAGCTATTAAAGATAATTTCATAACATGAAGACATAAGTTTTAAAACAAAATTATAAATTAAAAACGCAATTTTTACATAACACAAACTTGTCAAATCAGCCAATACCATGCATACATCATCTACCCGGCAAACACAACTTAAAAATAATAATAATAATGATAACTAATTTCCTTAATCGTTTAAAAACTTTATCATTTTGATAAATAATTTATAAAAAGAAATCAACTGGGTCATTTTCTCGAGTTGGCTTACCCATTACGAATACCAAATTATTCGTATTTTAGCAATTGTAGTGGCGGCACACTTGTCCTCTCTGCTTTATTTTTCCTCTTTTCTATATTCTCTCTCTTGCGCGCGCGCACACACACACACACACACATTTCTCACACTATTACACCACTTTCCTCTTGTCTGAACTACCTACGAACCAACCAACCAACCAACCAAGACTCCTCAGCATTGTTTTTTCCACTGCAAATCTGAAACCTTCTGATCTGCCAAAAAAAAAAAAAAAAGGAAAAAAAAGGAAAAAGACACTTAAAAGCAACACCAAGACAAACTCAAGACTGTGTATAGGCATGGGAGGGCCTGGTGCTGGAAGCTTCCTTAAAGTTGTTCTCAAAAACTTTGATGTTCTTGCTGGGTATATCACTATCATATCTCTGTTTTTTGTTATTACTACCCCATCATTTTTTTTAAAACTATTATGTTGTTGGCACATATTTGAAATGATTTTAGATAGTTAAGCTTGTGTAGTCTATTTCAGTCAACATAGCTCTGGACAAGTCAATTAAATTATGATTTGAATACAGATCTTTTTGCCCACCCAATGTGGGGAGAAATCTCCTTTTTTTACTTTTATTTTATTTTATTTTATTTTATTTTTGGGTTTTGCAGTTGTAATTAATGTTGTATGGAAGGTGTTGATGGGTTCTTGATGAGCTAATACTCGTTTTTCTGGCAAATTGCTTTGTACATATGGACTAATTCTTTTTTTTTTTTTAAATATTTTATGTTGTGTTGTTTTGTTTGATGTTGCAGGCCTGTGGTTAGTCTGGCTTATCCATTGTAAGTTTGTTTATTTTCTGAAATGTGGAATAATTTTTTGTCACAAAGTTTTGAGATTTGGTGTGTTGGAGTTATGCAATTTTTGTTGGTTGTTTGCAAGTGAGACTATGTTTGTAATTGTGGATGTGTTTGTGCTCGGATTTATTGTTTGGGCAGGTATGCATCAGTGAGGGCGATCGAGACGAAATCACCTGTGGATGATCAGCAATGGCTAACTTATTGGATTCTGTACTCTATGATTACTCTTTTTGAGCTTACCTTTGCTAGGCTTATTGAATGGTAACTTATTCTTTTACTCAAATATGTTTGTTAGCAATGAGTGCTCTTTTCATCTCTATTCTTACTGTTTAATATATCCTTCGAGCTAAAAATAATGTAGCAGTCTATGATTCAGTGGACAGTGGTCTGTTTAAGCAGTGGAAACAATTAGTATCCTGGAATGATTATCCAACTTGTAAGAGGAAAAGCTGGATTTCAAGACATGAATTTGTATTTTGATGCTACTGAGGTATGAGAGATTAAGAGGGTGTTTGGCTTTACTTACTTGGTTCTTATAAGCACTTAAATAGTAAAAAACATGTGAGAGGATACTTTTTTCTAGGTGCTTACAAGCACCCAAAATAAGCAAAGCCAAACACCCTCTAAGTAAAAGAAACATTAGTTAGGATCAGAAGAAGATAGGTTAGAAGAATCAGAAATGATGGGATAAAGATGAAGAAGAGATAAGTGGATTGACCAAGGCTGTCAGAAGAAAATTTAGAGCTAAGCCAATAGTCTGGGTAATGCAGAAAGGCTCTAAATCAAACATCAAATAATAGTAGAAAGTACAAGTCTAACTGGTGGAAAGAAAGAAAATAGAAGATGTATGCTTGATTATGTATAACTTAAGTAATAGTTAGTTAACTCTTAAAACTGTTACCTCCTGCAGCTACATTAGGTTCTGTAATATTCTTTTTGTCACTGAAATGTACTAGACGTATCCCTTAACTTCTAGTTTTGCCAAAATCACCTTGTCTTTCAAATGCAATCTTTTTGCCTTCGCCTTATATGGACTCTGTTTGCCGGTCTTTGTTTTATGTGTGCTTTCAATATGCTCAGTGTGCTTTCAATATGCTCAAATTGTCTCTATCAGTCTTAGAAAGATTTTTATCTGTATGCTACGGAAAGACCAATTAATTGTTTGACTGTCGATTCCTCTTAAGAGTCCGAGACAAGTAATCCTGTGAACTTCAAATAATTTCCAGAAAGTCTGCTTGTTTGTTTTCCTTTTTGTGTGCCTTCCTTTTCCTTACATGGGATTTAGTTGCACTCAGTCTCTTGATGCGTGTACTCGTCTACATGTCTCTAATCATAAAAGATGTTGATGGTAAGAATGTGATGAGAAAAGCAAAGAAGCACTGGGAGGTTATGATTTAGATTTACAGATTTCAATTAACTTATTTGAAACTTCATATTATTACAAAATTCTTCTATCAGTCTTCATGAAGCACTAGGAATTCGACACTCTAATTGGACTTCTGAAATTACTCAATGTTTCACTATGTTAATGTTACTAGAATAACTAAACCAAAACAAATATGAACTCAATCTCAATATGATAGCAATATCAGGTTGCTCGGCTCTGATTTCACTCGAGCAATTTTTCTAGAGACTTTACATCTTTCAGCATTTCTGCTGTTCAAAATTATGCTAATCTAAAATCATTTTCAGTGTTAGCTTCTTGTGCTTTACCATTATGCATTAGAAAGTTAAAATTAACAATTTCAACTTTCTTCCCAGGATCCCCATTTGGTCATATGCAAAACTGATTGTGACCTGCTGGTTGGTCATACCTTACTTTAATGGTGCTGCTTATGTCTATGAACGCTACGTTAGGCCTTTATTTGTTAATAGACAGACTGTTAACATCTGGTACGTGCCAAGGAAGAAGGATGTATTCAGTAAGCCAGATGATATTCTAACTGCTGCTGAGAAATACATTGAGGAACATGGACCTGAAGCATTTGAGAGAATAATTCACAGGGTAAGCTAACAGTACACTAAAGAGTAATGCTTAGCCTGGGAATCTTGTGGACAGTGGGAATCCATTGTCCACACTAGTAATAAACTAAAAGCAACTAGTGTTTGTAATTTCATGTTCTATTGCATAATCTAAAGGTGATATGTTGTGCTATAACACTAAAGCTTCAGTTTGGAGCTCGTTTACTTTACCCCAAACTTTTCTTTACCTGGGTTGAATGGATTCTGGCCCTCTTTCTGAGATTAAGGAGGTGAATTTTGACAATAGTGTGTTGTGAGTTAAGAGCTATAGAGGCTTGCACAGATTTAAGAAAGAAAATGGAAAAAGAGAAAAGAGAAGAGCTATACGTTGTGGAGATAACGATTACAAGTGTATGACTCGACTCATATTCTGCCTTGTGTTGAACTTTTTATCTCTGCAGGCTGATCGGTCTCGGAGTAACAATCATGTGTTCTATGATAAAGACCACTGATACTGACATTTCGCGTGCTGGACCAGATATCCTGCTCTGTTTCTTGGGCAAAACAGTCTGTTGTTGTAAAGCGTAACTAAGGGGTGGTTTAGCATGTTTTGTTTGTGAAGAACTGGCTTTGCTTTACGTGTACCTCCGTGCAGTGTCCTGTATTTAGACGGTTAATATATGAAGCTGTTGGTTAGAACTTAGAACATACAGGTCGTTGATTAGATTGTCTTTGGCTTATGCTGTGCACTGAAATAACAAAGATTTTGATGCTTTAATTATGCTCACGAAGATGTTTGGCCTCTCGAGAAACTGATCTCGTCTCTTCAGTAATTTCGATTAACAGTGCTCGTGAATGATGCACACTGCGTCTATTTTAAATGCAGAATAGCTGCAGATTTTGTGTATGCTCCCCCTATCCACTGCTAGTTATTTGGCCTTGTGTTTGTATCCATTGTTGGGTCCACATTGGTGCTTGTCAGGACTGTAGTGCCCAATGGCTTCAAAAGTTTCCAGAAAGTATAAATGTATTCGGCCCAATCTTTTATTTCTAAAAAATTATGCATGTCATGAGTTGACTAATTAGATGTGAAGAAACTGATCGCCTTGGCGAAGGTGGCATGGAAATCCCCTCGTATACTTTTCCATTCAGAAAAAAAGGGCCCTATATCTCACCAGACAAATGCCCCCGTACTATTGGGAGTTTGAGCAAGGCATTTGGAATTTTTAAGGTTAGAGGATGTTTTTGGGTACATTCAGGTTTGAGTTTCTTCTTATTTTGTTGATGGTTTTGTCCTTGACTCGTTTGGTGCATCTTTAAAGTGAGGTTTTAGACTCTCAAGGTTTTGCTAATTGATAGTTGGGATCTATTAATCTTTTAATAGTTGTACTTTGCTAATTGCGCTCCCTTGTTATTAAAAACAAATGAAAATATTGAGCATGAGGTTTTACCCTTCAAGGTTTTGCTAATTGGTTCTAGAGCCTATTTGGCTAGACTTATAAGTTGGTCAAATCAGTTTACAAGTCAAAAAAGAGGAATTACATGTTTGGTGACTTATAAGTACTTTTTGATAGCTTATAAGCTAGAGAAAAAAAGCATCAATCTACCAGTTTTTTTTTTTTTTAATAGCTTATAAGCTTATTGGTCAAATAAATGAAAAGATGGATTTACTTTTAAAAAAGTATCATACTAATTAATGAAATATTCTTTTTAGTCATTTTAACTATTATTGCTATTTATAAGCACTTATTTTTTAAATATGTCAGTAGCTCATAAATACATATTATCCAAATAGATCTTCACTTATTTATAAGTTGGTTATAGCAACTTTTTGTTAAAAATAAGCTTAGGCAAACATGCTAGTTTGAAAATTTTATTTGCTAAGAAGGTCTTTTGAGAACGGATTTTTGGTTGAAAGGTTTTTTTTAGTGAAAATAGAAACGTCTATATATAGTTTAAATTTATACGGAATGGAATTTAAAGAGGCATGTCATATCAGTTCTTATTGAGAGAGTATAAGCTAAATTTTTTACTCTTGCAAGTGGTGATGTATAAGGTGAAAAAGATCATTAAATTCAAATGTATAAATTATGTTATAAGCCCCTAACATTAGTATTTTCTCTAACTAAGCTCTTATTGTTAAAAAATCACATAAATATAAATTAAAATTAAAATAAAAGTTAAAAATTAAATAAAATTAAATCATTATTATTAATTAATTAAATTAAAATAAAATAAATAAATTAATTAATTGAGAAAATAAAATAAAATAAAATTATAATAAAGATTTAAAAATGAAAAATTAGAAAATGTAAAAGTTTTATAAATGAGGGAAAAAAGTAAAAATAAAAAAGATAAAGAATTAAAAATCAAAGAATTTAATTTCTTATCTATTATGGAAATATATTATTAGCTTTAGTTTAGAAATTTAAATTTTCAATCAATTAATTCTTAAAATAATATTACTTTGTGAACTCTAAAAGATTAAGCTTGAATAAATTTAACGACTACTATTAAAAAGAAATACTTTTTTGGATATTGTGAGAATGCCATGTTAGCTTACATTGCAATGGTCATTTATTATTAGCTTATAAATAATTTATTATCTATTATTTATTTTATTTCTATTATTTCTTATCTTTGTGGTTATAAATTGTTAGTTTTAATTGAAAATTAAATAGTCAATCAATTAATGCTTAAAATAAAACTCATTTGTGAATTCCAAAAGGTCCATTTATTATCTATTATGGATACATATTATTAGTTTGAACTTTGAAATTTAATTGCCTATTAATTAATTCTTAAAATAATAATAATTTGTGAATTTCAAAAGGTTCAATTATCTATTATAGATAAATATTACTAATTTTAATTTTCAATTGCTTAACGTTTAAACTAATTTTTATTTGTGAATTCCAAATCTGAGTAAGTTTAACTTCTACTGTAAAAAAAAAAAAGAAATAGTTCTGAAAAAATTTGTTATTTTTATTAAAAATAAATAATTTTAATTAAATTTAATATTTATTATTAAAAAATATCCGTGCTTGCTCTAGTGTTTAATTATTTTTATATGAAAATGACTTTCTTGAATAAGATGCTATTTGGTTTTACTTTTGAAAATAACAATTGATTGTCTAAATTACTAATAAAGCATTTGAAACTATTATTTGCTTTGTATGACTTCATTTTATTTCAATTATATTTTATATTTTTAAAATTTCTTAATGAAATTGTAGTTATCTTTCCAAATAAGATAAAATACACCAAACTCCCTTGTAGTCTAATATAAGTATATAACACACCTATGTGCTGTCAAAAATTACTCATCAGACCCCTATACTTTTTAAAAGTATGGTCACACACCCCTAAATCATTAACCAACACTAACAAAGTTAATTTTTATAATAAAAGGACTTTAATACTCTTATCACATTCTTTATTATCTTACCTTAATAATTTTACTCATTTCTTCTTCTCAATCACCTCACCCCCTCAAACCCACCCCGTCACCCCCCGTATCCATTTCCTTCATCCCCACCACCATCCCCCATCTCTCTCTCTATAGCTTGACTTTGCTTGTTAATGGTGCTTCTTCTTGGGTAGGGTGGGTAATACACAAGTTATTTACCTTTTTTTTTGTTGTTTCTCTTTCTTTGAACAGAATACAGGAAGATGGTGGAGAAGTTATACTATGATCGTAGTGGTTAATTAATAATTAGATAGGTACATGCAAGATAGTTATGCTTGCTTAGTTGCTGCAATGCAGCGCAACATTCTTCAGCTCTTCCTTTCTTCCAGCAAGAGATGCTATTGTTAAATTAGATTTTTAAAACCAGTTTCTTTGATTCTTTTCCCATATCATAGCTTGACCTTCGTAATCCATATAAAGTGCATATAAACACAAGCATGAAATACCACACAACCACGGAGTTGGAGTTGGACACACCACTAATAGTCAAAGTGGTAATAAGATATCTAGAGATTAGCCAAAAGAATTTATGCTGGAGCTAATATAGACGAGACAAAATAAAAGGAGAAAAGTATGTATAACTACTAACATTGCAAAATTAAGCTCCAAATAATCAACTTCCTTTCTTTTAAGTAAATATCAATAACATCATCACAATTATCATCACGTGATGAATTAATTCATTAGTCTTCTTAGAGGCCGGTGACATGCATGTTGTGGAAATTGACATACATCAGATGCTCATAAGCTCCAATGGGACCAAGGTTGAAAAGATAGCTGTAAAGATACTTTTTAAACATTAGCAAGCATAATAACTAGAAATTTAACAACAAAAGGTTTTGCCACCTTGCTGCAATGATACTTCTAAAATCACTTGAAAACATAGGACGTTATGCGTCTTAGCTCTGTGCATATGTTCATATAAGAGAGCGAGAGAGATGGGGGATGGGGGTGGGGAGTGATAGGGTGGGTGGCTGGGTGGGGGTGAGGGGGTGGGTAACTAGGTAGGGGATAGGTGTGAGGTGATTGAGAAGAAGAAATGAGTAAAATTATTAAGGTAAGATAATAAAGAATGTGATAAGAGTATTAAAGTCCTTTTATTATAAAAATTAACTTTGTTAGTGTTGGTTAATGATTTAGGGGTGTGTGACCATACTTTTAAAAAGTATAGGGGTGTGATGAGTGACTTTCAATACCACAAGGGGGTAAAACACACTTATAGTAGACTACAAGAAGGTCCGATACATTTTACCCTATAAAATATTAATATTTAATAATAAAAATGAATATTTTAGGAAAAATTAAATAAAGTTCTCACGCAAAAAAGGTATTCCCCGCAAACAATTTAATACTGCTGGAATTAAACCATCAACAACAGCATTATAAAAATTTACAAAAGAATTAAGTGCCGATTAAATTCCCGTTGCAATGAGAGCCAGAAGAAGAAGGGACAATAACTATATATTATATATCTTACAACCATGCATGCGAGTGGAAAGTGGATCCAGAAAAAGGGAAAAGGAAACATTAAGGGTGCATTTGGTTTGCATGTTTTCTATTTTTATTTTTATAGAAAATAAAAATTAAGGTAGAAAATTCATTTGGTTAACTATTTTCAATAGAAAACAGTTTTCTAGGAAATCAAAAAATATTAACAAAATGTTTTATCTGAAAACACAGTTACAAATTTGTAAATAGTCTAAAAAAATTTAAAAAACAAGGTGACAGTTTTGTAAATAACTTTAAAAATTTAGAACACAAGGTAACAATTTTATAAATATCTCTAAAACATTTAGAAAATAAAGTGGTAATTTTATAAATAACTCTAAACAATTTAGAAAATAAGATAATGATTTTGTAAATATCTTCAAAAAATTTAGAAAGTAAAGTGGCAATGTTGTAAATATTTTTAAAAAAATTTAAAAAACAAGGTAGCAATTATGTAAATAAACATCAAAAAGAAAAATATTTTTATTAACCAAACACATTCTCTAAATTTTAGAAAACAGAAAATGAAAATGGAACATAAAAAATTGGAAAATGAAAACAGAAAATAGGCAAATCAAATGCAACCTAAGGCTCCATTTGTTTTGTGGAAAATAACTTGTTTTGGAAAATATTTTCTATGGAAAATTTTTTCCTAAAAAATGTTTTCATTGTTTGGTTGTCACAATGAAGATTTTAATTGAAAAATATTTTTAGTGACTCTAAAAAGATGTATTTATGTGCACTGTTTGGGAGGAGGGGGTGCTTATGTATGTGTGTCGTCGGGGGATCTGAGTTGTTGGGGGCGGGGGGGGGGGGGAGGGGAAGATGTGATAAGTTGTGGAAAATGTTTTCTTTTTTTTGAGAAAAAGAAAATATTTTTTAGAAAAATCAACCTACTTTTTTTTTATTAGAAAAATATTTTCTTTTGACCTTTTCATTTTAGTAGCCAAACACCAAAAAAGAAAATGTGAAAACCGCTGAACAAATGGAGCCTAGCATAATAAGATCCTGAGCTCGTGAATAAGAAAGTGGATTAAGACCAATAGCCTTGTTTAGGGCTGTACATGAGACTTGGAGATCCTAAATTGAACTGAAAAATCATATCGAATAGCACCAGAATCGAAAGTTCTTTTGACTTTTTTTTACGAGAACTAAACTGAACTAAATCAAGCATTTTTTTATGCTATGGTTTTAGGTCCTGTCCTGAGAACCGTATCAAGAATTGACTCGAATCGAACAGAAATTGTATCAATCTGGAACAAATTGAAAGAACGAAATTTATAATGTTAATAATTATGTATAATTTTTAATATTAATATTATATATGTTAATATTATAATTTTTAAATGTTATATAATATTTTAATATTAATATTTTTATTTTGAGGTCATATAATTTTTTTAAATTCTTATTGAAAAGAAAAAATTAAAAAAAGTACTTTATATGTATATTTCAAGGTATATTTCACACATGATTAATCTTAGTTGTATTGTTAACATTATTTATGTATCTTAAAATTTTAATCTTTAATTTAATCACAACTACTTTAACAAACTTATATTATATTTCTTAGTTACTCAATCAATTTTAAATAATTATCTTGATGATATTAACTTTTATGTACATACTAATTAAAGTTTATGATATAATCATTGAAAAAGTAAATATGGTGCAACAAGGTAGAGGGAAGACAAAGTTAATTTTTAAACATTGCAAATAGTAAACTTAAAAATAATACAAGCTCTTTACTAATATACTAATATATGTAATAGTTAATTTTAATTATATTATCAACTTAATTCCCTACTAACTTAAACTAATAGTATTTTAATTTGTGTTGGTTATATTACATATTTTTTTGTTCTAATTATATTAACCCTATTTATGTAACTTGCTATTTTTAACCTAACTACAATAAGCTTAATTGATTTTAATTATATTATTTAATTATAACTTAATGATTTAATTACAAGCTAATCAAACTTAATTTATTCTAATTATATGACAAAATAAATTTTGTAATATAATTAGCATAATCAGACAAAATTTTCTGTTTATTTTATCAATTGAAATCATGTTAATATGCGAACAATCTTTCTAAAACATATAAAAATTATTGAATATGTATATAAAAGGCTCAAACTCTATTACATACTATCCTGAGGAACAAGTACTAAAAGAACTAAATAACCGTACTGAACTGACTCGAAAATTTGGAATGGTAGGGGACAGAGAATTTTTTTTTCAAGGTACAATTATGGTTCTAAAATGTTCAAAAACCAAAAGTTTGAGATGGTTCTAGCAAGTTATAAGGTGTACCTTCAAGAAGGTGCACCTTCATCTATGTGGTCCTTCATATATTACAAAAAAAAAGAACACAAAGAGTCATGTGCACAGATCTTTTTCTATCTCTGTTTTCTTTCTTTCTTTACATCTCTGTTCTCTCTCTCTTCGTCTCTTCTTTCTCTATAATCTCTTTCTTTATCTCTATTTTTTATTTTTCTCTGCGTCTCTGTTTTTTCTCTCTTTGTTCATGTTCTCTCTCTACGATCTTTTTCTTTGTTTCTGTTTTCTTTTTCTTTACATCTTTGTTTAGTCATATTTGTGACAATTGGTTTTGATGTATGTGTGTGTGTATTTGAAGGATTGGTATATATTCAATAGTTTATTATTATTTATTCAGTAGCCTATTATTGTTTGGTCAGTATTTTATAATTGTTTGTTCAGTATTCTATAACTATTATTTCTGTAGCTTATTATTATTTATTTAGTAGCCTATTGTTGTTTGTTCAGTATTCTATAACTATTTGTTCTGTTACCTATTATTGTTTGTTCAGTGTTTTGTAATTGTTTGTTCAATAAACAATTATTATTTGTTTAGTTGCAGTAACATATTATTATTTGTTCAGTGTTTTATAAGTGTTTGTTCTATAGGTTATTATTATTTGTTTAGTAGCATATTATTCATCAAAATATCTGTTTGTAATTGAAATTGGTTGAAACTCCCAGAATTGTTTATTTATTATTTAGTCTTTGGTTGTTCATGGAAAGTTTCATTAGATTTATATATTTTTTTTCATAACTCACAATTCAAAGTTATAGATGTTTTCTAATTTTTTGGACGTTATTGCTTCAAATTTGATGTTTTCTACTTCTTTGGATGTTGTTGCTTCAGTAATTTTGATTAAATTGAGCTACGATTTTGATTTGGTATTTTTGTTGAGTTGTTGAACAGATTGAATTGAAGAATTGTATTTTGGGTTTTGTGGAGTTTTGTAAGATTTAGTTTTTGTCATAAAACAAAGAAGAGAAGAGAAGAATTGTAGCAAAAAAAAAAAAGAAAAAAAAAGAAAAAGAAAAGGTGCATTTTGTAGTGTGTGATTTCATACCACTTGCAAGTGCACCTTGCAAAATGCACCTGTGAGTGCATATTATATGATCCCGATGGTTCTAAAGATTTTCAAATCTCCGAATTTGATCGGATTGTGTACAACCCTAGTCTTGTTTGCTAGTAAAGCCTAACGGTCTTGTTGATCGGGTTGTGAAGTTTTATTTAAAACTGGTTTATGACTCGTATTGTGCGACAGTATTTTTTTTAATGTTTTATATCATATAGATATTATATGATTAAAAATAAATTAGTGGTACATATTAAAAAGTTTAGTAATGTATTAAAAGAGTATATTTTAATTTAAATATTCATAAAATAAAAAATAAAAAATATAAAAGTTAAAAAACAATTTATTTTTAGTTTTTTAATCAATTTATCAATAATAAAAAATTGAGGTTAATAGTTAAGAAATAACCAAATAACCAATGGTTGTTGATACAATTTGATACTAACAAAAATAAATTTGCATATGCGCATGATTGTTTCACTTGGTGAAAGATTTATTTTAACAAAGGGAATGAAGATTAATAGTGTGTTTGGAATGATCTTATTTTAAGATACTTATCCTATTGAAATTTGAAGATATTTTATAAGATTTAAGATATCTTATCATATGCGTCATGTATTCTATAGTTGTAAAAAATAAGATAGAAAGGATTGCTTATTTCTTATAAGATAAAAAGTATGGTTTTGTTTTAAATTTTCATAGGATGTATAATAAGATTTTTTAAATATTATAAGATATACTCTCTTTTTAATAGGATAAGCATCTTAAAATAAGACTATAATAAACAGAGCATAAGAATAATTATTTGAGCCTATTTGGCATTGAGGTTCAACACCGAAAAAAACTGGTTTTGCAAAAAAGCAGGTCCACGGGATATTTGGTTATGGACAAAATTGAATTTTGAGTTACCCAAAATGAAATTTTAGAAAAGCATCAATTATGTTGCTTTTTCTCAAACTGCATTTTGCAAACAGCAGGTCTATATATATACTTTATTAATTACAACTATTATAACATACACATTTATGATTACATATTAAGCATGTTATTTAAATAAAACTAAAAACTTTAAAAATTTAAAAATCTAAAAAATATAAAGAGTAAAAAATTAAAAATTAAAAATTAAAAATTAAAAAAAATTAAAAATAAAAGACTAAAAATTAAAAATTAAAAAATTAAAAATTAAAAATTGAGAATAAAAAATAAAAAATAAAAAATTTTAAACTAAAGAATTACAAATTAAGAAATCAGAAACGTACAAAATTAGAACATTAAAAAATTGAAATATTAAAAATTGAAAAATTAAAAACTAAAAAAATTAAAAAAGTAAACATTTTAAATTTTAAAAAATTAAAAAACTACAAAATAATTAAGAAATTTATAAACCAAAAAATCAAAAATATTAAAATCAAATAAATAAATAAATCGTAAACCGCACTTTAAACAGTGATTTTACCAAACAGATTATAAACTACTTTTTTATCTCATAGTAATTTTATATTTTTTTACTAGACAGTAAAACAATTTTTTTCAACTGCAATAGCGATAGCACGTTTTAATAGCAATGCCAAACGGGCCGTTACTCTCATTCTTTCACTTTTCCTGAGTTTGTGAATGATATTTTCATAAGAATCCATTTTATTTTTAATCATAAATACCTCAAAACAAAGCGATACTAGCAAGAAGAGATTAATGATAATTACAGTAAAGTAATTGAGAGTTTATTTCAGTTATATTATACAATTCTTTATATGAATACAAGCTTGACAGGTATTTTAATACTATTTTTAATCTTTTTGTTCTCTTGAATGTCTTAAATAGTAAATACTGTGAAATATTATTTTTTAATAGTATAATATTATCAACTTCTGAATTTAAATTGAAAATAATTTAGTAATCATTAGATAATTTTCTTTTATTTATATTTGTTACAAAGAAAATTTGACTTTTATGCAGGATTAGATATTGAGATTTTAAGTTTTTCATGTATAACTGGGTCATAGTTTTCGCATATCTAATATAAATGTAAACCTATACTTCAGAGGTAAAAACATTTCTTCTTAGACATAGACACACACACACATATATATTTGTTATACAATATTTTTGACTATATGCTTTATTACTTATTCTACCTATCATGTTTAAAAATAATAAATAATTAATATTTTATTAAATCATAATATATTTAAGTCTCCATTAACCTTATATTTGGATAAATTCTATCATTTTTTCTCTTTTGTAGTCCCTATAAAAAGTTTCTACCAAGTGTATTATCTAATATAGTACGGTCTCACGAGTAGGAACATTTTTCATTGAGAATGTGAAAATATGCAGCTTTTTAATCGAAAAGCAATGAGACTTGAACCTTAACTTTCGACAACTTAGGTTCTAAAACCATATTGCATAACTATTTTATTTTGCACATGTGTATCAATTTATGTCGTTGTCCTTATTTATTCCTTTAGAAAAAATATATTTACTCCTCCCTAGATTGTAAATTATTGGATTTTATTCCAACCTTAATTAATTTCGTGACATATAAGTACTAACCACTAATTAAAGCTTTGGTAGGAAGCAGCTATATTGTGGTCTGCTGCGTGTACCATTTCCATTTAATTTGATTATCATTTCGAAACAAACTTTGACAAGTAACTCGTAGTTTAAATGAAATAGGTGAAAAAATAACGAGAAATTAAATTAAATCAAACCAATGTAAACTTTAACCCATAATGTGTGATCAATTATATATTTATAACACCATTCATAAACTTATCCAATTATGTGTATGCGTGATCGATAATATATTTAATCACAATGTTCATATATATCGTCAGGAGCCAAAAGAAAAATCATCTGGGTATTGTAGAAAATTATCTAAAGCATGGCATGTACATGTGTTCTAGACATATGTTCTAGAAAATAAAACGCGAAAGAGACTTAAATTAATATATGTAGAAAAACAAAAGGTGATGTTTTGACAGCTCTTGAATAAAAAAATTGATCTTTTTTATTTTGTGGTGCCATTTCAGGATTCTTTATAAGCAAGGAAGAAATCAAAATATTCCTCAAATTCTCTCAATATCTGCACCTTAAATCATACCCCAAATTTTGAAATGGAATCCTCAAACTTCTCTAAAATCTATGGCAAAATAGACCCCCTAGAAGATAAAGCATCCACTGAAAACCCTAAAACACCCAAAAAGAGTAATGCCACTATGGTGACATCTCTCACTCTCATTTTCGCTCTCATTGTTGGTGCTCTCATCGGAGCACTCATCCACGAGTCAGCCTCAGAATCACACTCATCAAACACTGATCAATCACCACCTTCATCACCACCATCACTTGATTCCAACTGGGTCGAGTCTCTGAAAACAGTGTGCGCAGTGACTCAACACCCTGATTCTTGCTTCGCAGCCATTTCTGCAGTCTACACCCCACCTAAGGCCGACCCGGTTCACTTCTACAACCTTTCTCTTCAAGTAACCATTCAAGAGGTCACAAACGTGTCATCTCTTCCTAGAAGTTTGATCCCGAGATCAAACGACCAGGGCACCAGGTTAGCTCTTCAGGTATTGAGTTACTATCTCATCTAAAAATTTAAATTTGTAGCTCTTTAGGTATTGAGTTACTACCTCATCTAAAAATTTAAATTTGTAACGAGGATATTGGTTTATTTATTTATTGTTTTTAACATGGCCTTTAGTTTAAAAGTTTACACGTAGACAATTTTAATATTTTTAAATAGGCGGCAATGAGTTATAAACCTAAGACCGTTTAGTTTCTAAGCGTTGATACTATATTAAGTTGCCACCTCATTTAAAAACTTAAACTTGTAAAAAGATATTAGTTTATTTATTTATTATCTTAACATCAGGATTGCAACGACCTGTTTGGTGACGCCATGGATCAACTCAGCAAGGCCTCAGAAGAGATGGCGATGGACCCCAATGAGACCCTCTTGACACACATGAAGGTTGGGGACATGGAGACATGGCTAAGTGCAGCCATGACCGATCAAGAGACGTGTCTCGAGGGGCTTGAGGAGATGGAGTCAAGCTTGGTTGAGGAGCTGAAGGTAACAGTGCAAAAGTGTAAGGATTACATGGGGAACAGCTTAGCTATTCTCAATAATATGGAGAGTCTTCTTAAAAAGTTTCGCCTCAAGACAACGCCTTGACATCATTAATTAATTTGTTGTGAATTTGGTTTTTGGAATAATGGTATATTTATGTATAGCTTTCAATTGTTCTTACTTTTCTTTTTGTAATTTACCAAATTACAGAAAATTTTTATTTATTCTAATTTTGCGTCTGTTTATTTTTAATAGTATTTCTTTGTTGAGTATTTCATATTGAATATCATATGTGGATGTGCTTAAAGTTGAATAGTATGAATATTTTGATTCTTCAAGATATGGAGATGTAATACACTCAATATTTTAGTAGAAAATACAGTGAAAGTGTTATTTGTGAGCTTAGAGTTGGGATTAACAATTGGAACTAAAAAATCAAATATACATTAAATAATAAAATTTGATTTGATTTTACCAAGAATTCCAATTATGGAAGTTGGCGGTTGGAGTGGGTGCATTGGCAGCGTAGATCATAATGTGCACAATTATAATAAAGTGATGGGAATTATTTATAACCATTGAATCCAGCATTTACGAGACAAGGAATTGAGTAAAGTGGGAATGTTGAATGATGTATGCATATTTGGTACGTATGGAAATGAAAATATGAACGAACATATTAATTCTAATGATTTATACAAATGACATAATTGTACATTTTTTATATTATATATGTATTATAATATCTTAAAAGAAAAAGAAAAGATATAGACAGCAATACTAATAACAATAATGGCAATAAAAAATATAATAAATACTATTTACAAAAATAATAATTTAAATAACAACAACAACAACAACAATAATAATAATAATAATATATGTTCTAAAAAACCTTTTAATCATTTGACAAATTATTAGTTCACTCCCTAGAATACAGCCGCGTTCGCACACACATATATAGGTTGAGTGCAATTATACTATGTAAGAGCAAGTTATTTTTGAGGGAAAAAATTCGCATTTGTATTTCATGGACGAGACACACTTTAAATTTTGACAGAAAAAATGATGGAGGGTCTAAATATGCATTAATTTTGAAAAACATTGGGAATATTGGAAAATTTTTAGCTAATTTTGAAACTACAAGAGGCAACGTACACTCACAAGAAAATAGAGTTGGGTTGGTAACCACAGAGGTGGTTCAAAGATAAAGCAAGTAAAATCCTTACTTTAAGACCCCAAAAATTTCAGGCCACAAATTAAAGATTTTATTATATGTAATTATTGAGAAACAGCTATCAGATTTAGTTTTGTTTTTGACAAATTAAAGAACTCATCAAGAAAAGACGTCACAATCCATAATAAATCTCATTATTAAACATTGATGATTTAGATTTATTTTGAGAATCAAAAGTTTGAAGAGAAATTGTACAACTAGAATACATTAATACTCCAATTAGTATTCAATCATATAGGAAGATCGATTCTTTTCCAAATGCATAAGTTACTTATAAAATAACGTTAATGATTCCAATATATATATATATATATATATATATATATTTAAGTGAGTAATTATTTTCATTCATAGGCATCACCCACTTGGAGATACAGACTAACTCGCAAATATTGAGCCACTGGATGAATGCTAGCACCAGCCCCGGAGGGACGATTCTACTGCTGGTGGATGAATGCCGCAGAATTATGGCCAAACATCAAGATTTTGTGCTAAGACATGTTTTTAGGAAAGCCAACAAAAGTACGGATCTGATGGCAACACATGGATTGGAACTGTCAATTGGTGTCCACCATCTTGATGATCTTCCGGAGCACCGGAAAAGGATCTTAGGAGAAGATGTGAGGGGAGTGACTATCCCGAGACTAGTCTCTTTGTAAATGGCTTAGCCTCTAAAAAAAGAAATATTTTCGTTCATAGCAAAACTTGAAGATTAACAGCAGAGAGCCAAAAAAAAAACACATACACACACACGAAAAAAGATGATCAGAAACTATCATGCCCATCATCCTTATCTAAGAGGGTTAACAAGCCTCCATGCATTACATAAGAAGAGATTCCAGTAGTTGTTGATCAACAAAAAGAAGTCTTTTTTTTTTCCCTTCAAAATCTTACCTAAGATCAATAATGCTTCAAAACCGATTAAACGGATTAGTGATAATTTTAATTGAGAAAGAAATGTTAAGAGAAATTGATTATAAGCACTTAATTAATAACTTTGTTTCTCAAAAAGTTAGAGAAATCAACTTTAAATAAAATTTGACAAATGACTCATATTACATGTTGATTTAATGATTTTAGACTCCTAAACATCGCCCCTTGGTACCCATAGAAGATTGTAACTGTATATATCAAAGAGTAAACTTCTGCTTAAACTCTTTACAAAGTCTGTTTGATCACTATATCATGTCATGTATTTCTTCTTTTCATCTAAGGAAACCACAAAACAGAAAAGGAAACAAAAGAAATACAACGATTAAGCCCATTCTTTCTTGACGAAAAGATGGCAACGTTTAAACTGAATATACTTTAATGATTAATATCAATTGCGCGCGTACAAAAAGAGGTTTGAATTTCATCTTTACTCTCCTTGAGTTTTAGGTGTTAATCTAATTATTTGGACAAGTGACCATTGCATTTTTTTTCCCTTAAATAACCTCGCTTAAGAATGTTAAATATTAACTGTCCAAAACGAATGCTAACAAGTTTCAACCTCCTGCTCCATGGTAATTAGAAGTATAGAACGCAATTTTCATTGTGTTGCATACGGATAGTGCTCTTATGAGCATTGTATATCGTGCTGTGTGTGAACAGCACATAACAGTATATGTGTTTAAAATTTTTATGTTATATGTTCGAATTTTTTATATTATATATTCAAATTTTTTATATTATATATTTAAAAATCTTATATTAAGCTACAAACATGTTCAAAATTTTGAACCTTACTATTAAACTTTTGAATATATAATATAAGAGTTTTGAATATAGAGTATAATCTATGAACATGTAATATAATCTATTAGCATGTAAATTGTAATATAAGTATTTTGAACATAGAGTATAAATTTATGAGATTATAATTTTTATTTTGTGAACTTTCTTTTAAACTTTTGAACATATAATATAATAATTTTAAACATGTAACATAAGAGTTTTGAACATAAAATATAATCTATAAGCATATAATATAATAGTTTTGAACATGTTTATAGCTTAATATAACATTTTTTAATATATAATATAAGACTTTTGAACATACAGTAATATATGAACATGTAATATAAGAGTTTTGAATACAAAGTATAAAATTTATGCGATTATAATTTTTATTTTGTGAACTTGCTTTTAAACTTTTGAAGATGTAATATAAGAGTTGTGAATATATTTGCAACTTAATATAAGAGTTGTGAGTATATAATATAACAATTTTGAATATATAATATAAAAATTTTGAACACATATACTATTATATACTGTGTACTCGTATTGGTCACGCATTGTATGGTGTACAGTGCTTATGTGGAGCACTGTACATATGGTGCATGGTATAGGCTCCCAATATAGAATATTTAAAATGATTTTTCTAATGGTTGCAATAGTAATTAGATAACTCTATGTATATAAAATTTAATTATTGTTAATATACATTATGGTTAACATATTCTACGTTATACTCATAAATTAACATAAACATTAATTATTGTTAATATACTTTATGGTTAACATATTCTACATTTTGAAAATTAACATATTATACATTATATGCATCCTTTTTAATTTGCAAATGAGTGTTAAAACGTTTCCATCAACATAACTCTATGTTATTAACACTCATATGCAAAAAAAGATGCGTATAATGAAGAATATATTAGTTTTGATGGAAATGTTAAAGTAGGAGATTATGCGTCACTTTTTGAAAAGTACGGGAGATTAATGTGATAAGTTTAAAATACAGGGGTAATGAGCTAATTAAAACAAAACACAGAGGGTAACATATATTTTACCCACAATTCTCATATTAAATTTAACCCAACACTAGAAAGGAGGAATCGTCAAAAATAATAAAATTTCATATTAGTGAATGTACTAATCTAGTATTAACAGGTATAATATTGCACTCCTTAAAAAGATCGTATTAAAAAATAAATATATTACTAAAGTAATTAAGCTTAAAGCGCCTAGCATTATAATTAATATCTCTCGTCTCTGCAACCTACAGAAGGCTTCATTCCATCAGCAATTCTTTGGCTTAGGGCCTAGTATTTTTTTTTCTCTAAAAAATATGGATTATTTTTGTAATAATTATTTGGCTTGATTTTTCAAAAAAAAAAAATGGTACTTTAAGAAAAGCTTAAATATAATTTTTTTTTCAAAAATCAAGATTTTTAGTTTTTGAGAAAAACACTTTTTTTAAAAAAAAATTGTTAAAAAGATACTTTTGAGAAAAAGACAATTAAAATGAGTCCTTAGTTTCCATGACAAAGGCTTGTGTCTCCGGCCTCCTTCTACGCTTTTACAATTTACAGTCATGACGATGAGTTAGGGTCCGAAATCGTTCGACAAAATGGGCCCCTTGATCAATTTAAACCGTTTTTCAAAAATTAATTTCTTTATTGTATAGACGAATATAACTTTACTTTTTAATTATTTAAAAATATATTAATAATTAAGAGTATCTTAATTGGTCGAACAAATCAAAGATGTGAAGAATATCAAACATGGGACCGACCCGATACAACATTGAAGATTTAATGCTTACGTTGTTCACTGGGGGCTTGCGAATTTGGTCACTAGCGCTCTCGCGCATATTCGTTTTTAGTGAAGCAGTGTCTCATTTAAAATGTATTTTTACTTTTTATATTTTGCAAAAGTTGTATAAAGCTTTTATAATTTTAAAATTTAAAGATACCTTTTTGTGATTTTTTATTTAAAACAAATACTATTAATTAATAACACATAAATTTACGTAAATGAACTAGTCAAAACTGGCCTAACAAGTACAAATTCAGATCAATAATGACTTTAAAACTTGATTGACAATAACACAAATAACCACCACCAACTTTGGCATCCAAACCAAAATATCCACACATCATCATTACAAGATATGGCAGATGCTTGTCAAACACCCTTCGAGAAAGCCATAAAAGTGGCAACTCCCAAACTTTGAAAAAACTTGGACAAAGAGTCATTTAACTTGGCCTCTAATAGAACAGATTATCAACAAATACTATTATCAATAGATGGAAAACAACCAGAAAAGGAGAGGAATAGCCAAACTTGCAACAAAGATCATGAGACCCCAAGCCGAGAAAATCAAAGTTAAATCACTACAAGGCCTCAGGGAGAGCACCAAAAGACTAGAGACAAGGATCCTTATTCTAAATTTGATAAGAACAAGACCCACAAATTAAATTTAGGGCAAAAACAAAAACAACAAAGAACAATTAACCCAAGAAAAGCAAATGATAATCACAAATAAAAGGATAGAAATAACAGAGAACATAAGAAAAAGAAGAAAAACATGGTCAAACCACTGCCAGAGGCTGGGGTTGGACAAAATGAAGACAGAAGTTGAGAGAAAGAGAGAGAGAGAGAGTAGTTCCGTTGATTCTGAAAAGTAGACCTTTTTTTTTTTCGTGATTTCAGAAACATCATAAATTGACTTTTAGGATTTTAAATTGCTGCATATTGTCTTGTTTGATTTCAAAATCAACACATATTTTCCACTCTCATTTTACTGTCATAGGAGTCAATGTTCATTATTTTTGAAATTATAAGGTATCAATGAGTTCTGAAAGTATAACGAAAAATTATATAACTTTTACAAAATATGAGTAAAATGCATTTTTCTCTTGTTTTAATTTCGGATAAATGATTTATTTGGTCCCTTATTTTGACCTTTTTGACAATTAAATCGCTTATCTTTAAAATGTGATAGTTTAATTCCTTATCTTTGTAATTCTCTAGTCCAAAAATTTAATACTCGTCAAAAAATAATATTTTTCAGTCCCTCATCTTTGTAATTTGACTATATTAATCTCTTATTTTTACAATTTATGACAAATTTAGTCCTAACCTTATTAATTTCTTGACTTTTTGAGTTTAGTGCTAATAACATCTCAAATTGCAAAAATAAGAGGTTAAATTATCACGTTTTAAAAATAAAAGATATTATTTTAAAAAGGATCAATAATAAAAGATCAAATAAATCATTCATCCTTTGATTTTCAATCATTAGGCGCTCAGGAAATTTAGGAAATCCAAGGTGGTTGGCTACCTTGACCTCAAAAGAAAACAAAAAAAATGGTGGTTGGCTACCAACTTCAAAAAATTTCTGCAGGGCCAAATAGCAGCATCGTGTTAGAAGATGACAAACATGTCTGCGAAGGAAAATAGTAATTATATTATTTATTTATAAGTAATTGCTCCAGCTCTCTGCGGATGCTCACGAATCGGAGAGGCCATGTACAAAAGGGGAATATTCATGCTTCTCCCGTAACATATAATTAAACAATACTAGACGAATGCAGAAGGATCATGGAACATAACAAAGGCTTCACGTTGAAGCACATTTACAGGGAAGTAAATACAAGTACAAATTTTATGGCAAACCTCGGCCTAACCTTCCTAGTTGGCACCCATAGAGTCAACAAACCCCAAAAGTTCTCAAACCAATCATGGAAAAAGACTTGGGAAGAGTATCCTCGCAGAGAATAGTCACTATATAATATCTATAGCATAGCCTCCTTAGAAGGAAAAAAAAAAAAAGAAGAAAAGAAATACAATACGAGTAAAATTTAATAGGAGTAAACTATTTACATCAATTATTAACATTAAATTTTCTTATAACGTTATGAGAAGATTCAAATTCTGATATAGGAGACTATTGCTGAAAAAGTCTTGTGAGAACATTTGGATCAAAATCATGAATCCCTCTGGAAGCCAATTGTCGAGAAAGGGTCTCGCTTAGATCATCCACCTCTTGTTGCAAGCTCTTGATGTAGTTACATATGTCTTTCAGTATCTTTAATGCTGGTGCCTGTTTCAATATATTTAACGAAAAAGAGAAGAAAACATTAAAAGGCATGACATGAAGCACTGTTTGGAAACACCATTGAAGCTTCGCGCGCGCACACACACACACACACATATATATATATATATATATGTGTGTGTGTGTGTGTGTATGTATATCCTCCTGATGTTGCAGCTAACAATGCTAGCAATCTAACAATGTTGCTTTGGTATTAGCAATAAAAAAATTCATTATTTACACAATAATTCCACTTCTATCACGATGTACCCAAGTCAAGTATAATTATGGCTTTATGTGTGTTAAGCATGCATTTTGTGTCAAACAATAAATAAATACAAATAAAATTTTCTATTTATCCATCTAAACTAAAACCATGCACGCAGAACACTTAAAATAAATTCTGCGTGAAGTGGTATGTTGGAGACAAAAAAAAAAAAAAAAAAAACGACCCTCTCTATAGTTGTGTAAATTTTTAAACGAGATGGTTACTTAAATAAGTAGATTTTAGAAGTTGCATTTTTTATTTAAAGCATTCTCCAAGATTTTTTTCTTCTCTTATTTTCAACAAATGACACTTATGATTCTTTATCTTTGTCTGTTTTAACATTTAAAGTCCCTTATCTTTAAAATAAACATAACAATCTTTTCTCTTATATTTCTCCAAAGTCCTTAGTCCAAGTCCTCAAAATCATCTAAAAATAAAAGAAATTTTCATGTAATACGCACGTGACCCTTCTTCTTCACTTGAACCTATCCTCTGTCTATTTCTGGACAATTTCGATGTTGCCAACTAACGGCATCACAAAAATAGAAAAAAAGAACTATTACGTCCCATTTTAAAAATAAAGTAACTTAACTATCAAATAAGCAAAGATAATGGACCATATATGTCATTACCTCTTATTTTTTATTTTTTTCTTTTTGGTTTGAAGCATTCTGCAAAGATATTACTGTAATTCCAATGACATAAAGGACACACAGCAACCTAACTGGATATATTCTACTAAAAAGCAACATAACATACCCTTCTACTGCTTGAACCAGATTGATCTGGTAAGAGTACTTGTAGTTTCAGAATGAGATCATTAATCTCTTCCTCCGTAAATCTTGAATCTCTTGCCCACCTGCTGGACATGGCTAGCTAGCTCTTGCAATATAAAGCTATCCTATATGAAGAAATTTGAAGTGAGAGGTTAGAGGTGTGATGAGTTGCATGCTGCTTAAAAAGACAATTGGAGGGTGTAGTAAGGACAAGAGTTAGTTATTAGTTTAAGCCATGAATAAAACAGCAGTAGATTCAGCACCTTCAATCAGGCCCCAAATGTTAGGATTAGGGGTAGCTCAAGTGGTTGATACTATCTCTCCCGTAAAGTCCGAGCTCAAATGGGGACGGGGATTGGAATGGGGGTGGGGGTTTGTATTAAAAAAAAAAAGCAAAAATCAGGCTCCATATGTTTCACTCCACTGCAAGCGCATGGGGCCTTTGCAATCTAACAAAAAGATTAATGTCCTAATTTAGTGATCAATTACTGCTCATCCATTTGCCTTAATTGGACACCTGTCTGCAATTGATTGTTCAATTTAGTTGCGTTAAGCATGGATGTTTACATCTTACCAGAAAGATACATTAATTAATATTTTCAGGGAAAACTAGTCCTTACGTTGTCTATAATGCTTGCTTTTTGTTTACGTTTTGAGTCCCATTCTCAATGATATATATATTGTCAAGGGGGGATGCTATAGGGCAGCAAACTTTTTTCCAGAAAAAACATAAGCTGATCTTTTGTTGTGTGATCAAGACTTCAATCCATTGCCCTCGTCAAGACTATGGATTATATATCCCCAGTTAATTTCCACACTGTAATATAAAAACATCTAAATGAAGTTTCTAGACATTATTATACTATAATGACCCAGACACCACATACTCGTATTTAAACACGCAACATCCTCGTTTTAACAAAAGAGAATAACCGTACAAAACAACTAAATATTGAAGCCATGATAGCAGTAGTAGTATATTCATGTCATCATAAACTAAATACAAACCTTACACAAAATCAATGTAGGACAGAATTGGTCCAATTCTTCAATAATTTCAAAACGTTCTATAAATTCAATCATTATGAATTATTTATAAAATTAAGATAAAGTTATTTGAACAATTTAGTACAGTTTGATCTTTCTTCTTTTCTTTTCCTAGGCAATAGTTTGATCTGAGGGTGTGCATTAACTGGGGGTGGAAATCGATTACTAAATCGAAATTTCGGTTTCAAATTTTCTATCTCTTTATATTTCTTTATAGAAGAAATATATATTATTTACTTATGAGTTGTAGTCTAATAGATCTTATTTTATTATCCAAATTCTTATGTAGGGCTTCTTTAGTTCTTGAAAACGATAACAAAATTTCAATTTTATATATCTTTATATTTGTGGCTTTTTCTATTATTTTGTTGATTAAATATATTTCAAATTTTTAATTTTAAAAATTTTAAAATTTTCAAAATTAGCATTAGAGCCTACAAATACAATGACTCGCATTTAGATCATTCGTTAGGGTTCTTAGGGACAAGGAGAAATGAAGACATGAATGAGCTGTTCAGTAAGTTGTATTTTCATTTATACTTAGTATTGTGTACGTTTTTATACTCTAGAGTTTGAACATTACATTATGTATTTTATTTATATTTTGAAGTTGGAATTATATTATATTTTGAGTTTGAAGAATATTTTTATTTATATTTAAAATTTTCGATTATATATTTTGTTTATATTTTAGACTAATAATATTTCAATATGTTTTATGTTAAGATTAGTGAATTTTTCTAAAAACTTTTGGGGATCCCCAGTGATTTTTTCCGATTTCCTATTTTTTCAAACTTTCTTCTCTATTGGTAAATTGGAGTTGCAAAAAAAAAAAAATATCTCTTATTTGGTAAAAAAAAACTATTAGTCTAGGCAAAAATTCCCCAATAAACGCCCCTAGACTTTGATGCAAATTATATCCTGTACCTATAGGTACACTTTACAAGGTATACCTGTCTATTTATCCAGTACCTCACAATTGTTTATTAAGTAACAGTTTGTTCAATACTGCACAACTGTTTGTCTAGTGACTATTTGTCCAGTGCCCTACAACTGTTTGTCCAGTACCCCACAACTGTTTATTCAGCAGCACACCTTACACTGTCTACTTATAGGTACATGATATAAGTTCCTAGACTTTGATCTTTTCTTCCCTTTGTTGTCAAAGTTTGATCTTGGGAATTTTTCACAATTTGTCCCCATTATTTTCTCATTTTCTCAAATTGGTCCCTGTTATTTTATAATGTTCAAATTAGTCCTTTATATTTTACAAAAAATTCAAATTAGCCATCAATATTTCACAAATATTGTCAAATTAGTTGCTATTGTTTCAAAACATTCGTATTAGTTCTAAATATTTTGCAAAGATAGGCAAATTAGTACTTATTGTTTTGAGATATTCGTATTAATTTTTAGTGTTTCACAAAAATAGTCAAACTAGTCCACATTGTCTAAAAAAATTCATATTAATCTTAAATATTTTACAAACTTACTTAAATTAGTCCCAATCTTTTTTATTCATTTTTTTTTTCTTAAAATAGGAATTAACTTGAGTAAGTTCATAAAATATTAAGCACTGATATAATTTTTTTCAAATAATGAGAGACTAATTTGACTATTTTTGTAAAATATTGAGACTAATATAAATATTTTTAAATAATAGAAACTAATTTAATTATATTAATAAAATATTGAAAAGTAATTTAAATGGTAAAATGCGCGTTACTTCTCTGTGGTTTGCATAAGTAACTAATTACCTCCATGGTTTAAAACACACCATGATTCCCAATTTTGACTTTTTTCGTTTAATTTAATGGAGAGTGCATTAGATGATCTTTTGTTGCATGTGTAGATGCCAAATGTTAGACTTCGCTAAACTTTTTTTTTAAAAAACCAAAACACCCTTATTGAGAGTTAAAGCATAATTTATTTTTCTTCACTTTATAAATTAAAAATAAAAACTAAAAATTTAGATATAAATTAAAATTTTTAAAATTAATATTAAAAATTTTAAAATTTTAGGTTAAAAATTAAAAAATTAAAGTAATAAAATTTTAAAATTAAAAAGTTTTTAATTTAATTTAAAAAATTAAAAATTTTAAAATTTAAGAAGTTTTAAAATTAAAATTTTTAATTTTGAAATTTATAATTATTTTTTTTCTTTTTTAAGTAAAAAATGATATTAAAAGGGTTTTCTAAGGGCAATGTAGTCCTTTAAAAGTCTTACTTAATGGTGTTAAAATGTTAATGAAGATGGTAAAATTGTGTTACTTTTTAAAAAATACAGAAAAATAATATAGTATATTTCAAATCACAAAAAAATAATCAACTACTTATGTAAATTATAGGGGACAATGCACATTTTACTTTATTTTAAAATAATAAAAATAATTTGAAAAACTAAAAAATAATAGCGACTTATAACCTATTTGACATAACTTATTTGGGACTTACAAACTATAAATAATATACATTTAAAAAAATTTATAAGTTACAAAATAAACAGAACAAAACATGCTCCTGAATTTACACTTTGTCATAACATGTAAAAAAGATACAAATTTTGAGGAAAGATAGTTGATAGATTGATTCGATGGTTCAAAAACTCAAGTGTCAAATCAAAGGTTGATTCAATAACCTACAAAAATGTCTGCCGCTAGTACATCGCTAGATGATAAGTCCGAAAGCGGCATAGCAAAGGTGTCCAAATTTATTTGGTCCGTCCCTATTTTTATAGGTTACGGAATGGTCTTCTTGTCCTTGGAAATGAACGGGCCATTCTTGATTATCAATTTGGTACATCTTGTTGCTCGAATCCTTACACCAACTTGTGATATGGTTTGGTGAAAATATATATCTTCGATATGATTCTTTGGAGTACGTATCTCTAACAAAGGAGAATTGAAATATATATTTGTTATATAAGAAAAATTTTAAAATTCAAGATCATCTTATACAATTTCATGTCACTCTTTAAATTAATTAATTAATTTTTGTAATGAAACTCTTAAGATTTTTAACAAAATTGATCATGATAAAAGTTTGTTGGATTATGTTTCAATGACCAAACTCATACAAATTAGAAAACAAAAACAAAAAGACAACTAAGAGTGTTGTTTAATTCTAAACCTACCTAAAATACTATAGAAGAAATTTTTTGTCTTGGGAAACAAGGATTTCTTTTATATAAACATAGAATCTTCTAACTTGTATTGGCGCGTCTTAGGGGTCATTCCTTGTTCGATGCGGATGAAAGAGCTTGAGAATACCAAATAAAGTGTTGCATGCTTTTACTAGAAGAAGCTCTATGGGGAAAGTTCAGATTTTATGCATTCATAATGTCCTATGAGCAAGAGTTTTCTACTAGAGTTTTGTCCATACAAAAATTGCAATACCTTATTATTGTGAGGCTGAATTACATTAAAAATATTGCACATTCTTTAGTATGTTTTCACTATGCATTAATGCATGTGTCCATGTGCCTCGATTTTCTTGACAAAGTTCTCCGTCAATCAGTTTTCCCGTAATTGTAAAATTGGATATTTTGTTTCCTTGGCCCACTTTTCTAAAGGCCTTGTAAAAATAACCCAATTTTCGCTATGTTTCTAAAATGGCCTAAATGAGCTTTAGGAATTTGGCAATGAATTTTGGGAATTCGGCACAAATTCTAAGGCTTTGTTAGGGCTTTTTTTAGGGTCACTTCATAGTAGAGAATCTCATAGAGACAAATTATGACAATTCTTGGATGAATTATGGCAATTGCGAATGAATTTTGGGAGTTTGTTTTCAAGGAATCAAATATATTCTTTGGTTCCAGTCATGTTCGGATGATTTCACGCAATTTACAGTTCAAAAAATATTCGAGGACGAATTCCCATAATTTTCTTTTTTTAACTATATAAACTCTCACCCTTCCCTCCAACGACTCATTCCATATTCAGGCCAAATACATGTCTATACCGTCACTCCAAAATTCTACTTTAATACCTAGAAATCTTGAATTTTTTTTTTAAATCACTCAATCCTAGAAAATGAATGCAAATGCAAATGATGTTATTACTTTTTTATACTATGACAGTCAAAAAGTTCAAATTGTTTACGAGGTCGACTATGTAAGTCTAAATGTATCACGAAAAATCAAAATTTGTCCAGAAACAGACATAAAGTAAATTTGTATCTCTTATATTCGCAAAGCTCGATTTGCGCTCTGCTGCCGACAAAGAGTTGATTTGTGATAAAATGGCCTAATAGAAACAGAAATTTTTTATTTTTACCCTTTTTTTTTAAATTTATCGCAAAAATACCCTTGTTTTGAAAATGTTTTCAAAAATACCCTTTTCGGTAAGTCACCTACCGAAACGGTAGGTGACTTACCGTTCACAAATCCCCAAATTTGGAAAAAATTAAACAAATAAACAATGACAATTTTAACGAAAATTATAAGTCCCTTACCGTTTAGTAAGTGACTTACCGAAAATGGGGTAAGTCACGCACATACACACATACTCTCTCTCACGCACATACACACACACTCTCTCTCACCACGAGAAATCACACTTAAATGAGTTTGTTTTTTTGGATAAATTTTTAAAAACAGGGTATAATGCAGTAAATGAGTTTGTATAACGCATTAAATGATAAGGCTTAAGAGGGGAGAGATGGACTAAATTAAAGTGGACGAAGCCCACTGGAAAAAGGTGGAAAACACCGGACGGAGGTGAGACCTAGGCAGCTGCTGCGCTCTATTGAGACCGACTCAGGAGAGAGAACATGGACACAATGGTTAATATAATAAATAAAAAGATGAAAAGAGTTTTTGCATGCGACGTGTTGAAGAGCTCATTTTTCAATGTTGTGCATATGAAATGGATTGCATTCAGATAAGGTTCTATCTACTTTTTTATTCATGACAAAATATTCATCCATTAATTGGCTGACCTGCCCCGCAAATACTATCGTTCCGAGATTGTTTTCAAAACCAAGCAAACTCATTTAATCCATTATGCAACCCCCTGCCTCCATCCCCAGTCCCTACGAAAACCTCAAACTTCAACGGTAAGTCACTTATCATTTTTGTTAAAAATACAATATGTGACTTATTGTTTTTATTAAAAATATATCATTTTTTAAATTTTTTTTAAATTACCCTTTTTTTAATTTTTTTTAAAATTTTGGAATTTGAGAAAGGTAAAGAAAAGGATATTTTTGAAAATTTTTTTAAAACAAAAGTATTTTTACAATAAAATTTTAAAAATAAGATAAAAATAAAAAATTTCCAATAGAAACTCCGTTGAGTCTTGTCTCTCCAGACCCTACAATATGCTTGTCACATAAATAGTATTCTCGTCTCGAATAGTCCCACTGAAAAGTACCTTCAGGAAATAATGCATCCTTTTACGAGCTTACTAATTTTGCTAGCGGAAAATCAACAGATGGCCAAGAAGCAATGCGTATCAGGACAAAAAAGTCGGCAATATGTAATTAATATAGTTTATATGTACTGTGTGTGTGATATATATATATACACATACATGAGGTGCATGCTATATTAAACTCGTGTTCTTTTGTAGCACGGTTATCAAATAGTCGTTATATTTATGTCTTGTTGCTGGACCGACTTGTCTAGAACATGCAGCATGTGATGCTTTGTGTTGAAATAAGAAAAAGAAAATAGAAGAGAGAGCAAACATTGCGGGAGAAAATATATGAATATTAAATTAGAGCCACTATTAATTATGGTTTTAGAAAATAAAAACTGATAAGTATTACAGTGTAAATTTTCGGTATTCCAATACCCTAAGTTTGTTAAGACATATATAAATTAAGTTACTTGGTGACCAAGCTATGTATGTCTAAGTTATTTGGAACCCAAGAAGATGAAAATCTACCTAATTTATTATATAAGATAACAACATATATTAAAAATCTAGAAACGCTGAAATAGGCTGCAAAGTGACAATGCAAATGGATAAAGCCCGGAAGTTTTTCTATTTCATTCTAAATTCTGCCCCCTAACTCAATCTTCTACCTTCCAATTTCGAACTTAGATCATGACTTCTAAAGGGTAATACCTAGGGACCGAGACAAGAAGAGGCCCACCATCCCTGAATCTTCAAAAAGTTCTTTTTTCTTTCAATTTGTTATATAATTTTAAGAAATTTTGTATAAGCCTTCTCAAGTTGATTCAGAGAATTCAGAAATTATATTTCAGCTAATTGAAGCATTTATGTCAACTTAAAAACAAGAGACAAGGAACTAAAAATGGGCTTATCAACCACAAACATCAATGGCTGATGCCCCATTTTTTCAAAAGGGTTAACCAAAGGAGAACCCCTTTCCCACCTGGCCAGAGGCCCCTTAACCAGGCGGGAGGTAAATCGAGGGATGTGCGTGCGTGGCAGCCCGACCAGGGAGAGGACCAACGGGCGTGAAAATCCAGCAACAGCCCCCGCAATATTTCAGCAGAGTACTGCCGCCACACGGACTCGATCCCGCGTTGTCAGGGTGTCTCCACCCTAGTCACCTGGCCACTTACCAACTCACCTATGCCCCTGGGGGCTGATGCCCCATTTTTATTATGACGACTCGTGATCCATCTTCATTGATTGGCTCAATCCTTTCTCTTCCTGTTAGTCTACGAGTTTTTTTGCTTGTTTTTCTAAACCAACCACTACAGAATAAGATTTTCTTTTTGTTAATATTGTTAACAAAACAAAGGCTTCCACCCCAATGGAAAATAACTTTCTTAAATATGGCTTGATTATCTATATTAAAAAGAAATTGTTTAAATTAATCACATTGAAATAATAATTGATGAATTTTTTTCCATGAGGGGGAGACAATGAGCCCAGATTCATTGACTAAATTAATAACTTTTTTTAACGTAATGTTATGTCATTTTTGGTAAACAATATTCCTTGTAGGTAATATTATGTCATTCTATAATAGTAATCTAAACTTTACACTTATTTATATTTAAAATATTTAATCTCATTAGTCTTCTTAGAACTCTTTTGGTGTGCTAGACTAACCTGAAAAGGACTGATAATTCTAGCTTCTATTCCTTTTACTTTTGTTTGTGGTGAGACTAGTCGGAAATAGAAAGCACATTCCTATGGAATAGCCTTTTCTATAAAAAAAATAAAAAAAAACTCATTCCTTAGTCAAATCTAGCTAAGTAACGAATATTCCAATTTACATAGGAAAGAGAAAAAGAAAAAGTAAAACAACAAAAATAACTTATCCCCCATATAGAGGTGGTAAAACGGGTCTCGACCTGATGATTGAACCGTTTAACCCGCATAAATGCAGAGTTAGAGTTTAGCATTTCATAACCCGCAAGGCAAACGGGTAGACCCGACCCGACCTGCGATAAGGGAGGGTTGTCCGGGTTGAACCGCGGGTCACCCGCGGGTTGACCCGCGAGTGTCTTTTTTTTTTTAAAAAAATACATATAAGTTTAAAGTTAGAAACCTAGCTATTTTTTTCTTCTTATTGCACTTTATAGTTTAGAGCCTTAGCAGCCACATTTGAGGCTTTGATTGTAGCTATGAACTATGGTAATTGTTGTCTTATTTTGTTAATGTTAGTTTGTGAATAGATGTTTAATTTCGATTTTAAATTATTGATTGTGTTTGTGACATTTAGTTCATTAACTTTAACTATTTTTAGGTGCCTAATTTTTTGTTTTTGTTTTTTGGTCAAACAAGTCACAAGTGTTTATTAATTACTACTTAATTTTTTTGGTTTTATTTATTTTTAAATAATATTAAAATACTAAAAAAATAAGCAGATCAACCCGCGAACCCGCGAACCCGCGAGGCCGCGGGTGCAGATGGGGGATGTAGGCACCCGCATGAATCCAACCCGACCCGCGGAATCGCATAACCCACGCTAAACGGGTCGGGTTGCCCGCAGGTGCCCGTTTGTCACCTCTGCGGCCCCATATGCCGTCTCACTAATTCCCAATCATTATTAAAAAGTAAAGAATTAAAAAAAACAAAAAATTTTAAAAAAATGCACATGTACCTCTTTCATTTTTTTTCTAATTCTTTTCTAGGTAGAAAATAGGTGTATTTAAATTGGACCGTTGATTTTCCTATCTCGATTATATTAAAAAAAGTAAATAAATTAAATTATGGTGTTAAAATAAAAAATGACAAAGTAAGTAAGGCTATGCTTTATTATTTATCAAAAGATCAGTAAGAGTATTTTAGTTTATGTTAATATTTTATAAAATTAATTGTTATGCATAAACCTAAATTTATTCCAAATTAAAAAATGATTAACTAAATTAGTTTCCATTTCATCCTCACATGTTAAAATAGTTTTATTAAACATATGAAATAAAATAAGCATCTATTCTAGGTTTTTTTTTAAAAAAATAATTTTAACCAAACAATAACGAAAAAATTTTTCATCAGCAATCTATCTCGACCTCCATTGTTGTTTAAAAATATCTATTCCTTTCCAAGACATTTTATCATATCAAATGGGTCATAAATTAAATCTTGACCTCTTATATCGTATCCTTGACTTTGCCCTTGGTAGTCCCAAAAATGAATTAAGGTCCTCTCATATCGAATGTTCTCTTATATTGATATAAGAAAAATCTTGATTATTCATGTGTAGAGCATATTCTATTCATAAAATTCAAATTTTAAAAAATGATAACTTTTTTAAATTACTTTTTTCTCCTCCTAGTACCTACCTTTTGTGGGATTTAAATAGATTAATAGTTAAAATTTATCCCTGATATTGTACGAGAGAACTTTGAATATGGGAGAAACACACTAAACCTAAAGACAAAGCGTAAACGTTACCAATATAAAATTTGAGAACTATCATTTGAACCTTAGTAGAATGATCTTCAAAGACTTCTTTTTTCCATTTTTTTCCCCTTTTCCATACGGTGAAGGTATGATTTTGGTTACTTCATTGCATTTGAAGTTATAAGGAAAATCTATTGCGAACCATTGTGAAATTGAGTGACAGCTGATAAATGACGAAAGCAAATAGAATGATTTCCAAAGACTTTTTTTTTTGTTTTTTTTTTCTTTCTCTTTCTTAATGATTACAAGGAAGATTTATTGCGATCCTTTTTGGAGACAAGCGACGGTGATAAATGATAAAAGCAAAAATAATGATGTCTCCAAAGGTTGGTTTTTATATATATATTTTTTCTTTCTGCTCGCAGTGTGGAATTTGGAGCCTCTATAATATATAAACTATATAACTTATTTCATTATCGTTATATCATTAGCTTATTTGTCAGTATTGTATTATTTCAAAAAACATTCTGAACTATAGAGGTGCATTGGAGGGAGGCAGGAGAAAGAGAACGCTGAAGGACTCCTTTTCATCGCCTTTTTTCAAATGTGTTTTATTTCCTAAAACTTTCGAAAAAAATAATTTTTTTTAAAATTAAAGTTTGACTTCGTTGCTTGGATGAGCTTGTTAGTAGGCGGTATAGGGCTTCACTGAGGTAGGAATAGAAAAACATCCGACGTTCCCATTATGTGGTAATATGGGGACTGACTTTCTTTCCAAAACCAAGAGGAGCATGGTCGGCTTTGCGCCTTCTCAAGTGCTACACCGGTTTGTACCATATTAATAGAGGCGGTGAAAGCCCTATTTATATATAACAAAGATAAAATTAGAGATGGTCATGGTTTATTATATATTGGACTGGGTGAAAGGGTTAATTCTCATGCCAACACGGTTTGTGTAACCTATCACTACCTCGGTTTGGTATCGAGAATTGTTTTTACTATTTTTGTTAAAATCTTTGGTTGAAAAAGTATTCAAATAGCCTTTGCGTAGTTTACGAATTTTACTTAGTGGGGACCTAGACACAGCAATGTAAATTTTTCTAGGATTTCAATTTTTTTTTAAAATCTAATCCAAGTACTTATTAAAATAATATACTTTTTCCTGTCAAAACTAATATTTTTTTATTAAAAAAAAATCAATTCAAACATACGTACCCTCAATCATGACGTGACAAACCATTCTTTTTGGAGTGATGAATGAACCACACGATACATCAATGTGAAAGAGTCATTTTCTAGTACTCATAATATGGCACAAAGTGTGAAATATGCCATTTCGATTTGGAACTTTAGATACTGGTTGATGAGGCAGAACTAATCATAACTGTTGGCTCTTGGACTCATTTACCGACCACACACGTTGAACCCAACAATTTCACACACTAAACATACGAAAATATGATCTCCACTTTTCTGAAGCATTTCGTATATACCATGTCATCCTACTGCCTTTGATGTGGACACACCATGCCTGTCCTCTCTGGGTTCTTTGTGTTTGCAACTTGCACTATCTATGTAATATAGAGGGAGCGTCCCCTATGCTTAATCATGTTTCAGGGTTATTCTTATGTATATAGATAGGAGAAGCGTCAAGTGTCATAAAGATTATGATAGATCACTAGTGTATGATAACGATATTTGTTTTTGATAATTTTATTATCATCACATGGGAGTTGTTGAAGTAAATTGTTGGAGGCGCTACCGACGTTGACTTTAGGAAAAAGAAAAGAGGATTCATGAAAGGTAAATTGTGAATGTTTGGTGTATAGCTAATACAATAAAATAACTTATTTATAAGATCATAATTAGTATCGAAGATTATGTAAAAACTGGACTAATAGGATAACTTACATATTAAGGAAACTAGAAAGGTAAATAAGGGCTCATTTGGCATCGTTGCTGTTTCCGATTTTCTATTTTTGTTGATCAAAATCTAAAAACCAATTCGTTTGTTTTTGTTTTCGTTTTCTTGAAAAACAAAGACCAACAACTTGTTTTTGCAACTTTGATAAACAAAAAAAAGTGGTTTTCTCAGGTTGTGGTAACTGGTTTTCAAAACTTTTATTCACTTTATGTTGAATACCTTTTAGAATTATTTTTTCAAAGTTAATATGAACTCATTAATTTTTTTGAAAAATAATTATTAAAATTAAAATTATTTAAAAATATTTTTAAAAATAAAATTAATTTTATAAAAATAAATTTTCAAAAAATAATAAAAATATTTTGAAAAAATAATTTTAGAAAATAAAAAATATTTTGAAAATATTTTCAATAAATTAAAAATATTTTGAAAATAATTTTAATTTATAAACATTTTAAAAATTATTTTACAAATTAAAAATACATTTAAAAATTATTTTTATAAATTAAATTTATTTTTAAAAAATATTTTAATAAATTATAATTAGTTTTAGAAAATTAAAAACATTTTAAGAATTAAAATTAAAATTATTTTTTTAAAAATAATTATTTTTATAAATATTTTTAAAAATAATTATTATTTTTAGAAACATTCTAAAAAATAAATTAATAAAATAATAAATGAAAATTTTAACAAATTCAAAAATAAAAATAAAAATATATTCTCAAAACAATTAAACTTATTTTTTGAAATTATAATCTTAAAGAAAATAAATCAATTTTAAAATATTCTCATTGTTCTTTTACAAAATATTTTCAAATATTTTCATGTGTTCTATTTAACATAAAATACTGAAATGGAAAATAAGAGAAAAATAGTTTGTAAACTATGGACAACCAAACATGTTTTTGGTTTTTGTTTATAGATTTTATAATTTAACCAAACGTGTTTACAATTTTTGTTTCTAATTGTTATTGACAGTTTTTTGTTTATGATTCTGGTTTTCGTTTTTAAAAATTTTTACAACGTTACCAAACGAGCCCTAAGCAAATATAACAAGGAAATAAACTTGATTATTATCTAATCTAATACCATAAATAAGGAATGACATTAAAAACCTAAATATGCTTCAGTAGCCCCCCTCAAACTCAAGTGATCAGACAAATACCAACATGAGTTTGATAATTGAATTGTTGGTCTTGAAAACATAAGATGAACTAATCTTCATTAAAAAGATCTGAATTTTAGAACTGAATTAAAACTCAAAATGGAATGAACGGAAAAACCTAGAAGAAAGCCTGGAAAACCTGGAGTGGGAACTAAACTTGATGGTGCAGCTGTTGTGAGTTGTCAAGAACAGGAACCAAAAATGGGATTAAGCTTAATTAAACGAGTCAAACGGAATTCCACCAAGAACCAAGACAGAACAAAAAACCAAGAATAGATTAAGCTCTTACGAGTGAAACGAAATCCCACTGAAAACCAAGAATAAAGAGCTCACACAAGCGAAATGGCTGGAAACGGGCCATGTAAATAACAGCAGGCAACTATAGTGAAATACCTATGGATTTTGCAGGAAATTGGAGGAAGGGGATCTTGGTCCGAGGCGTCTTATTGATGCGAACAAGGCAAGTATAATGAAATACCTACGGGTTTTGCACACTAAGCAAAAGTCAATCTGGGCAGAGTTCATAAGGGTAAATGACCTTAACAGGAACAATCTTTGGTTGGTCAAAATTCCAAGTAAACCAACTTAGTGTTGGAGGAAAATCTTGAATTTGCGACAGGAGATGAGACAACACATTGTACATCGTATTGGGGATGGGACTGATCCCCTGTTCTAGGTTGATGTTTGGCATCCACAGGGAGCCCTAATTGATATATCTTGGAGCTGAAACGATTAGGAATATCGGTTGCGATCTCTTAAATAATGTTCTTCCGTTGTTGCTTCACCAGGCGCATCTGGAAGAATGGATGGTTCAAAGCGCAAGGGCCTAAAGGCTTGTGTTGCTGGGATGATGCGGTTCGATGGCTGCTGCGATACTATCCAGTGAATAATCTTCATTTAACAGTCATTAAGCCTTTTTTGGGGGCATTCATCTATCATATTTGGAGGGAACATAGCTTGAGAATTCAATGGTAACTTTTTTTTTTTTTTGCTTTGATTTAAGTTATCTGAAATCACATTACACTTTAGACAAAGTCCTATTGGACCATGAGCGGTAAAAGAAAAATCCTCCTAACAAGTGCTTCTCAGATTCGAACTCGTGTTTCTTTCTCACAGAAGTGAAACTATTACCACCCCAATAGTAACTTGTTGTTCAATAGTAACTTCGCTCATTAATTTTCTAGCAGCTGTTTGATGAAATATAGATAATCAAAATAAAACATGAGACATTATTATGCTCTGTTTGGTATATGCTTATTTCAATATGCTTTTTTACATAAAAAATTATGATTTGATTTGAGTTTTTGTAATATGCTTGTGACAAAGATGCCTTATTTGTAAAGTAAATAGTTGAAACTATCTTCCCCAGATATGAGGTTCTGGGTTCGATCCCATAGAGGTGGAGAAATGTCTTATTTATAATTGTTAAAAATAAGATAAAGATGAATTGCTTACAACTTATAAGACAAAAAAATATAACTTGTTTTGAGTTTTTATAGGAAGCTTGTGATAATATGTCTTATATCTTATAAGATAAAAAGAATTCTCTCTTTCACATTAATAAGAAAAGTATCTTATAATAAGCTCATTCCAAACACAGCATAAGTGTCACCCCTATAAATATTATAGCTACAAAGTGGATTCAACACAAATATAAAATCAACAAGCAAAATGATAAGGGATGTCACATTGTTTTCCAATAAAGCAGTGAACTCATACCAATTATGGGAAACAATTAATGAATACATGTATAAACAATCCCAAGGAAACCTATACAAGTCAATTTATAATCAAGCAGATTAGAAATAAAAACTGGTATAGAATGTCTGACCTAAAAAGACTAGTCAAATTCACTTCCTAACCCTCCAGTTGTTACCATAAACAAAGGATGAGCACTTATGTATATCAGGGGAAGAAAATAAAACTGTGTTGTAATTTCATTGAATTACTAACAAAATACTAGTATAAATTAATTGTTCAACAAACCTGTAAATGTTCAAATTTGGTACACCATCTATGACACGAGTTCAAGAAAGGCTCTAAATCCTGTTCTTTGATATCTTTTCTGCATCGGCCGTCGACAAATGCCTCATCCCGTTCTCTTTTAGCCATCTTTCCCCTCCTGCCAAGCCATTCTGAAGCCGTCTCTTTTCCATTCTCAATAATTTCAATCCCTCACTCACCCTTGGGAAGAAGCCTTCCGGTCTCAAGCACCATGCATTGAACATCCCAAATAGAACTGCTAAATCATTACCGAGCCTCTGAACTCCCCCATCCGAGAATTTCATGTTAGTCAACAAAATGCCATGGAGAATTAATCCGTCCACCCCACTTGCCAAACTTCTCCAGACACCAGTAAAGTCCATTTGATTTAAAGCTTCTTCCAGTACCAACATTTTCGCTTGAAGATAATCTAGCGCCCCAACAAAAGATCTGGAAACACCCAATTCTTCACCCTTTTCTTGCCATTGCTTCCTGTTCTTTATATATTCTCGACAATTAGCATCAAAACCCCTCAAAACAACAGTTGATAGCTTCTGTGCCCATTCTGTTCTAAATTGCTCCAGCATTCTTAGTTCCTTGTCAAATATACCACTCCCAGGCGCTTCCAGTAATCCTCTGGCAGAAATGCTCTCACCATTTGCTGATTCTGCGTGAGTAACCTGATCCAATCCCATTTCCAGAAAGAACACGTCTTCACACCATTCTTTCAAAACACTCTCAAAGTAATGAGCAGCATTGATGGACTTAGCAACTTTAGTTAAACCATCATCATCTGTTAGGGCTGTCAACCCTTCAGCTTCTTGGCAGCGAAGAAGCAAGCAATCCAGAAATTTCTGTATTATAGGTGCACAGGTTAATCTCACAAACCTTGACCTCAATGTAATAGTTGGCAGCAATCGACAACGATCAATCAACAATGATATGTGCCGAAGAAATGCACTGCAAATAGTTGGAGCCTTACGATCTTCTTGACCAGATAGAAGAGCAGCTCCCTGAATCTTAATTGACCAACTCTTTTCATCCTGCATCTCAGAGTGCAGTTTATCATGAATGTCTTGGAGCTCTATCTCAGCCCACAGCTCTAGCCAGTCAGGTCTATCACAAAACACAGATAGTGAAGAAATCTTCTGCAGATTACCATCTTCTTGGAGAGAGAGCAGAAGTCCAGACTGTGCTATGAGGGATTGAATCCGCTTATCAAATGCCATCATCAAGTCAACAAGGTGCAGCCAGGATATTCTAGCCTGCGATTTCACTCCGCTCACACTATCTTCATCTAATTGGCCAATATATTTAGGAAATATCTCTTTAGCCAAATATGTAGAAAGGGAAGTTACCATCCCTGATATCCATTCTTCCCTACAACTGTAGCCAGATAGCATTGCCTCATCAATCAGTGGTTGGAGTAACTCATCAATTGAATCTACATAATCACGAATAATCTTATACACAAGGGCAAAGATAAATTCTGGCTTATCAATCCACTTTGTGAAATGACGCTGAGAAGCAACAGATAAAGGATTGACAAGCTCTTCAATTGCCCAAAGTGGCTGCCATAGGGCAATTTCTCGGTTGTGGCCCTCAAGTTGGCGAGATTTTCTCCATCTCTGCAATTCCTGTAAACTGCATAATGCAAGAAAGCTTTCACAGTATCGATGTTTGAGGTCCCCTTGCATTGTCAGAAGGGGATTTGAGACATCAGCTGACTTCTTGTCATCTGGTCTTGAGGCACTCAAAGTTGATAAAGGTCGTGGCCATCCAAGGCGAGCAAGAAGTGCTCGATGATCTGCAATGGCTTGAGGTCTTAAAATAGCTAATGCTCGATCTACTCTGTGATCAACAGCTGAGACCAGTCTTGTCCACTGAGGATGAGTTTTAGTCACTGAAGCCAAAACATCCTCTGTCGTCTTTAGAGTTCCAATTGCAAGTACAAGCATCTCCTAAGCACAAAACAAAATCAGAAAAAGAAATACTATGACATTATTGGTTTCACTACCTCAAATGGTTAGTACTCACTTCTGAGTTATTTGTGGATGGATGTCGCTTCAAAGTTCTGTTCACAGTAGAAGACACAGCATCTTCAACATCACCAACCAAAGTGTCAAGTCTCAGTGCAGTTTCTGAAAATTATAAACGAGAACTGATTATGGAAATGAGATACTTTGACAACAGTCTTCATGTACAAAGGTAGGAAGCCAGATGCCTCTTCTGACAACAGTCTTCATGTACAAAGGTAGGAAGCCAGATGCTTCTCCTTTTTTATAAGAATTTAAAGAATTCCACAAAGTCAGTGATGACAAGAGACTAGGAGACGGGGAAACACTCAACATAAGGGAGCCAAATGAGTTAACACTTAACTACTAACACTCAACCAAAGTGTCAAGCCATTATCCGGTTTCCAAATAATTAAGAATAACCATTGATGATGAAAATGAGATACAATCACTGTTGTCTGAACACACAATAATTGGTAGTTTAATGCATCTCCTTTTCATAAAAGAATTTGATGACATAAGAAATCATTGATGACAAGGAATACTAGGAGATAATAACACTCAACAAAAATTGAGCCTAATGACAAGTACATCTTCACAATTAAGTCGGCTTGATCTCCACCTTCCTTATAACTTCTTCTCCACCAAGATTTAGACAAAAGCGAGCCCACAATGTTAATGCTTAACTACTAACAGAAGAACAAACCTCAAAATAAAAATCTCATTTGGAAAATAGATAATGTATTTCCTCAAGGTGTATCCCCTAAACAACTATATTATGGTTGATGATGTACTGCAGATTACTATCATGACAAATATATGCAGCCACATAAATATCAATAGACACATATACATGCCCCCATCAAAATAGAGAACTGTGTGTATGTGTGTATAATATATTTGTATTTATTGGTCCAGCTGATCTTGCTAAAATGAGCATCACAGAAGTAAACATACAGCACATGCCATTCATCTCAAGAACCCTAAGACAGTCTAAGAGAAAAGAAATGAACTGGATATCTATATTATCTCCATTAGCTTTCCGCTAACCCCATGTGATAGCTTCTGTGACTGTCGCCCTTTCCTCTATTTACTTTTCCCATATGCATATGGACAAACCAGACAAACCAAAGCAACACTATGAGAAAGATATTACTTAGAAGGATTAACACTGCATTTCACAATTCTGCATTGCTATACCAAATCCTTCATATTAACCCAAATCCATATAAGGTTAAGTTTTGCCCCCTTCCTTTCTCTTCTTTCTCCTGTTACTCACAATTTGCTCAGTCTCGATGTTTCTACATTGCTATACCAAATCCTTCTTATTAACCCAAACCCATACAAGGTCAAGCTTTGCCCCCTTCCTTTCTCTTCATCATCCTATTACTCCCAATTTGCTGAGTCTCATTGTTTTATGGAAAGGTGATATTATTCAATTATCGTATGCTGTGTTAAAATTGTCTTTTGTGAGAAACAAGTAAAAGCTGGAAATAGTTGCAAACTCAAATTAAGCCAACATGGTAAAAACACTTTTAGGGTGGCATTTGGAACAATGAATTGGGGCGTAAAGACCTAAATCCACAATCCAAATCTCTCAAATCCCATTTTTTAATCGTACTAATTATTTAGATTTAAAATCTGCCCAAACAGCATCCAAATCCCTCAAATCCCATTTTTTAATCGTACTATTTATTTAGATTTAAAATCTGCCCAAACAGCCTGGCAGCTTTGCTGTCCAAAACAATCAGTTTTCAATAAAGACTGTTAGAGAGTCAATTTGAATCAGCTTCTGCAATCAAGAAGCTACAGCTCTGTCTTCACCTCCACCATACACTACCACTGCTATACATGATCAACCTACCATGCTCTCATCCATACTTTCTAACAAGTCAGCAAAACTACTCTCCAAACTCACTTTAAATAGTCATCACTCTGGAACTTCTACGCCACTTTGTTCCATCTCATGGATGCAATTTCAGAGTCATGTAGACAGCTACATGCTTCTTTATGTTTTTCACAAAGCATATAGATTGAGTATTTTTTACATTGGTCAGAGGAGAATTTTAGAATTTTCAGTTGACTTCCTTATATCCAGAGAACGAGGCTTTCAACAAGCCTCAAAGCTCATTTACAGCTTTTGGTTTATGTTTTTCTTTTTTTCTCTGTTGAAGTTGCTCTTAAGTTGAGCAGTCTCAAAGCTCATTTATAGATTTTGGTTTATGTTTTTCCTGTTGAACTTGTTCTCAAGTCTAGAAGTCCTATAAGAAGGATTTCACAAAAGGATGTTGAGGAATGGTTGGTTAAGCAGTGGTAGTGCAGCTGCAATTAAAGTAGCAGTGGTGGATGATGGCAATAGACATGTTAGATATATATATATATATATATATATATAGAGAGAGAGAGAGAGAGAGAGAGAGAGAGAGAGAGAGAGACAGAGAGAGAGAGAGACAGAGAGAGAGAGAGAGAGAGATCAGAGCAGAGAAGAAAAGAGACGAGAATCTAGGTGTAGGTTTTAATCAGAACATTGATGCCGAGCCGATCTTTTTCATGCCCGGATATCTTCAGACATGTCAGACTGCTTTGCTTCTCTGAGGCACTTTGGTCTAACCAGAGCTGGTGTTCTTTCTTGTTCCAAACACAAGTTCAAATTTTACTCTTGTCATAGTAATATAACTGCCCTTTAATACTATCTTGGCTCTTATTCTCCATTCATCAGTCCTTTCTTTATTTCACACGGATAGGTTCACAACGGGCACCGTCCAAACAAAACAATACAAAAAGATGGTTTCTTTCCACTTACGGCGACATTATGTATTTGAAATGCTCTATAATCCATTCTGCAGCCAGACACGGAATTTTACCATTATGGATTTCAAACTTATTTTAATTTAAAATCCTTTGAGATCCAAATCTATCAACCCAAAGGCAACCTTCATTTCCAGTTTCTCTGATAATGTAAACCCAAATCTTCATTACTAAAATAAGATCGAACAATTCTGTCCTCCTGGAGAAAACAAACAGAACAAAATTTCACATTTTACTATTCAAGGCTTTACAGTTGATTCTCTCAATTTCCACAATTACACATCTACTGTAATTCACTTCATATTCAAAGTATTCTCAGCATTTCCAAAACCGATCCACTTCATATTCAAAATATTATCTCAGCATTTCTAAACTACACTAAAATGTAAAACAAATTAAAAACACTGAACCAGTCAATTTCATATTTGACTTGTCACTTTCAAACTCCCAAACTCACAAAATACAAACTAGAACAATGTGTGTGTGTGTGTGTAAAATCAGCAGAGCTCACCTGCGTACATCCGCACCGTCTCAACCCTCGCCACCTCCTTCGCCAGCGCCGGCAGCTCCTCCCCCAAAACTCCCCAGGATTCTCCATCTACACGTGACAAATTTCACCGTCATATACACACACAAAATGCGCATATGCGCGAAAATTCACCATTATATATGCATACCTGACGAGGATGAAGGAAGGGACTGAGTGGAGGCGCGAAGATCAACCAACTGGGAGTTGACATGGGAGAAGAGGGCTTTGAGCTGATCGGAATGTGAAGCGTAATCGATTAAGCACTTCTGGAGCTGCTTATTGAGATCCGATAGGGATTGCTCGAGCCCGTTACATTCAGTTCGGAGCTCCGACAGGAGACTGGGGGCTCCGGCGAGGTCCTCTTTGGTGGAGAGTTTGGCGTCGAGGAAAGAGAGGAGTGAGGGGGAGAGAGACGACGATGGAGGGAGTTGTCGGAGCGCCGCTGGGTCCATGTCGATTCAGAGTTTTTGGTTCGGGTCGTTTGGGCCACTTACCATATACTGGTAGAAAACGTTTCTATGTGGGGAAAAAGAAAACAAAGGCCCAAATCTCATTTATTGTGTTTTAGAGCCCGTTTGAATTGACTTTCTTTAAAAGTGATTTTTTTTAATTTTTGAAAAATATGATGTTAGGTGATTGTAGGCTCTTATCTTTCTGTAAAGCTTTACTAATTAATAAAATTCATTGTTTACCGAGCAAAAAAAAATATGTTTTCTTGATGAAAATTTGTGACTTTTGAAAAAAGTAGAATTTGAGCTTTTTTTAAAATTTTAACTTTATCTAAAAGTCAATTACAAATATATATATATATATATATTTATTTATAAGGAAAAAGGTTTCTTTGTAGAAAAAAGTTATTACTTGATCATTTTATCTAATAATTAAAGACACTAGATAATTATTTATCAGAATATAAATTTCCTTTTTTTAGTTTTCATTGAGACTTATTGCCTAGTCATAAGATATATTAACAGAAATAGAAATTACACCAAATTATCTAACCCCACTAGGGTGGAAATCAAAATTCAATTGGTACATCAAATATGTTATGCCCATGTTTGTCTTTTGTTTTGGTTGTGCCTAGTCCTAGTCTTGTTAAGCTTCAATTTCATGTGTAACATTTTGTTTATATTTAATGAAAGTATTTTTCTGACAAAAAAAAATTAAAACATGACGAAATTTGAAGTTTGCATTTAACAACTCAATCACAAGACAAATTGGTAAAACCATCATCTTCTTCACAACTTTCCACAACATGTCTTGACTTTCAACTACGAGCAAATTTCAGTAAAATAATTGCGTTAAACACCCCCGCCCCTTCTCCCCACCCAAAAAAAAAAAACAGAGTCACTTTCAAGTCAATAACAAATCACGTTGGAAGATTTTTTTTTTTTTTTTTTTTTGGGTCAAGACATTGGAAGAATCTTGAAAGGAACAAATCACATTGTACAAGATAACATTACCAATTACCAATAGTACTAATAGAATACGAGATAACTTTTTAGTGTTTTGAATCTCAAATAATGTTACAAGTAATGATGGAAGTTCAGCATCGATAAAATATATAAGACAATCCACCTCAATCTCTCCACATTTTAAGTAATTATGGATCCCAATTAGGATTACCAATTTTGACGAAAATTCAACAATCATAAGTTGTCAAATTTTTAAAAGAATATCTGACACTAACATGAGATGAGTGCCACATACATGTAAAACTCACTCACTTTTTGATAAGTTAATAGTTCCTCTAATAAATGTGAAACTCACAAGGAGTTCCAACCACAATCTTCTTCACATTTTTGACAATATGTCTTGACTTCCATTTAAAAGCAAATATCAGAAAAATAACTGCATTAAAAAAAAATCTTCTTAGAGCTTGTTTGGTTATGCTTTTTCTTTTTCGTGCTTATAAGCACTAAAAAAAACAGTTACTGACAATGACTTTTTTCTTCTTGGTTAAAAAAAAAAAAAAAAAGCAGAGAGCCATGGAGGCTCTCAATAACAAGGGTTAAAGAGTTAATGGTCATCTTTTGTGTACTATATCTTGAGAGGAACAAAACACATTAGAATAATCTTCAACGGAACAAATCACATCATACGAGGTAACATAACGAATGGTAGTAATACGATGTGAGTGGCCCGAGTGGACAAATATTTTGGTCTGCAAATAAAATCTCTTAGAAGTTGGAGCAAAAGCAAAGCTACCAATAGGCATCTTCAACTGTCTATCTCAAATTTGTCAATCGAGAAACCAAATATGGAAACTTCACAGCCTTCACAATCACTTCTAACTTTAGTTGGTATGCCTCTAAAATAATGTTGTGAGATACCATGAAAGTTTAATGTTGAGTTATCCAAAATATTTTATCTTGAAATGTTCACTTTTAGTAATGTACACCCTTATATAAGGCTCGTTTAAATTGGTTTTTTTCAAAAAATATTTTTTTGACAACTTTTATAAAAAAAAATACTTTTTTTAAAAACTAGAACTTTTGACTTTTAAAAAGAGCTATAAATGAGTTTTTTTTTTTTTCAGATTTCCAATTCTTTTGAAAGCCATGCCAAACAATTATTACAAAATAAAAATTTAGTTTTCAGGAAAAAAAAAAGAGTTACAATCCAAACAGACCCATAGTGTTGTGAGTAAAGATAAAAATTTAGTAGCAGTAAATAGTATAGAACATTTCACTTCGATCTCTCCACATTATTAGTAATTTTGGATCCCAAATGGGATTACTAGTTACGAGGAAAATTTAATTGTGAGAAAATTTTCAAAACTGCGTGGGAGTCTTTCGTAATGAGCTGGGACTGTGGGAACAGGGATTTGCTAGTAATCTTGGAATTACATCAAATAATATGGCAGAAATTATGGCAATTTTTTAAGGTCACAACATTGCAATACAGAAGGGAATTACAAAGTTGAAAATTGAAACAGACTGATTAGTTAGATTAAAGCAAGCTCTCTAAAGCACATTTTTCTAGAAGGGAATAGATGTGCGAATTGTCTCCTAATTATGGTCTTCAGCTCCCCCTTGGTACCCAATTCTATAGAAGAACCACGGGAAAGGGAGTTACTTCTCCTAGACTTTTTTTTGCCTCATTTGAAAGGAAAAAATAAATAGATAAAAAGAATGTTTGACTCTATTATAAGGTGAAACCCACGTACGTGTAAAGCCCACAAATATCTTGGCCAGACACGAAGATTTTCAACTCGTGCTGGCCACTTTTGACACTGTCCACGTAAACTGAAAGGCCTGAGGACTAACGAACCAATATCAGAGTTGTCCCAACTTGCAGATGTACTAAGCAGCTAAAAGAAAAGGTACTAATACCTATGATCTTTAGTACCTCCGTAACATTCGATGTGCATGACCCCCCATATCCACATCATTTTCCCCCCAGTCCCTGATTTGCCTTTAACTTTTTCTTTCTTTCTTTCCTTTTTTTTTTTTTTTTGACTTTTTACCTTCCTTTTTGTTATTCACCTACTCGTTGACTTCATACAATATCTACCAGGTCAAATTCCATTTTAGCTGACTTCTTTCTTCGTTTTCTTTTCGTATTACTAGACCACAAAGTAAGTTCAACTCTTCTCTAAGACTGCATAAAACGATACAAAAACTCCAATTTAGGTCCAACTCTTCTTCAGACCCTACCTACAGATAACAATACAAAAACTCCCGAGTTACAGGAATCCTTCTCCAGACCCTGCATATAATGGTAACTTCTGCACCGGGCGACCATGTACTCGTTCCTCATCTAGGCATGTCTTTTCAAGTGTCCGGATACTTAGATAAACGTTTTGTGTAAAATGAAATATGACATAAATAGGTCAGTCATGCATCATGTTGTAGACATATAGACATCATTGAATGATTATTTTGAAGGGTTAAAAAGCAAGAATCAAATAGAAACATAGGTTTGCAAATACCATAGTTCCTCAAATTTTGTTGAATTTCTCCAATGCAGCACTTCAATAAGCAGAGCAGAGTTGAAGGGCCTAAAAGACTATCTACCAAACATGTAGCAATATAAAAAGGGCAAGCTGTTAAGTAAACGTCACTGTATTTGACAAGACATCAAGAGAGCTTTTTCCAGGGACATTTCTGAGAAGAAACACTTATCGCGATTCTGCAACAAACATTAAATCCAAAAATGAGAGAGATGCAAACATTTAGGCCAAAAAAAGTACAGACGGTGAAGAAGTATTTGTTCAAGTAATTATGAGGGAGAAATAGTTTTTGCTAAGAACGAAGGGTCAGGCTCATCGGGACAGCTTTAGCAAAACCCTACAAAATCTATACTATGAATATAAAAAGTCTTCAAGCTGAAAGCAAAACCAAAGACTCCTTGAAAGCAATTTGTCTTGGCTGACTACCAAATAATCAAATAAGTCATAAGCTTTAAGTTCTAGCCAATATGTAAACTTATCGTGAAAATGATGTCTTTATGATTTCAAAAGAACAAATTACATTGTTTTCCGTGATACCTTCTAATTAGAAGTTACAAATTTAGCCATTTACAAATTATAAACATCCAAATGAAATATTGATATTGCAGAACACACTTGAAAGAGTCCATATGTGAGACTTCCTTCACTTAGATATAGATATGAAAACTATACAAATATCTTGACGAGATATAAATAAGTCAACAAGCAAATAAGTTCTACCGCCAGGAGTAGTAGCAGGGAAAGCAAAATATAAGATCATATATTCACGGAGAATATTGAATGACATTTCTAGAACGCTCTTGCAATCCTGAGAAGATATCAAAATGTACCTGGTGCTTCAGATTATTATTTCATGCCTCTTCCAAGCAGTGTAAACTTCAAAGCTCTCATTGCAACCAGAATTGTTGAAGATGCAGATTCCAGTCATAAGAGAGAGAGAGGAGGAGAGAAAAAGAAAACAAAAGGTGAGTTTTGTAAATCCACATTGAAAATGAAATCATATGGTACACATAATCAGAAAATCAGCAACCCATCACCGCACAATTGTAAACAAAACTTCCCGAATGTTTTCGGGCTAGCAACTTCCACTCTGGTGGGCCTCCATCAGGCTCCCAAGAGTTAATCTCTATGAAACCCCCATTCAGAGCCCTCGGTCCACCTATAACAATAAGCTGATCCCCACATGCCCGGAAAGCAAGCCCCCAACCATTCATCGAGGTTGCTCTCTCAGGCAGTCTCCCTATTGTAACCCACAGGTTTCTCCCCTTGTCATACTTCCATACTTCATTTTCCGCATAATAAGCAGCGTATAACTCATTCTTTACAACTGCAAGCAGTGGGGGAGCTTTACCTGTTGCAGGAGCATCATTGGCCACAGCCCCTCGGCGAGCAGGAAACATATTAGGAACCTCATGCCAAGTCCTTGTTCTTAAATCATAAACCTCCCCAGATGTAAGGACATTTGGATTACCCACTCCAACCCCACCAATAACGTAAAACTTCCCATCCATAAATACCCCTGAACACAGCTTTCTTGGTGTATTCATGCTTGGGAGAGTGACCCAAGTTCCCATCTCTGAGTTATAAAGCTCCACAGAGTCCAATATGTTCCCTCGTGAATCACAACCACCTGCCACAATTGCTATTTCTCCAAGACTAGCAGAACCAAACAGGCATCTGGGTGTGTTTGTCTTCATGCCAGATGACCATGAATTGGTTAATATGCTGTATTTATAAATCACATGGGATTCTATTTCCTTCCCAAAGACAAGAAGTTCAGTGCCAACAGCTAGTGATTCCTTGTCAGAACACATAAAGCATTCGTTTAATGTCATGGTAGGCAAGTGCATCCATCTACAACGAATGGGATCAAAGGCCTCCCACTCATGAAGGTTGCAAGAGAAGTAAACCCAGTGCTCCATTATACCCATCCGCCTTCTTAACCTATAAATCTCCCCACTACTAATGAGAGACCTAAACCCCTGGTTTAATGAAGCAATTGAGCCATAATCTGACCTTGAGCAGCGGACCACACAACTGATTGAGAGGTCTCTGCCAATTTGGTGGATAAGCGAACTTGAATCTGAGTGATCTCCATTTTGTTCTGATTGATCTACCTGAGAAAGTGAAAGATCATGAAGACCACTAACAGTTTGTTCTTTTTCTAGGCCACTGGGTGGTTTTATGGACTTCCTTAACCCAAACTCTTCTGCATCTTCCAGGCGCCGTTTTCCCCTTGAGTTTTCAATGACACGAAAAGTATTGTAGATCCACATGCTCTCTTGCTGGCAGGAACTAGGTAAGTCCCGAGAAACAAGATATGATGGACCCTCCAACATGATGCCAAATATGTGAAAATCTGGAGAAGAAATCAGTTTGGATGATCAATCTTATGCCTGCATTCCATTTCATCCAATCAGCATCCAAGCCAATCATCTTATAGTTCAAACTAAAGTCAGCTATTATATGTGACTTGATAGTAAAAATTAAATACAAAGCATCCATCAGAATGAGTATTATAATTAACAAAAGGAAAATGTGGGCTACTTAAAATGTGCCACTACAGTGCATGGCATGTATCAGCCACGAAGAAGTACCATATCCATGTAAAAATGTGTAAAAGAAACAAATAAGGGGAATAGCTAAGAAATAGACACAAACTCATGCATAGGCTTCGGCAAATCCAGCAAGACAGAATAGATAAACTGTTTGAGACAAAATCAACCTGTGATTGAAATTGTTGCAAATATATAATCCAACTAATCAATGAAAGCTCATCTTCAATTTGCATCAGATACAAGCCTCAATAACAGTTTTACAATTTAAGATCATTACGATACCACCCACTACATCTAAGCGAACACAAATAGCAGTACCCGATAACATAACACACTAAGTGACGTCTCACTGTGCTAAAAAACACACTGCAAAAGGCAAGATGACCCAAGAGCCTTGGAGGGAAGAAACAATAATGAGGGGAGAAGGGAAGCAAATGCGGACACTGTTCCCATCCACAACAGCTCTCAGCAGACAACTTATCAACCACAAACAGAAGTACAGTCAAGATACTTCCGGTCTTGTAAGTGAGCTTATTCTAGGCCCTGTTAAGTAGAGCAATCAAACATGTCACCAGCTAATGATTCAAACAACCTAACCTGCAAGGCCATACGATATCAAAGTAACCACTTTGTTCAATTAAAGTAACTATCAAATTCGAAAGTTCTCACGCTTACAACCTTCGTTGTCCATCGAACTTAAAATAATGATCTCTATGTGGAGTAATCTGAGGCTAATGTCATGATGTCTCTAAGTTAGAGTTGAACCAGAGGAAGGTTTATGCATATATCAAATTACATATTCTGTAAATTACCGTAGCCACCAAACCAAACCCCTTCCCCCCCCCCCAAAAAAACACAAACACCCCACCCCAAGACCTCATCTTCTCAAGCAATAACAAATAAATGGAACAGAGAAAAACAAAGCATGGTAAAGAGTCCTGGATCTTTTATTTTATTTATAAAAAAAAAAAAAAGTGATCTCACGGAAAATATGCAATTCTCAGCTCAAAACTAGAATAAATATTATCCAACAATTAAGAATTAACCACAGAAGTTCCAGCTAGCAAATTGAGAAAATACTAAAACATGCTTAAAAATATAGAAATAGAAAAACTCATAAAAAATTAAGACTTTCAACTGAACTACACAACAAATTAATTAAGACTTACAAAACCAATCAATGCCGATCAAATAGAGAACATGCACAATCAACAAACATGTAGATACACAAAACCAGAAAAAACATCCGCAGGAAAAGAAAACAAACAAAGATCTGATTTTTTTTTTCAACACCATGCAGAAAAATCAAATCTTTGCTTACATTTCATCAAAATTAAATTCAGAAAAAAAAAACCCAAAAAAAATTCAATCTTTAATGCTAAAAAAAGATAGAAAAGAAAAAAAAAAGAAGAAAACTTACAGATTTTAATAATTTACATGGAAAAAGACCCTGTTCTGTTGGTAAGGGTATTTTTTATCCCGCTTTTGTATATACACATGATAGCATAGATGGGTGTAAGAAACACAGCTCATAGTTTTGAGTATTTTTTTGCAGTGTTTTATTGGTGTTGAGGATTGATGAGATGATAATAATAAATAAATTAATAAATAAATGATTTAACGGAAAAGGAGGGTGAGAGGTGGGGTGGGCCCAGAAACGGCTGTGGAGGAAGAAAGTGATGTGTAGGGGCCCGTTGAAGGGAGTAACGGAAACCGATTAACGGCCGTTAGTGCACGTGTTAGCAACCCCGCACGCGTAACGGTTTTGTTTGAGAGTTTTGTCTTTTTCCCAAAGCCTCTCCGTCATGTCACCTTTGCGATTTTCTCTTTTTCGTTTTTTTTTTCTTTTTTTCCATTGTTTTCTGCTTTGTTTTTTTGCCCCTTCTTCTTGCTTTGAATTTTTTTTAACCCTTGACCACCACCTACAATCGAAACTCTAGTCTTCATAGAATTTGAATTCAAGACCATTTTTAAAGAAAATAGTCTTAGTCATTTGAATTATTCCTTAATCTTTTTTCTTGCTTTGTATTTACTTTATTAGTTCTTTGGTTTTGAAAAATTGAGATATTTCATCGACCAACAATTTATAGGAGGACAACGAAAGTAATGTGCAGAAATTGAACTGTCCTAGGACGTCCCTTTCGATTGTTTCAGGAAGTTCTTAAATATTCAGGAAACCTTTATGCTACATAGCATTTTGTGATGTATATATAATATATTTATGTATGTAACACGTATTGCTTATTAGTTCTTTTGGTTAGAAAATTGTGTTTGAAACATGATTTAAAAGTAAGCCAGATTATTATTTGTAAGACACTTTAGAAAATGAAAAAGAAGAAAGCATGCACAAATTGTATGATAAGGCCTCTTTCTATAATTTCTTTAGGAGCATTTGTATCCAAAACTTCTTTGTTTAGTCAAAATGTGCGGCTTTTTTTTTTTCTGAGAATAATCTCTGACGATAAAGTTAATACGACAATTCATCGGAGAAAAAGAGACGCGCTTCAAGTGAAATTGCATTATTTTAAATTAGGAAATAAAATCCGCCATTTATAAGTTTTACAAGTGACTTTAGAATACATGAATTTGACCTCCTATCACATTTATCAGGTAATAGGTGTTAGGTGGTTGAGTTGACCCTGACCCCAATAGCGTCAAGTATGCAAAAATGTCATCTCCTTGTCATAAAGCATCTACTTAGCCTCACTCGCATGAATTGATGTTATTCTTGAGCATGGCATATTTACCCTACTCACTCGGAGGACTTGGTCATTCTGAAGTGCTCCGAGTACCCGACCACCGCCTACTTCCTGGCCCCTTCTAAGTCTTGCCCATAGTTTTTCATTAATGGAAAACGTGGCACTATGGAGTCCATCCATATCATCACTTTTATTCCTCATTTCATTTTTTTTTGTTTTTTTTTTCTAATCTTCTTCTTCTTTTTTTTCTTATACCATCGAAGCTGTACCAGTTTAAGTAGATACAAGTCTTTGTGAAGTGACTCCTCCCAAATCATCCCCAAGCAAAGATTCCATCCAATTGGTGATATTCCAAAGGCAAATCCAGTCCATAGTTAGTGAGCCAATTCGTACTTATATTAGTTCCTCGGTTATAAGTCTTTTTTTATATACTAATGTGTTACCTTTGCGACGTAGCATTTTGATATTAATTTGATATTAACAATTATATAGCTAATAAATATTAAAAATTGTATTTTAAATTAATGTATAAAATATGGTTAAAATTAATATTACATGTAAAGATAAATATAATCAATTAATAATATTAATACTAGAGTGGTACTTTGAATTAACATTAGAAATTTACTTTAAGATTTTGATGAACTCAAATCTTTCATTATATGTATGTATGTATGCATGTATAAAGTCTCAAAAAATTTTATATATATATATATATATATATATATATATTTACGGATAAAATACAGTTGCAATATGTTATATTGAATAGTCAAAATATGTCATGTTGGCATGATATGACCAACTAAATGGTGATAAATGGTGCAAAAATTTTTGAACAGAAAAATTAAATTAATGCACTTTAACTTTAATACACACACACACACATATATATATATATATGGTTATTTTGATTTTCTCTTTTTGTCGACAATGGTTTATTGATTCTAAAACACGGATAAAAGGTGAGTTACAGATATTATCTAACCCACAATTTAGAGAAGGAAAAGGAAAGTAACATGCTCGAACTAACCTGTAAAACATTCTTTGTATTTGTTTTCTTTTCCTTTTTGGGAAGGTTCAATTCCTCTTCGTTACATAGCCTTTTTGCATTTTGCACTAGAGATGTTACACCGTGTATTCTATTAGAATAAACTTCTTAATATTCTAATTATGCAGAAATAAATTTTACAAGATCTTAATAGAGTCAAGATTACATACTGTTATTAACCATAGTTATCAGTGAGAAAATTGATCAGGAAAAAAAAAATTCTGACTCCCTTCTTCTCTCTATCTCTCTTGGTATCTAAAAATTTTATGAGAAAAAAAAAATTAAAAGAGCATATTTCTAATAAGTGATATAGGTACCCATTTATAGAGGAGGGAATAGAGCCAAATAACCAACCACTAAGAAATAACCATCCATCATGATTCCTAATAATTCTCTTAGTGGTATTTCTTTAATAAATTAGTTTATTTTAATTATCAGCTATCAGTTACTAAGTCAGATAAAATTACTGAAGGTTAGTGGGCTACAATATGAGGAAACACGTTTACATATTCATCACATTGTTGTTGTATGTAAAAATTGTTGGAATATTAATGTATAACTTGTGTGTTTTGTGTAATAAAATATTGAATAAACTCAAAAAAGAACTTATTAAACATGACAAATGCAAATGTGAAAAAGACCAAGGCTTGGATTAGATCTAGTCTTCTTAAAACTTTATTATCCCACTATGGTGCTTACAGTTTAATAGCTAAGTCTTCCAAGATACAACGATCTTCGTCTGGTAGTAGTAACACTCTAAATTGTTCAGACACGACAAACCAAATATTGTAGAACTCTCTGTATATGAAAATATGATAAGAAAACCTTCAGAATTTTTTCCAGTGAAAATGATGTTAAAGAACCCTGGTATTTATCAATTTTAAATGCCTGTTTGGAAATAGTATGAAGCCTTTTTCTGACTAGTCACGACCATTCATAAAGGGATACATCTGTTGGAAAATTTCTTGTAACCACAACCACTCATGGAGGGATACATCTATTGGAATAAAATTAATTATAATTTTTCCAAAATATATTTTTCAACTTAATTATACAATTTTCCGTTCACTAATCATTTGGTTTAAACCCAAATGCCAACAAAAATTGTAAGATAGGAGGAAAAAAAAAACTTGAGTAGAAGAAAAAAACTTGAGTAGAAGATTAATTACTTTAGCCAAAGTATTTTTAGAAATTTTGTCCTAAGAATAGTAGTTTTTGCATTATAAATGTAGATGGACTCCTGGAAACGCTATCCCCAGGATACGATGTATAGTTTAACAAATTTACAAGGCCTATATGGTGTTAATATGTTTCATTTTGTTTCAAATTCAATTTAAAAGTTTAAGTCTTGACCACGTCTGGACATACAGTATACAATTATTCAAATAGTTATTCAAATCTCTTTCTTTGGCATATTTTTGTGTGAGAACATTTTAAAAAAAAAAGTGTGGAATTATTATATATATATATATATGTATTGTCTAATAATAATAACAATAATTTATATAATAGGGTAATCATGATGATTATTAAAACTAATTATTAAATTTTATACACAATGATCCTTTGGCTTATTTACTAAAATAATATTGGAAAAAATACTTTGTTCCCAAAATGTTATTAGTTTGAAAGCAATTCCCAAAATATGATTTTTGTATTTTAAGAAAGCAGAAAATGATTCGCTTTTTCAGAAAGCAGAAAATTAGCGTTACATCAAGAAATGATAAAAAAGATAATTCTACTTTTCTAAAAAGCAGAATTTTTAAAAATAACAATTTCAATTTCCGTTTTCTGAAATAACAGAAATTCGAAAAGTTGTACTTGAGCAAGGTTCTTGAGCAAGTGAATAGTTTGGAACATGTGAACAGTTAGATTCTATTGTTGACCAAAATAGTGGATTTTGTTTTTTGAGTTCTGATATTGAAAAAAGAGAATTGGATATGCTTATAAAAAGTAGAACATGCTTATATATAGTTGGTCTCCTTCGTCCCCCTTCTCAGTCCCATTTGTTTTCCGCAAAAAATCCAATTTTTTCATCTCACAAAATCTGAGACAATAACCACAGCCTAATTTTTCTCCTTAACTTATAAGTTCTTTTATTTTTTAACTTTTGTTTATACTTATTCAAGTATTATTGTATAATAATATTACTATGACATTTTTATTTTTTTTTAATTTGTAATTTTTTTTAATTTTTGTGCATATGTATTTAGATATGGTGTTATGATGAAATTGTTTAATATTTAATTTAATATTTTGTTATGGAAAATTATTATGATGAAAGCATCTATGTAGAAAGTAATAGGAGGTTTTAGATATTATGAGCAAAGAGACTATTGTTTTGAATAAAATCTATATATGTACTTAGATTAAAAAAGGAGACAAACGTAGAATGCAAACCGGATTTTAAGTAGTTCCATTGTGTAGCATTCTTCTACAAAAAAAAAGCAACTTCCAAAACGTTGATGAGCTAATAAGTTGCTACGTGTATGTTAAGCACCATGTGGTGTATATATATTTATATATATATATATATATATATGTATGTATGTATATAAAACAACAACACATCAAAGTTACTTTAGGAAAATAAGCAATAAACCCCACCAAAAAATATGACGTGGAGTTTTAAGGATTTATTTATCTATTTAGTTATTTGAATTGAAATAATTAATAGTAGCATTTCTCTCTATTGAAATAGCACTAAATAAAATGACAAGTTTTCTAGAATATCAACTAGGAAGGCCAAATGCTTAATCTCATGAAAACTAGAAGCTGATTTCATGCAGAAAAGTTCAGCTGTGGTTGTAGTTTGACATTAGAAGAATACAAACATGTAGAAGAAGATATTGTCATATTGCCTGCCCTATAGTTTGTCTGACGACATCTTGGAAGTAATCAAAGACAAAAGACAATGAGACATGTGTTGGTGTTGGACATCGAAACGCTCTAGAAAATGTCGGTGTGTCATAGTCAATAAAGATCACCACATGAGCTAACTTCTGCATTTTAGTTTGAATAAATAGATGCGTAACTACTAAGTTTGAAGAGCTAAAATAATCCCCATTATAGTTTGAAAGTGGATTCATTTTCTGCCTTTTTAAAATGCAAAATCATATTTTGGGAATTGTCTTTAAACCAATAACATTTTGGAAACAAAGTATTATTTCAATATTATTTTAGTAAACAGGCCTGATCTTTATAGCATTCCAACTTATTTACCAAAATAATATTAAAAAATAAAATCTTTCCAAAATATTATTGTTTCGAAGTGAGTTTTCAAAATATAATTTCTGTGTTTTTGGATAGTAGAAATGAATTCCATTTTCTCAAAAAGCAGAAATGTGATTTTCCAAAATATGCACGACAGTCGAGGGAGAGTAGATGAAATGGTAAAAGAAAATTTTGCTTTTCAGGAAAGCAAAGATTTCAGAAGGGACAATTTAATTTTCATTTTCTCAAAAAGCAGAAATTTTAAAAATGAATTTTTTTCTAAATTCTGTGAGATTCTTTGATCAAGCGAGATTTGTTGACCACGGATCGTATGTGTGGTTACCCATTAGAAAAGCCTTACAAATGTTTATTAACACAATTAATGAATTTTTTAACATAAAATTAAACAAATATCGTATCACAGTGGTATTAAAAGAATCACTAGATTATAAAGATAAAATTTTCATGTAGGGAGCATCAAATTTGCGTGATAGAGTTGAAAAATATAAAGCTAATTTGTAACCAAAATATGTCCTATTTAAATTTTCTACTGTCAATTTATGGATGGTAATGAGAGAAATGGCATAGGGTATCTGAGATCGATTGATCCGTTTAAAACTCGCTTAAACATGTCTCATTAATAATCTAGAACGAGATTGAAAATTTTCCTTTTATAAATCCCTTCCATTGCTCTCTTCCCATTAACCACTCTCCCTAAATTTCATCTCCACCTACCTCACAAAATTTCACTTTATTTTCAAAATTTAACCTTATTCATTTTTTTTCTCTTAACTTGTAAAAAAACTTTTTTGTATATATTTATTCAAATATATTGTTATGACAATATTGTTGTGACGTTTTCAATTTTTTCAATTTGTAAGTTTTTAAATTTTTGTACATATATATTTAAATATGTTGTTATAATGAAATTGTTAAATATTTAATTACATATATTGGCATGATGAAAATTTTTTTGCAACTCATTATAGCTAGGAATAGCAACAAGACATGTACTTGTCTCAGGAAGTATTTTTGAACTCGGTTTTCGAATTTCATCCCAATCCTAAAACACAACCAAAAGCCAATTTAAAGATAAATAAAAAATGTAAACCCAGAATGTTTCAAGCTAGTGAAACCCAATAATTACCCAAACCAAAAACCTAAAATCTTGAAATTTTTAGAGGAAAATAAAAACTAAAATGAAAAAATGTCAACTAAAATGAAGTGAAATTCTACCACGTGAAAATTTTATCTTGATCATTTAGTATTTTTTAAATACCATTATGATACAATATTTGTTTAATTTTATTTTAGAAAGAAAATTCATTAATTGTGTTAATGAACTTTTGTAAGGGTTTTATAATGTGGAACCATGAAGACAACCCTGTGGTCAACGAATCTCGCCTCCTCAAAGGATTTCACAGAGCCTAAAAAAATTTCGATTTTAAGATTTCTGCTTTCGGAGAAAACGGAAATTGAAATTGTCCCTTTTGAAACTTTTGCTTTTCTAAAAAGTAGAATTTGCTTTTGTCAGTTCATTTCGACTACTGTGCATATTTTGGAATATAACATTTTTGCTTTTCGAGAAAGCAGAATTCATTTTCTGTTATCTCAAGATGCAAAAATTATATTTTGGGAACTCGAATCAAAACGATAATATTTTAGGAAAATTTTATTTTTTTTAATATTATTTTAGTAAATAAGCCTTCCAATAGATGTGTGGGCTTGTAGCATTTCTCTTTAAATTTGGAAGTCTGCTTGTTATGTGAAGAGTTGCACTGCTTCCTCAATCAAATTGAACTTCTACGTTGCAAGGGAACTTATATTGTGAATGCACAGGTGCACAATGCAATGTACACCTGCGGCTCTGAATGTATTAAACAAATAGCTTATCAGTACTAAATAAAGATGATCTATGAATTTTATTAAACAAACAACTTATGAATACTAAACAAATAGTCTTTTTATTCTGATCAAACATCTGTAATTATTTTCATGTATAGATGTTTGTTAATTTTACACTTTTTTCAACAGATATTGTGATGATCTATGGATTTTATTGGGCAAACAGTTTATGAATACTGAACAAATATCTGTGACTATTTTCATATATAGATGTTTGTCAATTTTACACTTGTCAATAGATATTGTGATGATCTGTGAATTTTACTAGACAAACACCTTATTAATACTGAATAAATAGTCTTTTTATTCTAAACAAATATTTGTGACTCTTTTTATATATAGATGTTTCTATGGATTTTACTGAACAAATAGTTTATGAATATTGAATAAATATTCTGTTATATCATGCTCTGTGCTCTTACAAGTGTATGATATAATTTGCGTATGTTGTATGTATTGCCAAAAGTCATATCTCTTGGTAAGCTGGTATCCAAGCACCTATAAGGAGATGATCAAGTATGGAGAAAAAACAAGTTGATTTTGCTTGCTTTCAATATTTTGTCAATATTTTTCCCTTCTTACAAGTTTTTCAAATTACTTTTTAAGTTGAGTTTCTAAGTTAAAGAATTTACAAAGAGTGCAGCCTTGTTAAATTCTAGTATTAGACATTGCATCCTGGGGATAGTATTTTCAAGAGTCCATCTACATTTACAATAGCTGGGGAAACTAATATCTATAAGCAAGCTTCATGGAACTGTGTTGTCTAAAATAATTAATCTTCTACTCCATTTTTCTTTTTTTCTTTTCCTAATATCTTGCAATTTTTACATACAACAGACATGTGGCATGTCTTTTCAAGGCATGCACCTTCTTTTATATAATATATAGATATTTAAATCGAGAACATAAAATCAAAAAATGATCTGATATGGGAAAAGTATTAAAAGATTTTTGAATATTATTTTTAGATAAAAGATAATGTTATTAATTGATGATTGAATATATCCAAATTAGGTAATAGTTGTATACATATAGAAGAGCGTTCGGGATGTCGACATGTGGTATGTATTAAAAAGATATGTATCTTCTTTTATATAATATATAGATATCTATATTTTTGTTTTCATTCTCTAAGCATGCAAAGGATGCAAAGCATGGTACATTTCACCTCTAGATTGCCTGGTCCTAAGTGATGCTGTGTGCCACTGCTAATTCTCATGTTCTCAACACGGTAATTGTCGAGTATTGATAAGTAGATATTGCAAAAATAACTCATAATTTGAAAATATCGTTTTAAGCGAGTTAATTTAATATTTGAGTAGTTATTTGTCATGTATATGATAAATCTTGTTCGTGAGCCTAACGTTTTCTCTATAGTGTGATAGATTTATTGACTATTAGGGTTTAGAATAAGCACATCCACATTTCAATTTTTATTCCTAAAACATGCTAGGTACCATTAGTACTCTTTACCAAATTCATATCATTCTCAACTTCGTTCCACTCCTATTCATTCATTATTGTCCAGATTTCACTTGCACGGCAAGTCAAAGTTTCTTGCACCTACAAAACCAACGAGCAACCGATCACTGCCTTTGATTGAACCTCACCGGGTGATTTGATAACACGTAAGATATGAAATGTAAATCTCTGTCAGCCTATTCAGTTAAAACATGCAAATAAATAATACTATTTTTGCATACTTTTTTTTTGGCGATTTACAAAAATTACGACACTAGTTATATCGTAGGCATAGCACGGTTAAAATTAGGGCAAACAACATCCAACTCCTTTATTTTTAAGTATTGGACTAAACAAGTCCCTCAATTTCTTTTTTTTTTTTTCCCTTCCTAAGTCCCTGTATCAATTAAATTTAACAGAATAGCTAAATATCTTCAAAAAATACCATTTGTGCCCTTAATGAATAATGAGTCTAAAGATATGGCAAAGCATATTTTTAATTTTATATTTTTTGATAAAGCAATAAAATGTATAGACATATTTTTAAATTTTTTACTTTTATTTTTAATTACTCTAAAAATATTTAATTAATTATTATTTTATAATTACTTTAAAAAATAAACAATAAAAAAGAAAAAAGAAACTTTTTTTCTCTTAGAAAAAAATTTGAAACTTTTCAAATAGTAATATGATCCTTGGTAAGTTCTTAATTTTTTTTATACCAACTAAATTAAGTAGGGAATGGACCATTCAAAAAGTTAAAAGATAAAAGGTTTTTGTCATGTCAGTTGTCCCATTAAGGGCGTAAATGAAAATACTTAAAAGTAAAAGAACTAAATATCCTTTTTTCCATTAAAAATTGGTATCTTTTATAGTTGTTGTAAGGCGATTGAATTATTTTGATTGTCCTTTATATGGTAGGAGTCGAAGCATTTTCAGTGGAAAACTTCTAGCTCTGAAGCTATCTATATTGCTTTGTCAATCTATTTCACTTAACGGATGCTTCGACTCCTACCATATAAATTTAGTATTATTGTTTGTTGTCATCTGGTTGTTGGTGTCTCCGTTGTTTTGTTTGTTGCTGCTCTGGCAGTCACTCTAATGATAAGACAAGAGCTTAATGGTGATGGTGCCTTGTTAATTATGGTTGTTCTATGGAAAGTTTAGTTTTGGTTTCGACGAGTTGTTTGCCTTTGCCGCCATTTTTGATTCTCACCTCTGTCGAAGATGGTGACCAGTGTTGGTTTTGGTGTATGTCTAGCGTTGTTGTGTTTGTTTGGGCTTTACCCAATTGTCATGTTTTGGTTCTGTTAGTGTCATTAAGCAGTCCAATGTCTTCTGCCTTTGGACTTGTTGTGTAATATTTTCAATTTAATGGAATATCTTCGGACCAAAAAAAAAAAAAAAGAAAAATCACTCAACTAGTAGAAAGAACTCATATTGAGTTTAGTGGAACTCATTAACCCAGATAAAGGTTAGGCCTTGGAAGTTTGACACTTAAATGGTCTAAATACAAAAATAGGGATGAACCCTTTAGGTCCAAGACTTGAATAGGTGGTATCAAGGACCACCCTGTCGCCTCTCCGACCAACAGAAGAAATGTGAACAAGAGATCCATGGCTAAGGTGTTGTCGGCAACATATGGATTGAGTTGAAAGAGGGTGGGGAGCAAAAATTTGACAATGAAACCCCTCATTATCCAAGATCACCAAAGCGCTGTTACCACCATATATGGCGAAAAATAGAAGGACCAAAGACAATACAAATAACAACTAACTAGATCTGAAATCATACCTAAAAGAGAAAGACATGACACATGTAGATCTAGAAAGCAAATCTATAAATATGTAACAAGAAATACAAGATCTAAAAAGTTCACAAACCACCAAAACCCCTAATATAGAGAACAAAATAGAGATCAAGAAAACAAAAAAAGGAGAAAAGAAGAAAAATCAAAGGAGATGAGACATGGCATGACCAAGCCTAGAGAAGATGTCCCAGGCTTGGCATGAACACAAAAAAAATAAGGGAAAAACCCAGGGGGAAGGGATTGGAGAGATTGAGAGAGAGAAGAGAGCATTCAAGGAAATAGTTATTATTATTTTTTATTTTTTATTTCTTTTTGTTCAAATATCTAATTTTATATGGTAATATTTTTTATTCTATGTCATTTATTATATAGTTACTAGTAATCCTACGATACGTACAATTCTTTTAGTAATTCTCTTGAAAGAGGAAATTTTTTATTTTTACCCTATTTTTAAAAATTTATCGCAAAAATACCCTTGTTTTGAAAAGCTTTTCAGAAATACCTTTTTCGGTAAGTCACCTACCGTTTTCTCTCACGTGTCAGAGCATATCTCGAGAAAACGGTAAGTCACTTACCGTCTGCCACGCTGGCAGGAGAACGGTAAGTGACTTACCGTTATTCCCCTTTGAACGGTAAGTGACTTACCGTTTGTTTGTGCCATTATTCTCCTTGATCGGTAAGTCACTTACCGAATATTTATGGCTTGAACCCTATTTAATCCCCGCTCTTTCATTCTCGAAAAGCCCAACACCAAAGATCCAAATTTCTTATAAACCATATGTAATCCGTCTAATATCCTTAATTTTCAAATCGCACAAAATCTTTTCAATTATCTTCCACACATACATACTTGTATAATATTCATCTAATATTTTAGTCAGTAAGAAAATATGAATACAGTCTCTGTTCTTTTATATTATGGCGGAGAAAAAAATTAATAGCTCGAACGGTATCGAATATAAAACTAGGAGGCCTGTTCGTAAGGTCAAAATAACACATGAAACATCATACAATAAATTTTTTTATAGTGTCTATGAGAAGCTTAATTTGCGTTATGGCATCGACAGGATGCAGCTATCGCATCATTTCCAATCGGGGGTCGTACAGTTACTGTATCCATATTTTAGCGAGGCGGCAATCAGCAACGATGATGATTTGATGGACGTGTTTTGAATAGCATGTAATGATAATAACATGAATAATGCTTATGTTATTGTCGAAGTAAAGGCTGACGACGTGTACATCCCGTAACGAAGCAGTGATTTCCAGTGTGGTTGCGCTGTTCCCGACTTGAATGCCAAACCATCACATTACGTTGCTGGGAGTGACATAGCGGGGCCATCTCATAATGTGAGGGTGGACTTGAACATGGACACATTTCCGTCTGAACCTGACGAAGAAGATGAGGACATGGATATGAACGAGAACGATGCCTGGTACGACGATGATGACGTCTTCAATGGTAATGAAAACACTGTGAACGTTAATGCGGAATGTGAGGGGCCATCAGCTGGTGCAAGGGGACCTTTGTGTGCCGTACTGATGCACAGTGTACATGAAATTCCTCAACTTCATACTATTCGTCAAGAATATTATATGGATAGTATGGAGGAGCACAAAATGCAAATATTTTGGGATGAGAAGGAATTGGCCAAAGGAATGATTTTCCCGTCAAAGAAGGACGTGATTCGGGCGGTTCAAATGTACGCGATAAAGGTACAACGTGAATACAAAGTCAAGAGGTCTGAACCAGATTTATGGGTTGTTTGTTGCGTAAATGCTTCCAACCTTAGAAATCCATGTAGGTGGGAATTGCGAGCAATTAGGAAATCCACGAATCGCCAGTTTGAAATAACAAAGTATTGGGGCGTGCATAATTGTTTCGATGATAGGCGAAGGGCCGGCCATAAAAATGTTACCGTTGCACTGGTCGGTTATACGGTTATGCACTTTGTCAAATACAAGCCTGATTTCGATGTGGATTTTGTACGAGCTCACATTATGGACACCTTTCACGTGAATATTTCATATGAAAAGGCATGGCATGGCCGAAATAAGGCCATTGAAATGGTGTATGACGATTAGGACGAGTCGTACCAGTTACTTTCACGATTTTTTAGAGCTATCAAGGCAACTAATCCAGGGACAGTTATAACATACAAGTTCTTCCAAGGGTCGACAACTGATACGAACGATCAGATTTTACCGTTGGCGTTTGCAGTTGTCGATGCAGAGATAACAGAAAACTGGTCATGGTTCCTTCAACTGGTATGGATGCATTTCCCACATTACATGGATGAGATTTGTATAGTGTCTGATAGACATGCAGGAATTTTTTCTGCTGTGAATCGTATCTCAGCTGATGGGCAATTGCGGGTGAAGCATCGGATATGATTGAGGCACCTCAAAAGTAATGTCATGAAACAATTCCACAACCAGTATATAAAGGACTTATGTTGGAGAGCTGGTAAGGAAAATCAAGTCCGCAAACACGTAGAAGTGATGTAAAAAATTTTGGAAGTTGACCCAACACCAAGCAGGGCTGGTAAACGGGCATACGACTATCTCGCCAACATAGACGAGGAGATGTGGACGCTGTGTGTTGATGAAGGTTCGAGGTGGGGTATGATAACTACAAACAACGTGAAGTGTTTCAATGGTGTCCTTGTTGGGACGAGGTATTTGCCTATTACAGCGTTAGTGTCGCACACTTTCACGAAGTGTGCTGAATACTTCTACAACCGGTCTATACATTCGAGGCACTTGGCAGGACAAGAATTTGTCATCCCCGTTAGAGTCAAAGAATTGTTTGACAAATGGAAGGCAAAGTCACACCTTCATAACGTGTTCCATTTTCACTATGAAACTGGTACAGCACAGGTCGGCCACTTGCCAGAATCATTTACTGACAGACGTCTTGTACAAATGGTCAGATTTAATAAGAAGACATGTACCTGCGGCAAGTGTACAGCCTACCATTTACCATGTTCACATGCACAGGTAGTTGCACGCTATTTGAATGTAACGTTAGTCAACATGTTCCCGCTTGAATACAAAGTCGAAGCATACACAAATATATATGCCATCCCATTTCAACCTCTGGGACACGTTGATTATTGGCCAGATGCACCTGCTTGGCAATTGCAACCCAATCTAGGCAGATTGCGGCACAGAAATAGAGGACCCGCAAAGGGTAGGCGTATCCCTAATGAGATGGATCACTTGGACCAAGTTGGTAGACGAATGTGTTCAAATTACGGTCAACCAAGTCACAATGTTGCTAGGTGCCCTCAAAATCAAACTAGCCTCACACAACAATAGTTCTGATAATGTTTGATGGAGATGTATCATATTATAATCATTATGTGCAATGTTTAAAGTATTGAATGGCTTTAATGTTAAATGTGGGCCGCGATGTAATGTTTGATGTAATGTAAGTGGATTGCTTTAATGTTTGTGTAATTTGTCATACACAAAATTATAAACTGAAATGTAATGCAAGTAAAACTTGTTTGTTAAAGGTAACCAATTCATATACATACATCAAAAGATAAATTACATAAATTAATAAATGACAAAAAAAAAGTAATTAAAAACCAAAGCTATTGTGTCCCACACCCTGGAGGATGTCCCTTCTTCGCGCGAGGGGGCTGAACTCGTTGGGGCTGCGAGGTAGCCGGGCACTTCCCAGCTCGCTATGGCGGTAAATCCTCGGCCGTGGATCGCTGATCCCCACCCTGTTCACCACCGCCTTGACGACCGCCCTGATCCGCACCCTGCTCATCCTATGATGGGGCAAGATAGTCTTCAACCCGCAGTGGGGAGGTGGAAGGGTTAGTCGATACCAATGGTGGCATGGTCATCTGCGTCGGCTTGTACACAAACGGAGATGACATGGGTGGACGCGAGGGGGCGGCTGGTATCGATGTAAATGGATGGATACCCTAAGTAGATGGGGTATATTGCATGTAGGACGATCCAATTGGTCCCAGCTGGCCCCACTGTAGGGGCTGAGACCACTATGTGAGAGGTGGTGGATATGACTGGTAACCCCAACGGTAGGTCGGTGAGGGCTGCTGCGGTGGGGTATGTGCCTATGGGTATACCGGGGAGGGGTGCTGTGTAGGTATCTAGACGGCCTGCGAATGGCATGACGGAGCGGGCTGGGAGGGCGTATGGGTCCATAGGTACGTCGGAGGCAGCTGGGACCATTGAGGCTGCATCGATGGCTGGGTCGATGTATTTGGTATGTCAAAATACAAGGGCGTTGCCACAATGTCAGCATGCCTAGTCTGTTCCAAGGCCCATTGCATCTAGGACACAACAGGATCCATCTCCGGCCAGAAACGTTCCTGTGCTAACGTTCCCCGATTGTATTGCTGTGAGGCGCGCCGCATGTGATGAAATGCACGGCCCAATGTTAAAGCCTGCAAAACATATTTAGTAAAAGGGATTGACTTCATATAATACAGCATTGATAAATACGTTATGAAGTCTGCCAATAACCAATGTGGTACACTTACCATAAAATGCTCGTCCTGTGCTGTCGCCAAATATCCCGCACGACGAGTCACCCAAGACAGATTTGCCAATTCGAATGATAGAACGGCGTCGGTACCATTGCATGTACTGCTCCAGGTGCACCGGATTTGGCCTATCCTCTACAACACCGTTCACTATAACTGCCTGCACATTGCCCCAATGCCCATGCAAAGGCTCCATGTCTGCTGGCTTCAACATCTCCCTCCCTTTCAAATGTGACTGTGACACGAACGGCGCAGGGGCGTCTGGGATTGGCTGGCGCATCCCAAACTGGCGCAGCACACGATCAACTCGATGCCACTCAACCAATCCACCGCATAGTAGGGGGACCTTCGTCCTCCACCTTCCGACCCCTCCGTACAGTAATCCGGCAGATCCCCGATAATGTCCTTATACAGCTGCCAAATAAACTGCAAAGCAATGCACAGATACTTCGGGTTAATACTATTTCGCTAACATTGAAATAAATTTAACATACAGCCTAAATTTTCTATTACAAACAAACCTGGTCTGGCTGAAACTTGTCAATAACATCGCGGTAAAGTAGTAGGCCCCTGTTGGCCGTGTCTATAAAGGACTTATCCATAAGGTACAACGCCCCGCGTGGTGCGTTCGGTAATTTCCATCTGACCTCGGCAAAGTGCATCCTACTCTGGATGTCCTGGGGCCTGGACTCAACGAGTGTGGGCTGGAAACACTCGAACCTGTCCCATACCCACCACTGCAGATAAATATCACAGTTATGTTAATGCCATTACGAAATCATATGATATTTACAAACAAGGTTTAAGTGACTTACGCCAAATACCTGCAGCAGGGTGAGCCCGCCACATAGGTATGTCCTATCGGAAAAAACAAAGGCATCCATCCCTCTGTACAGATGTGCAAGCACTGTAGCACCCCAGTTCAATTCCTTCACGGACTCAATGTCCCGTAACAAAAGCAGCCAGTTCATGTTTCCCCAACTACCACTGGCATCGGCAAAGAGATGAGAAACTATGTAGCCGAACATCCATAAACGGGCACGTCGCGCTGCGGCTGCACCATCGGGCTCATGTTGGTAAGTCATCTCATACAACCACTTAACCTCAGACAGCCTGATCTTTCCGGTTTTTAGCTCAATATGTGATTCATCCACTGTAATGCCACAAAGATCATGGAAAAGCCTAGCCCACTCACCATGCACCCGCTTCGTGGTATTTAAGTGCGGGATGGGATTACCAGACACGGGTAACCCCCATAAAATGGCCACATCCTGTAATATGATAGTGGCCTCTCCGACAGGCAAGTGAAACTTGTGTGTATCTGTTCGCCACCTCTCAACGACGGCTATCAATAAGGCGTGGTTGAGTTCATGCCAACCTGTCTTATAACACCCATAGAACCCTGCACGCAATAACTCTTCCTAAACTAACGGGTGCTCAGGGGTCTGGAACAAGTACCCGTCGCCTCGCTGGGTGAGCAACTCCTTTGACGCGGTGTCCCCCGTCAAAATCTGCGTCTTGTGTTGGGCATAATGTACCAAAAGAGATGCATCCTGGGGTCTAAGGCGGACATCCATGCTGTATTCTACGATCAAACAATTATCGTGCGTAAATAATATTAAATTACATAATATCTTAAAATAATATTAAATTACATAACATCTTAAAATTTCTTATAAATTTCTTATTTAATTCTATATTAAATTATATTACTTTTCTATTCAAATAAACTACGTTCAAATCTTAATAAAACACACCATATTCCTATTAAATTGTAATGAACTATATTAACTTTTTATTCAAATGAACTTTGTTAAATTCCTAAAAATTATAAGAAATTCCTAAGGAAATTTCTTATATTTATTATTTAATAAATTATTTTGCACTTCGTATTAAATTATATTACTTTTCTATTCAAATAAACCATATTCTTGTTCCTAATAAATTGTACAATTTTTCTAATAAATTACAAACAATTATATTAATTTTCTAATCAAATAAACTTTATTAAATTCCTAGTACATTTTAAGAAATTTCTTAGGAATTATTTTCTAATAAATTATATTAATTTTCTATTAAATTATATTACGTTTCTAACCAACTAAACAACATTCTCGTTTCTAATAAATTATACCATATTCCTAATAAATTACAATCAATCACACTATATTCGTACTAAATTTGCATAAGTTTTAAATGTCAAATGGGCAATTTCGATTCTATGAAATTTTTAAAATTCATAACTTTTTCTAAAATATTTCTAAATACTATAAATCTCTAGCAAACGAAAAGGTCATACATTACAAAATTACGTTAAATAGCCTATTCATGTGCATGTCAAAAATATATATACATATGCATGCGAAATAAACACACACACACATACATACATATATATATGCAACTAAAATAAACACATATATATTAAAACACATATAATTATACATAAATAGTTATAGACATATTAATGTCCCATGTACATACACTATATACATACGTACATGCTATATACATTACACATATACATACGATCGCATATTAACAACACGTATATACACGTAAAAATCAATATATAACAAATAAAAAGGCGAGAATTTAGAAAATTTACAAGTAAAAGCACTTTTTTATGCGTGAGACCAAACTTTTTTGCAAAAAAAAAAAGGGTTGGGGGGTTTTTTTTGCTCAAAATCACAATTGCGCCGGGGGGGAGGGGTTTCAGCGGTGGGGAAAAATGGGGAGGGGAAGGGGATATTTAAAGGCAACATAAACGGTAGGTGACTTACCGAAAATATTAATTACTCAACAGCCTTTTTTTTTAATTTTGTCAAATCCGGGGATGTGCGAGAGCGGTAAGTCACATACCAGAAAAGGTATTTTTGAAAAGTTTTTCAAAACAAGAGTATTTTTGCGATAAATTTTGAAAAGTAAGGTAAAAATAAAAATTTTCCCTTGAAAGACTAGCTGTTTCGATTAATTTTGAGGAGAAAGGATTACATTTTTAGACAACAAAATAATTTTTTTTCTATATATTTGTATGTGCCCGGAATGACTTTCAAGAAAAAGTACAGGAACAAAGAAGTACAAACTGCTTTTCTGACAAGTTACAATTTTTGGGCTTTCTGAAAAGGAACTCGCTTAAAATAGCCAATCCGCACGGACGAATAGGAGGAGGTTTGGCTTTGCTTTATTTGATTATTATAAACATTTAAATAGTAAAAAATATGTTAAAGAATTTTTTTTTAGATGTTTAAAATAAGCAAAGCCAAACACCCCTAATTCCATATAGAATAAATAGATTTTGAAATGTAAGTTATCAATATAGTAGATTTTGAAGATTTCGAAATAGTATTGGATGAGTTTTGTATTAATGTCACATGTGTTCATCTCATTAGTTTCTTTTCTCTTAAAACATTGAATATTATCCTTTTTAATTATTTTTTTTCCCCTCGCATTGTCTTACCTAAAAAAACTCGTTTCAAGTAAAGATGTAAATAGTGTTAAAAACTTGCTGAAGTTTGACTTTTATACAATAGATTTATACATACATACACATGTATTTGTGTGTGTGTATATATATATATATATATATATATTAAATTTCATGTTTCTATGTTAATATTTCATATGGATTATAAAAATTGAGTATCACTCATTTCTTTTGTGTACCATACGGTTTATAGATTAATTTTGTGTTAGTTTGTAGTTTTTGGCATGGTGGTCAAAGCTACATTAACTCTTTAATTGGGTCATGTACTCGTCCAATGGGTCTGTACTTAATATCATTACGATCCTAGTTTTGAATAGTTGAATGCAGTATATTTACATATAAAAAAACGGACATGTAGTAAATGAGAAATTGGCAATCAATGATGAATGTAAAACTAATTTGGTTGTTAACTTAGGTTTCGTATGGTAAGGAATCCCATAAAACTTTTGCCTACTTTATATATAGAAGTATTTATGTGTGGGCTTGGAGGAAAGACTATGTGTAACGGACTTGGTATTTAGGAATAGCATAAACACGCACATGTTCGACTAGCATAGCTGGACCAGGCCTAGGGACGCAACACGGGTGTAGGTGTGGCCCGGCTTTTTAGCTCCGTGTTATCATTTTGGGCAAAGTACTCAACAGATAGAATTTGAAAAGCTTACAATGAAAAGCATTGAAAGTTTGGTTACAAATAGGTGTACGTTGAACCTGAACACCGTAATAGAATGAACTTAGATTTGTTTTGACTACTTTGACAAATCTTAATCCATCCGCTCTTATTTTGAAAGCATTGAAAATAGAACAAGTAGAGATTAGGATTAATCCGCAAAAAAAAAAAAAAATTGAAAGTAGAGATTAGGATCGCTACTCAAATCTTAATGCATCCACCCTTGTTTCGAGAACACATTCTTATCCCTCGTACTAAACTAGGAGAAATAAAATGAAATGAATATATATATATATATATGTATATATGTTCTTCGGTTGGTTCTCTCCATGCATTAATGCTGTTATGTTATTGTCATCCAAAAAAAAGGTAGAATAAAAAAAGAAATATAAAAAATTAGAAGCATCTCCCGAGAATAGCGCAGTGCTTGAAAAAGCTTTTTGTCCAGAAACTCACATCTCAAACAATTTCTTTTTTTTTTTTAAAAAAAAAAAAGGATTAGTGACTAATTAAACAAAGCTTTACAGTACATAATGCAAACATTCCATTTTGTTTTCCAGGTAGGTGGTTATATTAAATGTTCAAGTTGCTATATCCATTACAGCAGCATCCAAAGTAGTGCAGTTGCATTAAGCATTTTATATTGTGTACAATTTGATACAATATTGCTTTCTCATCGGGAGGAGAGAAAGATGAGATTCATTTTTACTCCGCATCAAATTCTTCCAAGTGATTGAGATTTATTAGGAGGGTCGTGATTTTGGCAAAAACATGTGTCACACAATCGAGAAATTTGATATTTAATACACAAATTTTTAGAATGCAGGGGATATAAAATATTATTCAAAACTTTTGATACTTGTGGCCCAAAAAGTAAATCGGTAATTTCTAGATCACACGTACAAATCACCTGATATACATGATGGCTCTCGGATGAAAATTCTAAAGATAAAAACCTTCGCATGACACACTTGATAATTCTCAGATCAAAATTATAAAGATAAAAATCTAACAGCGTTACAATTAAATATTCAAGTTAGAGCCTTAAAAGTAATTTTGAAAAGTGAAGAGATATGTTTGCCGAAACGGTAGACGCGGAGGACTTCCAAAGTAATTTACCTCAAAAACAATTTATAGTCAAGCTTAACTAAAATACCCTTGTGATCTTCTTTCTTCAGTTTTTAGTTAGGGGGGAAAGTACACCGGATATTTGGCTTTCTTTTACTGGTGATTTCTAGAAGTTTAGTTGCTAGGATTCATCACAGGCATAACACAGTACTTATAGCACCATATGCATCATGCTCTACACAAGCATTGTATACTGTACAGTGTATGAATAGTACACATGTACAGTTCGTGACAATACATTTGTTCAAATTTTTATATTATATGTTCAAAACTCTTATGTTAAGCTGTAAAACATGTTCAAAACTTTTATATTACATGTTTAAAAGTTTAAAAGTAAGTTCACAAAATAAAAATTATAATCTCATAAATTTTATACTCTATGTTCAAAACTCTCATATTACATATTAAAAATCCTTATATTATATGTTAAAAATTCTTATATTACAAGTTTAAAAGTCTAAAAGCAAATTCACATAATAAAGATTATAATCTCATAAATTTTATACTCTATGTTCAAAACTCTTATATTACATGCTCATAAATTATACTCAATCTTCAAAACTCTTATATTATATGTTCAAAATTCTTATATTATATGTTCAGAATTCTTATATTTTATGTTCAAAATTCTTATATTATATGTTCAAAGCTCTTATATTACAAGTTCAAAAGTTTAAAAGCAATTTCACAAAATAAAAATTATAATCTCATAAATTTTATATTCTTTGCTCAAAACTCTCATATTACATCCTTAAAGATTATACTTTGTTCACAACTTTATATTACATGTTGAAAATTCTTATATTATATGTCCAAAATTCTTATATGAAACTGCAAATATGTTCAAAATTTTAAATTTAAGTTCAAAATTTTGAACACATTTGCAACTTAATATAAGAGTTTTGAACGTATAATGTAAAAGTCAAACATCAAACAAGAAAGTCACGGGCCATTTCGTGCATTATCGTCTTTGCCATATTCCTGAAATATTGTTGTAATTAAAAGGAATATTGTGTTTTGTCATGTGTTTATCAAAAGTGGAAAGAGAGAGGAATAACTTTCTTCCTTCTCCTGTATATATTGATAGAAATTGACTTGCTATGTTCTTTCGAAAAGATTTCGTAGCTCTTTCATTATTACAAAGAAAAATGCGTACCTTGGTAAAGTTAAAGATATCTCGAATTGGACAATAAAAATAGTCTTTCTTTCCTTTTTTAGTGAAGTTAAAGATATCTTGAACTGGACAATAAATAGTCTTTCTTTCAATCTTTTTATTGATAAGTTCGTCGTTTAACCGAAACTCCATCATAATATAATAATGTTTGAATAAGCATCAATGCTATAACATGAGTAATTTGCAAATTGTCAAATTTAGTTCCTCCAAAAATAGAATTCATGACCCTTGGGACCACTCATTTAGCCCAGTGGCTTGTTTATAAGATTTCGAGATTTCATTCTCAAATTATACAATTTAAATCCCTCTAATTTGAAAGGTAATACAAAATGGTGGCTTAGGCCTCGCTTCAACCCAAAGAAGAAAAAAGAAAAAACAAAAGAAAAACAAAAAAAAACCAAAAAAAAAAAATGGAATCCACTGTCTAATGTATGAAGGGAATTGTCCTTTTGACAGCCTGCTTAACAAATTTGATTTTCTCCCAAAGTTTCCACTGGTCTTCTTTCAGATTTTTGTCAGTTGTGTAATTACTGTTAAGATGTCCTCTTGTTTAATCTAATAATATACATTTTATAATTAAATCATAATTTTCACTAATTTTAAAGGTTCTCGTAAGCGCAATATAAGATTATATACATAAATTTACAATATAAAATTCAAATACATAATTGATAGCGGAAGCACATACCTATTTGAGCCATTATTATCAAAAAATTATTGTTGAAGAAATAACTGTCACCCAATCTAGGTTTAGATCTTCCTCTCCCTGCTCTACTCAATATTAATAGATGTTTATGGGAACAATTGTTAAGTTAAGAGTAGGAGAGGGGACTTAACCCTATTTATAATAAATTCTGACAGTCCTACCCATAAAAGGATTTATCAAAATATGGGTCGACGCACAAAAGAACCTTATGGATTTATGAGGTGGGCTAAAACCAATATAATCACAAAACCCAACCTGTGAACCAGATACTCAGCCTATTTTATAAAACCAAAAATAATTAACGATAGCCCACTTTAAAGAGAAATTTTCCAACATTCTCAACCATAAACCTACAATATAATATCATCTTTTATGTGGCTTCTCAGATTCTCCTCTTTTGCTTCTATAAACATCCTTGTTGCCAAATCTTAAAACAAAAAAATTTAGTAATGTATAATTTTACTTCAAAATTAAATAATGCCAACCAAAAAAAAAAACCCTAAACTTGTACTATATAGAGATCAAATTTATATAATCGACTTTAATCAAGTTAACAGTTAATTTGAATTGGTTTTATTCATCCTTAAAAAAAAAATTGAACACCACAATCAAATTAGGGAGTAAATGAGCATTGTCATATTTTTCGATATCTTACATTCATAGCCTAATTATATCGATCCCTACTAAGAGACTAATCAGGATTTTTTTTTATTTCTACCCTCTTTTTCCAAATTCTTATAAAAAATACCCTAATTTGAAAAGTGATTTCAAAACTACCCTTTTTCAATTTTTGAAATATCGAAAACGGTATTTTAAATATCGAAATTCAGTTTTGTTACGAATTTTAAATTTACTACAATAAAAAATGCATCGAAAGTTGCATTCAATATTTGAAATACCGAAAACTGTACTTCAAACAACGATCAATATTTGGTCAATGCACTCCTCACCCAACAACTCATTGTGTTTTTACTGCAATTGGACTCGTTCAGTATTTCAAATACCAAACACAAGTTTCGAAGCATTTTTATTACAGTAAATTTAAATTCAAAACAAAACTCAAATTTCGGTATTTGAAATATAGAAAGTTATTTCAATCTCCGAATTCGTTTTTTCAGAAGACGAAAAGGATATATTTGAAAATGCATTTGAAACTAGAGTATTTTTTATAAGAATTTAAAAAATAGCGTATTTAAAAAAAAAAATCCGACCAATCATATGGTTGAAATTGGTTCATGGAACTCGTAATTCTCAATCATACCAGGCAATTAAAATCGTGCAAATCAAAAGGACCTCACATGACTCAGGCCGTAACTATTACCATATGATCAGTAGAAGTTCGTAAGTTCGGCGAGCTACTTGATCAAAGATGTATTGAAAGGACAGAAATAACATAAAAGAAAAAGAAAAACAAGGATGAGACTATATTAGATATAATATAGGGAACTTGTAGTGTACTCGAAATTTGTCAGGTAATTGGACTCTGTCGAGTATACTGATAGTCGAGTGTCACCAGCTGCATTTCTCTTGTCATCGACACACGTAATTTCTCTTCCTATTCTTTCTTTTTTCTTTTTTGTTGTTTGGTAATCAAGTCAATATCATTAAAAGCAAAAACTTCACAAACACCAAGTGGGTTTCAAAAGGTCAGGCCAAAATGCCTGCTATCAACAACCCATGATTTACAGATGGCCAAGTTAATATCACTGCTTCTGAAAGATTTATCAGAGTAAACCTGATGCTTAACATAAAAGTAATTTTATTAAGTAGCTGTTCCTCACATAAAGCTGTATTCCAAAAGATTCTTTCACTACATTCTCGCCAAATGGTATAGACAACTACTTCAAAATATAAAAGTCACTTTCCATTTGAGAGTTAATACGCTACATTTATTCTTGAATCAAATCCAGACATCCTCCCATTTCCAAAGATAGTTAGGGCCTTAAGCTCTGCGTATACCTCGAACCTAGATTCTCTTAGCGTAACCACATTCAAAAAACAAATGATCTCTATTCTCGACACACCTCCGATAGAACACGCAAAATGGATCAACATTAATTCGCCAACTTAAAGAGTCGAAATTTGGTAGCATTTCTATCAGGATAAGTCCGCCAGGTAGAGGAAGCTTGCCTAGGATTGCAGCCTTTAAACTAAACAATCGTACTCCAATCAACCACATGAAATAGAAAACTTAAACATCAGGGCTCACTTGCCATTCATCACAAAATCAGAAACTTGAACCTTCAAGTCACCATCTTGTTCAACGATTGAATCCTCCCCAAGAAATATCTTTTAGTATGCCTAGTGAGCCTGCAAGTTCCAAACATTCATGTAAAGACAAGAGGAACCCTCAGATATTTGACAAGCAACTTTCTCCGTTTGTATCCCAAAATATTCACAATCTGATCTTGCAGAGTTTCATTACGACCTCTCAGGAAAATTTGACTTTTTTCCTTGTTCTCCTGTAGCTAGAAAGAGAGTTGATAGTTGGTTATTTTTAGCATAATTGTTTGATTAGCTGATTGGAAAAGATGTTTTGGGTAAAAATAAGTGATGGATTAGTTGATAAATTTAACATGACATAAAAGGAGATATAAAAAATGACCTTACTCGTGTTATTATTATTATGATTATTAGTTATTGAAATAAGATATTATTATTATTATTATTATTATTGAAATAAAATATATTATTATTTAATATTAATTGATTATTAAAGCATAGTAAAATATTTTTTTTCAAAATAAACTATTTTAATACAGAAAGAAATACCTTTTCTTTAGTAGGGAGACATAATATATATAGAAAAAGAAAAGAAAAATCCACTAAAGATTTGAGAGAAAAAATATAATGATATTTTTTTTAAAAAAAGTGAGGATATAAATGAAGTGAAAATTCAGAACCACCACAGCTAATAGGGTGAACAATTTCGTTAGATAACTTACTATACTATCATCTGTCAAACTGAAGTTCAACTGCCAACTTATAAATGCATCGAGTTTGTAACCATTCTTTCCACGTTAGTTCTTTGTGAAATTTGTGATTAGCTTATAATAACTTAATTCACTTGTCAAAGGGCTTAAACATGTTGGACTAATTGATTAAGCTCACTAGTGGTGGTAGACTAGCAGTTGAGTCTCGTTACAGAATTAGCTCAAGATACTCAAATTCATGGTTAGAATTAGATCAAGATACCCAAATTCATGGTTATGTAATAAAATAATTTAAATCGTTATAAAATCCTATGCTTCAACCAAATCAATAAATCTGATGAATTGTTAATAATTTAGGAACTAATGTACTTTTGACAACCAAAATTGTGCCCAATCCATAAAGTGACATAAGGAGAATATATGTCATCATTATTAAAATTGGTGAATTTGAGACAGAAATTAGATTTTTTTCTTTCTAGACAATTAATAAAGCTTGTGAGTTGTGACACAATTACACATCACAGTCCGAGCTTCATTTCCCTGAGCAATCGCTAAACACTAGAAGCATATTTATTCTACTACACAATATATTTTACTACTGAATGCATCTATAATATAGGGTGAAGATAATTTGATTTGATTTCTAATTCTAGATAATCAATTAGTTTCTAGTCATATAAACTTACTAAACTAAACCAACATTTCTAAAGTTGGTTTGAATTCGAATTTTATACAAAATAATAATAATAATAATAATATCAAAAATTTCAAAAAATCTAAGAAAATAAAAATCTACACAATAATTTCGAGGAAAAAAATTCTTAACCAATAGATCAACTTTGATTCACCATTCATGTTGCAAATTTAATTAATATACGCATAAAATTAAGGGCAAGTATAGTGTGATTTGGTTTGTAGACCTATTTTAAATCAAACCAAATCAATTGGTGTTTAACCCTATAAAATAACAAAATCAATCCGAATCTTTTAGTTGATTTGACTAATTTTACGAACCCATGTTCATCCACAATCTGTAATACCCTATAAAGAGAAAGAGAATATACTGGTTTTTCGAAGCACATATGATAAAATATAAGAGATGCGCACTATATTTGACGTAGTTTTCTTTGGTGTTATCTTTCTCTGTATGTTGCTCTAGATTATCATCATACGTTAGGGTTGTATCTAATGTATTATAAATATCGTATCATGCTTTTATGCAATATACACGAAAATATATTTCTCTTAAAACTCTTCATGGTGTTAGAGTCCAAAATTGGAAAAACGTCTTAGCTTGGGGACTTACCATAATCTATTTAGAAAATATTTTCTCAAGTTTAAAACTCACCGCAATTCATTTGAAAAATATTAAAATTTTTCACGTATAAGATTTAGAAAATATCCTCTCAGACGGATTTTAATTTTTAGATGAGGCAGGAAAATTTTATCTAACAAAAATGGTACTTTATGTCTATGTAGCATTTAAAACTAGTGGCAATGTGGCATAGAAGCACGAGGAGAAAACAAAATGGAGCGTTGCATTCGATTTGTATTTCCCGAAAATACAGTAAAACTCCCAACTCGGACTGCTAAGAGTTGACCTGAATCCATATACATATATATATATATATATATATATATATATAAGTTCTTTTTCTTTAAGTATTATGAGAGGATTATATTAGTGTTTACATAATAATAGTTATTTTTTATTAACTTATATAATAATTTATTATTTATTTAAAAATTTGTTTAAAAATTCCTTTCTTTGTAGAAAGATTATCGCAAAATGATTATGAATTTAGTGTCTTTTTCTTTTTCCTTTCTTTCTTTCTTTCCTTTTTTTTTTTTTTCAGGGGGCAAAAGATGAGCTCTTAGACTTATCTAGGAAAAGTTAACATTTCATAAACTTATTGGGCCTTGTTTGTTGGACCACTCCTCCGGCCTTGTTGTTTCTTTAGTTGCAGCTTGGGTTTGGCCTAATGTTTTTGTTCTGGACTGTGTGAGTCCATTATGGTCGTGCCATATTGGGCTTAGACTATTCGGTGTCTTTTCTTCTTTTCATCTTTTCCAATGGCCATTGGGTTTTGGACCCATTTCGCAATCCGCTAGCTTCGCCCATGTAAAATTTGTAACTTAAGATTTTCGTGAACTTGCAAGTTTAAGCTCGTCTTGGTTGATTTTTTTTTAAAAAAAGTTTTCCTCATAATTTAAAAAAATATATTTTTTTGAGAGTTTAAAATTTTTGGTTTTTGGAAAAAAATTTAAAATTTAGAAAATCAGGTGGTAATTTTGTAAATATATCAAAAAAATTTAGAAAATAAGATGGCAATTTTGTAAATATCTCTAAAAAATTTAGAGACTAAGGTCTTTAAAAAATAAGATGGCAATGTTGTAAATAAACATCAAAAAGTAAAACATTTTTAGTAATCAACCACATTCTCTAAATTTTAGAAAACAGAAAATGAAAATTATTTTCAAAAAATAAAAATAGAAAATAAAAATTAGAAAATGAAAATAAAAAACAGGCAAACCAAACACAACCTAAAGTTTTCCACTTGCAGTATATATTAGAGATAGAATGATAACCAAGTGACTCAAAGAGAATAGTAAAACCCATCGATCTCATCTATATATATATATATATATATATATATATATATATATATATGGTTAAGTGGAAGACAACTATCTTAATTGTTATCAATTTAATTCGCGCTATTTATCAGGTTATAATTGGTCCAATTACTCCAAGAAGATTTATTTTTATTTGCATATTTATCATTAGAATGTGCATTCCATCAACTATTTGTGAATGCTTTATTGGATCATTAAATGTCAACATGTAACTTTTTTTGGCAAATGGTGCCCAGTTATGATGCAACTTTTTTTGCAAATGGTGCTAAGTTATGATGCTTTATTTATTGGACCACCAAATTGTTTTCAGTTGAAGTGAAAAGGAACAAAGTTGATAATGAAGCTTTGTTTGAATACATATATTATCATAACACTAATATTTGCACCGTATCACACTAAAAAAATATGTCGAGTACTGATTAGGTACATTTTTTTAATTTTAATAGTTAAAATATTATATAAACTAATTATATAACAATAAATATAGTTTCTTGATAAGGCGTAATAAAATATGAAATATATTAATTTTTTTTAAAAAAATATAGACCTAGATAGTTTAAAATTTATATTATATTATATCTAGTGTATCGCTCGGATCCCTCAATTAGTAAATCAATTTACACATACATATGAAATTCTACTAAAACCTTTCATAGGTAGAACTAGAATAAGTTGTATGTAGTTCTCTTTTTTACTCATATACTAGTTAATCATTTGCATAGGATTAGGAGATAGTTCAAGTGACTGAGATTTTCTCTTTTTAGGCGTGAGGTCCTAACCCATGAGGGTGGTGGGTTTAACCAAAAAAAAAAAAAACACTAACCATTTGTATTAACGGCAATTAATTTCCAACAGAGTAGGGACAGAAAAACTTTTCCAAGCCCATGTATATAGATTATTCTAATTATAGTGTTCCAATTTATTCCCAACTACTTGTATTAATGTTCGGAAACTCTTCACCTATCGTCATATGGGTAGTTATCAACCCTAATTGGTGCATCTTAAATTTAGAGAATACCCTATCTAAAAAGAGTTCTAATTTAAGTGGGTCCTGAGGTTTCCACCCACGCAGCCCCTCCTTCATAGAACCCTAACCTTTCGAGATAAGACCCTTAATCGGCAATTAAAAGACTCTGGATTAAATTGTACCTAAAACCCCTACTTAAACTCTACCTCTAGACCATAGGTTAGTTTTTGCATTAATTGCAATTAACCTTTACAAAACCCACGTATTGAAGTAAATCATTGTACTAATTATAGTGTTTCCATGCACGAGGCAGTCCAACAACTTGTATTAAGCTTGGGAAACTCTTCACCTACCAATAAGATGTGGGGATATGTAATGTTAGTGGTAACTACCAAGTTGCACAGTGGCAAATGCAACTTGCAAATAATCTGTAGATATGCTAACTGTCTTTTCAAACATGAAGCAGTTTAAAAAAACTTGAATAATTAGTTAAGCTCTGGAAGTGCTTATGCTTACAGTGTTTCCATGCATGAAGCAGTCAAACAACTTGTATTAAGCTGTGGAAACTCTTCACCAACCATTTTAGATGTGGGGTTCTCATTGCTCTCTTATGATAAAAAATAATAAGTTGCAGAGAGGAAATGCAACTGTTACTGGAGAATAATTATATTACAAAAAATTAACGGTTCTGGTAGCAGATTCTTTGAGATTTTATGGTCAATATTGTACACCACTGGGCTCTCCACTGGTTCACATTTTGATGGAAAAAACTGGTGTAGAGTCTACGTCAATACATTAGCTCAAAAACTTACGCAAATACAAAAATGTGTTGACCTCTGGCTTTTGTTTAGAATCGTTAACTACAAAAATAAATGCAACTACAAAAAATAAATGCACCAATATTTACTATACGGATTTAAATTTTTAAATAAAGTAGTAATTCTATCATAGTATTAGAACTTAGGGCAAGGGTCGCCAACCCTTTAAAGATATTAAAAATTGGTCAGGTTTAAGGTTTAAAATAAAGCAAGCCTATACCTGAGAGATATGTTAATAAGTACAATAAACAAATATACTAATATTTACTCTTTTAAAAATATTAAAATTTGTCTATGTGTACAAGACTCAAAATAAATCACTTCTGCCCATAAGGAACATGTATAACACATAAATATATTGATATCCTCTTTACAAGTTTTTTATGTACAAAGCTCAAAATGAATCACATATGCACGTAACAACATGTTAAGTATAATAAGTAGATATATCAATATTCTCTCTACAAGCTAGCCTTTTAAATCTAACGCATGAAGGAGCATGCTAAATATAATAAATAAATATGCCAATGTCATCTCTACAAATTAAAACTTATGAGATATGAGAAGTGAAATTGCGTTGTGCCACACTAGTCTGAGATATAAGCGGATTACGTCAACTTGCTTTAAAACACTTAACCACATGTGAAATCGTCAATATTGAATCGAAGATATGTCATTCTAAGAATAAAGCACAAGAGAGAGACAAAAAGAAAAATTAATTGACAAAGTGTCAGAAAGAGAAAAAAATGAAGGGGTAATATAAAGTATTAATATGTAGATGCTAAATTATAATGTCTTAAATAAATTGGACAAAAAAGTGTAGCTCAGTGATTGTAGCACTGATTTGAGACTTATTACAGGTCTTGAGTTTAACTCATCAATATATATAAGTGCGAATCACTATTGATCTTCCTTAAAAAAAAAAAAAACTAATCAAGTTTAATCTTATCATAAGGAGAAAAATGAAAAAGGAAAAATAAGAGTAAAATATATGTTATTTCTCTATATCTGAAGAATTAGCTATTTGTTTCATTCTCCAAAAACTTATCTAGTAAAATACACTTGTGATTTTTAAGAAAGTGATACGTAATCCTCTTTCACATTCATGTTGTGTGCAAATATGTATCTAAATCTCACGAGAAATGCCTCCCACGTTTATGAATAATTAGCCCTTTTAATTTTTTCAATTAGCTACTTACCCTCGGTAATAGAGTTAAGGAAATAATAGAAAAGGAACGAGTAGTGTACCATCTCTTAAAAATATAAAAAAAATTATAAAATAGATTTTAATAAGATCGTGAGGTAAGTAATTAATTAATTAATTAAAAAATCACAAAATGATCCATGAGAGTAATTAATGTGAGACAAATTGCAATGAAACTAAAACACCAAAGATCTAAAATGCTACATGTTTATTAAAATTTGCCTCTCTAGTCTCTCAGTGCATAGAGAAAAGAGAAGATGCTGGATTGAACTCCTGCAGCTTGTTTCTCAAAACCTTTCACCGTCCAACGGTCACCCTACTCTTCTCCTACGACTTGATGAATTATTTTATGAAGATTAACACAAATACCGAAATAATTAAATTAATTCGTAGTTCACAGAAGGTACTTTCTCTAATCAAATCCATCATATTATATATATATATATATATATATATATTGAGATCTGACATGGTTAAATAAATTTGAAATAAAAAATGACCATATATAGAATCTTCAACTATTTTGACGTTACTTGTGAAGAATTTAAAGAGCTTCGAGAACAATTGCGCTACTCCATTCAAGTATACATATAACCTAATAATTGTGTTAATCATAATTGATTATATCAAAATTAGACTTAACATGACATGCATATATCTTACCCATCTTGTACTGTGCTAAATATTGAGGTAAATTATGTTAATTAATTATTATAATTTCAGCGTTCTGTCTTAGTTTCTATAGGGATAGATAGTGACAGAGTTAGGATTTTCCATTAGAGGAAGCAAAGGTCTAAAAGTTTTTTTTTTTTATTCAAAAAGTCAATAAAAGAAAACTATTGAATAACACATCCTATATAGAAAATAATAGAATACATTATATATATACATATAGATGGGTAGATACATACATACATACATATATATATGTATATGTATATGTATATGTATATATATATATATATATATAAATATATATTTAGCTATTCTGATTAAATTATAAAATATACATGATACACTAGGCGAACAAAAAAATATTTCCTATTCTCTAAACATAGTTGAGTACATTTTAAAAATATTTATTGTGCATCTATTGATTCCAAAATAAATTATATATTATAGATTTATACATCTTCTGTGGCATCTTCTTCTTTTATAGCATAAAAATGAAAAAGAATCAATATTTAAATAATCATCAGTTATCTCACACATATACATATATTATTACCAAGCAAAAAAATAATTAATGAAAGATGTCAAAGTTAACTATCACCAGTTAAATCTTTAACAGAGAGTTAAATGACATTATTATTAAATATCATTACAATAAATTAAATAACCGACAACATTTGAAATTTTAAATACCTAATTAACTTTAATGATTTTTTATTTGTTAGCATAAGAGGCCCAGATAGTAACTCATAAAGTGGGGGGTGGCACACCTAATGAAGATGAATAAATAGTTAAAATATAAACAGCGCGCTTCAAAAAAAAATTTTTTTTGGGGGGGGGGGGGCCGCTTCTTGCATTGTCACGCTGGTTAATTGTTTGGTAACATTATATAAAGTTATGAACTATTTGTTGTCTAATCTAAAAGTGATTAAAGATGACACTAAATTAAGATTTAATAACTCACTCTATAATTTGTAACTTGTATCATCATTTTCTACCAATGGTTCATATATATCTCTCTTATAATTTTATAAAATCACGAGTGTAAATTAAGGAGAGTTTGTAGACCCAGTTAAAGTAGAGAAATGCTAGAAAATTTTCATCAGGCATTTATCTTTACCTAAAATTTGAGAGGAAAAAAAAACAAATTTGTTATATTGACATGTCAAATAGATATTTACGTAGAAAATAATGAATAAACGATAAAAATAAAGTGATATCAAAGTAACGTTAAATTAGAGTAGTGCAAACATTCGGATGCATGTGATTACATGATCAGTTAATTAAGTAACAGACAAACGGTAGACAGCTTAGAGAGAAAGCATCCAAGGTTTGGCTAATTAAGCTTTGGGTGAATTACTCAATTCCCCCTTGTGATTTGACTAATATTCACAACCTTCCCTTGTGTTTTAAAAATTAGCTACTTGACCCCCTATGGTTTCAACATTAGTGCACACGTCCCCCAAAAGTTAACTGCCGTTATCTTTTTAACGAATTTTAGTAAAATGTCATTTTTGCCCTTGTCTAATCTAATAAAAAAATCTATTTTACCTTCATTTAATTTTAAAAATAAAAATAAAAAAATAAACTTTAAAAAAAGTCTTAAAAAGTTCATTTTGCCCCTAACTTATTAAATAAAATATCTATTTTACCTTTATTTTATTTAAACATAAAAAATTAAATTAGAAAAAATACAAAAAAAAAAATGGAAAACATGAGGGATGGGGGGTGGGGGTGACAAGGGTGGGGCAACTGGGGGTGGGGGCGGCTAGGGGTAGGGCTAGCTGGGGTTGGGGGCTGCTGGGGTTGGGGGCAGCGGGGGTTGTGGGGAGTGGGGCAACGGGGGTAGTGGAGGTGGTGGGGAGTGGGACAGCGGGGTTGGTGAGGGGTGGGGTGTGGGGGTGGGGCAGGGTGACGGGGTGGTGGGGGTAGGGTGGTGGGCGGGCGTGGGGGTGGGGTGGCAGGGCTGGTGGGCTGGGGTGGTAGGGGTTTTTGACCTTTTTTCTTTAATTTAATTGCTTTTTTTATTTTTTTAAACAAATTAAAGATAAAAAAAGTTTATTTAATGTATTTATTATGAAAAAACAAAGCAAAATTGCATAAACCGCGCGTGCATGTCAAAACACGTTATTTTAGATGGAAAATTAACGGAGGGGGTCTATGTGCACCATCATTAAAACTACAAGGGGTGACTTAGCTAATTTCCTAATCACAATATATTATTGTGTATATTTGTGAAATCACAGGGGGGAGTTGAGTAATTCACCCTTAAGCTTTTGGATTAGTTATGCTGTTTTGGAGTGAGGTTGTTTTTTATTGATGTGAAATAGAGATTTTTTTTTAATTTTATAAAACAAAAGACATTTTATCACAAGCATTATACGAAAACTCAAAAATAAATTGTATTTTTTTATGTTGTAAGATATAAATAATATGTCTTTATTTGTCTTATTTTTTACAACTATAAATAAGGCATTTTATAACAAGCATCTTATAAAAATACAAACTAAAACATAATTTTCTATATTAGGGAATAGCTCAAGTTTTGAAACTATCTCTTCTAAGAATAAGGTCTTGGGTCCAATCCCATGGAGGTGGAGGATTTAAACAAAAAAAATATATATATCATCTAAACATTTAAAAAAAGACATTTGGTCGGTGTTGGCAGTTTATATTGGCATTGGGCAGCATAAGCATTTTTGTGCTCTTTTTGGCCCAACTTACAAATGCTTGAAAGTATTTCTCGCAAGATTAAAAAGTTGAAACCAATATGTTTAACTCATTTTTTAAGAGTTTTTACGTAAAAATAAAATTAAAAAAATCAAAAATCAAAAACTCTAAATTGAACCTTTTGGAAAAAGGTTTTGAGAAAAACTATTTTCACATCTTGTTTGAAATTATTTATTTTTCCCAATAATAAACAGGAGGAAGATACTGTTCATGACCGTTCAAGTCTTATGCCTGGCCCTAAGTTAAGAGTCTTAACTGAACTAATACATGTATTTGGACATGTTGCTACAATTAATGACTTTTGTTCAAATATTACATTATATTTCTTTGTACAAAAAATTTTACATCTTAAAACTCTATAATTCAACAACTAAAATTTTCTAGTTAGACCAAATAGAGCTAGCCGGTGGCCATTTTCCTCCATTACCGACTAAGGGCCTGTTTGGATTGGCTTTTTTAAGAAAAAAACACTTTTTTTTTTCCTGAAAAAGTTACATTAAATTTGCAATAACTATTTGATTTAGTTCCAAAAAAGCTAAAACTCTGAAAAAAGCTCAAATACAACTTTTTTTAGAAGCCAGAATTTTCAATTTCTCCAAAAAAAGCTATTTTTCAAAAGCTGTTAAAAAAAGCGCTTTTGAAAAAAAGTCAATCCAAACGAGCCCTAAATGAAAAAAAGTTATAAAAAAAATATGCTCCTATAAAATCAATCTATCGTCTGTATTAGACAATTAGATTAGTACTGCAAAAAGTTAATGAATGTGATTATAATTGTCAGCAGAGTGTAAGGGAGCATATGCTCATGAATATCAGCATATATCTTTCTTGGAGTTTCAACAACTATTCTTCTGCTAGAAGACAAGCCCACTGGATTCTGAAAGAAAATAAATTAGTAGGGTTTCCTCGTGACCGCAAGTGCACTCCTCGCTGGCCATTGCATCACACTCATGTGCCCCCCGAGATGCATGCTGTGCAATTTCAATTTTTTAATAAATTTTATCTTTTAGCATCCAATAATTGATTGCAACATTAAATTGTTGATGATTGTTTAACACGATCTTATTTTTTTAAAATTTTTTTAACATAAATCCTAGGAAGTTTGATTATTATTTTGAAGCCGAAACTTTAATTAAGACTTTTAAAAAAGTGTTCTATTATTGTTAACTAACCATCGTTTGGTATAACTCCTAGGATACTTCTTTGAGCGTTGTCAATTTGAAGAATTTCCGGAATTAATATAGACTTCAAAAGGTTGGAAAAAAATAAATTTTAAAACGAATAAATGAGATTTAAATGACAAAAATTAATATGTTCACTTTATCTTAAAAAGAAAAGAATCGAGCAAGAAGATTATTCTGTTTTTGAAGTTAAGAGGTTCTTGGGTACTCTTGGCCCTTGCATATGGAGTTTTTCTGTTGCTTCTGCACACAATTAGCTGTAACTTAGCTTGTACCCTCCAAAGAATTTAACATGTTACAGTTGCTACAAAGAATTTCGTCGTTAAATTCTAATGCCCGAAGCACTGGGTCACAAGCCCCAAGAAGGCACCGACCAACTTGGGTCTTTTGGCCTCAAGGAGCCGACCTCCTAAGCTCGGAGCTCAGACCCAAGGTTTGAGAGATATAGCATTTCCAGGCGAAAGATAAGTGACTCGTTGTTCTATCTTACTGAGGACTCCCACCCGATTTGAGCTAAGCACCAATGGCTATCTCATAAAAGCCAAGGAGTTCTAACTCTATTCGAAGTAGCTATGCTCAAGGTCTATATAAACACCAAAGGATCAGCCTTCTAGGCACGCATATTCTCAAGCATTGTAAGTATTGCTTCCTTAGACTCGAGGGTCAGAACTCTTTGATTAGTGTTACACCAATGTCCCAAATACTGCAAAACCCACTTTTTGCTTAGAATTTTGAAAGAATATATTAGACTCCAGTGTTACACCAAAGTCCCAAGTATTGCAAAACTCACTTTTTGCTTAGAATTTTGAAAGAATATATTAGACTTATTTCGGGGTCTAGCAATAGGAGAAAAAATCATAACGAAGACAGAGATGAAAATAATATTGGAGAAATCCAATGATTGAACAAGAAAATTATCCCTTTTGATTATAAAAGACAAATTTTCAGGTAGCCAGCCAATAGTAGTGCGCACATCTCTGTGTGCCTAGAAAGAAACAAACTAATTATTTTGCCCTGTAAAATGGAATCTCATACACCCAAACCATTGGATGCATCCCATGCACGTGCAAATAAATCATGAATTTTATTCTATCTGACCTGAAAAATGTATCAAAATTAAAAGGGTCATCAGAAAAAAGAATCAGTGATCTCCGGAGAGATTGTGATTGCCATTGAGACACACCATGTTAATATGCCAACTTAGATTTCATCCTTTTTCTACTAATAAAAAAAATTTGTAATACATCAAAACGGCAGTGCATTACATTACCAGGTAGGCATGTCCTGAAGAGGATAAAAATATACAGGTAGATTAATTAGTACGAAATTATTAAAGAAAAAGAAAATTGCAGAAAGAAGTTCATAAGATTCCTTTATTAATCTTTCTGTTAATCATTTAATTTAAGGGGCGTTTAATTAATTAGTACTATGTGGTCTGATGCGTATCTTTAATAGCTGGTGAACAGACCCTTCTTGCATACACTCTTCGAAAGCGTACGTTGATGTGGTGAGGCGACTCAACAACCCCATAGAATTAATTTTTTCGTGCTATACCACGTTAAATTAGATCAAGTAATATTTTAGGTTATTCTTTACCTCTTTTTTGTAAGGTGAACTTGTTCATTAAATTTTCAATTTCTTTAAAATTTTATTATATCAAGAATAATAAAGAAGTAAAGGATTAATACATATAGCAATTAGTGCTGATGTTTTCGTCGAGTAAGATGAGGAAAATTTCGCTTATGGACCACAGGTTTACCTCTTGACTAACTATTAATATTGTGTTGAGGGTTAGAGTAGTTCAAGTGGTTGAGACTATTTTTAGCAATAGTGAGATCTTGAGTTCACTCGACTATTGTGTCGGGATTGGGTGGGGGCTTACAAAAAATGGCAAAAAGAAAAATTAAACATAAAAAAAAAACTGTCACTATTGTGTCAAGACGATAAACGGAGGTCACTTAAAATCTACATGCCTTTTCAGTCTTTCTTTTTGGTAAAGCTCTTATTGTTTCCATCCAAACAAAAATGGAAACACGCTCTCATCGTAATCTATTTCTTGCCGTATCCAATGCAACTCGCGTTTGTGTACATGCTTGTTCAAAATAGGCAAGGTCGAACAGTGACAAACACGAATAAGTACCACATAGTTTTGATGCATTGCTGAAGTAGATGCAAAGCAGTGTAGATATTTTAGTATAGAAGCATAGACAGATGTTTGTCGAAAGTGTTATTTTTTTTTAGATGGTCAAGTAACCATGGCATGACCATTTTTAAAGTTAAAATAAGGATCAATTAGGTAACTTTTTGTAAATATTGGAGACTAGATTGGTCACTTTAATTTTGAAACAATGAAGATTAAATTGATACTTAAACTCAAGATATTTTGATACTAGATTAAGGTATTATCTCATCTAAAAACTTAAGTTGTTAGAATTTATTGTATTTATTTACTATCTTTGGTACACGATATGCATTTGCAAACTATATACAGAACAATCAATCGCAAGATTTTTTTAGAAATCCTACAATATTGGAAATCAATAATTAGCTATCCATCTCCTCTGGCTCGCAAGTAATAGCTTGTTTAGTATATTGGAATAACCTAAAAAGGAAAAGTCATTCAAGACATAATAGAAATCATCCGGAAAATGCTCCTAGACTATTTTTTTTTTTTTGGAGCATGATGATAACTATAAAAAATAAATCTACAATATAATTTCTATTTTGGTTAATTTATTTGGTAAAACTATTTTAACAAGCTGAAAGGAGCAAAAATAATTCGATAGGCAGAAATACCCATGTATATTTATCAATTCTTTTTTAAGTCTTAAAAATATAATGATATGTACAATATTATATCAAAAGTTTATAAATATGGTAGAACATAAATGGTTACTGTCTAATCAAACAACATTTACATACTGCTAAACAATCTAAATTAAATTAATAACTGACTATCGATTTATAAATGATTATTGACCTTCATTTTTTTTGAAGCATTTATTGGAAAATTTCTCTTTAAAGTGGGCTACCGTTAATTATTTTTGGTTTTATAAAATAGGATGAATATCTGGTTCACAAGTTGGACTTTGTGATTATATTAGTTTTAGCCCTTCTCATAAATTCATACGGTTCTTTTGTGCATAGGTCCATATATTCTGATAAATCCTATTATGGATAGGATTGTCAGAATTTATTATAAATAGGGCTAGGTTCCCTCTCCTACTCTTAACTCTTGCAGTTGCTTCCATAAGCATCTGTCAATATTGAGTAGAGTAAGGAGAGAAAGATCTACGCCTAGACTACTGGGGGACAGCTATTTTTTCAACAATTTTTAACAATAATGGCTCAAATAGGTACGCGCTTCCGCTATCGATTATGTCTTTAAATTTTATATTGTAAGTTCATGTATAATTATTTGCACTTACAGCATTTTGTATAATTTAATAAATGATTGTCGATTTATTTTTAAATCATCAACAGAAACAATATCACTTGTATAAACTAATCATATTTTTTCTTTCCTCTTCATAAAAGTCCAATATATATTTTTTAGTATAATGATTCACTTTTTAAGATACATACGTAATAAAACAATAAACCAATTGAAACTATTGAAGTAGCATATCTTATATCCAGAAGAGAGAGGATTGAAAGGGTTTCAGCTAAAGTAAGTGACTGAAAATTTGTGAGAGGATAGAACTTTTTTTTTCGATAAAAAGAAGGTGGCACTTCTAAAATTTTATTAACAAGAAAAATAGAGATACATTAGGAGGGGGACCAAACCAAAACCTCAGTAGCAGACCCAGGATTTTAGTTAGAGGTTGCAAAAAAGTATCTATACCAAATATCATTCGATTGAAATTTTCGATTCAAATCACAAAATAGTTACTTCTAAAATAATAATTAAATATAAAATAAGATATTATATCAATAAAACTTATTATTGTAAGTTTTTGTAATCATGGAATAAAAATTGACTTCTAGTAGGATCCCCTGTGATGTATGGGAGAAATGAATTTTTTTAAGTACTTTTTATTATTGATAGGTATTATACTTTTATATTGTCTATGATAAGATAAAATATAAATATATTTTATAAAATTTAATTTTTGGTAAGTTTTAATACTAATATTTTTTTATAAAAATGTAATAATTGAATAAATTATTTAAATTAGGGTATATTAGATACATCTGAAAAAAGTTCGTGAATTGATCCAAGGGCTTAAAAAGTATGACTAATTATAATTATAAGGTATAAGATAGTGAAGCTGGTTGCCTTTTTTTCTTCTTTTTCGAGGCAGCCATGTAGAGGAATGCTGTGTGCTTTCTACTTGCGAAAGAGATAAGAATAGCAAGTGCTACATAAGAATCGAACCGTACCCTTTTTGATGTCATGCGCTTAACCACTAAGCCAACTTAATCTTACCTAACATGAGTTGGCGGTAGAACATATATAATATTTTTAACTTCACAAAAGTAAAACAGAAATAAAAAATTAAAAAACTGAGGAGTGGCGGTTGCCCCGCAAGCCACTATTGGGGGTCCGCCCTTGTAAAGCCTCTTATTTCTACAAAGCCTCCTATATCTACTCCTGTATGCACCACATACAAAACAATGCAATGCAACCTAAATAGATACAGTAAATTATCTTCCACATTTCCCACTTCATGTTCGGGAGCTTATTCCTTGGATGGAATGAGTTTCCAACTTCAACATGCCATACCAAACTAAAGAGAAAAAGAAAGAAGCTCGAACGATCATTCTTTTTTAGGTTATTTCAACATATCAAAATGGGTCAACTATTTCTATAGTTCCTAAACTATGATCTTTTGGACATTGTAGTTTATTGACTACTAGAGTGAGCCTCTTAAACCCTTGATTTTTATTAGTTTAATGTTATTAGTCCTTCATGCAAATACCATTAATATTTTAATTGAAATGGCACACGAGCAACACGTGAGTGTAAATATTGAACAAGTTTAAGGGTATTTTCAACAATTACTATTTCAATGTCTTTGCAAACGAGACTTTTAGTCCCTCGATTTTTATAAGTAGGATGTCATTAGTTGCCACTTAAATCCAAAAATTAACGAAAATCTCACATGATAATCAAATGCATTACTAAATACTATATTTAAAAGGATAAACATGTAAATATAACCACTTATCTTTTCTTTTCTCTTTTCCTCATTTTATTTTACTTTATTTTTTGCGTTTTGTAAGTTGAATATCTTGTTACAAGTTAGAAATTTGTGATTTAGTTAACACCCAATCTGATGAACCCTAACTATACTGTTGGACTGAGAGGATTATTTTGATGCTAGATAAATAGCCCAAAAAAGCAGTAGTTTCACCAGGATGGAAGCTTGGAGTTCATTGGGTATAGCTTGAAAAATGGACAGTGGCTTAAAGTTGTATGATTGATAAGAGATTGCTATTATGTGGTCTCGTGTAAGGTGAACGGATTGGTCTAGCTAATCGAAGAACCCACAATCAAATATGTACGTGTGTATATACATATATGCTGATACATATGTGCTTCTCTCTCTCTCTCTCTCTCTCTCTCTCTCTATATATATATATATATATATGTTGTGTGTGAGTGTGTGTGTCTGTGTTAACAAAAGGTAGGAAACAAAGTAAAATAGAAGGAGAAAAAAAAATGAAAATATTAATGGTTAAATATACATCTCTATCCCTTTAAATATGATATTTTGAAATGTACTTGATTATCACATGAGATTTTTTTTTGTTTATTTTTGCATGGAAATTATATGAATGACTAATGACACTTAACTAAATGTCTAATAAAAGTCAAAAGACTAAAAGACTCATTTGCAAAGACTTTAAAGACATTAAATAACCATATCCTTCAACCTCTCAACACATGCCACTCACATGACTAACGTCAAAAAATTAACAAATTTTAGTCAAAGGACTAATGATGTCCAATTAAAAGAAGTCTGGGACTACAAGGATCATTTGATAATTGATAGATTAAAATGTCCAAAAGGTCATAATTTAGAGGCTACGAAAAGAAATATCCCATTAAAATATCTCTTTAAAAATGGAATTCTCATTAAAATTTGTGGCAAACACACTTCTCCGTGTCAATTTTTTGTTTCATTTTTGATAGGGTTAATTCTTCTACAGGTTTCTAAATTATAGCACATGGGACATTTTGGTTCCTTAACTATCACAATGAGCCTTTAATAGTCTAAGTCCCTAGACAATTAAATATTAAACACCATTAGTCCTTTTAGCTATTCTGAACCAGAGACTGATGTTCTCTTTAATTCTTTTAGTTATTTATGAACTAAAATTGTGTAAGTAATGTTAGTAAGTGATAATAGAAATTAATAGTGGTGAATTATCTGTTTCTTTTAATTTATGGCAACATGAGATTGAGATTTTAAACACTGATAAAGGTTGAGAATATCTTAATTCTGCGAGGCCAAGGGAATAAGTCGACAGTTAATGACTCCACACACTATGCAGCAAAACAGCATTGCAAAGAAGGAATTGCACACTGCTTGACATGGTTAGGTCAATGATGACACAAGCCAACCTTCTAATTAAGTTTTGGTGGATGTATTTTGATTGCAGTACATGTGCTTAACCGAGTTCCTTCTAAGAGAGTGTTTGGCTTTACTTATTTGGTACTTATAAGCATTTAAATAGTAAAAAACATGTAAAAATGTACTTTTTTAATTTCTAAGTACTTATAAGCACCTAAAATTAGGGGTGTTCATTAATCGGGAAAACCCGATTACCAAACCAATTTTTTGGGCACGGGAAAATCGAGTTTGGGGATTGGGAATATGGGGAAAAAATATTGGGGAAATGTGTTGGGGATTGGAATAAATTTTATTTTTGGGGAAAAACCCAAAACTTGAAATTTTTTATTATATAGAATATGTATATGTATTATTTAGTTATATAATATATGTTATCATATATTAATATAACATATCTTAAATTTCTTTTAATCCTTATTTTTCTCTTCACTTCATTCTTTCAACATCCTTTTAGCCACTTGGCCTCTTTATATTTTCTTCACCTCTATTTCTATTTTCTTCGCTATGCTTTATATTTGGTTATATATTTTTATTTATATTTTGAAGTGTAGATTATATATTTTTGTTTACATTTTAGATTTATAATTATTCAATATAAATTGTGTTTAAAATTAGTTTTGAACTTTATAAAAAAAATGGGGATTCCCCAATCCCAAGTAGCTTTTCACCATTCTCCATTTCCCCAAATCATACTCCCTATTGGTGAATTAGAGCAGGGAACGGAACAAACCTTCTTCTCCAAAAATTATTTCGAAAATTTTTTTTTTTATTGATTGGAGCAGAGATTCCCTAATGAATACCCCTACCTAAAATATGCAAAGCCAAACACCCTCTAAATCAGTTACCTCCACTCTATATCAGTTAAGGAATGGTACAAAGTCCAACACAGAGAACCTACATCAATAGGGTTGTGCTGGATTCATGCAAAAAAAACACCCATTCGCATGGAAAGTTAGGCCCTAGAGCAAGCAAGTGTGCCAACGTAAGCCTGGATTTCGTCCCATTCCATAACTCGTAACGGGTGGAGGTAACTGATTTTCAAGGAACCCTGTTAAGCAAATCAGTTGTAGTAAAAAAGAACACCCCTAAAAACTTAATTGGAAGGTTCGCCTGAGCTGACATGGACCAAACCATGTCAAGCAGCATATGACTCTTTCTCTAAAAAATGTTGTTTTGCTGCGTAGTGTATGGATTCTTTATTCCTTTGGCCTCGTAGAATTCTATGAACTAATCAGAGAGATTCCCGACCTCTATTAGTGCATAAAGATCTCAATCTCATGTCTTTCTAGTTCTCAACGTCTCGTAAATCGGTTAAAGCACTTTAATGGCTCTGAGTGATGAGAGCAAATAGACCACATAAGTGTGAATACTCATCTAAGAATGTTATGAAATGTACTACCTCATAGCGAGGCCAGACATTCATAGGTTCACATATGTCTGAGCGGACTAGTTGTAGAACTTAAATGACCCTTTTGGCCTTGCCAAAAGGTTTCCTTCTAGACTTACCAACAAGAGATGGCTCAAAAGTCGGTAAGCTCACTTTGGTGAGAGAATCGAAGGTACTTCTCTAGCCAATGTAGACATTCGGTCTTGACCAATGTATCCCAATCTAGCATGTCAATTAATAGAATTAATAAATATATATTATCAACACATATAATGGAAGAGAGAAGTTATCAGTAGTATTATCTAAATCTAACAAAAATACATTATTCTTGATGTGCCCATGACCAAACAAAGTATCATCCAGTGGAAAAGAAAATATTTCACCCTTAAAGAAAACTTGAAACCAAGTTTAGTCAAAGCAATAACTAATAATAGATTACGGTCTAAGGATGGCAATAGGGAGGGTGGGGGTGGGGTGTAGGGTGTGCTTACTCCTATCTCTATATTATATTTGATAGCAAGGCAAACTTTGACTACCATCTCTGCCCTTATTAAACGAAAAAAACACCCACGGCCTCGCCCATATGAATTACTAATTAACAAAGTCAATAGGGCAGGGCAACAAAGTAAAACCGAGGTAAAACCTCGACCTGTTAAAAGGTAAACTTACAATAGCATTAAATTCTTTTTTTTTTTAAAATACTAATACATAAGAGCATATTAAAAATAAATTAACTTTAATCATTAAACCAAAGAAATCTCTAATGATATAAAATTTATATAAAATATATTAAAAATATACAAAATGATGTAGTATTTATATTAAAAATATTAAAAAAAATAACAAATGTACGTATATAATAAAATAAGACAGTGAAATAGATAAACCCTGACCGCACCCTGGCCCTACAATGGGGCAGAAGAAAGTTTACCAAAAACCTCTACTACTTAATGCTGCACTACTCTTGCTAAGTAAAACAGGTGTAAGATACCATTGTCATTGTTAGACTACACCAAACGAAAGGACATAGCAAACATCATGCAAGATGGCCATGACAGTGGGAAAAGATCTGTCAAAGAAGATTGTAATGAGAGTAAAGATCGGCAAAAGGAATCAGTTCCACTGTAAGACAGCAATGAATGACCTCACTAAACCAATATAAAAACGCGTAAAAAAACACATTAAGCACTGTTGCAAAATCTTCATTTTCCAAGAGAAAGAGGTCGGTGTAGCCTCGAGCATATTAAGATCATATCCATCTACGTGTTGTGGGTGCTATGTTTGCTATTTGAGGAAAAGACCATCATGCTGGATCAGCATTGACTAGTCAACATCAAGGTTTTGCGATCTAGTGGGTACTTAAATCTTAATGAACTTAATGTCATGATACAGAAACACATCATGCAAAAAAAAAAATATACTATATATCAGTTATGAGGATCATGTATTAAAATATCATATTATTGTGTGGAGTCTGACACACTTAGACAGAGCCCTCGTTGCTAGCTCTGTGAGTGTGTGAAGGTGCGTGTTTCCATTTGGGAACAACCCCTAAACGTACATAAATGAACAGATGTGTGTGCGAGTGTGTATATCTCTAGAAAGTTGATTCTTCACACCCCCAAAACCCTATATAAAGACAAGTTCACTTCACTCTATTCTCCCATGCAACCCACTAAGTGTGTGTGCTCTCTCGGCCTCTTCTTTACCTTTCTCCAAGACACCACTCATTTTTCTCTTCATAACTCGGAATTGGAGCCATTTATCACTTCATAGTCAAGCTCATATATATAATTGTAGTGCGTATTGACTTCTTCTTTCTGTAAGTGTTTGATCTAATTAGGTAAGATGTCTAGCAGAAGGTCAAGATCAAGACAATCAGGTGCTTCACGGATTAGTGATGATCAAATCAATGATCTCGTCAACAAGTTGCAACAGCTCCTCCCTGAGCTTCGCAATAGGGGATCAGACAAGGTATTTGAACATCCATCATTAATCTCAAAATGCATCACTCATTATCGCTTCCTTTTCTTTTAAGAAGATCGACAGTGATTTCCCACTTATTCTCACTAATGACGAATCTGAGACTTATAAGTCCTAAGTTGGGATGCTACCATTGAGCTATACTCTCTTGTTGCATCACTCATCATCACTTGGGCAAACTAGATTGAAACCTCTTGTACTTTGCTTAAAGTATTTCGGATCACTCCTTTGTTGTCAAAACCCTCTTATAATTTTTCTCTACTTTCTAAAACATAATATGCATTCTCTTCTCAAGGGGCATGCTGGAAGCTGAGTCTTTTAGCCCAAAAACGAGAATAGCAGATGCTTATTTCAAAAAAGCAGAAAGATCTTATAAGAAAATGTTAAAACACAACCCTCCTAGTAAAATTATTTGTCCCAGAGCGCATTTCTGATTTTTTTACCCTCTTTAATTACAAAACATACTAAATATCCTATTATGGTTTCCGAAAGTATGCGATATTTCACTCCCTCTATAATGTAAGAAGTGTATATATTCCCCTTCATTTGTCTAAACTTTTGGGTTTAATTAGCAATTCAAATCTTTGTGAGTGGTGCAATATTATCAAGAGAGCCATTATTTAGTGACTAATTGCCTGTTGATATTTATCGAGATAATTTTTAGTTCAATCCTGAAGATCTATGTCTGACAGTTTTAGGAAAAACTTGTTATCTCCTAGAAAAAGATGAAGTACTAATATTTCTTTATGTAATCCCTCCAAGGCCTAATTTTCTTGGGGTTTTGAAAGTGGCATTGGAAACCATGAAATTGTATGAGTACGATGTCTACTTAGGATTCTCTCATATATTTTATAAGTTTGTATCGAAATTAATTTATACATCAAAAGTACTTTAAAAATAATATACCTTTATATATTGAAGTTCTCATATGAATAAAATTGAGAAAAACTGTGCCAGGTTTCAGCAGCTAGGGTGTTGCAAGATACATGTAACTACATTAGAAGCTTGCACAGAGAGGTTGATGACTTGAGTGAGAGGCTGTCTGAATTGTTGGCAACAACAGACACCAGTCAAGCAGCCTTGATTAGGAGCCTGCTCACGCAATAGAGCTAGATGGTGTTTTCTTTCTTTAATTAGTAATGTTCCTTTTAATTCTAGGCAGAAGGCTTGGTCTAGTTGAGGATTAATGTATGTAATAAAAGGACACTTTGAGCACTTAGAGTTGCTTCCTTTTTGCTATGTATCAAGTATTTGAATTAATTCAGTATCTTAAATTGATTATAATGCTTGTCGACTGTTAAAATATATAAAAGTTTGGGTAAAATACATCAGACTCGAATGGTCTATCATAAATGCATAACACACCCCTATAGTACCAACAGTCTCACAAGTCCTTGTAGTGAATAAAAATTACACAAGCACTATCACACACATAATTTGCAAATATTTTGTTAATTCATTGAATAATAATAATAATTGGACATTTTTACCCTCAAACTCACGACAAAACACTTACGCATTTTCTTTTCAATGTAAGATGCAAATCTTATGCCACCTATTAGACGTGCTGTTAAGAAAAAATCAAAGAAAAATAAAGTTGTTTTGAGAAGCCAAAATGGGAAATTGCATCAACAGGTTGTGTCGAGTAGGGGTTAAAAAGGTTAATGGAGACTCTGCCTGATTTGGGTTTAGGAAAGGATGATTCAACAAATCCCTGAATGATTAAAAATATATCAGTGACAATATTTGTTGTTATTTAATTATATGTAGAGCTACTTGACAAGTGCAGATGCTTTTGTTCGATGCAACAGATTTGCATCTGCAATTCTTGGGCATTTTGCTCGCTCGAGCGAAGGCCAAGATGAGAAAGCTGCAGGGGCTATAATGTCATTTTGTCATAAATTTTAATCATGTTAGGGGAGTTAACAGTAATGTAGATAGCAGGGATTGTGCATGAAACTTTTACTCACCACAAAAGTTTATTATGGGATTTTTGGCATCAAAAAGGGGTTTTGTGTACTTATAGTATATAACAGGGGCTCTCACTCATTTTATCCTAAAAGTTTAACATGAAAAAACTTCAAGATTCAAGACCATCATATATAAGGTTCTAAGTAACTCCTCATGTTAACAAATTAGTTTTTATGATGAACCCTCAGTAACTTTAACATAATATTACAGCTAGGCTTTTAATCTAGTTTTTGCGTCGCACATATCGTCTATTGTGCACATTCGTTCACATGGTGGCCCATCCCTACAAGTAATAGAACTACATACTAAGGCTCATCCAAGGGTCATGGTAACCACCATATAAGATCATGGACCACTTTTTATATTAACAACTAATTTTTATGATGGAACTCTAATGATTCTTAACATTAACCAATGATTAATATGTTTTTATTGGGTCTAGTTGGTGATATTAACTCCTGAGAACCACAAACCTAGTGTTTGATATTTGGCTCGCTTTAAGTGTGAGAGGTGTTGGTAAATAAAAATATTAAAGGCCTCGTTTAAATTAATCTGTGTCTCTTGAATTGAGATGATAGAGGTCGAAGGGTTAATTTTATTTTGACGAGATTGTACACATTGAAATAGTGAAACTTAACAAAACTTTTCACGTGGTTCAATTCTAACCAGTCTATCTCTATCATCTATTTTAGCTAGGTAAAATTATTATATGAAAATAATTATTACAACATTTGGCTTCAACATGAGTAAATCATGAATCTTGACATAAAAAGCCTTAACCTTCCGTATGACTTTATGGACAATAAAGCGTAAACCATAATTATATATAAATAACTTTCAGGTCTAATAATAGAAAACTAGTCTTAACCGTATCAGATCCAGGGTTCTTGTATCTATTAATTATCCTCGTTGAAGCTATACTTGTTTCTATTTTTACATTGGTTTATCACATTACTAGACGAGTTTCTTTAATTTGTTTGCCATGGCGCCTTCTATTTATCGCCTCAAATTGTTGCTTTGGCTTCACTATCTTGTCAAGTTCTCCTTTTAGTAGGGTCTTGTGGTTTTTTTTTTTTTTTTCTTCAAGCCAACCATATGTTCAAGTAAGGTAAGATTAGGACTCATTTGTATTGATTTTTTTTTTTAAAAAAAGTTAAAGTTCTTTAAAAAGTTTAAATTAAACTTTTTTCATAAGTGAAAATTTTTAAATTTCTCATAAAAAATATTCTTCTTTTCAAAAATTATACAAAAAAGAGAATTTTTCTATTAGTTATATAATCCAAACAAGTCCTAGAGAAACTGAATAAGACATCTTTGGAAAATTTTTTAAATGCTTATGAAGTCAGGTTGCAAAATGAGGAAGGGATATTTGGGCTGCTGAGGTTGGGTAAATCTTCGGGCCAAGCACAGGAGGTGAAGTAGCTATCTGTCTCTAACTGACAAGCAAGAGGGCGATGTTCGTTATTTTGACAACCAAAAATTGTTTTGGACTGAATATTGGATATTTTCAGTGTCCCAGTGCAAATCTTAGTAATACCTATAATAAATTCAAGTAACGTGGCTATGACCGTTAATTAATTATAATTTAATTTGTTTGGTGGAAAAAATTAAAAAGAAAAAAAAATAACTACGCAATGGGTGTAGTACATCGATCAGTGATATTCACCACTGTTTAGAGTAGTATTCACCATTACACTGTGGTGTTTAAAATTGCATATAGTTGTGGTGAACACCATGACCAATGTGGTGAATACTGTTAAAGTAAATCCCTTGCAATAAATTAGCCGCGGTAAATATGTACCCGGACCCTGTACACACCGCCCGTCACACCCTGGGAATTGGTTTCACCTGAAGCATCGAACCAATGATCACCCATGACTTATGTGTCACACGAGTGCCACAAAAGCTTTTGGTGGTCTTATTGGCGCAAAAATCAACTGTTAGAAAATTAGGACACAAAACTCACACATGCAACAAAATTAATGCATGAATAATGAGAAAAGAGATACAATTTAACGTGGTTTGGCATTCTAATTATGCCAACAAAAAGCTCTACTAATTGAAACAGGATTACACACTCAGATGATGACTTTGCCATGGCAAAAAAAGTCTAAACCCTCTCTACCATGGTGCTTGCAATGCTCTCTCTCACATAACTAGAACGATTGTAAGATGCATAATAACTGCACATAAGAGGTTCTATTTCTAGGAGAGAATTTTTTGTCTTCCAAAACAAGGGTTTCCTTCTACATTATTCAAAATAGGCCTAGAATTTGGGCTTCCTAGGCTTTTAACTATCTTTAATATGGGTTTGGGGTTTACATTTGAGTTACAACCCAACAAATTCCTCCTTTGGTAAGAAATGCCAAGAATTTCCACAATAGACGAGAACGTCACTCCTCTTTTCCTCTCAACTTTCACTTGAGCTTCTTTACATTTGTCGCTTCTATCTCTAAGTGCAGTGCATCTTTCCAAGTAGCACATGTGCTTCTTGTTCTTTCTCCTTTCAAGAACTAGCTTTTCTCCACTATACACTTTATAATAGTCTTCTTAACCAACATACTTGTACCCTTTTAAAGCCAACTCACCTAAAGAAATTCCATTGGATACACGATGTCACATACCTCACATTGGAGATGGTCATGATATTACTATTGTTGAGCTTCAGGCTAACTCTTTTAATGTCAACAACACTCATCTTCTAATTATTCCCAACAGTGATCTTTCCAAGCTTCTTACCAAGGTGCAAAGTGTCAAAACTAGCTCTATTATTGTAGACATGAAATGTTGCAACAAAATCTAATAGCCAATCGTTATTCTTAGAGCCTTTAATAGTGTTCCCATTCATCTCCATCAAACATTAATCACTATCAACTAGGTTCGTTGAGTCATCGTCATAATCTTTCTCCTTCTACCATTACAACATTTAGGACCTCTTGCAACACTAATTTTAAAAGGTTAAAAAAATCGTTGCCATAGATCATTTTTTGCAATGGTTTTCTAATTATTAATTGAAACTCAAACAAAAATCATTGCCATAGACTATTTCTTGCAACAATTCTCAATTGTTACTTAAAATTTGAAAAAAAAATAATAATTGCCATAGGCCATCTTTTGTAACAAATTTTTAGTTGTGGCTTAAAACTAAAATTTTTTGCTCAACTATAGCAAAATCTAAATGATGTGTACATTTCGTTAAATATTAGTCATAATTATTAATTTTAATAATAATTTAAAGTAATATTTTTAAAATAGTTTACTTATTAAACTAAAAACCAAATCAACCATTACCAATTAAAATTAAAGGTTAATCATAACTCTTCTTATCAACCAAATTCATTACAAATTTTATTATCTAATATTTCTCATCTCAAACATCTTTTATCTTTTACTATATACTCTCACCTTACACACAACTTTCACGATAAATGGTAGATTTATTGCAGCAATACATCTCCATTTTCAGGTCGTGTTTGATTGTAAAAGCTCAGTGAAGAATCATCTCCACTTTCTAATTGCAAAGAAATTAAGGCAGCTTCATTTTAGCGAAAGCTCGATGATACGATTTATAATTCTAATTTAGTACTAGGCTTTCTTGATGGATTTGGAATTGGTTTTTAATATTGAAAGTTTTTGCTAAGGTGCCAGAAATATTTGCTGGATTGTGGAGGCCAATTAAGAGTTTTCATCACGGGCGAAGTTAGGTGATCCATTTGGCCTAACTGTCCAGAATGCACTGTTCAGATCTGGAGGCAACAAAAATAGGAATCCATTTGAAAATTTTCATGTAGCCTTGGGTCTCATTGTGTTTTTTTACTGCTACAGACTCCATCAACTGCTATTGGGAGGGGGGGGAGAGAATTGAAAATTCTATTAGTGATCCAGCACGTTGTATCAAATTGAAAATAAGGCTAAATGGATTTCCATTTGACTCAAGCACTGGCAAAAGCTACATGAAGAAGTTTTTAAATATTCCTTCACCAGAGCATGAACTTGTGCATGAAATCTCTGTTTGTTTATCACCCTTGAATCGAAAAGTGATGACATTATAGATGGTTACCTGATGCAGCCTTGAATTTTATTATTTTAGTTACTAATTAAAATTGGTTATGGTTTAGAATTTGTTATTCATTATTGAGTCCTAGTTATATTAGTATAAGTATATTACCTATTTTGTTATGGAAAAGATTGGTAAAAATTTTAGTTTTCTATTTAGTTTTAGTTTCCTATTTAGTTTTGAATTCCTAGCCTATATATCAGAGTGAAAGTTGTCATTGTTAGAGGACCTTTTTAAAAAATTATTCATTAATATATTTATTCCTTCTCTTAGGGTTTATTATCTGTGGGATTTCTTGGCAAATCTTAGTTTTGAAATTGAGCTAATTGATTCTCCTACTTTCTTGTTATGTTCTCCAAATTTTCGCTGGATTATTACCGATCTAATGGTGTTGCAAGTGAGGTAGAATTGTGGATGCTCTTGCTACCATGGAGTCAAAAATGGACATAGACTTTGAATTGAGACCCAATAGTGATTTGCATGCCTTAAGTAACAAAAAAGGGATGTTTGGGTTGATGCAACCAAGGCAGAGCTTCAAGCTCCTTTTTCAGATTCTTAATCAAGGGAAAGCTCTCTGTTATCCAAAGATGGGAACAGTTCCTCGAAGAAAGCAATATTGAGTTCTTATTATTCTCATACTCGTAGTATATCCACTAAAAACACTCAATTGGAAGGTGAAGTTTCCACTGAAGGTTTTCTAATTAATGAAAACTGTGAAGAAAAGGGCACGACTAAGCCCGTTAAAGAGGAATGTGCTAGGAAAGATATTGTGCTGACCCCTCATAAAGGACATGCTAAGCCAAAATCCCTGTTTACAGGTCTGAGCACAGGAAGCAACCTATATCAATCTCATAATCTTAAGGGATATAGCTCCCAATCTGAGAGAACATGTGATGGTGGACAGTTTTTTTTTTTTTTTTGTAGTTTCCAAGTTTATGATCATCTTTGTAGTTTTAGTCTTGGATTCTAAACTTTTACTAATTGATGAATTGTAGTAAATGACAATAATAAATGACAAATTTTTGTAGAAAAAGTGTCCATTATTGTTCAACAAAAATATTGTGATGACTAAAAATATTATTTGCAAAATTTTTTTTCTTTAACATAGAGAACTATTGCAATTTTTTTTGTGATGATTTTTCTTTTATAGAAAACCGTCGCAAAAAGTATTATTCGCAATGATTAGAAATCATTGCTATTAAAAAAACTGTTGCAACAAGATTTTGCAATGAGGCTTCAAACAACGGTTAGAAAACCATTGCAAAAGGTCATTTGTGACAGTTTTGAACCTTTTCGCAACGATTTTCAATCCTTGCAACAAACATATAATTTGTAATGTCCTTAGATCTTTACTCTTTAAAGCTCTTTATATCTTCCCTCAATTTAAAACATTTGGATTGGATATGACCCTTTTCTCTGCGGTAGTAGCACTCTCGATCGTCCTCTTCATCCCTAGCTTGGCTTTTTGATTTCGATCTATCTTTGTGAAGATTCCCTTTTCCAGAACTTTTCCCTTGATTCGAACCCTCAATGGCTAGTGCTAGTTCTCAATAGATGCACTACCTTTTACCAATATTCTCTCGTTCTCTCTCAAATGCATGGTCACTTCATCTAACTTGAGGGTCTTCTTCCCAACAAAGATTGTCTGCACAAACAACTTGTACAACTTTGGTAAAAACAAGTAGTACTATTGCTTATTCCTCCTCCATGATTCTGTTGTCAGGCTCGACAATGGTTATGAGCTTTACCATTAATTCGTTGAACTTGTTGGTATGATCTTATATGGCAGTTCCCTTTTCCATCTTCAAAGAATAAAGCACTATTTTTAAGTACATCCAGTTAGTGATCGACTTCGACTCGTACATATTCTCTAACTTATGAATACACCACTTGTTGTCATCTCATCCATCATCTGAAATTTGATTTGTGATACTAGTACTAATCGGAGTGTAATAATGGCCATTCTCTGTAAGGACTTATACTTTGTATCATTAATTTCGACTAGTTTTGTTTCATTCTGTTAGGAAATTAAGACGCGTAAACACACACATGCAACGGAACTAGCACAAATAATGAGCAAATAGACGTGGTTCAACACTCTGCCTATATCCACGAAAACCCTTACTAATAGAAAAGAGTTACACACTCAACAGGACTTTTTGCATGGTCCAAAAAATCTAAACCCTCTCTCATGGTATTCTTATAATGTGGTTCAACACTCTGCCTACATCCACGAAAACCCTCACTAATAGAAAAGAGTTACACACTCAATAGGACTTTTTGCACAGTCCAAAAAATCTAAATCCTTCCTCATGGTATTCTTATAATGACTCTCTCGCTCAATCTAGACCTATTAGAAAACACACACCTTACTAAACAACTTATACAAGAGTCTTATTTATAGAGGAGACTTCCTTGTCCTCCAAGATAAAGGTTTCCTGTTCTATCAATCTTACCATAATTAAGACTCTTATTATAATTAGAAATTTGACTCTTATCAAGACTCTTTCCTAATCTTAGTATGGGCAGGGGTTCCCCACTCGAGCCACTACTCAACAAATTTCTCCCTTAGTAAGAAGTGCCAAGAATCTTCACAGTAGGCAAGAACGTCACTTTTCTCTTCTTCTTAGCCTTCACTTGAGGTTCTTCACACTTGTCGCCTTCATCTCTCAGTGCAGTGCGTCCCTCCAAGTAGCATGCAAGCTTTTTGTTCTTCCACCTTCAAGATCTAGCTCCTTTATGTTATACACTTTGCAACAATCTCCTTCACCAATGTATCTATACCCTCTTAACGCCAACTCACCCAGCGAAATCATGTGGGCACACAAGATGGCACATATCTCACATTAGAGATAGTCTTGATATTACTATTGTTGAGCCTTAGGCAAACTCTCCCAACGCCAGCAATCCTCATCTTTTGGTTGTTCCCAACAGTGATGTATCCAAGCTTCTTACCCGAAAAGCAAAGTGTCAAAACTAACTCTATCATTGCAAATGTGAAATGTTCCCACTGAATCCAAAACCTAGTCAGTTCTCTTCTTCGAGTCTTTATTAATGTCCCCATAAACTGCCATTAAATAGGTCTTACTATCGTCACTATTATCATTCTCAACTAGGTTCACTAAGTCCTTGCCATAATCCTTCTCCTTGCCCTTAGATGTCCACTCTCTAAGGCTCTTTATGTCCTCCTTCAATCCAGGACATCTTGGTTAGATATAGCCCTTATCTCTGCAGTAGTAGTACTCGATCGTCTTCTCCATCCTGAGCTCGGCTTTTTGATCTCGATCTGCCTCTGCGAAATTCCTTTTTGCAGAACTCCTTCATCAATTCGAATGCTTAATGGCTAGTACTTGGTCTCTACAAGGTGCATTACTTCTTCCCAATGTCCTCTCATTCGCTCTCAAGAGCACAGTCACTTCGTCTAGCTTAAAAGTCTTCTTCCCAACATGGATTGATTGCGCGAACGATTTGTACAGCTTCAGCAAGGAAGATAGTAGTACGAGTGCTTGTTCTTCATCTATAATTTTTTTGCAAGCTCCTTGACACTTATGAGCTTGACTATTAGCTCGTAGAACTTGTTGATGTGATCCTAGATGGCGATTCCCTCTTCCATCTTGAACAAGTCAAGCTCCATCCTCAAACACAATTAGTTGGTGATCGACTTCAACTCGTAAATGTTCTCCAACTAATTAAACACACCACTCACGATCGTCTCATAAATCACATGACATTTGATTTGTGATGCTAACACCAAACAAATTGTACTTACGACTCTTCTCTATAGGGACTTCCACTTCTTATCGTTCACTTCGTTTGGTTTTACCTCTTCTAGCACTTTATTAAGGCTTTGCTATACCTAAAGGTCCTCAATAGTATTCATCTATAAGTTGAAGTTAATGTTCCTATCGAACATTGGAATTTCAAACGTCGTACTAGTTGTCATCATGACTCCAATTCACCAAATTTGCTAAAACTCAACAATCTAGCTAGAATTTGACAAAAGTGACCCAAAAATAGATTCAAGGTGTCAACAAATGACACGAGGACCCTTGGTGAACTCAATCAAACCCCTACAACCCCTTAGTCAATGCTAGTCAAACTCTCTGTTTGACTTTTGACCACAAATTCACAAAACATGACTTGCTAGTATCTCATGATCCGACTATCAAATTGTTGCAAATTTTTTATGAGCATACTTTTCTCACTGCACACAGCAACAAACGGATCAATGATCGGCCGGTGGAAAGGCCTCAAAATGTGGCCAGCAGATCTGTGATTTTTTTAAACTTCGGTGTCTCTTTTTTCTGTTTCGTGCAAACTAGTATCCTCCCTCCAACCTAGCTTTAATTATCACTTGTTAGGAAATTAAGATGTGTAGACACACATACGTAACAGAGTTAGCATGAATTACAAGAAAAGAGCACACATAAAAATTGACGTGGTTCAGTCCTTTGCCTACGTCAATGAAAACCCTTACTAATAAAAAAGCAGTTACACATTTAATAGAACTTTTTGCACGGCCTGAAAAGTCTAATCCTTCTCACAGTATTCTTACAATGGCTTTCTTACTCAATCTAGACCTATTGCAAGAGACACAGCTTACCAAACAACTTATGCAAGAGTCCTATTTATAGAGTAAATTTCCTTGTCCTCTAAAACAAGGGTTTCCTATTCTATCAATCATATCATAATTAAGACTCTTATCATAATTGGAATTTTGACTCTCATCAAGCCTCTTTCCTAATTTCAACATGGGCCCGGGTTTCATACTCGAGCCACAACCCAACACGTCCGGTGCCTGGTCAAGGCCTCATTGTACCAACAAGTCCTCAATGGTATTCTTTCATAGGTTGAAATTAATGTTCCCATCAAACATGGGAATTTCAAACTTAATTCTTGTTGACATCATGGCTCTTGTGCACCAAATCTACTAAAACTCATAATCCAACAAGAATTTGAGAAAACAAACCACAAAAATAGATTCAAGACATTAAAAAGGGGAGAAGAACCTTCGGTCAACTTAGTCAAATCTTTTTAACCCATCGATCAATGCAATCAAACTTCTATTTGACCAAGCTCACACTAAAATATTGCATGAGCAGCATAGAATTGAAGCCTTAACAGCAGCTAATTCGTGCTAACTACACACTTCCTCCTGCGCTACGAAGCACCCAATTAAGATTCCTTTTCTTCTACACCCGTAAAGTAACTAAAGTTCACAAAATTTGACCCATTTGAATATCACAATTTGACTGTCAGATTGTTGTGAAAGTTTAGGAGCTTAATTACTGTTCTCAAACCAACGAACCTATAACAACAATTTAATCGTCAATTGAACACTGATAAAGCCTCCAACCGCGACCTTTGAAATGATAAATTTCTTCTCTTTTTTAGTTGTTGATTTGGGCCTCTAAATTCTACAAGATTGTCACCAAAAGAATTCTTACATTGTGAGGAATCTTTTAATACCTTATTTGTGCTTTTCCGTCACTAGGATTGTGAGATCTAAATTTTCACGTCGACAACCAAATTCAAAATTATTTATTTTTATTTTTTTTTGAAATTTACTGATGATGTCAATGTCTCTTTGTGATGATGTCACCTACCTCAGCAACAAACAACGACAATTCTTTTTTTCATGCAAATCAATGTCCTTTCTTTGACAACGCGAATGAAGGTGTGATACCACTTGTTAGAAAATAAGGACACAAAAACTCATATAAGCAGTGGAATTAACACACGAATAATGAGAAAAGAGATACAATTTAATGTAGTTCAGCATTCTATCTACATCCATAAAAAAACTCTACTAATTGAAATATGATTATACTCTTAAATGATGATTTTTTGCATAGGCAAAGATGGTCTAAACCTTCTCTCTCATGGTGCTTACAATGGCTTTCTCTCATAAGTCTAGAATGATTATAAGACACTACTAGACATAAGAGGTCCTATTTATAGGAGAGAATTCCTTATCTTTTAAGATAAGGGTTTCCTTCTACATTATTCCAAACAAGCCCAAATTTTGGGCTCTCCCTAGGACTTCTAACTACCTTTAGTATGGCTCGAGCTTTATACTGAAGCCACAACCTAACACTAACCAATCATTGAACCCATAGAAAGACTTGTACAAACACTTAATAATAAAGTAATGAACTTCAAGTAAAATTGTAAATACCTAATAATGAAAAAGGTGAACTCCAAGAAAAATTGTAAATACCCAATGATCATTAAGTTTTAACCCGCAAGCATGCGGATCGTTCATGGTATAGCTGTTTCGAGTGCCGGTATTGTCTCCATAGGAAGACTACCTTAATTTGGTCTCTATGTGCTTGAGTGTCTAAAACTAGCTACATGTGTGTATGTGTATGCTTGCTTTAGGATAGAAGAGAGCTCGGGAAAAGGAAAATAAACCTAAACTATGGAGAAACTTAATATGCCAAGCTAAGAAAGGAAACCTAACAAAGAAGAAGAAGACTTAGGGCGATTGCGTTACAACTAGACTCTGGCTATGGTAACAAATTAAGTCTATCAATGGCTTGGGACTTTTATTACTGCTGTGTTGATTGGAGGTCTCTTAACCAATACTAGTAATTTAACCTGTTAGATGGATTTAAAGCTAAGGGCTAATCTTTCCTAGCATACACAATCCGTGCTTAAAACTTATCCTCTTAGCTGGGTTTAAAGCCAAGGACTAGTACCTAAACACTACATGACATTAAGGCTCGATTAACCAATATTAACGTGGATAAGAGATACTCTAGTTTAGGTTAACTTATCCGCCTGGCTGGGTTTAATGCCAAGGACTAGCACCTAAACTTGACTAAGCATAACATGTAACTTATTGGCTGGATTTAAAGCTAAAGCATACTCTACTAAGCAAAGCCATGAATTAAACACAATCACATCACCTATATAAGAAAATAAATGCATTTGAAGCATAAATAACACATGCATATTCACTAAGGCATTTTTACATACACATAGACATGTTTGATTTCCAATACATAGGCATGTTGAATCATGCCATATATTTATGTAAACAAGCATGTATTAAGATCCAAAGATACACACAAATCCTTTATTCAAAGCCCTAATCTAATATGCAACAATAAACGCCCAAAGGTCTAATCTAATCTATCAACATATTTACAAGAAATAGAAAGAGAACAAGAAGAACTCCTTTAATTCTTGCTTCCAAACCCATACAAATCCTTCAAATCTTTGTTAAATGCTTCAATTATAGCTTAGTGTGGTGGTTTTAGGTGTTTAGTGATATGGGAAAAGTGTTAGGGTTTTGAAAATTGAGTTTCTCCCTTTAAATGAGCTGAAACAAGCTATTTGTAGCTGTCATCGGGATGTGTCCTTAAAGAACTCGACCGGCTAGATTAGGTAGCTTTTTGGTCCTACCAATCGACCTAGTTGATCAATTGGCTCTGGAGGACACTTCGACTGACAAAATTTCTATGTTCTTTGAGGTGATCGATCAAATTGCTAGGTCGACTGATTTTTCTTCAAGGTCAATCGGTTGGGTTAGAATGCTCCATTCTTTCTTGTGTAAGCTCAAACTCTTCCAGAACTCTCCTAGAGCATGGAATATAACACTTAATGTAAAATTTATGCATCCAAATATATTGCATACAAATATTAATAGTTATGCAAAACTCTATACTAAGTGTATTTAATTAAGCTCTAAACACCCGTAAATGTGTATGCAAAAACTAGATGCAAACATGTACAAAATGACACATATCAATACCCCCAAACCTTCCCCTTACTTGTCCCCAAGCAAGACCAAACCTGAGTTTATCTCCAAGTCGCTAAAGAGGATTGCCTAAAGTATTAACTCACTATTTTGGTGAATTTAAGGAACATGAATAGGACATTCCTTTGTAGAGGGGTCTTCAAGCCTTTTCAGATCCTCCCTTCACTCATTAAGGGCCTCGCACCTCGTGGAAAATTCCTAAGTAGCTATACCTCCACAAGCCTTAGAGTCCAACGCATGCGCACGGGATGTTGATATTCCGTAGCCCCTTGAGTATCATGGCCTTTCCAATATGCACAAAGCCTCAAAGATAAGGAAAGAATGAATGTACAAACATAATGGCTCACAAAAGATGCAAAAGTCTTATTCACAACACATGAAAAAACAAAAAGAGAAACATGTGCCAAGTCGACATTGTGTCACTTGAGCACTTATTCAATGAACTTTTTGGTGTCTTTTGACATTTTTCATTTTTTTCATTTTTTTAACTTTTTTCTGGCTTTTTTCCTCATTTTTTCCTTTTTCTATTTTTTTGTATTAGTCATCAATGCACAACATAAGCAAAAACAAAAGAAAAAGAAAGGCTAAGGTACATCAAAATGAACCAATCAAGGAAATGGCACTCGTATCAACAACTTTTTTTTAACACTTTTTCAAACCAAGTCATAGGGTAGCTACAAGGTGCATTCTTAAAGGTACTCACTCCCTATAGCTTTCAAAAGGCATCCCCTCCAAGTCTAGGATCTTCCTCCACTCTATTCGCTCCCCACAATGCAAACTTATCTTCACCAATTAATTGAGTCAATATCAAGAGCCAACACTCCAATAAACATGAGAATAAACAACTCAAGACATGTAAAAAAATAAAAAAAAAATTGAATACATTTTGAGTAAAAATAAGGTATGGCATGCAAATCTATCCCATATATGATGTAAACAATAAAGGAACAAACACACCCCTAAACCTAAACTTTGGTTGTCCTCTAGCAAATAGTATCCAAGCATAAGAAGTAAGCACTTGAAACGCGTATAGGGAATGTGGTAGGGATAGATAAGGACAAGTAAAAAATGGAAAGATACAACCTTGTTTGCATATGTCCTACAAATGCCAACAACAATCCATTTATCTTCTACCCTCCATCTTTTATAAAAAGCACTAATGCTAAAAAAAACAAAGAAGGGATTAGAAGATTATACCATGAAGGCTCATATTAATATTAGAAATGATAAACAAGGATGTATGCAAAGGGTAAAGGATTAATGCACTAATGATGGAAAGGAACAAGAGCAAGTAAGGGAGCAAAAATATAACCTACAAAGAATACAAACAAACAAAAGAAAACGTAAATTATTAAAAGGGTAAGAAAAACAAAAAGCAATATAATCTACTATATACAAAGCAAGAATAAATGAAAGAAAACTAATCTACTATATACAAAAGCAAAGGCAAGTTAAAACAAGAAGAACAAGAAAAATATAGACAAGCCTAGGGTGCCTCCTAGTAACATTGAATTTAACGCCCCTAGTCGGGCGCCAATGTTAGAGTAAAATATGTTTAAAATTGCATGACACAAATTGCTGGATAATTATTAAAGTGCAGAAGGTAAACAAAAAAGGGTCGTGCATTAAGGATTGGGGCAATGAATACACAATGCACTTTTTTTCAAGATCCTACCCCGAAATATCAAATGAATATGTGCGCGCAAGTATAGAATTAAGCATGCTCAAATATGAAATATCATGTCTTCCTCCCTCTCTAATTAACCACCCTATGGTCTTCTTCTCGTAATCAAGGGCTAAAACCACACCCTCCTTATGGGTCAAAGATAGGTCTAATGCATACAACATAGGTGGAGTGTTTCCTAGGCCTAGGTGAAAGTATTCTATGCAAGAAGGCATGAACATAAGCTCTAAAGAGGGAGGCACAATGGAATGGGAAAAGGGAGTAAGAATGACATGTTGATAATAAGGCTCAAAGATAAGGAATTTGAAGTACTACACTCTTCTTTTCCACAAGATATGACATTATCAAGCCTAGGTTACTCTAACTCCTCAATAGGTGTGGATTTTATCTTAATGGGCTCATTCACACTAAAGGAAGGTTCATGTTCATCAAGAAAACGCTTAACCTCGTCAATCAATTTCCTAGTAAAAAGGGTAAAAGAAGGTTTCAACAATAATTCATCAAATACACCCAAAGACTTATAGATCATAATTTCAAGCTCATCAATTTCTTCATTAAGTGTCTTCTTGGAGTGGCTATTCTCCTCAATGCCACAATTCTTAACTCCAATAGACTTATCATCTGAAAACTTCAAAGTTGATGCTCTATTCTCCATAATGGATGACTCCAAATCAACACTAGCTAAGATCTCATCAAATGCTTCCACAAATTCATCGCTAGTGGTCGTTATCTCCTCATCACACTCTTCACAAGGGGTAGGCACAAATGGAGGGGATAAAGGGGACTTAAAGGATTCCTCATCACGTATGCATGAATGCTCAAGGGAATAATGCACACTAAACTCCATAAAAGCTTACTCGGAATGCAATTGAGTACTATGAACATAAGACTCAACCTCCATGTGTGTGGGAAGTGTAAGAAGAGAGGAAAGATTAGGTTCACATGACTCAATGGGTGGCAATGAAAGCACAAGAAAATAGGGTACCACTTCCTCTAAAACATGGCCAAAGGAGTCATCAAGAACTAAATTACTATCATGCTGACTCTCATCCTCACTAAAAGATATGATCTCTCCATATATCTCTCTTTCTAATTTCTTCTTCAATACATCATCATGTTTACGATTATGTCCCTTATTTCTAGGTCTGTCTCATATATCTTCAACTCGCTCTAAAGGTATCTCAACATTCTCCCTTATAAGTTGCACACCCTTGACTGCTCTCTCTAATCACTCACTTAGAGATCTGGTGTCTTGATTCAAACTCTCTAGTTGCTCTTGGTTATATTGGATGACGGATAGGAGATAGTCAAGCTTTTCATCTTGTGAAAGAGACCTAAAAGAAGAAGGTTTGACTGAGGTGAAGTGGTAATCATATTGAAAATCATTTTGAGCATATCCATCAAAAAACTCGAGAAAGGAATGGGTGGGAAAAGATGATATTGGAAGTGGACAATCAAACTTAGAAGATGAATGAAATGAAGAGTCATCTTGGCCCTAATATGGAAATGCATGATGTTGATCCCTAGAATCAAAATGATAAGATGTTAATGCATGCATGGGCACATGATTGTGAGGGGCATTCTTGGTTGTTGTGTGCAATTAAGGATGGGGGTGGAAGGTAGGACAAGAATTGGAATCATAATCGCGGCTTCCACATAGATTGCAATGATAAGAACATCCCTAAAGTCATAATTTCTAAGTGAAGATGCATGAAATGACGCATGACTATTGGAGTCATAATTAGCACTAGCCCTAGATTGAGGATTTTCATGGGGATAAAATATGGTTGGATTCTCATAACTTCCACACAAGCGACATGCCTTGGGAATATGTTCGGGTAGTGGGGAAGAGGATACTAATGACTACCAAGAAACATTAGGATCGGTCATATTCAATGAATCACAAGAGAAACCTCTTCACAATTCTTTTTTTTTTTTTTGAATTTTCAATTTTTCAATTTTTTTGGATTTTTTGAGATATTTTTTTTCAATTTTTTTTTTAGTTTTTGAATAATGGAAGCAAGTAAAGATAGAGCACACGCAAGTAACCAATCATGAACATAAAAACACACAAAGAACCAATATTGTGTCTTCCTGGCAACAGTGCCAAAAACTTGATCGTTAAGCTTTAACCTGCAACCATGCGGATCTTTCATGGTGCAGTAGATTTGAGTGCGAGTATCATCTCCATAGGGAGGATATCTTAGTTTGGTCTCATTGTGCTCGGGTGCCTAAGACTCGCTACATACGTGTGTGTGCTTGCTTTAAGATAAAAGACAACTTAGGAAAGGAAAATAAACCTAAACTACGGAGGAACTTAAGGGTGCCAAGCTAAGAAAGGAAACCTAACACAGAAGAAGAGGACCTAAGGCGATTGTTTTGCAACTAGACTCGGGCTATGTTAACAAAGTAGATATATCTATGGCTCGAGACTTCTATTGCCGTTGTGTTGATTGTGAAAGATCTAATGAAACATGCAAGACTAACTCTAGGCCAATGTTTAAATTATTAACCCTAGGTACAATGGAAAAATAAATATTTGCATGCAATAATACCACTCATGCATAAATATACAAGAACACAAAATAAAATTGTTAGAACAAATTTACCTCCTGAAGTAGAAAAATGACCAGAAACTTTTACTGGTTATTAGACTACATTCTGGACCTGTGATCGAAAATCTAATCGTTGGATTTGAAGCCTTGGAAGTGTAGAATGTCCTCTTAAAATTTCAACACGATTCAATAAGTGATGAACACTCGATCAACCCCAGATCTGATATTGCGCAAACTATGATGGGAAAAGACAGTTTCTATCCTCTTGTATTTTTCTCTCCAAGACCTCTATAAGAATGACCCAAAATACTTTTGATTTTCCCTATTATGACCCAGGAGATGTTATCAATAAGTAAGAATCAAATTCTTGGTAAAAGAATTGGTTTTTTGAATTGTAAAATTCTATTTTTATTTTTGGTCGATCAAAAGAAGAAGCAAAGAAGGAGAAAAGAATTCTTTCTTTTCTAAACTTCTCCGAGAACGTACGTGTCTCTAATCATTTGATGTAGAAAATCTTTTGCGTGTTATCAAACTTAGTTGACCCCCTTTAAGAATTCTCTTAGCAATAGAAATCCTAGATGGACTAGGATTTTATTTTGAGGAGTTTAAATTCATGTAAAAGATCTTTAGGTGATAAGAGTTTTAAATTAAAACCAACTCTTGACTTAATCTTCTGGAATTTAAGTCCCAACAAATCTTCTAGAATATATGGGACCTACCATCTCTTTCTTCTTTCCAAATTTGATGCCTCCTTATAAGACGACTTGACAAATTGAATATTCGAGATAGGAAACTTGGAATCTAAGATATTTGAATTATCTTTTAAAAAAATATAGCAACTCCATCCTAATTTGGAAACCTTACTCAAAAGTCACATCTCGCGTACCTAGAAGCTTTAGGGAAAATGATTAAGACACGTTCTAATTATCTACATTAAAACTTGGACCAATAAGAATTAAGACCAAATCTTATTTCCTATTTCTAAAAATCCTAATGCAATTAGAAATCTTATGAAAACACATATTTAGCAATCGACTAATAAGGAAATATTCAAGAAAAGGCTTCTCATGCTTAAAACAATATCTGATTAGCAGAGGGACCAAAAGACATAACTACCCTTGGCTCCTAAAATGACCAAAATGCCATTGTCTCCCCTTAGGCGACATAATGACCATTTTGACCCTAGTCTATTTCACCACAAGACTGAAGCTGCACTTCAAGGATAATTACTAGATGCTAGAAGCTTGTCACAACAATGAGTGGCCTTTGTCTTTGACCTACTAAGCAAAATGACCAAAACGCCCCTCTAAGTACTCCCATAATCAAGGTCGGTCCTTTGACTGTACCATCACCTTCTTAACTACCTCTAAACCTTGGAATAACTTGTCCAAGATATCAATTATCTTTTGGTCACATTACTCTTGATCTCAGGAGCAACCCACAAGTTAAATGACCGGCATACCCTTGAAGGTATACCACTAGATCCAGATTTAGATGATCATACGGACAAGACCAAGAGGGCACATAGAATTTACTATTACATGGTGTTGTTTTAAAAACTTGCAAGTGCACGGATCGGAAGTAGTATAGTGTGTGCAAGAGTACGGGTATCGTCTCCTCAGGGGGGCCTCTAACTATGGTTTCTAAGTTCTATGTATCCTAGATTAACTACGTGTAGAAACGAAATTATTTTTTTGAGATTTTTTTTCAAATTTTGAATTGAAAGGAATTCTAAACTATCCTATTAAAACTAAAGTGCATAAATTAAACTAAAAGTAAATGGAAAACAATGAGAAGAAAGCAATTGGGAACGACTAAGGGAATTCGGTAATGGGAAACGACCTAGGGTCGGATTACTTTCTATGTTCGGCTAGTGATTGGACTAATTATGGATCGTAGGCAATCAATAGCTCTAGTGCCTTAGTTTGTTAGCTAGCCTTATTACCCTTAATTAAAGGTGTACTCCTATCCCTAAACGGGCCCTTTCTAGAGCATAGGTTTGTCCTACTAATTAAGGCTTTGCAACTATACCAACAACCTAAGTGATTGACTAATCCAAGTTGATTAAGGCACAACCATTGATTGTGTTTCAAACTAAGGATGGAACCAATTAATCTTAAGCCTATTCAAGCACAATTAGCAAATCTAGCAAGCGATAAATCATGGCTCACACATTAACAATGTTTCAAGCTAAGCTCAAGACCAATAATCATAAACAATTTCAAAACAAGCATACATAAACTCTCTTGGGACTTTCAACAAACACATAGACATGTTATATTAAAGTCGTCAAAAATTCTCCACAAGTTATGCAATCATCATGCCTTACAAAATCCATAAAAAGTCAAAATCCAACACTAAGCCATAACATAATCCGTAATCCAACCCTAGCCTAAACCAATTAGTTTAACGTGCTAAAAGAGAGAGAAAAGCTGAAATTTAATATCAAAAAATCAATTCCATGTCCAATAAATTAAATCTCAAGATTAAAACCTCTTCCCGCTTCAATTTCGCTCAAATTCAACTCCGAAACGCAATTTTTAGCAATGAAATCCAACTTGACAGCAACTTTTCTGCACCAATTTAGCTCTCCTTTTCTTCTTAAAATAGCCCCAAAACCTGCAGAAATAAGCACACAAATAGTGTATTTATAAAGCCCTAATTAGTAGAAAGTAAACTCAAAGAAAAGAATAAGCAAAATCTCTTGTTTCTGCAGCTCTTCGGACTAATTTCTGCACTTTTTCCTGCAGAAAGACTTGCTGGAATATGCCTTTTTTTTACCCCTAAATCAACCCTAAAAATTCTCCTTTTGTGTGTGAATGTGTGAGAGTATGTATGTGAGGTTATGTGTGTGTTTGGTGCTGAAAAGAGGGACGAAAATAGGAAAATTTTGGGCTGATGCAGCGCTTCTCTTTTTTTCTCGTTCTTGGCTGCTCTCTTTTTTTCTTCTCTTCTCCCCCAACTTGTTGATAAGTTGATATATATATATATATATGAGTGATGTGTTTTTGTGCCCTAAAGAAAGAAAAGAAAAGGAAAAAGAAAAGTAGGGTTCAAGTCGTTAGTTAATATAATATATAATATACTCTCTATTAGCTTATGTATTATGTACATACATATATAATATTCTAACTTTGGCCTAAAACCCTAGAGATTAATTAATTATGTCCTAAACTAATTTAGTGAACTCTAATTTAACTGACTAAAATTCCTAGAATCCTAATTCTAGTTATTTAATATCTTAATTCTAATCTAACCGAGCTAACTTATGAATTTAATTTCCTAATTCCTAACTAATCAAAATTATTATAAAAAAATGAAAATAAAATAAAAAAATGCATAAAACGATAAAAAATGATACGTCACACATAAACACTCAATAAGACCTAATAATCACTCAGAAACTCGAAATAGACAACATCAGCACCAAAACAGGCACTTAAACACACTCCAAATCATGCAGTTTACACTTAAAAAACACACACACATTATTACACATGCATGTCCCAATTGACAAAACTCAACACCTAACAGATAGAGCTGTTAACCCTAGCCAAGCAAGGTCTCATTCATAGTGGATCAAAGTGCTAAACCCTGACTCCATCAATTCATCCACATATGCTCAAAATTGAGAGCATTGGCCACTTAGTAGCAGTGAGTATTATGTTTTCTGACTTTGATAGTACGGTTATAAGAAAATTAACTCATAGTGGTCCGGTCCAATGCATGATGCACACACTAAAGAGAAGTCTGGAAAAGCCTCTAATGACCTATGTAGGTCACCTTTACAAAGAGACTTACTCACTATAACCTTATCTTGATAGAGTGCCCAGCACTATCATACGGTTATAGACTTATTTATGACATTACTAAGTCTAGACTTGGACCAATTGTGCGTTTCGCCTTGCTGCGCACCCAAGTCCTCAGTTAATGTCATTGGGCCTTTACTAATGTACCACATAATCATACACCAGAGACAATGTACAAAATTGAAATTCAAAAATATAACAATATCCAAAAAAACAGTGTCCAAGTGGTCTTTAGGGTATACCACTTCCAACAAATTAGGGGTCTCTTAACCAATACTAGTTATTCAACCCATTAGCTAGGTTTAAAGCTAAGGGTCAATCCTTCCTAGCCTACGCAATCCATACTTAGAACTTATTCTTTTGACTGGGTTTAAGGCCAAGAACTAGTACTTAAACACTACGTGACATTAAGGCTCGATTAACCAGCACTAACGTGGGTGAGGGATACTCTAGTCTAGGTTAACTTATCCGCTTGGCTGAGTTTAAAACCAAGGAGTAGCACCTAAACTTAACTAAGCATAGCATGTAACCTATTAACTAGATTTAAAGTTAAAGCCTACTCTACTAAGCAAAGCCATAATTAAGCATAATTACATCACCCATATAAGTAAATAAAAGCATTTGAAGCACAAATAACACATGCATATTCACTTAGACATTTTAACAAACACATAGATATGTTGGATTTCCAATACATAGGCATATTGAATCATGCCATAGATTTATGTAAATAAGCATGCATTAAGATCCAAAGATACATACAAATCCTTTATTCAAAATCCTAATCTAATATACAACAATAAACACCCAAAGATCTAGCCTAATCTAGCAACTTATTTACAAGAAATAGAAAGAGAACAAGAAGAATTCCCCTAATTCTTACTTCCAAACCCGTACAAATCCTTCAAATCTTCGTTAAATGCTTCAATCCTAGCTTGGTGTTAGGTTTAAATGGTGATTTTAGGTGTTTGGTGAAATGGAAAAGGGTTAAGGTTTTATTAGGGTTTTGAAAATTGAGTTTCTCCCCTGTAAATGAGTTGAAACGAGTTATTTATAGCTGTCATCAAGGTTTGTCGGTCGACCGGCTCCTTGAGGAACTCGATCGGCTGGATTGGGTAGCTTTCTGGTCCTGCCAGTCGGCCTAGTCAGTCCACCAGATCTGAAGGGCACTTCGACCGGTAAAATTTCTATGTTCTCTGGGAGCCGATCAACCTGTCTTTTTCGAGATCAACCGGTTAGGTCAGAATGCTCCATTCCTCCTCGTGTAAGCTCGAACCCTCCCAAAACTCTCTTAAAACATGGTATATAACACTTAGTGTAGAATTTATGCATCCAAATATATTATGTACAAATATTAAAAATTATGCAAAAACTCTATACTACGTGTACTTAATTAAGCGCTAAACACCAATAAACATGCGTGTAAAAACTAGATGCAAACACATGCAAACGACACACACCACCTAATGATAAAATGGTGAATACTTAACTATGCTTGCCTTTTAAGCAGTTGACAAGTTGCGAATTATCTTTTTATAAACCAAGCAATAAAGCAGTGAACCTCAACCAATAAGTAAACCCCGAAAATAAACTTGGTGAACAATTAGAATTAAAGTGGAAAATACCAAGCAATAAACTAGTGTACCCCAATTAGTAAGGTAGTGAACACCTATTAAGATTTGGCTTTTGAGAAGTTGCAAAGTTGTGGATTTTAAATTTTGCAATAAATTAGTCAAAGTCTATGAAAATTGAAAATGGGTACATGTATATAGGCACACTATGCACCAAGTGGAAACACAATATAATCTGTAAAAATATATAATGCTAAATTTAAAGTATTTTGTAAATAGAAGATAAGTCAAGAGTATGTAAGTGAATTTAGAGACAAAATTAGGAGTTAAGGTTTCCATTTTCAAAAACTCTAAAAAATGCTTATATATTAGGATTAAAAAAAAAGAAATCACACAAATAATCTCGCGGACAAATTTATCCTTTATACCCATACTTTGCCTATCTTATAACATGAAATTAAGAAGGTACAATTGTCCAACAATTCTACAACAACCCAACAGCACAAATGTCTATTCAAACCTTACCCCATGAGGGACACTTTGTAATTTCAAAACTTGATTTCATAGATGCTTTATATACCCCTACACGTAAGAAATCACCGATTCATCTCGTTTACGTAACCTCTCATTATTCTAAACTTCTCATTTTCTCTCATTTGTATCAATTTCTATTTATTATTACATGTTATGTAAGTTCCTTCAGATGGAGTTTCTTTTGCTTCTTCTCACATCCATGGAGATGTACGCAGAAGAAGTGGCATAGTCCTTAAAACAATGTTGTTATTTAAACACCTAGATCGGCTAAATGTGTGAACATGGGCAACTGTTTTAGAAGGCCTAAAAAAGTTGCGCAAGATGAGAATGTTGACAACAACATCAAAAATGTTTCTACAAGCCTCACTTCTTCTGGAAATATACCTTTTCTAGGTTAGTTTTTTCCCTGTAATATAATTCAATTTTCATTGCATTCATTTCATTGTTTAATTAATAATTCTATGCTTTTGGATTCACATGTTGATCACATTTGGTTTCTATTGAAATATTTGAAGAACGATTAAATGGGTTTTGTTCTTTTTGTTCTTTTTATTGTCCTCATGCATATTTCTATGTTGTTGTTTATTAGGGTTTAGATTGAAAATACATATATTATGGCTTAGCTTTATTGGAAATTCTATTCAAGTTTTTGCTTTTTTATTTTCTTTTTATGGCTGATTATATGTTATTCTTCTCATTTTTTCTTCTTTTTTGCTGTAAAATATTTCTTCTATTCTTGAAGCATGTATAAACCTATTATGTTTAAGCATTTCATATAACATGATTAAGAACATTTTAGTTTTGGATCTTAATCAAGTATTTTGAGTTTTAAAGTTTTAGTTTTGGATCTTTTTCAAGTATTTTGAGTTTTGGATCCTATTCAAGTAGTTTGGCTTATGTTTTTTTATGCATGCACTAGTGGCTTTTCTTGAAATAGATAGTTGGCCTAATAATGTAGTATCAAGTTTTATGATTGTCATGCATTTTCTTGAAGTCTAGAATGCAAACATGTGAATATATTAGTGTCATATGTTTCTTCACGTTGATTCCTTGAATGAAGCCATAAATATATTATAAAATTTATGAAAATAACTACAATTGCAACATGATAGTTACATCATGTATTAGGTTTGGTGTTTTCATAAAGATTGGAATTTATGAGCTTACGAAGAGTGTATAATAACAATAATAATAATAATAATAATAATAATAATTATTATTATTATTATTATTATTATTATTATTATTATTATTATTATTATTATTATTATTATTATTATTATTATTATTTTATTCTGTTAGCTTGTCTTTGCCTGCTTCCTTAGATGTTTAACTTTCTAAATAAGGTAGGTTGGTAGAGTCACTATCTTCATCTAAGAGACAAATCTATATCCTTGAAAGAATAGTAAATTTAGTTCTAATTTCTGGAATAGGTATTGAAACTTTCCTAGATATAACAAATATAAGGATTCTTGCCATATCAAAAAAGTTAAGTGGTAACAGAAAAATATAAATGACCCATTAGTTTCTTCTTGCTGATGACAAGGAAAACCTTGAGTCTCTAATAGTATCTTCTATACTTCTTGGTTATAGCAATAAGCAATCTGCTAGATAAATTCCATAAGCAAGACACATGTTAAGGAATATTCTTCATAAGTTATAGTTTTCCAACTTGCACCAAGCAACTTCTCTTTGATCAAGTGTATTAACATTGTTTGTGCTGTGTGCTCTATATATGTATTCAGCTACTAGTTTCAATTGTATCACACTATGCTTATGAGCTTGAGAGCTAAAAGTAAGTTACGCAAAAATTTCTTGAAATGCATAGCCAAACATTGTTTATTACACTATCTCTTATCCCCCGTCTTAGTGTATATAATGTCTTCATCTCCAATATTATGTTTATGAAATTCTTCAACATGGCTTGGCAAGGTATCATATCTTATTGTTTAGTTCTCTTGCTGGCTAGCTATAATTATTAGTTAGGATATAAATGACTCGTCATGGTATCTTTAGAGAACTAGCTTTTGACAATTAAGTAATTCGTAAAATGTATTTAAGTTGATTTGGGGATTGATTTACACTTTATGCTTCTGGCAATACATGAATCATTTCCCTTCTCTTCCTAAGGTTTCAACTTATACCTTTTTATATTTTCTAAGTTGAATTTCAAGAAGTTTATGAATTTTCACCAAAAAAAAAAAAAAAAACTCCTTTGGTCTATATTGAAGTTTATTATAAGGATTTAGGGTTAGGTTTTACATTCTCTTCTGCATTTTTATTAGGTTATGATGGATGACTAAAAACAATTGTCTTCAACTTTTATTTTGTTGTGGGGTAGAAAGTTCCAAACTCAAACATATATTTATTACACTAAAAAGCTTATGTTATATGTTTGCTTTAACCTCTCATATCATTCATTGCTCAAAATCGTTGATTGCTTAGCCTTTAAAACTTAATCAAGATTGATTTGCTATTAAATGTAAGAATAAACTTAGCAATTGTGATCAATAATATCAAGCTTATGGAAAAATCCTCATCTTTACAATGATCTCCGTTCAACAAGATATTTCCTTTGTTAAACTTATAGCTAGATCTTTTCTCTGTTAATTCATTTGTCATGACTCCCTTCAAATTCTAAATTGTGGCACTAAGGAAAAAAGTCACACACATTGCTTTACATTCATAAAATTGCTAATAGGGACATGTTTGTCACAATTGAAAGCTAATAAAGGGAACCTTTCTAGGAATTATGATATTTTGTGATCCATTTTTTGGTTTAAGGTAAAGACTTGAAATTATTAAGTTGTTTACATATCACCAGCTATAAAACAAATTGCAGGTGTGTGCGTGTGTATGTGTGTGTGTATGTGTAAAATCAAAAAAGAAGGATAACCCCCTAACTTTTATTGCATTAAGAATGTGAAGAATTACTGGAGTTTTATCATACAAACGAATTGGTCAATATGAAGAATAGCCCAAGACCTTATATGGTGATATTAATTTTTTAGATGTTTCCATATAGGACTTCTATACTCTTGAACACCCCCCTCATGTGTGATTCGAATAGTGCCTACACCACTTGAAAAATGGATGTGTGACCTTAGTAGATAGTCGTGTGAATTACAACAAAGATGGGTCACCACGGCCCAGAACAAATAGCCCATGCACTTGACAGCTTATGGCTTGGAGGGATGGATCACATAGCCAGAATGGAACTTGGATGGTTGTGTGGCCCAAATTAAAGATGGTTAGATGGACCACTAAGGACCTAAAATGGATACAGCTCGGTTGCTTATAGGAATAGGCCACCACATGAACGAATATGCACAATAGACGTATTTGACAAGTCACACGTGGACATATTTGCTAGAGACTAGGCCAGAAGCCTAGCTCTAATACTATGTTAAAAATTCTAAGTTCCATTATAAAAATTAATTGGTCAATATGAGGAATGGTCTAAGACCTTATATGGTGATCTTAATTCTTAAGATTTTTCTGTGTAGGACTTTTATACACTTTAACACAGAAAAAAGTAGAAAATACTAAGGATGAGAGAAAACTTTCATAAAAAGAGTAAGATGAAGGTTAACCAGCCAACCCCAGTTATAATTAACCAACAACACATGGAATCAAGAGATAGTACAAATTTAGTGCCTGAGGCACGGGAGCCCAAGGTTATCACACTTGAATGCATATATGTCAGTAGATTAACTGAAAAGGGAAATCTTGATTTATACTAGGAAACTATTACCCTTAACTAGATATAGAAACTGAGTAATTTTTCCTTAATTAGGAGAAGGTTGTGGTCATGTATAGGTTGCACTGATTTAGCACCATATTTAGATGCTATACGCTTATTAGAGAAAGAAATATAGGAGCCAGGTATCTAGGATAACAATTTTGAGCGGCAAGGTAAACAATTTTAGCCAAGAACCTAAGATGTGATGTTTGGAGATAATGAAAGTGAATTATAATGAAAACCAAATGATATTAGTCCTTAAAAAAGTATTATGATTGCTAAATTATAACTAAAAAGATATTACATTGATAAACAAATCTTGGTCCAAGTTTATGGCATTAGTTCCTTTATTCAAACCAAAGTATTCGACCTAAGCATATAATCCTTACTAAATATTGTATTTCACTTCATCTTATGTAATACTTTGATATTTCTTTGAAAGTGCTTTGATCTAAAAATTGATTGAGATTTTTTTGTTGAGTACTTTACATTTACCAATGTATATTGGAATTTATATTCTAACTCAATCTTGTGTCTTTTGGGATTTAGTTTTTTCCTTTTTTTTTTTTCATTTCACTTATACCTATGGAGCTCCAAATTTAGATTTTGCAATAATTTTTTGCTTTTTCCTTCATACATTGTAGGACGATCTAGCCATCCATTACCTACCCCTACTGCCATAGTCCAGACATCTGCTGAAAAGAATGGAACTGGAGTTCTACCAACACCTAAGATGGTAACAGAAATATCATCATCTGCAAATCTGAAAGCCTTTAGTTTTGGTGAACTTCAAGCTGCTACTAGAAACTTTAGTCCTGATATTCTTCTTGGGGAAGGTGGCTTTGGCTATGTTTATAAGGGATGGTTGAACAATGAAACCCTTACCGCGGCTACACCTGGATCAGGCATCGTTGTCGCAGTGAAGAAACTAAAACCTCAAGGTTTCCAAGGGCATAAAGAGTGGTTGGTAGGTTCTCTTCATGATTCTTTGATTGTTTACTGGTAATTGCATTGTTCCCATTATCCTTTTTGTCTATTCCCTACTTTGTCCTTAAATCTTTTAATCATTTTCACACAATTGCTCACTACAGTCAGAAATAATTTGCCTTAGCCGACTTCATCACCCAAATCTCGTGAAACTTATTGGGTATTGCTTGGAAGGAGAAAATCGATTGTTGGTGTATGAATACATGCCTAAAGGTAGCTTGGAAAATCATCTCTTTAGAAGTAAGTAACTTCTTCAATATTTGAATTTCCTTTTATGTTCAATTCTTTTAGAAAGGTATATAAGAGCTTCTTATCTACTTCTCTATTATTATCATTTTATGTGTGTTTTTATCTTAGTCTAATGCCACTAGTAATTCTATTTTAAAATTAATGTTCTAGTACGAGCATTATACATTTTTAACTTCTCAAATATGGAATATATACAGGAGCCAAACCTCTTCCTTGGGCAACAAGATTGAAGGTTGCGATAGGTGCTGCTCGGGGTCTTTGTTTCCTTCATAGTTCAGAATCGCAAATTATATATCGTGATTTCAAGTCATCTAATGTGCTTTTAGATTTGGTATGCATGCTTACCATGGTATATGCTTGTGAATGTCATGTTATATATGGGTATTTTTCTCCTTTTGTTTCTCTATTTTCTCATTTTCACAAAAGCTTGCAAAATTAATTATCCATCATTTTCTTGATTAGGACTTTAATGTAAAGCTCTCAGACTTTGGCTTGGCAAAAGCTAATCCAACTGGTAACACTCACGTATCTACTGAAGTTATGGGTACAGAAGGCTATACTGCCCCAGAATATGTTGCAACAGGTATGAGGATTTTAGCATCTTAAATTGCTCTTTGTTCTAATAGTTGAAGAATTTAAAGTTAATAGCTACCTTACATAACCATAATCATTTTCTCAATTTCTTTGGGTTGCTTAACAGGTCGTTTGACTACCAAATGTGACATTTATAGTTTTGGGATTGTATTGTTGGAACTGCTAACAGGACGTCGCGCTCTTGATGAGACAAGAGGAACAGAAAAGAAACTAGTAGAATGGGTAAAGCCTTCAGTGGTTGACAAAGGCAAAATATATCAGATCATGGATTCTAGGTTGGAGGGTCAATATCCTCGTAAGGCAGCATATTTTGCTGCCAATCTTGGATTACAATGTGCTCATATTGAACCCAAAGCACGACCACAAATGTCTCATGTCTTGGCTATTCTAGAAAAACTATCATCACAAAAGGTCACACATATGCATTCTTCTTCTCTAGAGTCCAGAAACATGTCTTGCATCTCTTCACCCACAGCAGATGGCAATCCCTTATCTTTGAGAGGGTCTCAGTTGTTGGATTCTCATTAACCATTTGAATTTTGGCACTTGCTTGCTCTTTTGGTTGGCTTAAGCATCCAAAATTAATTTTGTATTCAGAATTTTGAACCATGATTTTTTGTATCACTACATTCAATAACTTTTGCCTAAACAATAATATTCAATTTGCCTACTTCCCGAGATAACACCACTATCATTCTTCACAATAAATATATTAAGATAAAATAAATATATATAATAGTGCTTTTTGTATTTGTAATCAATGCCACATAACATTATGCCTTGACTTTTTTCTCTCCAAAAGAACTTTGAGTCCAACTTTTTTTTTTCTTATGCACAAATATTTCCTAATCATATTTATAAGGAATCATACATAATTAGTTAATGCACAGAGTAATTATAAACTATTAGAGCATAAACTAACTCAAAATGAATAATTTGTAAATAACAAAGATGTGAAGAGTATCAAATCCCATCATTTACATATTACATCTCAAGGAAATTTTCCAGCTTCATAGCAGTAATTTCTTTTTGAACCTTAGGGATAATAAGCATGACAAGATTGCAAATTAAGATAACTAATTGTAGGTCCGTAAGAGGTCCCTACAATTAAGATTATGCCAGGACAATAAAAACCCTTTTGTTATTGGTACCAGTGATTTGTAATGTGAAAAGGGTGAAGATAGTATGATGGTCGTGTCTATTACTGACGCTATGATCTACTCTTATAGGAAATCAGCCTTAGGACGTGGCCATATAGCTCCCTTTTTATAAATTTTTTTTTTTCTTGATCTATGCCAAAAATGTGAGATCTCGGCCCATAAAAAATTCTGTTCTTTGGACAAAAATCTGCTAAAGGGATGATCCCGCTATTTTGTTGTAACACGTATCTGCCAGTTATTAAAAGAGGTATCAGCCCTATTAGCTTTGAACCCTAATCTCTCAGGCTATTGTAACCCAATGGACTAACAATGAAAGTTATGTCCTTCATGGATTTTTAAAGCTAGTTTGTTTCTATGTTGTTTGCATATATATACACACACATATATACATATGTATATATATATATATATATATATATATAGAAAATAAAGTAGTACCGTAAGTTTTTCCAATCGATGCCTAGTCATTAGTTTTGGCCCCCAACAGGAAATTAGGCCAATTTCTTTTATCAATGCAAAATTATTTCCTCATTTGCTTATCTAGATATACTCACTAAATGGTAAAAATGCATTCATCTACTTCATTCCTGATATTTCTTTCCAAGATTATTTGACTTTTAAAAATCAAGAAATTTGACTAGGTAATTCAAAAATTATTAAAAATATATCAATGTTTATATATTATATAAAGTATCTATAATTATATCTATCTATATATTATCGAGAATAGGGTACATGTCTTTTTGGGTTATCTTGCATATTTTCCTCTTATGAATTGTTTTCCCTCCGAAAAGATATTGACTCCATATCTTTTCAATCGTTTCTTCTTATTTGTACTTGAATCCCTTACATTAGAAAAGGACAAATTTCTTGAACAGGTCTTAGTCCTCAATGTTTATAATTTTTTCCAAATTAATCTCCAATGTTACAAAAGTAACTCATATGGTCCCCAATTTTTACCATTTTTGAGAATTAGTTCTTGTTTTACTAAAATAAAGCAAATGGCCCCTAGTGTTTATAAATTGTTACCTATTGATTCTCCCTATTAATTCAATGTTAAAGTGATTGGGAAAGTGGGAGCTCTTTCTTTCATTACCTTATTTTAAAGACTTAAGCGGTATAAGTAGCCAAAACATTTGAAAAGTATCAAATTGGTCTCTCGTGTAAATATCAAATAGTCTAATATAACATTTTTAAAATGGAAAATCGTATAAATTCATACAAGACCAAACTCTAGGAACAAACATGAAAAAGTATACTTTAATCTTTATTTTCTTAATCACATGTTGCATGCAATTTTATATAAATTCAATGAACCAACGAAAATATTACATGATATAAATAAAATAATGAAGAACAATAGTGAAATAAAGCATTCATGGTCATCACACAGTAATTATATCTTCCATTTACATGTTTTAGATTCTTGGAAAAAGATATTGAAGCCTGCTTTATGCAATGCGCATAGTAGCAAATTTTTGGTTGCTTAAGGGTATACTGGTTATTTCACCATAGATTGGACATGTTGGAAATTTTTGTATTAGTTAAGGGTACATAGCTAATTTCAGTGCACCTTACTTATTTTAACATTATTTTTAACATTTAACTACCCAAAGGATAAATATAGTTACATTTTATAAACATTAAGGATTATTTGTGTTATTTTTGTAACATTAGCAACTAATTTTTTTTTTTTTGGCTAAGTAAGTAATAGCATATATTGGTATTCAAAAAATTATAATCAACAAGATATAACACTGATCAACAGTGTCAAAAACAAAAGCCAAGACCTAAGAATACCAACATCAATGTTCCAAGATCTATAAAAACGCCTATTGAGAGTGTTGTTTCTAAATTTTCTTTGTTTGTACACTTTTGTCCTGACATCAAAAAGTATGGCCTCTCATAAGTATTCTTCGCTCCATGCCTTGTTCCTGAAGATTCTACTATTTCTTTCAAGCTAAACATGGTAGAGAATAGTTTAAAAACAGAGTTTTGTAGCAAGGGAACTCAGGGAATTTGACTGACACTTGCTGCTAATCCATGTCGTGATATTGTCCCAGTTGCAAATCTAGTGGAAGTTATGAGCCCACATAATTGACCACTAATTTGAAATAATGGTAAGTATTGGGGACAATTTATGATATTTGTCACATTAAAAACTTATATAAAAAGTAAAATTAGTATTAAGAACTTACGAAGAATTAAATTTTGCAAAATAAATTTATATTTTATTCTTGCATATATTACCTTTGTGTGTGTATAGGGGTAGGGGGTGTATGGGGGTGGGGGGTCGTATGTATTATAAAGTGATCATGTTTGTGTTTTAATACATATGCCGTAATTCTTCCAAATTTTTGCAACCTAAAGTGAGATAAACAACAATAAAGATATTGTTAATCTCTATTGGTTTCTTTTCCATCTAAAATCCTTTTCTAATTTATAATACATATCTCTCGTAAAAATGTGGATTAGTAACAAAAACTTACAAAAAAAATTTTAATTTCACAAACCATATTTTTAATTTATCCTCAAATATACCATAAAAATTTACCATCAATAATAAACAAATACATTAAAGTATTCATTTCTCTTATGTATTGCACTGGTTATGATCTAATATTATATAAAGTAGAGTTCATGTTTGTCTTTAAGTCTCACATCCTATTTCTATCAATTTTTACTATTCAAATTTGAGTTATGCTCCAAAAATATATTATTCATCTTCTATTGCTTTTTCTAGATCATATATTTTTTTGGTTTTATTTTTCAATTTAAATATTCTATTTATTTATTATAAATCTTTCACAAAAAGAACATAATAATATTGAAAACTTACAAAAATTAATTTTTACAAAATCTATATATATACTTTAAATTTTACGAAAAATATTTATATTTTATCCTCGTAAGAATGTAAAATCTATGCTTTATATATTATAGAGGATGCACATGTCCTAATTTATCAACTTTTTCATTTAAAATGAGATAAATCTAATAATATATTATTTATCTTCTATTGTTTTCCCAAATCAAATCCTTTTTCTTATTTTACTTTGCTAATTAGATGTGCTATATTCAACAAATTCAGATCTTTAATTAAAAATTATTAGTATTAAGAACTTGTAAAGAATTAAAATTTACAAGATATATTTTATCCTTGCATAGATTGTAAAAATTAGGCATAACTAATAAATAAAGATATTAAAACTATCATTTTTCTCATGCATTGCATGGCTTCTACTTTAGTTGGTGTTAATCTAGAGTATTATAAATGCAAAGTTCTTTCTCAATCTAAATTGAACATTATTTTTTGACAAATAAAAATTAGTTTCTAATCTATTTTTTTTGTCATAATTAAGCATTACTTTTTCGATCAAGCAATCTATCTATATATTATATAAAGTAGTGTCTATATTTATTTTAATGGTACATGCCTAAATTCTATTAATTTTTGTCTAAAAATGAGTTAAACTCCATTAAATATATTGTTTATCTTCTATTGCTTTTCTTTTTTCCAAATTAGATTCTTTCTGATTTTACTTTATCAATTTAAATGCTTAATTCAAAAACTGTGAGTAGTATTGAAAGGATATAAAAACTAAATTTTACAAAATATATTTATATTCTATATTTGTGTAGACTATAACAAATTGATCACTGACAATAAATAAAGATATTAAAACTATTCATTTCTGCTTACATTGCATGGTTGTACTCTAGTTAATAGATTATTTGACTATTTTAATTATGCAAGTACTTTTGCATTATGGATATTAAGAACTACATATTGATTCTTAATAATTTTGTTTTCACTTTCAAAATGAATTTTAATGATGATAATGATGAGGATAAGGATGAAGATGATAACAATAGCAGCAGTGGCAGTAACAACAATAACAACAACAACAACAACAACAACAACAGCAACATCAACAATAAGATGATAGTGATATTGTTGGTGGTGGTGGTGGTGATGATGATGAAAATGAAAAGAAAAAGTCAAGATGAATGTAAAGCTTTTCAATTTTGAGTTTTGTTCACTAAGTACTTTACAACTCTTTTGATGTATAAAGTCACTTTCCAAGTTTTTAGTTCCTTATGCTTCCTTTTCTTCATCTTATTCAAACTTAATATATAAATGTGAAAATCACTTTCTTTATTCACCCTAGAGGATGTTTCTGAGGCTCATTGCTCTTCATGAAAACCTTTTTTATGGCCAAGACACCACATCCGTAACATAAGTTCCCTAGTCTTTCATAGAGTTTCACCTAAATGGATTTTAACTTTCCTCTTGGAAGAGCAGAGCATGATAGGAGAGGTTTATCAATATTCAGCTTAACTGTAAATCTAAGAAATAGTTTGTTGATGCCTCTTTCCTACTTTCTTATTAACTTCTTTAGTCGTACCAAACTCTTTTTTAATCGACACAGCATTTTCATGATTTAAGTAATCAATGGACAATCCAGAAGCCCTCACTCGAAATGATGTCATATACAAGTCCATTTTAGTAATAATACTACTTGGTTTTCATGGCTAGAGAAGAAAACTACTCTCCCATTGCCCATAGTCTAGCTTGTCAGCCTATTTCTTATTCCTTTCATTATTGAAGACAATCAACACATTTTGGGCTAGGCTTGAAACTTCAACTTGATAATTAAGACCTTATATGTTATTGATTATCCTTATCACCACATAAGTAAATATTTGTTTGTTCAACAGAACTTTGCCAACAAGTATTGGCAAGTTTGCTCAGTCTAGTAACATCTTCAACATTAGAGGGTTAGAGGTCTTATATGCTGGGATTTGTATGCCCTAAAGACCACTTGGACATGAATATTGAACATTGTATTGATTATTGTATCATATATTTATGAGCATTTTTTCATATATTAACACTAGTATAAGTTTGTGATTCATGTGTAAAGATCCAATTATATAGACCACTGATTTAGTGCATAATGAGTTTGTGCACACAATAGGTCCAAGTTTAGCTTTGATTATCTCATAAACTAGTCTATAATCGAATAGAAGTGTTAGGCACTCTACCAGGATAATTATAATGGGAAGTCTCCTTGTCAAGGTGTCCACCTAGATCTTTGGAGGGTCTTTCCCAATTTTGCTTCCTATTATGTGTGTCACATATCACCATGAGTATGTTTTCTGAGAACTGTATTATCAAAGATAGAAGATAATGTACTCACAGATACCTAGTAGCCAATGCTCTTAATTTTGAGCATGTGCAGACAAAGTAACAAAATTAAGGTGTAACAATTTGATGTACCATGGGAGAGATCTCAATGTACGGGGTAGGTAACCTACTTACATTAAGATCTCTCCTATAGTACATCAAAGCATTGCATCTTTAACTTCGTTAGTTTATTTCAAGACTAAAGGCATTGGTCACTCGGTATCTATGAGTATATTGTCTTCTATCTTTGATCATATGGTTCCTAGAAGACATATTCACATAGTCCTGTTTAATACATGTCACAAGCATTGAGACCGAAGTCCAAAAAAATCGTCTAATAATCTAAGCAGATCACCTTATGGACACCTGCCCATTATAATCTTATCTTGGTTGAACACTCAACACTACTATCTGGCTATAGACTAGTTCATGATATAATCAAAGCTAGACTTAGACCCATTGTGTTTCCAATCTCACTATGCACCCACATCATTGGTCTATATCATTAAACCTTTACACGTTGTATCATACACATACATTAGAGATAATATATCAATATTCATGTATAGGTGGTTTTTAGGGCATACAAACCCAACATATTGAACTAAAGATTCCAAGGTTTAGATATAGTTTTAGAAATAATGGTACAAATAAAATGACCAACCTTGACTATAGGTATACATAGAGGGATATTCTGGTCATTTGACTTGGTAGGTCAAAGATAAAGGTCACTTTTCAAGTAACAAGTTTTTGTGATGTTAGTGATTATACTTGGCATGCAAACTTTGGTCGTCTGGTGGAATAGACTAAATCGAAGTGGCCTTAATGTTGACTGAGGGTTGGCGAGGGCATTTTTGTCATATTAGGCGTCAAGGATAATTATGACTTTTGGTCCCTCCACTGGTTATATTTCTATTGGGTGCTTTAATTAAGAATTAGCTAATTTTATGTACATTGTCAATTAAGATTTATCCAAGAAATTAAGAAAAAGTTTTTAGTAACCAAGTTTTCCTAATTTAGCTTATAGACATCTTTGTTGGTGCGGACATTACATGGATAAGATATTTTGATGTGTTTAAAAATGGAATATTAGGATGGTTTTTATCTTGAAAAATATTCCATTTTTAGAAAAAGGAAAGGAACAGTTATTAGAAGCAATGAATATCCTAGGAAAATTGTCTAATTAGGGTTGCCACATATTATATAGTGAAATTTAGGAAGACCAGTATGAGCCTCGTCATATTTCCTATATTGGTTATGCATGAATTTTCAAATAGCACACCGAAGACACTTAGTGTTGCCCAATGTCGCACACACAAGTATATGTATCGCACAAGTAATATAATTATGAATAAAGTTCATTCTATAGCAGAGCTTTTACTAATTCCGATGTTAATCACAAACTATTACTCTCATTCCTATCCAAATCAATCGTTATTGAAAATTGCAAGAATTAATTAATCAAATTTAAATAACAAAGCAAATAGAATAAATAACTAAATCAATGAAGAAAACCTAGGACTACAATTTCATGTAGTGTCAAGTCAATTGAATTATTCCTATCCCATCCATCCTAATTAAGCTCAATTACTAACCTAAGGAGCTATTATTTCCTATCCTTCGTCGAGTAATTAAAGAACTAATTTAATTTAAACCAAGAGTTATAAGTCTATTCTAAAGGTTGAATTAAACCGATTAAGATTAGCCCCAAATTAGCTACCTAGGGTAATTAGGTATATGTCTATCCTAATTATGAATCAAATTAACCTACCCATTAGAATAATTTGAACACAAGCTATTCATTCCATACCTAGAACCCAATTTCCTTTGTCAATTCCATTAGGGTCCATCAATCTAATAGTTGATCAAGCTATTAAAAATTTAACACAAAAATGAATTTATAATCCAATACTCAATCATATATAGAATGGAATGGAAATGAAAACTCAATTAATTGGCAAAAGAATCCACTGCAATCCTAGAAATGAGAATTTAGTTCAATATAGCCATAGAAAATATTCCTTTTAGTGTTACAAGATTGAACCATGGCAAAAAGAGAGCAATAAAAAGAGAAAGAACGAAAAACTTTATTATGAAAGCCTTAAATCTACAAAGATCTTGATTTTTATTCCTTCAAGCATGTTTAATCCTATCCTTTAAGGTGTAATAGGCGCCCCTTCCTCTTTAGGTTAACATCCCTTTAAATAGCTCTAGTAAAGGCCCTAAATAAGATAGAATCGGCCCATAGTTACAGCTTTGTGCGTAAATAATTTTCCCAATCCTATCTGGATGGTAGATTCCCCTATCTAGATGGCAATCTCTTTGTCTAACTACCTCTCAGACAGGAGATTTTCGCGTTTAAATGGTGACTTCTTAGCCAGGTGCAGAATTTCCTTTCATTTTCCTACTCTTCTAGCTACTTTTAAGGATGTATCTTTTTAGCTCCAACTACCTTCTTCAAGAAATCCTCCTAAAATAACAAAAACGACATCAAACTGAGTAACAATGCTTTAAAACTAAATAGAAACTCAAACTAATGAAATTACTAACAATAGACTCCAAAACTAACACAAAAATATGACTGAAAACCCAATATTTAAGAAGGCAAATAACTCTCCTATAAAGATTTATCACTTAGCAAAGCAATTAACCCTCAGTTAAGAGGAAATTCTCTAAATTGTGCTTGCCCAATAATAAAACTGGTGCACCAAGCTATAGGAGCTTGATTATAATAGAGAATACCAAGATGGGACATCTTGAAGGTATTGATTCAACAAAGACGCCATGGACCGCCAGTTCATGCTTCAAGTGTAATGCTCTTGATCCTATTTCATCTATATTGTGTATATTGTGCCCATATGTGCAATAGATATTGTTTTTGCTATTAGTCCACTTCCTTGGTTGTTTGTCATGCTTTCGTCGTTTTAAAACTTAAAAAACAATGGACTTAGTGTAATATGACAAATCCTACATTATAATAGTTATTTTTAGAGTTACCACCTAATTTAAAAGTTTAAGCTTGTAGAGAGGATATTGGTTTATTTATTTATTGTGTTAATACGCCCCTTCACATGTAGCGTAATTTGTTTAGAAGCTTAGACATGGACAATTTAAATATTTTTTTTAAATGGGTGGTAATGAGGTTTGAATCTGAGACCGTTTAGTTTCTAAACTCTAGTACCATGTTGAGTTACCACCTCATCTAAAATTTTAAACTTGTAGAGAGAATATTAGCTTATTTATTTACTGTGTTAACAGTTATATTTGTTGTGGCATTATTATTAAATTCAAGAGCTTGTTTATCACGGTCGGCTTGATGTTGACATGTTGGAGGGATGTTAATACATAGATAAAGCTTTGGTTTGTGAGCAATAAAGAAAGGTCTTTGACACAAAAAGACATCAAGGAAAAGGTAAGAAGTAAAGAAAGTGAAGGTAAAAAGAGAGAGAAAAGAGGCGTAGGTAAAACTTGTCCTAGAGACCAATTGGTCTTCCCTATAAAATATCTTTTCAAATTGGTCCCCTTCCTATTCAAATTGCTATTTTTTTGTCAATTTTCATGTTTTCTGCATATTTTTTTAAAGAAGAGAAAGACTAAATATTTTTTTTGAAAAAAGGAAAAGAAAAATCTATTACCTTGAAAAGATGCCTAATAAATAATTTAAATGTGCCAATCTATGTCATTCATGATTTTTTTCCCTAAAATTATTAGATTTTATAAAAATATAAAAGTTGTATTTAGTGTCAGAAATTTAATGTGACAAAATATATTTATGTTTTATCTATTACATTAATTGCCAAATTTGACTATTAATAATTATAAAAATATAAAAATACTCATTTATCTGGTGTATCATATAGGTACCATTATATTATATAAATATTGAAATAATTGTCAAAAATACTTTTTAAATTTGAAATTGTTACATAAATTTTAATTCATATCACATTATATAAATATGAAAACCCGTGCATCTCATGAGTAGACACGTTAGTTAATATTAATAAAGCAACAATCAAGCTGATTTCAGTTTTGATTTCACTTTCTTGCCTTTCATTGTCCACTATGTATCATTAATAGTCTTTTATTTGGTTGTCATGTGTGATGCCATACCATCCCTATAATTTTGCCACGTGTTCTTTTGTTTACCATTGCCTATTATGCATTACACGATTACCTTGTTCTACCTTATAAAGGAAAAAGACTAATTTTATATATTAAAAAGGAAAAGACCAATCTGTTATACAAAAAAGATGCTCAATAAATTATGAAAATGTATCAATCTACATCATTCATATTTTTTCCCCTAAAATTATTAGATTATACAAAATATAAAAGTTGTAATCAATGTTAAAAATTTAATATAACAGATTATATTTATGTTTTATTTTTCACATTAATTGACAAATTTAACCATTAGTAATAATAAAAACATAAACATATTTATTTCCCAGTATATCATATAGGTGTTATCATTTATGTAATATCAAAATAATTATTAAAATACTTTTTATTTTTGAAATCATTATAAAATTTTAATATGATATCATATAATATAAAATATCAAAACCCGTGTATCGCACAGAAAGATACCACCCTAGTTAGTTCTCAATGTCTCAAGAAGAGAGTTAAATTAATCTCTATTATTTACAAACATTTATATTAGTTGTTAATATTTCACAAATATAGTCAAATTAACCCTTATTGTTTAAAAAATATTTGTATTTTTTAATGGTTTAAAAATTTATTCAATTCTTTTAAATTAAGGAATAACTGGAATAAGTCCGCAATAATGCTGGCGGAGTTAAAGCTCCCGGAACGACGCCGTATGCATGATACCAAATAGAACCAAAAGGGTCAAACGATACAGATGCAAGGGTGCCCTCCGTGATCATATATTTTTCCCATAAATTCCAGGTTTGATCATTTCTTTAAATATATGTAATTAACTTTGAAAACTATAAGCTTTTCTGAACTCTAACATATCATAAAACTTTAATGTTGTTTAGTTTTGAGATAGTTGCTATATGATTTTGTTGATTTCTTGGCATTTCAGATTCTGGGTCCATTTGAGGATTTTGTGAAGAAAAAATAGAAAAACAGAGATGGTGTTAGTGTTGGCATTGGGTGATCTTCACATACCACATAGAGCACCTGATCTGCCTGCAAAGTTTAAGTCTATGCTTGTACCTGGCAAGATCCAGCACATTATTTGTACAGGAAACTTGTGCATCAAAGTGAGTTTCTACCTTTTTTTTGTAAAAAAAAATTTCATTTTCATGCTTAATTTTGTGGGTTTCTTGCAATTTTTAAGCTTTACTTTTGGGAGAAAAAAATTACTGTAAAGGTTGGTAAGACCCTTGCGCGGGACTACACACGCATAGCTGGAGTTTTGTGCACTTTAACTTTAAAGGTTTCAATGGGTTGGTTGGACATGTTACCACTGACCACTTTGTTCTTTCGCTTCTTGCTCGCAAACTGGAAAAAAGCCCTTTCTAGGATTTGGAGTAGGTTGAGGGAAGAGTTTTGTGGGCTTAGTTTGCTATTTGTGTAGGTTTACTATGGTGGTTCTGATACTATTGTTTGTGGATTAATTTTGTCTTTTGTGTTATTTGTCGATTTTCAGTATAGTGTTCAAGTGGCATATGAGTTTAGGTGGGTTGGCTTCTATTGTAGCTGCTCTGCTTTTGTTTTGAGAATTTAAGAGGTGCAATGGTTAGTTGAATTTGAGGTTTGCTTTATATTTGGTTGTGAAATGAATATGAGTGAGATTCTGCCAAGTTTGTTATGATCATAATTTGGTAATCAGACAATTTGTTCCAATGAATTTGGATTGACTTAACCTTTAGGCCTCCGAGCTACTGGATATTCAGTGTGTTAATTCAATTTGTGCAGTCTAATTATGTAGGATTTTCCGTAAGTTGCAAGTCATGAGGATTTTCCAATAGTAAATGGCATGCCAAATAAGGTCTATCGGGGATGTGGAGGCTTTTGAACATTCAGAAGACGGGAAATGATAGACCGTTGTTGTTGGGTTTATGCTTAAGTAAGCTTAATAATTTAGGAGACAACTTATATCAATAATAGTGAGGAGTGTTTGCATATTTAAGGAAGAGAAGGTGGAAAATGAGGGCATAGTCCATGAAGATTGGGTTTTGTAGCAAGAAATAAAGATGAATGAGGGTTTAATACATTTACATGAACATATTGAGGACAGGAGGAGATCAATGAGGAGAAAGACTTTCAAACATAAAGTTGATGAATCTAAGATTTGACTTTGCATTACCACATAGAGCTTTGTAGTTTCAATCAATCAGTGAAGTATAGCAATTTCTTCAACATCTCATGGTCTACCCGATTTACATTTAGAAGCTTGTAGCATAGTTTTCTTAACTGAAAAGTTGCTCCTGAAGGAAATTGGTGAATCTTTTCTGTTTTCTGCTAGCTTACTGATCTAGTTTATAAGTTAATCTAATCTACTAGTTTGCTCAAACAATATATTCAATATTCAATATGGACATGGATACTGGTTTCTGAGAGGAAAGTGAGAAAAAACAACTTACTTTCCATTAGCATTCACTTTTGCAAGAGACAAAATGAGGAAAAGGTGGGTCCTCCTAGAGCTGGCTTTCTTAGATCTGAGATTACACATTGACTAGTGTCATTTTGAATTTGTGCATATATCAGGGCTGTGCTGTGATTGTTGTATGAAGCAAAATGCTTCTTCCACCTGGGTCTGAAAATGTAAAAGTATGACTATACTCTTTATTTGTGAAAAGAAGCAACGGGATGGTGACAGGGATCAAGCTTTTGAACTAATACAAAACTTCGAGGTGTAGTGGCTTTTGAAGAAAAAGGGAATCGCATTTTGGATAGATTAATAACTAGGAAGAAACTAGAGGATGAGTAGTCCTTGTAACATAAAGTTGAATGAGTATCCCTTGTAACATAAAGTTGAAGGCTCTTCTAAAAGATGTAAACTTAAGGTTGGAATCACCAATCCTAGTTATGCCCTAAACTGGAGAATAAGACCAACTGTGGGAGATATTAGAAAGATGCAGCTCAGATGACTTCCCTTAGATTTGAGCGCACAGGTAGGGATGGTAACAAACCTTTGGATCAGGCGGCTAAAAGTAATGCTAATTTTACTTTAGCTTTAGATTGGAATTATTTACTCGTCCATCGCTTTGAAGGATACAATGACTTTCATCCTACTAGTGTAGGATAATCATGTATTTACTTCTATTGATATGTTAACAGCTATGTGACCCAAAACAAAAGATTAAGTTGAAGATGAACTAAAGGCTTCATTGTGTTGTACATATGTTAAGGATGACAAACTGCTCAATGGATATCAGAAGATTACAAAGGAATACTTCTTAATCTGTCCTGATGCTGTCAATATATGGTGTTAGGATACTGCAGATGATAAAACCTAGACAGAAGGAAGTGAAGCTTTATTCTCAGATGAGCTCAATTCTATAAGGTGATCTATACCATTTCATATTCAAGCTGTCTGAACCAACCTCATTAATCACCTTTTCTGTGGTTAGTCTAGAAATTCAAAAGCCTACTGCCTGAGAATTACCTATGATACCTGGGCAAACTCGCATTTACTCATCAAATAGACATTCAGACTCAAAGCCATGAAATGCATTTCCTATATGTGGGATTGCAGGGGAGAAGGGAGAGGGGCAATGTTAGTCAACCGTTCTTCTTCTTCTTCTCTTCCCTTCTGTTTTCAAGAAAGATTAAAGGAAAAAGCAGTAATACTATAAAGTCTAAACCCACTTTAATTCAAAATTTGGCAATTTTTCTGCTAGTTTCATGATTCTAACAGTGGTCCTAGAGCATTAAGAATCTGAGGCCTGAATCTCTTCAACATAAGCAGAGGCGAGGACTTAGCTATTAACTTTGATTTCCATTTTCCTGGTGAGACATATAAGATATCCCACTATAGCAGCTCTAGGCAGCTGGAAGTCAACAATAATAAACACCTAACATATGTTTTCTGCTTCCGCAGATACATCAAGAAAATTTTCTGGTGAAGAGTTGTAAAGAGATTAAAATAAGATTTTGGCTTTAGAATTGGTAAGACATGTTCCTGAGTATCTTGTAGTTTGATTTGGATGTACTTTAAAGGCTAGAAATTGGAATTTCAAGACAAATTGCTGCAGAGCTTTTACGGGTTTAGGGTTGACATGATGGATAAAGTTTAGATAGTGAGGGGAAAATTCTTTTCTTGAAATGACGTTATGTTGATGGAATGGACACATAATGAGGTTGAACTATTCAAATGAATAAATAATGAGATGATCACCATGGCTTCTATATTAACTTAGGCAACATTATCATTTTGTCAAACCTTATATGTTAGTCAGGATTATTTCGAGGGCAGAGGTTTAGAAGAAAAGTCAGATTGAGAGGAGTGGTCACTGTGTGAATCAAATTATAGAAAATAATATAATAGAGTTTATCTTACCATCATGAACTTGACTAAGAGGTGGGCAGAAATTGAGAGGACTCTTGTGGAGGGTTTTTCCATTGATTGCTAGTACATTAAGCTGTTACGGGTAGCATTTCTTTCTTCTGTGAGTATACTTTTCCAGAAACTAGTGTAGAGTTGCAAACATGATGTTGGTTTGTTTTCGTTAAGAGATAATGAGAGAAATTGAGAGAAAATAGTCTTTGTATCATTAAAACAAGGTGTTAACCCATCTTTAAAAGAGCCGAGTGCAAAGAATAAGAATTCCTCTCTTCCAATATGGGAGAAAGGACAACATACTACTACTCAGCACTTTTGATAGTCCCCTTAGGTTGGAGCATATGTGTCATACACACACCTGACTTATTACAAATAAATCCAACCCAGGGTACTCCCAAAGACTTGGTAAAGAGATTAGCTAATTGATTATTTGTACTAACATGTGAAGTGACAATCTTTTTAACTAACACTTCACTAAATAGAAAATGATATTTAATTTCAGTATGTTTCATGTGCCATGGAACATGGGATTTGAGGTAGTTTGCGTTCCTGCCTGGTTATGCAAATCAACTTCATAAGTTGAGAGCAATCCATCGCAATCTCCTTGAGCAATGTTTGATCCATATTAGTTCACATGTTGTTAGTCACATGGCTCGGGACTCAGATTTAGCGCTAGAGTGAGCCATGACAAATTTTTTCTTACTTTTCAATGATATAAGATTTCCTCCGATGAAAACACAATATCCAGAAGTAGATTCTCTATTAACTGGGCAATCTGCCCCATTTGTATCTGAATATCCAACGCCTGTACTTAGGTTCTGTGCTAGAGTGAGCCATGATAGTTTATTTCTTACTTTTCCGTGCTTTGTGCACCATATAAGCATGCCTAGATCACTTCTGAGATCATTTGCCATCTTATGTCCACATATTTTCTCTTAGCCACAAGCAAAACCAAGTTGTTACATGCTTAGCCAACAATGTTGTACATACATTGTCCCACCAACGTGCAACCATCATGGACAATGGTTGGTCTTAAGTAGTGCACCCACAACTTAACTGCGACAAATGTCTTACCAGCCTTTTAAGTCCACAAGTGCTGCTACCTCAACACATGATGTCATTGCCCGTACAGTGTGCACCATAAGTTGGGTCATAGAAATATTGCCACCAGAGCATGTGATGCCACTGTCCACACAGCCCATACCATAGGTTTGGTCAAGTGTTACCACCACAGTACACAATGCCACTGCCGACACAGCCCGCATTGTAGGTCTTATAGTTCACCATTTGCACCTAACATAGCCAACTAGTGCCACGTTGTCGCGTGTCAACATCTCAAGGTTCTAATATTATGCCTTAAGCCTAGAACCCTGAGTCTAAAAGTGAGATTATTGCCCTAGGCTTAAAAATGACTATCCTAAGCTTTTCCACTACCAAAAGGACTAACCTTAGTTATTACTTAAACCATTGACACAGCATGTGGGATGTCACATATTGGAAGAATGGCATTGGTACGAAAGACTGATAGTTAAATGCCTCAACTCTCTTCTATATATATTTCATTCTGTACCCTAAGAACATTTATTTTGGTTGAAGCAAAGGTTGCTGTGCTCTTGTGCACTTGAACCTTTTCCTCACTAGATCAATGGAAATGTACTCTGTACGGAAATTTATTCTCTGCGTTGTGAGGAAAATGGAGGTCCAGCATGCTAGAGATTCTCAACTCTTTTCATATGATCACTGAACAGAAAATTTATTTGGAACTGTACACTGAAAGTGCTTTGTGCTAGGAGTCAGACTATCGTACCAGCCATCTGTGGAAAAGTTGGCAACAGAAGTGCTCAAAGTGAATCTTTTCTCCTTTCACTTTCCAGAATCACCTGAATTTTGTTGGGTGTGGGAATCATGGTATATACCCCTATGTTCGTGTTTGAATTTTGAGATCAGGTAATAGATGACAGACGAGCAGGCGCCATCTTTAAACAAGTCTATGTGATGATGATAATGATGGTTTAACCCTTTTTCTCCAAAACTCAGCACAATATTGCATGCGTTGATTTACTTACTTCGGTACCTTGCTTTCTGAATGCTGATAAAATGTGTATCCACCAGTTCATTGTCCGCTTTGATATAAAAAATGTATCCACCAGTTCATGGTCCTCTTTGGATAGGTGGTAGCTGAGTTATATTGATATTGTCCTTTGAATTTTCTAGAAGAAGTATATGTTATTTGGTTATACTTGATATCTTGTATGTTTCTGACATTGTTTTTAACTTTTCTACTTTTAATAATCTTCAAAATTCAGATTTTTGCTTGTATTTTACTATAAGGGTGTTTGGATTGGCTTATGACAGTACCATTTGAAGCAACTTTGCCTTTAAGTGACTTTTTTTCTGGGAAAAAAAAAAAAAACTTTAAGAGGTTACTTGTTTGCATAGAAGTTCTAATTATAAAAATAAGCATTTAACTGTTTAGTTAAGTATTGCTGAAAGCTAATTTACATTGTTAAAATAACTATTAAAGGCACAAAAATAGAACGTTAGTTAAAACACAATGTAAGCATAATTGTTTAACTTTTTTCTAAAAAGTAAAGTATTAAAATATTATAATTTAATTTATGACATATTTAATATAAATATGCTGATTATTAAGTACACTATAGAAGACCTGAAAAAAGATAGGTGTTTTTTACATTACTATTTCTAGTTTTTTTTAGGATAATTTAGGAATAAATGTAAAAAGGTAAGGAGAAAATAGTAAATGATTTGATCAAACTTACTTTTTGCAAAGTGCTTAAAGCCATAAAAAGCAAAGCGTGAGAGTGGGGAGCTTTTTCAATTCTGCTTAAAGCCACTTAAAGAAAAACACTTATTTTTATAAACCAAACACGTCTATTAACTTAAATCGAGCTTTAAGCATATTTGACCAGTTTAAAAGTTAAACCAAACACCCTCTAATCGGTTTGTATGCAAAATGACGCTGTTTTACGTTATTGTTTTTGCAGGAGGTCCATGACTATCTGAAGACTCTTTGTCCTGACTTGCATGTAACCCGAGGTGAATATGATGAGGATACACGTTACCCAGAGACCAAAACACTAACCATTGGTCAATTTAAGCTTGGAATATGCCATGGTCACCAGGTCTGATTTTCTTTTGGTTCTTTATCTCTTCTGCCCCATTTTGAGTTTCCAGTGGTTAAGTAGAGCAGCGTCACCCTAGGTTCTCCAGTTAATGAGAAGGACATAGTTAGTCTTCTCGTACGCTAGTGTCATCGTTTTTGCCTTATTCCCTTTTTCCCTTCATAATACTCCATTGTTTCTAATATAGTTAGATTAGTTGTAATTTACCGTGAGAATTTACCCAATAAAAAAAAAAAGCCATCTTCTCTGCGTCGCAGTTTGATATCTCCTTGCTACCGGCTAGACGTAAATTATTTGATTCTTCTGTTCTTCTTTTGGTTTTTCTTTATGGCTAGGTTGAAGAAGGGTTAGGCACTTCAGTTTTCCTAAGATGTTAGGAATTCCACTGTCATTGTGAGAGTGAAGCACTACAATTAATAGTGACCTTGTGTTGCATATGTAACATTAGATCGCATATTATGCAACATTATAGTGTATATATCATTAGTGTTGATATTCTTCTTTTGTTCTTGCAAAGGTCATTCCATGGGGTGACTTGGACTCCCTGGCCATGCTCCAGAGGCAGCTGGATGTAGATATTCTTGTGACTGGTCACACCCATCAATTCACCGCTTACAAGCACGAGGCTGGTGTGGTTATCAACCCTGGATCTGCCACCGGTGCGTACAGTAGCATCACTTATGATGTTAACCCTAGCTTCGTTCTCATGGACATTGATGGGCTGCGAGTTGTGGTCTATGTTTATGAACTCATCGATGGAGAGGTCAAGGTCGACAAAATCGATTTCAAGAAGACAACAGCAACAACACATGGTACTCATTGACCGTGAACATACATTTGAATAGGACCTTCTAATCTATCAAAGCTTATCAGTTTCTGGACAGTCTTTTTGTACTTAGACCTTCTTGTTTCGATTTTACTTCCCTTTTGTGAGTGTTTCACAGCTAAAACTATATCAGTCACTGGGTATATTTACTACGATAAACTTTGGAACTTTGCGTTCTTTATTCGTTGTTTCACTTCGGCCGTGGCCATACTGCTATCTGTGAGTCACTGTTTTGCAGGTGGTAAACTCTGAAGGGAAACAAATGTGATTGAAAAATGGTTGCAGTGTGTATCAGTGGCCCGGCTTATGTGGTTCTTGTGGACACTGCGACTCCAAAACTGGAGTGCTTGGGTGTTGGTATTTCTCTGAATAATCGGCATGCTTGTTTAGGGCATCTCTCTTCTCACATCATTAGTCATCTATAGTAATAATAAGTTGCCAGTTTTGTCCAACTTTATTTCTTTCACTTCTTGTAATTCTTGCTATTCAAATAAATAAAGAACGATAAATCACCTTTCAGTTTGTCAACACTTTCAAGTTGTGGTCTGTTTGGTTTATACTTATGCATGAGGGCCCTCTCCTGTTCCCTCGTTTACACTGATGTATGGGGCCTTCTTCTATTCCCTCGTTTATACTGATGTATGGGGGCCTTCTCCTGTTCCCTCCATTGACGATTTAGGTATCTATGCTTTTTATTATTAGTCATTATACCATGTAGGCGTGGATTAGGTTGTTTTGTACGGTGTTTCTTTTCAGTTTCTAGTCTTAAATCTTTTTCTAAAACTCGGAGATTGCAACATTTGGCATCTCCACCATTATATTGTGGAGCATATAGGTTTTGCCAAACGGCGGCATAGACACCTTGTTGAAACATGTCTTACATTAATTCACGAAACATCTTTGCCACCATCACATTGGTCTCATGTGTTTTTAATGTCCATCTATTTAATCAATCGCACGCCCACGCCAATTCTGGAGCTTCACACTCCATTTTGCGAAATGTTTAACAAATCACCCAATTATGATAAATTAAGAATTTATGGATGCTTGTGTTTTTCCTACCCATATTCAACAGAGAAATTATAACCACTCTCTAATCCTTGCATTTTTATTGGCTATTTCAACATTCATAACGCTTATAAGTGCCTTGATCCTTTTACAAATAAAATTTATGTTTCACTTATAATGTACAATGATTACGTATGTAAATTTCCAATGTATACATATGCATCCCTTACCTGACTCTTTTGGACCCTCTTCTGTGAAACAAGCTTTCCATGATCGTAATAGCATGCTGCCATGGAAAAGGAATTTGAAGCTCTAATTTCGTGATAATACTGGGTGCTTGTTCCAAAAACCTTTGCTTAATGTCATCGACTGTAAGTGAGTCTTTAGCATAAAAAGGAATCCAGATGGTTCAGTTGCTGGCTACAAAGCTTGTTTAGTGGCTAGTTAACGTCCTGTTTGGCTAGGCTTATTTTAGACTTATAAGCTATAAATAGTAAGAAGCATGTGAGGGGCTGCTTTTTTTCTAAAAGCTTATAAGCTGCAAAATAGGCAGAGCGAAACAGGCTCTAAAGACTTCTATTACACGCTTAGGGTAGATTTTTTCACGACACTATTAGTCCGGTAGTCATGACTCATGCCCGCTACTATTAGCGCTATGCATTTCACTTGCAACAAGACTTATTGAGCCTATTCATCCGTTAGATGTAAATAACGTCTTTTTGCATGGACATTCGTATAAACAAGGTTTATGATTCAATTTCCTGATCTCATTGACAAACAACATCCTGACTTTGTTTGTTATCTCGAAAATGGTGATCTACGGGCTCAAACAAGCCCAGCGAACTTAGTACAATGAACTTAAAGAATTCTCGGTTGGTTTTCATTTTAAAATTTCTAGATTAGATGCTTCATTATTTATACGTCATAAGGAATTAGCACTACATATTTCCTAATGTATGTTGATGATCTAATTGTCACAGCAGGGACCTCAAAATGTGCTATTTCAAAACTTACTGCTGAGCTTTCCTCTAGGTTTATTCTTTAAGGATTTTGGCGCATTGAATCATTTTCTTGGAGTTGAAGCTGTAACACTTGTTAATAAAAGCATAATGAGTAAACATAACCAAATTCTTTTGTATAAGCTTAAATTTTTAGATAAGGTAGCAACTTCAATATGAAAATAAATTTTTAAATGAGGTCACAACTTCAACAACACAAGTTCGAAGATTTTTTTTCTTTTTTTTTTCTCTTTCATCCCAGCATAAAATATATTCGCGATATTGGACAAAGTATCATATAGAAGAAATCAAAGATTCACTTACATCCATGTCTTTTATGGGCAAACTAATACATCATGATGGTACGCCTTCTGCAAATGGTTCAACATATAGGAGTCTCATTGGCAGTCTACAATATTTCTTACTAATTACCGGGCTTTAGCATTGCCTCTACTGTTAATAGACTAGCTCAATTCACGCATGCACCAACACAAACACGTTGGTCCGTAGGAAAGAGACACCTACCATGCTTGAAAAATACGATGCATAATGGTCCATAAGCACTCAATTTTAGTACCTTTTGCAGATGCAGTTGGGTAGGAAAATAAAAAAAAGATAATCTCCCGTCAAATATCGCTAATTATATTTATTATTTTTGAGGCCAAGATACAGTTTGAATGACAACCGTGATAAATAGCGGAAAGAAACAAAAGTTTTAATTTACCATAAAAGATCTTGATTTACCCTTTTGGAATAGAATTACATCTTTTCGACTTAGGTTGGCTTCAAGAAAGAAGTTCTCTCTTAAAACAAAAACATATTAGTGCTTGTAGTTGTAATCAATCAAGTCTAAATTGTCCGTACACCCTCTTATCTAAGCAGATCCTCGAAACCTATTAGACAATAGTAATGTTACATGACAAATTTCATAATAGTGAATTATTTATATTAGTACTCCAACTTATTTGAGGCTACTCGTTTTCTTGAAATATGGTACACCTTATTAGCACAGTTGCAAAGAAAGTTGAATAACAATTACTTTTTTAAGAGTAAAATACTTTTTACCCTTATTATAATTATGTTGAGAATTTATTGTATGTTTCTATTCTTTAAAATTATAAAAGGTATTAGTGAGTTTTAAAATTACAAAAAATTTTATACTAATTTTCCAAAACACAGACGATAAAACCAATGGCGAAGCCAGGACCCCGTGGTTAGGGGTGCATATTTATACATAAATTTTTTACGAAAATCAAAAAATTAATCTTAAAATATATAATAATTAATATAATAATGATCTTTTAATTCACAAAAAATATAAATAAGTAAATATAATCATAGTAAATAGAATAAAGGTCCTCCTAACATAATATCATATTTTGAAATTATTGAATATTTAATTTACTACCAAAATAAAAAAAAAATATCTTTCATTATGTAAGAGATTATTCATTTTTTTTTTTGGTTTTTGCCAAAAAAACCCAAGAGGGTGCTAAATAAATTCAAGGGGTGCGTTATATAATTTTACCTCTTACTGTAAATAAAAGATAAATATAATAGTAGTACTTGTTTTTGCCAAAAAGTCCATGCACCCTGTCACAAACATGTGACTCCGTCAAGGGATAAAATACATCTTACTCTTATTATGATGATATTAATAATGTATTATTGTTATTGAATCTTGTTTATAACGCCGTGATGGTACTAAACGATTCTGACAAAATGATGTCCACATCATCCACAAGCAGGCGGGTCAAAAACTCATTTTGATTATCATGTAACAGGTTTGTGCCCCAAAAAACAAATTATCATGGAAGAGGCGAAAATACCAACCATTTGTTATGCAACAGCGGAACAAGTCAAGCCAACAGATAAAAACAAAAACTACAAACATTCGAAAGGCAAATTGTCTGAATTGTGGTCATCGTGACAATGTGATTCACCAGATTTTTCTTTTTTTTTTATTCTTTCTAATACATATCTTTCAATCATTTGGATAAAATAAAATTAATCTTGAGCTTTTATTTCAAAATAAAAAGAGAGAAAAGAAAGATATCGATAAATAATTTGAATTTTGAAATAAAGGTTTCAGGTTGAATTAATTCTATATGAAAGGTTAAGATTATTTCTTTTATGTAATAGAGAGAACAAAAAATAAGAGAGAACAAAAAAATAGGAGAGCAAAAAAATAGGAGAGCCTATAAAGGGTTTGTTTGAATTAACATTTTCAAAAAAATATTTTTTAATAATTTCTCAAAAAAAATTAATCTTTTTTTTTTAAATTTGTTACAAAAAACTTTTTCTTCTAAAATAAAAAATAAATTTTTTTAATGAAAAAAAAACCAATCTAAATAGACCTACAATGAGATTGCGGATTCTTTATTCTCTTTATTATCTTTTCGTAAAAGGTCTATAATTCATTTTATAAGGAAACAACGGACACAAATGAATAAATTTCACAGGTTATGTTGCAATTTTCGCTGACCCAATACAAATGTTGTTCAGCAAATTCTGTTGCTGATTGGGTAGCAAAAACTGTAAATACAGATAACCTTCCGAGTAGTTGGGTTGCAAATCCCCCCGGCTTTGGGGACTCTCATTTTCCATGATCGAGTTAAAACTATTCGCGTATTTTCGACCAAAAAACACAAATGTTTTAAAATGTTATGAATTATTTTTGTATTTTTAATCTAAAAGAAATCATTTATTATTATTTTCTCGTTAATTTGAGTCTCTTAAATCACTTGTCAAGCTTGATAAGATAACCTAGACCACCCCTCTAAGTATGTGCACATTTACACAAACTATCACCATGAATCTTCGACGAATCTGCATGAACTCATATTGTCAACTCATATTGTCAACGTATTGGAAAGCAAATCATCGATTTATTTATACATGGTACCATGTAAGGCTTGTTTAGATTGGTTTTTTTTAAAGAAAAAATACTTTTTTTTTCTAAAAAAAATATATTAAATTTGTAATAACTATTTGATTTGACTTCTAAAAAAATTAAAACTCTGAAAAAAAAGCTCAGAAGCTAGAATTTTTTACTTCTAAAAAAAATTATTTTTCAAAAATTATTAAAAGAAATATTTTTAGAAAAAACTAATCGAAACAGACCCTAATGATATTGTCAAATTAATTAATCGAGTCGTACGTAGATGCAGCCATAGTATTAATTGTTCACTTTACTTCAGCTCCCTCGCTGCCAAATTAAAATACCACATTTTTCAATTTCCTATTAATAAACGTCATACATAAAAGTTTTGTTTTATCAATTACCAACACAAAATTAATCCGTCGATATATTCGCGTGTGGAGTCAGCCTCACATTTAAAAATAAAAGTTTTGAGAAAAGGCCTTTTTAAAATGGATTTTTTGTCAAATGGAATTTTGATAAAAAAACAAAAATGTGTTTGGTTATTTTTACGTAAAATAAACTTTTATCAAATGAGATGATATTTAGGTTTACATTTAAAAATAAATATTGACTGCCTAAATTACTGAAATGGATATTTTAAAACTAATATTGATTAATTTCTATAACATGCCATTTTATTCATATTTTTATTTATTTGAAAAAATTCTTTAAAATTTTATAGTTATAATTCAAAATATTAATAACAAAAGTAAATATATTTTAGCAAAAATACAATCGAGGGTCATTGCAATCCATTATATTACGTCATAATTAAATAAGAGGAGTAGTCACTAGCATAATGAAAAATTAAAGGGGACATCTTTGTCAAGAAAAAATTTAAAACCATTCTCGCCAAAATGACAACCGGAGAACTTAAATTTTAACTTTTTCCTTTAGCCCAAAAATTCGGTTGGCTTTTAATCAAAATTAACTTTTAAAATGTAAAACCAAACACCCTTTTTTGACTCTCTAAAATGGAAAATCAAACACAAATGCTGCTTAATTGAATGCTCAGCAAATTCTGTTGCTGACTCGGTAGCAAAAACTATAGGAAGGTTAGAAATCCCCCTCGGTTCTGGAAGCTCATTTCCCAGGACGGAGTTAGGGTGGCTCAGTTGTAGTTTGCGCTATTGCTTTAATAATATTTGTGTATTTTCGACCAAAAAAATAAAAACACACACACACAAATGTTTGAAAATGTTTTTGAATTATTCTTGTGTTTTTAATTTAAAAGAACCATTTATTCTTATTTTCTCGTCAGTTTGAATCTCTAAAATCATTTGACCACCTTGATAAGATAATCTAGACCACGCTCCTAACTATGTGCACATTTACACAAACTATCACTATGAATCTTCCATGAATCCGCATTAAGTCATATTGTCAACGTATTAAAAAAGAAATCGTCAATTTAGTTGTACAATGTACGATATAATTAAATCATATTGTCAACTTAAATAATTGAGTCGTAGATGCAGCCATAGTATTAATTGTTCCCTTTACTTCAGCCCCTTCGTTTCCAAATTAAATATAACATGTTTCAAATTCCTATTAATAAACGTCATACATAAAAATTTTGTTCTATTAATTACCAATACAAAATTAATCCATCGATATATTCATATGCTAAGTGAGCGTCAACATACACTACAAGAAATCAATAAACGTAAAGATTTTCAATGCAATTAAAAATTAATATTTTATTTGAAATTATAATTAATATTTATAAAGCATAGGTAATGTTTGTTATGCTTGGAAATATTGCTAATGTAACTTATAATATAGATGTGTATCAAATGAAATTCAAAATTTTAACATTTACATTAGTCATGCTTTCAAATATGACATTTTTTTTTCCTATCTGTTAACCATACAAATGAATAAATCAATGTCTTTTTTACAAGTTTAAACTTTTAAATGAGATGGTAACTCATTATCGTATTAAAGCTTAAAAACCAAATGATTTCAGATTCAAAATTCACTGCCATTCATTTAGAAATATTAAAATTATTGCCCTGCAATATTAAGATTGTTGGCGTGAAAGCTTCTAAACAAATTATGCTACAACAAATTAAATAAATAAACCAATGTCTAAATAAAATTTAAACTTTTAGATGCGGTAGTAACTCAATACTATCTTAAAAAAAATTAAATATAAAATTATTACGTTGTAATAAATGAATAAACTAGTGTCTTATCTATAAGTTTAAACTTTTAAATGAGGTGATAACTCAATATTATACTAAAAAAATGAAATATAAAATTTTAATATCATTGTTATGGCTGGAATCGTGACAAAACTGTGACTAGAATAAAGTTATGATTGTAAGCACCAAAAAAAAAAAAAAAAAAAACTAAATGGCTTAAAATCTTGTAGTGAAAATAGAATACTTGCAGTGCAAGTAACCCCAACTCAGTGTGAAATTTCCTGCTAAAGTAGCGGCAAAAGGATCGTTATTGTTTTTCTGATGCAAATTTATTATTCTTATTCAATGGTCCGAATTGTTTTTATGTGATAAAAAATTTTTGTTTTGATGAATTTCTTGTCTGTTATGAAATGTCTTTTCGTTAACGGTTGAAAACTACACATTGTGTTAAATATTTCAACGTCGTGAATAGCACGTCGTTTTGTTTGACTAAATATCGTCGAAATCAAAATGAAAAAGACAATCTTGATCACATTAATGCTTCTATAAAACTATGCATCTTCCGGGTTTTACTATTTAAATTTCATTAATAAAATATTCTAGACTAGTACTTAGATATCGTGTCAAAAATTGTGGAAATTACGAAGGATTAAAATAAATTAGACCTTTGTGAACTTATGCTTAAAGTGTTTTAAGTGTTGAAGATCTCTTTTTGTTATCAAAATTCTTTCATAATTTTTCTTTATTTTTTAAACGCAACATGCATCTCTTATTTCAATTGGTACTGTATTTTCTTTCAGGAAATAGAAAGAAACTATAGGGAGTTTTGATAACATAACAAGATCTAATGTGTTTATAGATGATTATTGAACTCGAAACTAACCAATTGGTGCTCGAATTCTACTGAATGTCTGGTGGTCATATTCCGACTAACTAAGTTTTCTTGTAATTCCACGGAACTATAAAAAGGTCCGACAGACTTTAGAGGGTGTTTGGTATTACTTATTTTGGATGTTTATAAGTACTTAAAAAAAGTACTCTCTCTCACGTATTTTTTACTATTTAGGTGCTTATAAGTATTAAGGGTCTATTTGGATTGATTTTTTTTTCCAAAAAAAAAAAACACTTTTTTTTTTCAAAAAAGTTACATTAAATTTGCAATAACTATTTGATTTGAAATTTTAAAAAAACTGAAACTCTAAAAAAAATTCAAATACAACTTTTTTTGGAAGTTAGAATTTTCAATTTCTTAAAACAAGATGTTTTCTAAAAGCGGTTAAAAAAACGCTTTTGAAAAAAACCAATCTAAACGAGCCCTAAATAAGCAAAGTCAAACACCATCTTAGCCAATAAATAACACTGTTGAAAATTCTTTGTTCTTTGGTTCACTCAACCGGAAACTCTAATTGAGATCCTAGTATGAATTTATATTCAGTTTTACATGGTCCAATGTAGAGATCAAAAATTCCAAGCGTTGATATTTATGTTCACATCGTGATTGACTTTGGATAGTACGTTGTCTACCACTTTGAGCACGTAATTGCAATAATATATGTGGTCCGAAAGTTTTCGTTGCATAAAACTTAACGAGCAAGCTGCAAATGCACCATCTTTGCCGAGGCTAGCTTGGCCCCTAGGTTTGGTGAGCCGACCACAAAAGTTGGGAAAGGATTGTTGACATTTTGATTCATTGTTTTAAAGATAGTCCTTTGTGCGTATAAAGCATGTTGAACCAGAATTTCTTATGGGTGATTTTCCATACATATAACATAGCAAATTTAATGTTCTCGTTACTAACGAACAAGTTAGCCCAAAAGGTTAGGTGAATAGGTCGAATAACAATCTATCGGTAAAAGTTCAATGCCCAAACGCATGTTCAATCATTATAGATATTATATAAGCATATATTAACGTATATCGTTACATTACGAAAGTTTTTGTTATTTAGATGAATTTAACCAAATTATTTCTACACTTAATTTCACATTGTAAAAAAAAAAAGAAGAAAAATTTTAGAATAAAGGACAACTTCTCAATTTCGAAGAAATTTCCAAGCAAATCTAGTCAAACTTCCTTGACATTGACTACTATCAAATCGGATTGCTCTCAATGGAAAATGGTCAACTCTCTTACATTGATATGATAAAAGAAAACTTAACCATTCATAAAAATTATTCCCTTTTAAAATTTGAAAATGATTTAATTTAAATATAAAGAGTTTTATCAACACGAGACGATAAATCAACAACGCTTGCACGCTCACATTTGTAATCTCTCCACCCGAACCCGCGCGCTTTTTCTCTCTCATACACAATTTCACATCTTTCATCTTCATTCTCCGTAAGTATCACACACACGCACTCATCACACACACACGCACTCACATATTTTTCAGAACTCGAAAGCACAAAAATGGACTTGCAGAGGGGCATGCCTCTGCTAATGCAGCAATTCAAGGCGCTGTTCAAGAAAAACTTGTTGCTTTCATGGCGGCAAAAGCGATCCGCATTCCTCCAGCTCTTCTCCTCGTTCTTCTTCATCTTGTTGATCTTCTGCATCCAGAAAGCCATCGACGCGCGGTACTCGACGTCCACGGCGTTCGACAGCGTTCGCGATCCTCAGCCGCTGGTGGCGCCGCCGATTCCGCCGTGCGAGGAGAAGAACTACGTGAGGTTGCCTTGCTTTGACTTTGTCTGGAGCGGTAATCAAAGCCCTAAAGTCCGCGAAATTGTGACTCGGATTATGGCTAATAATCCTGGTAGATCTATTCCCGCTGAAAAGGTACTAAGATTTATTTACAATTTTATTTTGGATTACAATACATATGTATACATATAGTGTGTGTGGTGAATATAGGTATACATGTCTGTGTATGTATATGCATATATCCACATGCGTGTGTGTGTGTGTGAATTACTGTTATTTTTTTGCATATGTGTGTGATTGTTACTGTAATTATATATATATATATATATATATATATATATATCGTTTTCTAGAAATTTTAATGAAGCATATATGGCATAAAATGTTAAATCTAGCTTAACTAAAATGAAAGAAATTGAAAAGTTGAATTTTTGAATTTATGTATTATTCTAGTGTGTATGCTGATGCTTTGGCAAGGTACCTTGTTTATTAGGAACAAAAGAAATATTCAGAACTGTGTCAATTATGTGGGATTAAAGTAATGGGTCATACTAAAATTATGATAAAATGTGATTCAAAGAAGGCTAAGAAAGATACAATTGTGTTAAGTATCAGTCTGGTGTCATGTCTAGAGAACTGATAACGGAAGCTAGCCTTACTAAGGAGACGGATAATGTGATTGAGCATCACGAATGGGTGAAAGATTAATAGTGTACTGTCCAAATGGTGAGTCTCATCCTTTGTGCTCAAGGCATGGGCTGAGACTGTGAAAGAGGCTGTGACATTGCACACATGGTAGGTTTAGTGTGAACATTTTCAAGTATGTAGACTTGTAGATGCTGACTGATGCACTTGTTACTCTTCCACGAGGATGTTGTCCAGAGAAAGCTGGATAATTAGTGATAATGAACTACTATTTAATTGATTTGTTCTTTTCTAGGCCTGTTTCTTAAAAAAAGAATGATATTTCAAATGATTGCATCTGATGCATTCTCAAAAACACCTAAAATCCTACAACACTCGTGACCACACAATAATGTGATGCAGGTCCAATCATTTAGGACAAAAGATGAAGTCGACGAATGGCTTTTCAACAATCCTATGCGGTGTCCTGGAGCTTTGCATTTTATGGAAAGAAATGCTACTGTAATAAGTTATGGACTACAGACAAATTCCACTTCCGTTCCAAAGCGAGGAAACCGTGAAGATCCTACTTTTAAATTCCAAATTCCACTTCAAATTGCTGCAGAGCGTGAAATTGCCAGGTCACTGATTGGAGGTATGTTGTGCTGCTGCATGGGATACTTACTGATGTATGCATTTCAAGATATTAGAACTCTTTTCTTATATTGTCCTAAAATACACTTCTTTTATGTGGTTTTGGATGTCTTCAGATCCAAGTTTCAGTTGGGTTGTCAGTATTAAGGAATTTGCTCACCCAGCAGAAGATATTTTCTCTGCTATTGCTTCGGCAGGACCAACCTTCTTCTTGGCGATGGCCATGTTTGGTTTTGTATTTCAAATTAGTTCATTGATCACTGAGAAAGAACTAAAACTTCACCAGGTAGTTGGGTCACCTGGAGTTTAGTCTTTGCTGGATACTGGCTTTTTGTGGCCTATTCTCATGATTTTCTTTATCACGTGACTAACAGGCCATGAATATGATGGGTCTTTACGATACTGCCTATTGGTTATCATGGCTCACGTGGGAGGGATTAATCACATTGCTTTCCTCGCTTCTTGCAGTTCTCTTTGGAATGATGTTTCAGTTTGACTTTTTCTTGAATAATAGCTTTGCGGTTGTGTTCCTTTTGTTTTTCCTTTTCCAGTTTAATATGGTAGGTCTCCTTAGACCAAAAAAACTTTTACCTGATTTAGCTTTCGCTAAATTTCACCATTTGTAACAAAACAAACTCAACTAAAAATGCTGATCACTTGTTTTCTTTATTGTCATTGTTGTCAGATCGAGTTTGCTAACTTGTTTTCTTTATCATCATTGTTGTCAGATCGGGTTTGCCTTCATGCTGTCTACCTTTATTAGCAAGTCATCGTCATCGACAACTGTGGGTTACTCCATATTTATTGTTGGTACCATAACTCAGGTAAGTTTCTGTCTTGGAATTGTTTTAAAAGAATTTGTTGATTACTCATGATAACAGATATCTAATTGCTGTTCAAGGTTGTCACAGCATTTGGGTTTCCTTATAGTCAAGAATTTTCCAAAACCTACCGCATCGTTTGGTCTTTCTTCCCTCCAAATCTTCTTGCTGAAGGTCTACAGTTGCTTTCGGGTGCAACTTCAACTCCTCAAGATCCTGGAGTTAGCTGGAGTAGAAGGGCAGTGTGCGCGCCAAATGATACAGAATGTGTAATAACAATTGTATGTCCACATATTACAAAACAAGACCACGTTTTTTAGAGTTATTTGCACATATTTACTGTTGTTGCAATTGCAATTGATTACAACTGAACTTTTCTTTTGACAGAATGATATTTACAAATGGCTTCTCTTAACTTTCATCCTGTGGTTTATTCTTGCAATCTATCTTGACAATATAATCCCAAATGCATCTGGTGTGAGAAAATCAATGTTCTATTTTCTAAATCCTAATTATTGGGCGGGAAAAGGTGGCAACAAGGTGGAAGGTACTTGAGTTTGAAGCCATTACCATAACTTTTCTGAATTACCTAGTTCTGTTGTAATGTTGGTAGGGATGATTCGTAACTGTTTTACCTTTTCTGCCATTCTGGTCTAGAGGGTGGCATTTGCAGCTGTACAGGTTCAGTCCCACAGCTGGAAAATATTACGCCAGGTGATGAGGATGTCCGTCAAGAAGAAAGCCTTGTGAAACAGCAAGCTCAGGATGGCGAAACTGATCGAAATGTTGCAGTTCAAATCCGTGGTCTTGTAAAGATTTATCCAGGAACAACAAATATTGGTTGTTGTAAGTGCAAGAGGACTTCACCTTATCATGCTCTCAAGGTAAAAATTATATTCTTGTCTTACCTCACTTGTGTAGCAGTGAGCTGACTTTTAGGTGGGGAGGGCAAAAGGATTGTTTACTACTTGGTATTTCATTTTAAGGTTTTCAATTAAATAGAATATCCTCCCAATAAAGAAGTCTTGGGTGCACACTGAATTTTGTGTGGCTTTATGTACAGGAAAATATGTGGATATAATATTTCTTACAAGAAAAGAAAAATTCATTATGTTTGGTTTCGAGACCTCTATTTCAGACAAAGGTTTGAGGCCCCCTCTTTCTGCGAGTCATCATCAAGAATTTCAGTATGTTTTATTCGAGGGTAGTCGCATCTCGCTATCTACCATGATTATGGGAACAAATATTTACTATCAAGATGAGGCAGATGTCTTATCTTTTGTTTTTCTTCTTTTTTGCCAAGTTGGCAAAGCATGCCGTTAAGTTCCAAAAATTACGGAAAATGAGATTCACAGAACCAGCCAAGAGAGGCTAGGATCTAAGCTAGACAAGGATTTATCAATTCCCCAAGCTATAGGAATGGCTGTATTTAATGGCTCATGCTTGAACTTCTTCCTTGTATGCAGTTTACTTCAGATCTTCAGTGAAGGCATATCAGTCCTAGAATTTCTCTCATGGCAAATATATTAGAGTAGTGCAGCAAGACTGGTCTAAATACATGTATGCCTGAAAACTCTTGTGCTTGCAAAAAGCAGTAGCCTAGCTGATGTTTGGTTCCAGTTAACCGGTTTAACAGCCAAAAATATAGTGTAACTGCCGTAGAAAAGATGATCCGTGTCATGAATGTGTTTAAGGGATCTTATGTAGTTTGAAATCTTCCGTCCATTGTTGTCATGATTGTGTAATTTTAAGTGAACTGATGCTAAGGTGGATTCAAATCAGGGTTTATGGGTTAATTTTGAACGAGATCAGCTCTTTTGTCTTCTGGGGCCTAATGGAGCAGGAAAGACGACTGCTATCAATTGTTTGACTGGAATTACACCAGTGACTGGTGGAGATGGTAATAGTTTGCCTTTTGATTTTCCAATCAAATCCCATCCCCTCCCTCACCACCTCCTCGGTCACTGGGCTGGGGAGGGGGGGGGGGTGAGGGGGGGTTGTCTGCCAAGTAAATGCCACCTTAACCGAGTAGTTGATATGTACTAACTATTGTGTGAAGTGTATTCTAACAGCATTAATATATGGATATTCCATACAAAGTTCCACTGGCATGTTCAACATTAGAAAGATGATAGGGGTTTGTCCCCAGGTTGCTCTTCTTCCTTCCAACTCTTTTATCTAATTTTTGGAGAACATGATATACTTCCTCCGGAGACCAACACTCTTCCTCTTCCTCCAGTTTGACATTCTTTGGGATGCATTATCGGGGCAAGAACACCTTCATCTCTTTGCTAGTATCAAAGGTCTTCCCCCTGCTTCTATCGGGACGGTGCGCTTTCAAACTTGAACTTCCATTATTTGTTTTCACTCATATATCTGATGGTTTTACAATGTACAAGATGATATCACTTGCATTAGATGTCATAGTGTACACCAAACCTAAAGTCAGCTTAAGATGAATTCCTATTCTAGAATTGCAGGTGGTGAACAAATCTTTGGCAGAGGTGAAGCTAACTGAGGCAGCCAAAATGAGAACGAGTAGCTATAGTGGAGGAATGAGACGCCGACTTAGTGTTGCTATAGCTCTAATTGGTGAACCAAAATTGGTCATTCTGGATGAACCTGTGGGTTAACTGTAGAACTTCTCTTCTTCATGCATGTTTTTAACTTTGATTTGAACTGAACTTACAATTTTTCTTTCAATAGACTACTGGCATGGATCCAATAACTCGAAGACATGTCTGGGATATAATTGAAAATGCGAAGAAAGGGCGTGCTATTATCTTAACCACTCATTCAATGGAAGAAGCAGACATTTTAAGTGACCGCATTGGCATTATGGCAAAGGGTAAGCTTCGCTGTATTGGAACTTCGATAAGACTGAAGTCACGGTTTGGCTCTGGTTTCATTGTTCATGTAAGCTTTTCTGGGGGAGCTAATGGTATTCCCATTAGTGGAGATAGTCCTGAAACAACTCATCATGAAGCTGTGAAAAAATTCTTTAAAGAGGTAAATTCTATGCCTACTCACATGTTTCCTTTCGCATATCTAATATTTGCTCTGACTTTGAGACAATTTCACCAGCATCTGGATGTAATGCCTAAAGAAGAGAACAGGTCGTTCCTGACATTTGTTATTTCTCATGACAAGGAAAATCTATTAATGGTAAAGATATGCTCTCTAACTATGAATTTCTTACATATATTTGCAGAGTAACAAATTAACAATACTACTTCGGGTTTCTTGTTTAGCCTCCATTTTCATGTCTTGTTAATATCTTGATCAGAAATTCTTTTCTGAGCTGCAAGATCGAGAAAGAGAACTAGGTATAGCAGATATCCAGCTTAGTCTTACAACTCTTGAAGAAGTCTTTCTGAACATTGCAAAACAAGCAGAGTTAGAAAGTGCCGCAGCTGAAGGAAGCTTTACAACTCTGACTTTGGATTCCGGAGTATCTGTTCAAGTAAAGTTGCCAGCTTCCTAGTTCTCATTTAAATTATACATAAACTTCATTTGATAATCTTTGAGAGCTATCAGGAAATGAGTCAATGGACTTGGCTCACACTTTCTATTCTTGTCATTACCCAGATACCTATAGGAGCAAGATTTGTTGGAATTCCACAAACAGAATCTGCAGAAAACCCTAGAGGTATAATGGTAGAAGTATACTGGGAACAGGATGATTCTGGTGCACTCTGCATATCAGGCCACTCGCACGAGATCCCGATACCACCTCATGTTCGAGCAGAAGCTTCTTCTGCTGGGATGTCACGCCAGAGCATTTTGGGGCGCAGAGCACAAGTCCATGGGTTTGTAATTGATCCTGACCAAATAAGTAATGCAAGCCTGTCAAGATAACAGTTTTGTAAGCTAGACTTGATCGAGGTCAATGAATTACTGAAGCCCTTCAGTTACTGTATATTTAGAGATAGTTTCAAGCTTAATGTGTTCTCTATTCACTACATAAGTATCTCCGTTATAGGAAAAACACTTTGTCAAATACATAATAATTTTCTCTTGTAATTTTTAATCAAAGAAGAAAATTTACCCAGTTCAATACTTCCCTGCAGGTTGGTGTTCTAATATAACCTCATTCATTTTGTTTTCTTTGATATAAACAGTTTTATCAATCCTAAGCGTAGTAAAAACTGAAATTTTCAGAGATCAACCTTTCATAGTTACGTTGCACGTGGCAGCATATGTATCAGAGCCATGGATTTGCATCTTTGATACGACAGCTTAATGCACTGATAAGATCACAATTCCCTGCTGTCGTGGCAGCAAAAGTGAAGCTTATTGATCTACTCATGTTGTTCTCCATCATACTGTCAACCTTCTCTCATCCATGTGTACTTATGCTCAACCTTAGGGCAAGTGGTGCTTACATGCTGGGTCGGTGATGCTTACAACACTATCATTTTTCTCTGGAGCTAGAATCTCTAATCCAGAGATGGTGATTTCATAGAACTGCCACGAACACATCCCTTCAAGCTTGCTTTTGTTGTTCCTGAAGTACTGACCACTGATACTCTAATTTTTGACCTCTGATGTAAAATTCTCTGCATTATTGGTCGAGTAGTCACTTATATGATATCTTGTGTGCATATTATGGCTGCTAATGGAGGATACGACTCTCGATAAGAATGAGTGGCATTACCAAATTTATATAACCGATCCCACCTAATTGAGAAAGCTTAATTTGGTTGACTAAATATGCAAATGACACTCGAGGAAGACTGAAAAGCCCTTTCTGCCTGGATTCTTTTGAGTTCATTATAAGGACTTCAGAGACAATATTGAAGCCGTCTCCATTTCAACTATAGCATCAAGTGAGTTCCATCTCAGTGTCATATTCATAAGTATCCCAAGTTGTATGCACTGCTAACGAATCAATAGTATTGTAGACTTCTTCGGATCTGGGGTGGGACTTATCCCCAACTAAAAACGTATGCACCATTGTTTCCAACTCAATCCAACTATATGCCGCCGCCTTCTGTAAATTCTTGCTCTTTATCAAGTATCGAACCTTCAAGGATTCTTGCCATCTTCCTGTACTAGCATAAATATTAGAAAGGAGGACGTAGTGACCAGAATTTTCTGGCTCTAGTGCAATTAACTTGTTCGCCGAAATCTCAGCAAGCTCCAGATCTGAGTAAATTCTGCTTGCACTCAGTAAGGTACCCCATATCACGGCATTCGGTTCCATTTCCATCTTGCGTACAAAATTATAGGTTTTCCTTAGTTTCCCAGACTTGCAGAAAAGGTCTACAATGCAAGCATAATGCTCTATCTTTGGTTTAATGTTATGTTCTGAACTCATGCTTCTGAAGAACTCAAGACCCAAATCAAGAAGGCCTGCATGAGTGCAGGCCGTTAGTAATCCCAGAAATGTTATCTCATCAGGTTTCATCTGATCTCTCGTCATGTCTTTGTAATGAGCTATAGCTTCCACTGCAAGTCCATTTATGGCCAGCCCCATGATCATTGAATTCCAAGCAACAACATCCTTCTGAGGCAGCCTGCTAAATACTTCCCGAGCTTTCCGTATGTTCCCACACTTAGAGTACATGGTCAAAAGCGCCGATGACAAATGAACATTGGAATACAACCCGTCAAGACTCTCTACATAGTTACCAATTCGCTCACCGGCTTCCACTGAACCTAAATGGGCACAAGCAGATAGTGCACTAACTAGCATAACATCAGTCGGCTTAATATTTTCCCTTTTCATTGTCTCAAAAAGCTCCAGCGCCTCACTTGATCTCCCATTTTGAGCATAGCCAGCAATCATTGTACCCCATGTGACAATGTCTTTATCAACCATTCTGTCAAACTCTCCCCGCGCCTCATCCACAGCTCCACATTTAACATACATCTCCAGCAATGCAGTGTGAACAATCATACTACAGCCCAGATTTTTATCGTCATCAATAAACCTCTTTACTCTCAACCCCATGTCCAATTCCCCTGCTTTAGCACACAACGAAAGCACAGTCGCCACTGTAAATTCATTAGGCCGACAACTTTCATCCTGCATCCTCTGAAAAATCCTAAATCCTTCCTCAAAATCCCCATCATTTGCATACCCCGAAAGCATAGCATTCCAAGAAACAATACTCCTTTTCTCCATATCATCAAATATCTTCCTAGCCATTACAACATCACCATTTCTCAAGTACCCCGAAATCAAACAGTTATAACACACTAAATCCTTGACCAAGATTTCATTGAAAACCCTTTTCGCCGAGCATAAGTCACCAGCTTTCGAATAAAAATCAACCAACGCAGCCTGCACAAACGCATTGGAACAAAATCCAGAGTCTATCACCAAAGAGTGGACCTGTTTCCCCAAGTTCACATCCAATAATGAAGCACAAGCCTTGAGAACAGATGGAAATGTGTAAAAGTCCATAGGGGTATTTTTCTTATGCATTGAAATGAGTATTTCAACAGCTTCTTTGTGTAATAAGTGTTTAGTATATGAGGATAAGATAAGGTTACATAGTCTTTGATCTGGTTCTGGAATTTGATTAAACACTTTGTGGGCATAGTTGAAGAATGATAGGCTTAAAAGCTTCTTTGTGAAAATGGTGATGAGGTTGGATTGGGTTGTGATGATGAGAGAGTGGACTTGTTTGAATAGGTTTCTATGGACAATACAGTTAAGCAAGTGTTTTAGAGTGTGCTCCATATTTACAAATTTTGAGTTGAATGCACACCAATGAATGTGTAATGTGCTTAGTTTGACGGAATGACTTAAAATTTAAAAATGAATGGTAATTAAAAACATGCTCAAATTAGAAACTCAGGAATAGTATTTTGTCTTGAATGGAATATTTACTCTTATTAGTGCTCAAAGTTAGATTGGACTACTTATTTTATTTAATAAATATGTTTGATAAAATTATTTTAACGAGATAAAAGGGAAGGAAAATTAATTCAGTTGTTCAACGTATAATTGTTCTTTGTTTTTGCAAATTTAAGTTGTATGACTATTAATTTTATATAATATTAATATAAACTAAATACTCTTGCTAGTCTTTTGATTGGCAATCAAATATAGCATTACTTATTTTATCATTTTTTTTAATTTTAACATCATTCCCATATATTTATTTTTTTAATATAATTGAGAGAAAAAAGCTGATCATCCAATAAAAATATACATCTTTTTCCGCTTAGAAAAAAGTCAAAAATGAAAGAGACATGTGGATCTTTAAATTTTCAAATTGCTATCTTTTAATTGTTTAAATTTTTAACTTTTTATTTTATTTTTTTACTTTCAAGTTTTAACAATTTTTAGTAACCATTGAAAATTTGTGAGATGGTAGATGAGGAATAAATTAATCTCGTGATTTTACTTTATTTTCTTTATTAATTTCTACTCGAGTTGGAATATATATTTATTGGATTTAGTTAAGAAACAGGTTTTCTAGCTTTTTTTAGAAAGGTCATTCCATGAAAATGAGTTTTCTAAATCCAATCAATCTTACCAACAAAAAAAAAAAAATCAAAAGCTGGAATAATCATTTTGTTCTAAGCCATTCTGGGGCGTACCAAACATAACGTTAGTGTTATCTGGGACATCTAGGGTCATGGATAACTTACTATTGTGTGCAATTTTGCTGCCTTGCAACTATTTAGCTTATTTGGATGTTAGAAACTATTATTAGATGGTATTATCAACTAGTACAAGTATACTTTTGTATTATCGATTTAAGTTTGAATGTAGAAAGTCACGCACCATGAGCACCAAGGCACACAAAGCACCAATGCAGTACAAGTTTAGAAAAGTTTTTCATGGAAAATATTTTCTAAAACAAAATCTTTTTTTTTCGCGAAACAAATGGAGCCTAAAAGAACGAAAAAAAAAAAAAACAACCACAGGGTATAAAATTGAAGCATCAAATTGAAAAGATAAAAATATCACCCACCATAATATTAACCAAAAAAAAAAAAAAAGGAGAAAAAACAATAGCACGCCATTTATATTTTCATTGACACCACTGAAACCATTTTAGACAGGGGAATAATTGGGCTTGACCAACTGGGTCATATTGGGCCCCAAGTCCAGACCTGGATCCATCCATCAGTGAGCCTCCCCTTCAACAATTGCTTTCTCTTTCGCTCTCCCACTATTGTTACTCATGCCGCAGAGAACACGGAAGTCATCTGGCGGCCATGAGAAGACTAGCAAAGCTCATCACAGCTACTCGCTTCTCTCAGTCATCTTCATCTTTACCTTCTGCTTCCATTTTCATCTGTCGCCGTCCAATTGCTTCCAAGTTTTTTGTTGGAGGTCAGTTCTTTGTCCATATCTATGTAAATATATATTATATATTATATATTATATATGTGTTAGTGTTTGGACAAAATAAGTATACAAGCGAAGCTGAGGGTTATCAGAAACTTTTATGAGGACGAGTAATGAGCTTTGCCATATAAACTCCCGATAAATATAGTTGAATCAGAGTTGTCTTAGAGGGTGTTTGGCTTTGCTTATTTGGTGCTTATAAGCACTAAATAGTAAAAAGCATGTGGGAGGTGCTTTTTCCTAGGTGCTTATAAGCACCCAAAATAAGCAAAGCAAAGAAGGCGTGAATATTGGGTTGGGTTGCTGCTAGTTTCTCTCTCAGATTGTTCATCTAAAACAAAAACGAAAATTTCCTTCACATTCACCTCGGCTCCGTATCTTTCAACTTTCCCTTGTTCACCCAATTTTCCAACAAGAAAAATATCAAATCTTTCAGCCTCAACACGTGAATTTCCATCAACCAACATTCCAAAATCTCAACTTTTTGTTAAAACACAAAAATTGGCCAAGTCCATCTCAAGTAATCAAGGTTTTCGACACCCATAAAGACCCCATCGCGGCTCTTGATTTTTTCAACCATATCTCAGAGCGCAAAGATTACAATCCAAATGAAGCACTTTACTCACCGGTCATAAAGAAGCTAGTGTTAGCTAAAAAATTTGATACTATAGATGCCCTTTAAAAGACTGAGGGACAATGTAGCTTTCAGATGAGTTTTATACAATGTTATCAAGATTTATGGCCATTTAGCTGGTAGAATTAACAAAGCTGTAGATACTCTTTTTGATATGCGGAGTTACAAGTGTTGGCCTAGTGTGAAAAGTTCCAATTTTGTGTTGAATTTGCTTCTGTTTTGAGGTTGCTAATAAGGTATACATGGGTGCATCTAATTTGGGTGTAGAAATTGATGCTTGTTATTTGAATATTTATTGTTCATATAGATTTTGACCTATAGGGTGAAGGGATCTCTAGCTTTTGACCTATAGGGTGGTGCCCAAGTACTCAACTTGGAGTTGGGGGATTTCCAAAAGGGCATGGTCTTCCACAAGCGCGGGTGTTGTCTTCTATCTTGATGAATGTATATCTTGACCAGTTTGACCATGAAATTTACAGAATGTATATGACATGTGAGGCTTTTGATAGCAGAACACATACTGAAGAAAGTGGCCCTCAGTCTAAGTTGCAAAGCTAGTTTAGGAGACTGATGAATTGTGATAAAGCTCTACAACAGAATCATGCAGAGAAAAATGGTGTTAGAATACATTGTTGTCGGGTCATGGATGAGATTTTTGTCACTATTTCGAGTCCCAAAGAAATTGCTTTCATGGTCAGGGCCTGTATGGATGATTACTTGAAAAATTCTTTCTTCTTAGACACTGATGGTCAAATAGATGTCTTATCAACATACAAGGTAGGATGAGCGGGGATATGACATAGATATGACATTGACTTATATGGCAGAGAATAAATAGTATCTACAGCTTTGTTAATATCCATAGTTATTATGTGGAAAAATAGTATCAACAAAGCACATTGAATAACACCAACTAGATTTTTAGACACACATGGCATAGACTCATATGGATGGATAATAACTAGCGTAGGATGAGAAGGGATATGACATAGATATGACATAGACGCATATGGCAGAGAATAAATAGTATCTACAGCTTTGTTAATATCTATAGTTATCATGTGGAATAATAGTATCAACAAAGCACATTGAAATATACCAACTAAATTTTTAGACTCATATGGATGGATAATAACTAGCGTAGGATGAGCATGGGTATGACAGATATGACATAGACTCATATGGCCGATACATCCATAGGATTTATGTCATATCTTAGTATACTTATATTATATATAATATCTGACTTCTTGATTCAGAGAATGATGAGCGAAGATTTTAATCCCTCTCCTTTAGCTATAGAGTTATTCTAGAAGAATTTGAATTCTCTGGTAATGACATAAAACATTTTTTTCCTAAAATTTAAACAGGAAACTAATTATGCAAAGATGCTCCATAACATTATAAGAGAATCCAAATCTTCACGACAAACTTTTAGCTAGATGCTTCTGGATTCAAATGTGGAGCACTAGAGGAAACATCAAATACCACCTTTCTACTTCTCATAGGAGTTAATTGATGTATTTAGGTTCTACACCTTTCAAGCTTTGTGTTTCCTGGATATAGTGAGAGATTAAACACTACCTACCAGATTATTCTTCCAAATGCATATAAAATATAAAATTAACCATCAATAATAAATAAAAATATTAAAAATGCGCATTTTCCCGTGCTATACTCTACTTGCATATTAAAAGATAGTACATACAGATAAATTACTTATTCTCTTTAAAAACCACATTTCTTGTAATTCTTCCATCCCATCTCTATAGTTGTCAATCCAGCTGGTCCGTCACCTTGAAACAATTAGAAGAAGAAATTCTCCTAATGGTGAGCAACACTTCTTATATGTTTGAGTGGTGAAGTTCACTCAAATGGAAATTTCTCATTATTTAAGAGGCTATAACAAAAAAAATGAGATGGTGATTGCTCATTTCCACAGGGTTGCATAATAGATTTTTACCTATAGGAGGCGGGTGGTGCATCACTCTGAAAACGATGCACCGCCCTATAGGTCAAAATCTATATAACCGAGAATCCCAATGACAATGTCTGATGTTTTCCCTGTTGCATTAGAAGTGATTGCTTAACTCCTGCAAATATTTTATTTTCATTTGTAATCGCATACCAATCGGTGCTTGTACATCTCATTGATGCCTTTCCTCTGTAGGGTTGGTCGTCTATCTATCTCATCAACTTTGTCTTGTCCTGTGAAGTCTACATGTTGGTCCACAAGACGAGCCAAATGAGTAATCACCGTCTTATATTTATAACCTTTTATAACATAATCACATATGTCGAGCAACCTATAAATGATCATGTAATGTCCTTCCCTTGCTTTTCTTTCGAGAATTTGTTGCTCAAAACTTTTCAGTTAAGACAGTAAAGCGAGATACATCATCAGCCTGTGACTTCTTAGCCTTTTTCTTGCACATCTTTTTAACATTTCTTGAATGAATCTCAATTGGTCTTATTGGGATTCTCTTGAATCAGTCTCATAGCTACCAACACAATCTATTGTGACTTTGTTCTGGGCTATCATGTTTGCTATCTACTGTTCCGTATTGTCAACTTCAATATCAATGTTCATTCTCTTTCTCCTAAGCCTCTCATTATCTCGTCAACTTTAGGAACAACCCCCGTAGGATTTAGCACACTTAATTAGCCTCTCTTTATCTTATCATGCTTGCTGTCTACGGCTCCTAAAGTTGATGAGATAGAGAGAGGCTAAGAAAAGGCTAATTAAATTCAAAAAGAGCTAATTAAATTAAAAAATGACTTTAGCATCTCCGTATAATTGGACCAAGCATGGTCATTTCATGCTTTGTTTAATCGCATGGATTTAGCATGTCGAAAAACTTTAGGACCATCTCCGTCAACTTTGGTCAACACCTGTTAAAGTCAAATTTATCGGTCAAAGTCAACACCATTCTTAAACATGCACTTCAGAGCAGAATCTGGAAAAACAAAGCTCAAAAATGGACTTAGCACGTCGAAAAACGGGGGTAAGGCTCTAGTCAAACTTGGTCAACCCTCGATCAACGGTTAATGGTCAAAAGTCAAATCCAGGGCAACCCTTGGTCAACTGGTCAACGCCTGGTCAGCTGGTCAAATCAGTTTTTTTTCCCATTCCTTTTTTTTTTTGGACTAAGCCCAAACTCAAAAAATTCCTCCTCTTTTATTCGTTTAGACTAACCGAAGTTCAATCACAAAAAAGGAAAAGTTATTATATATATATATATATATGCACATACATATATATATATATATGTAGATATATATACATACATACATACATATATATATACATACATACATACATACATACATATATATACATACATACAAATACATACATACCTATATATATATACATACATACATACATATATATATACATACATACATACATACATACATATATATACATACATACATACATACATACCTATATATATATAGGTATGTATGTATTTGTATGTATGTATATATATGTATCTATATATATGTATGTATGTATGTATACATAAAAACGCTCAAAGCCTAACCCAAGACCCAACTTAACCATGTATGTATGTATACATAAAAACGCTCAAAGCCTAACCCAAGACCCAACTTAACCCAATTCGAACAAGGCCTACCTTAGCCCGGTTTGAACCCAAACCCAAGCCCACAACTCGATCCTAAGCTCCTAAACCAAACTCAATCCGAACAAGCCAAATTAAAAAAATCCGAATCACAACGCAAAGTCCACGCTTGACCTGAAAAAAACCCAACAATCCCGCGATGGACTTCTTCTTTATTACCTGATGACCAACCGAAACAAGAAGCCAACGCTTGCCCGCTAGCAGCTCTTCGTTTCGGCCTCCAAGCTCGACGCCGACACCATGGGTAAACTGCTCGTCGTCCACCGCCTTTGAACATCGTCGTCACTGTGTCGACCTCATGAGGAAATATGCTCGTCGTCACCTTAAAACCCAGTAACCTTCAAGCTCTAAAACTCTTGAACCAGACTTCAAATCTTCACGTCGCCGGTGCCAGAAACTTCTCCAGCCGACATGCGACTGCATTGGTGCTCTCCAATCGTTGAACCCTCATCGGAAAAAGTCTCCTCGTCACCTTCGTGATCTCGAACTTTAAGCCCTTCACTGGCATTGATTTCCTCCACCAATCGCGACGAGAATGCTACCGTTCGACTCCTCGTTCGACGATGAACATAGCGGTACCAAGTTCCGTTGATCTAGCAACTCTGATGGAGAAATCCAAGAAAACTCGAACGCGTTTCGTTAAGGCTCTATTTGGCTGGTTTCGAAGGTTTCAAAATTAAGGCTCTGTTTGGTTTTGGCTTTATTTGGTTTCAATGAGTTTTGATTTTTCTCCCTTGCATCGGATTAAAACCTATGCTCTAGATACCAGTTTGTTAGGGAAAAACATACATAAACGAAGAACATGAGAAGAAAACAACACGAGAGAATTTACATTGTTTGGCCTTTAAGTCTACGTCCACTGGTAGCAGAGAACAATTTCACTATTGATATGCGAATATTACAATGCTCTTCACTTTGTTGTCTCTCCCACACATAATACAATGTGGTAGCCTCTATTTATAATACACATGTTTCCTAAACAGTATACTACTCAAATAAGACAACATATTAATTATATGCTATTGTAGTAACAAGTTAAAAGGTAATTTGTTTAACTTGCGCCTCAAGAATATGGGCCACCTTTTTTAACATTATTAATTTAACGAACCAACTTTGAAGAAAAGAAATGGAGAAATATTATACTAATATATTAATAATTGGACTCGATGAGGTCTAATATTTTGAAGATAGTCCAAAATACATCATTGTTAATAGTTGTATCTTTTGTTTTCGACCAGTTGATATATTTTCTTGCACTCCCAAATTCCCGATATAATAATATTATAAAGATTGAATCAAGTCTAATATTATAATATTTTGACAAATCAAATGAAATCCAATATTATAATATTATGAAAAGTTAAATTCAAAATTATGAAAGACATATAAATTAAGTAAAAAAATAAAAATAAATAATATACCTTAGAGTGGCAAGATTCTTGATAGAGTTGATGAATGATGATGAGTTTTGATAATGGTTAATGATATGCTCATGAATAAATAACAATGGAAATCTCAACTCTCGAGTTGTTGCACGAGCTGTAAACATCTTTGTGTTTTTGTAAAACTGTGTTTGTTTTCTGCTTTACTATCTTTACATTTTTGGCAATGAAATAGTTTGATTTTGTTAAACGTTAATTGTTATTATTGATCAAGAGTTAAATTTTTTTTGAAGTAAATTTAGCACTTCAAAAATAAATAAATTTTATACGTTGCCTATATTTTTTAATTAAAGGAATTCAACTAAAATATGTTAAAAAGGTGGCCCATATTCTTGGGGCACAAGTTAGATAAATTACCTTGTTAGCAAATTACCTAAATAGCACATAATTAATAGGTTGTCTTTTTTGTTCAATAGGTTTTAGAAAACTTGTGTACTATAAGTATGTAGTAATACTCATTGTATTGGGTGTGGGAGAGAGACCAAAGTGAGGAGCCTTGTAATATTCGCTGATCAATAATGAAATTGTTTTTTGTTGCCCGTGGACGGAGGCTTTAAGGTTGAACCACGTAATTCTCTTGTGTCGTTTTTCTTCTCGTGTTCTTTGTGTTTGCATGTTTTTTCATAACAAACTGGTATGTAGAGTTTAAGGTTGATTTCATTGCTTGAGGGAGAAAGAAAAATCAAAACTTATTCAAAATTTTGATTCAAAACAAACAGAGCCCTGTGAAACCAAACAAAGCTTCAACCAAACAGTGCCTAACTTTGCTGGGGAAGAACACTATCGGGTCTTCTTCAAATCCCTTTGCTGGAGTTGCCAAATCTTTGAAACTTGGTATCATCATGTTCATCGTTCCAAAAGGAACTAAATGGTGCTTGTCTCCTCAACTTTGGTGCTCGAAAAAGGTACTAACGAAGAAGAGAGAGATATGGCATTGACAAGGTGGTGATTGGTGCCATTGTTGCGTGCAAATTGATGATTGAAAGCTGCTGTGAAAGTCGTCAGTTACTGGAGAACGATTTAGCATCGACGGCATGAAGATTTGAAGCCTGGTTTGCAAGTTTCAGAAGCTTCAAGGTTCCCGAGGTTTGCGAGCTTGACGAGAGGTGCTTTTTTGGCAAGATTTTGACGATTGGAGACCACTATTGAGGTTGTTGGTCAGTGAGGGTGACGGTGGTGGCAGTTGTGTGTTGATCGGTGGTTGGAGTTGGTTGCCTACATCGGGTTGGGTGGCGTTTTGTTTGGGTGTTTAAGTCGAGTAAAGAAGAAAGGTAAATTGGGTCCTTGGATCTTCGCGGGTTGTTTAGATTGGTGTGTTGGTCGAGTTTGGCTCGTTGGGCATTCGAGTAGGGAGATTTGGTATTTTGATCGGGTTTAATTTATGGAGTTTGGGTTTGGGTTACTGGATTGGGCCACAGGTAGAGGCCTTGTTCGGGTTTAGGTTAGGCTTGGGTTGTGGGTCTCGGGTTTAGGTCTAGGGCTTTAGAGTTCCCTTTTTTTTTTTTTTTGGTTGGGCTTGGTTGAAACATAAAATAAAAGGAAAAGTATTTTTTGCGTTGCGTTTTCCAGTTTTAAGACCAAAAGAAAAAAAAATATATTTCCTTTGGGCCTCGCTGTTTGAATCTAGAAACCAAAAGAAAAAGAGGAAAACCTAAGTTTGACCATTGACCGATGTTTGACCAGTTGACCGAGGTTGACCGTTGACCTTTTACCGAGGTTTGACCATTGACCGAGAGTTGACCAATATTGACCAAAGCCTTACCCCATGTTTTTCAACGTGCTGAGTCCATTTTCGGGCTCCATTTTGCCAGATTCTACTCCGAAGTGCGTGTTTATGGATAGTGTCGACTTTGACCGATAGGTTTTGATTGGTATTGACCCAAGTTGATCGGGGGTGTTTCTAAGGTTTTTTGACTTGCTAAATCTGTTTTTGTGGTCCGTTGTGCCAAATTCTCTCTCGAAGTGTGAGTTTTTAGCAAACAAAGATGTCTTCTGCAGGTGGAAAGTTTGAAATCGAGAAGTTTGATGGGAGAACAAGTTTCAGCCTATGGAGGATTAGATTCAAGACATTTATGACAATGCAAGGACTTTGGCAAGTCATTGAAAAGAAGATACCAGAAAAAAAAATCTTGAAGCGAAGGCCTTAAGTGCAATGCGTATGTCTATGACAAATGAAGTATTGCTAAAGATTGTTGAGAAGATGACAACAATCAATGCTTGGAATACTTTGGTGGAATTATATGCATCAAAATCTCTCACAAATTGCCTTTACTTGAAGAAGCGATTGTATCTTCTTATAATGAAAGAAGGTACTCCACTAAAACAACAACTTGATCAGTTACCTCTTGTGTTATTGCTTTGAAGGACGTGGGTGTTAAAAGTGATGATGAAGATCAAGCTATTATTCTATTATGCTCCTTACTGCCTTCATATATGAACTTTGAGTATGGTGAAAAGGGTCACATTAAGAAAGAATGTCCAAAGCTGAAAAATGGAAAGAAAAAGGTTGAGAATTCAGCGATTGTGGTGAGAGTGTCGATACTGTTGGAAAGAGTTCGAGTTGTACTAGGGATGTTTTGTCTGTGAGTGTGTCACAGTAGCATAATCAATGGATTCTTGATATAGGTACGACATTCCATATGTGTCCTAGGCGTGAGTGGTTCTCTTCTTACACTAAGAAGGAAGAGAAAGTCTTTCTAGGTAATGACCTCGTGTTGGAGGTGGAGGTAATAGACATTGTTAATATCAAAATGTTTGATGGTATTACAAGATCTCTTGAGTGTTGGCATGTACCGGAGCTGAAGAAAAACTTGATTACTCTTAGGCGCTTGGATTCTCGTGGGTACAAATTTCGGGGTGTTCTTAAGGTGACTAAAGGTTTTATTGTGCTCTTGAAAAGGAACTTGACTGGCGGCCTATATGTTCTTCAAGGTAGTACGGTTACAGGTGTTGCATTCGAGGAGAGTGATAATGACACCATACAGTTATGGCGCAAGAGGTTATGCCATATGAGCAATAGGGGACTGATTGAGTTGAGCAAGAGTGATTAGCTTTGTGGACAAAGAACGAGAAAGCTTGAATTCTGCAAGAACTGTGTCTTTGGAAAGCAAATCTGGGTGAATTCAGCATGGGGCAGGAGAATAGCAAAGGGACACTTGATTACATTTATTTTGCTCTTTAAGGTCCTAACAACGTTTTGTCCAAGAAGGGTGCCAGATATTATATAACTTTCATTGATGCATACTTTTGGATGGTGTGGGTGTATTTCTTGAAAATTAAAAATGAGGCGTTTCCCACATTTGTCAAGTGGAAGACGTTGATTAAGAAGCAGACTGGTAAACAAATCAAACGTGTTAGGATTGACAATGGGTTGGAATACTGCAATAAAAAGTTTGATGAGTTCTGCAGGAAATATGGCATTATAAGACACTGCAAATGTGTAGGGACACCATAACAGAATGGAGTTGTAGAATGCATGAACAGAACTCTGGTGGAGAGAGCTGTTGTATGCTTTCCCATTTTGGCTTAGATCAAGACTTTTGGGCTAAAGCTGTTAATATAGCGTGCTACTTGGTGAATTGGTCTCCATCCATAGCTATTGGATTGAAGACTCCTTTTGAGTTATGGTCTGTTAAGCTTGCTGATTACACTTAATTGCGGGTGTTTGATTACCCTGCATACGCTCATGTGAAGGATGGCAAGCTGGAGCCGAGGGCAAAGAAGTGTATATTCCTAGGCTATGCGTCCGAGAGGAAAGGTTATAAGTTATGGTGCACAGATATAAAGTCGTGCGAGCCTTGGCGCCCGCTGTGCCCAGGCCGTGCGTGCTTTGGCGCCAGCAGGGATGTTACATTCTACGGTGAACTTAAACAGAAAGAAGCACTTGCGCTTGCCTAGGCCGTGTGTGCCTTGGTGTGTGCAGGGCCTTGGTGCTTAGGCCCTGCGTGCCTTGGCCTCTGCAATGACTAGGTCGTGCTTGCCTTGGTGTCCGTGGTGCGGTGCCCAGGCTGTGCGTGCCTTGGCGCCTCTGGTGTTAGGCCGTGCGTGCATTAGTGCCTAGGCCTTGCTTGCCTTGGTGCCAGCAGAGGCTCGCGGTGCCCAGGCAGTATGTGCCTTTGCACCCTAAGGAGCCTAGGTCGTATGTGCACTAATGCCCAAGTTGCCTAGGCTATGCCAGGCTTTGATGCCTATGGTGCTTAGGCTGTGTGTGCATTGGTGCCTAGCGTGTGTGCCTCGGTGACTATGCTCGTTGCATAAGCCATTTGTGCCTCGACGCCTATGGCGGCTATGCCGTGCATGCACTGGTGCCTCTGGTGCGTTGGCATTGCTTGCCTTGGGGCATTGGTGCCCATGCCACCGATCCCCTGTGCCAAGCTTGGTCAACTTCGGGGTTTAGGCATGTTATGCCATGGTGCTTCCCTTTTTCTACTCAATTCTTACTCGAATGTATTGTTTCAAGTGCTTTGGCATCCTTCCTAGTGCCTTTGTCAAAGTCACTTGCCCGACCATCCTCGAAGACCCCTTCGGCACTGCAACCTAGAGATCCCTTAAAAAATTAGGAAGGGATGATCTACCTTAAACAGCGATCCAAAGTCACTTGATCTATAAGTTCGTGCAACGGGGATCCAAAGTCTGCAGGTTTCCTATAGTTTTCTAAAGCTGATACAATTGTTTTCTTTTTGCTTAAGGATATTTTGTGAAAATATATAATATGTAAATTTCAATGCTCATATATGCAAAAAAGAAAATGGGTGCGTATGATGTCCAATAAGTCAATTTGAACAAGAAATGTTAAGGTAAGAGATTATCGGTCATATTATGAAAAGTACAATAGAGCAATGTGATAAGTTTTAGAACACCAGAGCGATCAGCTAATTAAACAAACTTCAAGGAATGACATGAATATGACCCTATTTTGTCATTTACAAAAAAATCAATGTCAAATTATTTATTAACTTAAGAATAAAAATACAAACATTTTGTAAACATTTCCAGTAGCATTGTCTTCCTCCTTCAAAATTTTTTTTTGGCCCAAAAAATATAATGTTGGTGATTATAAAAATTACTTTTCTTTTCAAAATTACCCATGTCCTAAAAATATATCTTTATACTTATAGATCTATGTTCAAAACATATATATTTACCATATATTAACAATTATTAAAGATTTAAGATATTTATTTTTCTCCTACATCGCAAGGGTTTTACTCTACTTAAAAAGTACAAGAAACTCTTTTCACCCTCCACTTCGTTTACTGAGCTGAGAGACTCATATGGCAGCGCTGAGAGGAACACAGAAGCTGCTCATAACTAGTACTCGCATCTCTTGCCTTCAACTTGCTTCTAAGCTCTTTCTTGGAGGTCATCTCTCTCGCTTTCTCTCTTTATATATATACACACACATACACATATACACACATATATATGTATACACATATGACATGTACACGTATATATACGTATATGCATAGATATACATTTACATATATGTACGCATATACATATATGTGTATATCTATATACGTATGCATAGATATACATATAGATATGCGTATGCGTATGCGTATACGTATGCGTATACGTATGCGTATAGATATACATATGCATATCCAATATCCATATAGATATGCATATGCATAGCATATATGCATATGTATATTATATGTGTATATACGCATATACATATAGATATACGTATGCATATGGATATGCATATAGATATATGTATACATATACATATACATATGCATATCCATATATATATACATATGCATATGCATATGTGTATATATATATATATATACACATTTGCATATAGATATATGTATGCATATATGCTATGCATATGCATATACTTATGGTGTAAAAATATTTGTCTTACATTAAAGTAGATGTTCTTTTGATGAGAGGGTGTAGCGTAATGCTGTGGGTGAGGACCACTATTGATAGTTGTAAAGAAAGGAGAAGAAAGGGGGATATTTTAAGCTTTAAGCGATAAGTTGTGGAGGGAAAAACGAAAAAGAAAAAACAATAAGAAAAAGACAGCAAACAAGCTCTGTTTAGGACGGATTCTATAAACTAGCAATTGAAGCAATTTTCTTGTTTTGCTAGTTGTTTATTGATCGACTGATTATGTGTACATGCATATACACATACATTATATGGAGATGCTGAAGTCATTTTTGAATTTAATTGTGTGGATGGTTTTCGGAAATCATTTTTAACTTCTATTGGTGAAGATGTATCATAATCAGTAGGTCGTCCAAATTAGAAGATCGCGAGCCAAGTGATTCATTTGACTTGTAGTAGTGAATATGGGCAAAAGAATGATTTTGTTCTGTTTTGAACTAAAGATAATTTTATGGCTTATTTGCATTGATACAACTTCATTAGCTGTGTCCTGTTGATTGCTCATATTAGCTTTATATGTTATTTGCACGAAATTGGTTGACATTGCTATGTCCAGTTTTGTTGGTAGTGTTTTCCTTTTCTGCGTGCTTGTCCTGTTCTTGAATTACATATTGTCAGAAACCTGGAATGACAAAAGTCCTGCATAAAAAGATTCATCTACAGTCTTTTAGGGAAAGAGATTGCGAAAATAAAGGATATTTGTGTATTGTTATTTCTCTCCGTTGGACATCCAAGTATTGATCTCAGCTTAGGCCTCCCAAGGAGATATACCTATGTTTTCGCTATCAATTCTTGTTTGTTTCTCAACTCTTTTAAAAGTGCCTGATGTTTTCCCTGTTGCATCAGAAGTGAGTGTTTAACTTCTGCAAATATTTTATTTCCCTTTGTGATCGCATGCCAACTGGTGCTTGTACATCTCATTGATGCCTTTCTTCTGTAGGATTGGACGTTGCTTGTACATCTCATTGATGCCTTTCCTCTGTAGGATTGGACATCTATCTATCTCATCAACTTTCTCTTGTCCTGTGATGTCTACATGCTGGTCCACAAGAGGAGCCAAATGAGCAATCACCGTCTTATATTTATAACCTTTTATAGTGTAATCACTTATGTCAAGCAACCCATAAATGATCATGTAATGTCCTTTCCCTTGCTTTTCTTCCAAAATTTGTTGCTCAAAATTGTTCAGTTAAGACAGGAAAGCGAGATACATCATCAGCCTGTGACTTCTTAGCCTTCTTCTTGCACATCTTTTTAACATTTCTTGCATGAATCTCAATTGGTCTTATTGGGATTCTCTTGAATCAGTGTCACAACTACCAACACAATCTATTGTGACTTCATTCTGGGCTATCATGTTTGCTGTCTACAGTTCTGTATAGTCAGCTTCAATATCGGTGTTCAATCTGTTTCTCCTAAGCAGCTTTACAATTCTCTGTAGTTGCCCAATCATTTCTATATAGAATGACCATCTTGTTGTAGTTAGACATTGGCTTAGTCATCTATTTTGCAAGTTACGGTTTAGCCTATGATTAAATCCCATATTTGCATTGCATCTTCTGCAAGGTATGCCACTGAAACTTAAAATGAACATATTAATATAGCTTCAACGTTTTCAATTGAAAGCACTTGTATAAAGCATGCGTGTATTGAATTTTTCCACACTTCAGGGTTTTGAGACTCCACAATTTTGTAAGTGAACACCCCACAAAATCCATTCGTTGTGTTTTTGACGTAGTCTTCCAGCAGTGTTTGACCTGTTATTTCTCTATATGCATGCCGAGGACCACTGGAGGACTATGAAAGCTATTTTAACAGCAACAAGTTTTTCGTTTCATGCTTTATTAGCAGTGCTTTTAATCCTTTGTGTAGGTGGAGAAGTTCTAGGTGTATTACTATATTCAACTCAAGCGCTTTGTGGTGAGAATGATAATAACAAAGAAACTGGCAAAATGACACTGGCAAAGGACTTAGCATTTTTAGTTGAGGAATCTAGCAGTAATATTGAGGAGAAAAATATGAAAAAGTCTCGGAATGAGCTGAAGAGGTTTTTAGAGCTAAAAATAAAGAAAAAGGTTAAGGAACAATACATAGATGGCAGATTTCATGACCTTATGACAAAAGTGATTGCCAATCCAGAAACTCTTCAGGATGCTTATGATTGTATAAGGGTGAACTCCAATGTTGACTTAGCATCAACAGGGGATGATCTGCCTTTTGAATCTATGGCAGAGGAGCTATGTCGTGGGGACTTTGACGTGCAAGGAAATACTTATTCTATTTCAACAAGGGGTAAAGTAAAGGATTCCCTTGTGTTTCCAAATCTTAAGTTGAGGGTTTTTCAAGAAGCTACAAGGATTGTGCTGGAAGTTGTTTATCGGCCTCATTTTTCGAGGATATCCCATGGTTGTCGAAGTGGAAGAGGTCATTGGTCTGCTCTGAGATACATCCGCAAAGAGATACAACACTCTGATTGGTGGTTCACGATGCTTCTCAATAAAAAGTTAGATGGTAGAATTATAGATAAGCTTGTATTATATATGGAAAGCAAGATTGAAGATCCTCTTTTATATGCTACAACCCATAATATGTTTGATGCCCAAGTACTGAACTTGGAGTTTGGGGGTTTTCCAAAAGGGCATGGTCTTCCACAAGAGGGGGTGTTGTCTCCTATCTTGATGAATGTATATCTCGACCAGTTTGATCGTGAAATGTACAGAATGTCTATGAAATATGAGGCTCTTGGTAGCGGAACACATGCTGAAGAAAGTGGCCCTCAGTCTAAGCTGCGAAGCTGGTTTAGGAGACGGATGAATTGTGATGAAGCTCTACAACAGAATCATTCAGAGAAAAATGGTGTTAGAATACATTGTTGTCGGGTCATGGATGAGATTTTTGTCGCTATTTCGGGTCCCAAAGAAATTGCTCTCATGTTCAGGGCCTATATTGATGATTACTTGAAAAATTCTCTCTTCTTAGACACTGATGGTCAAATAGATGTCTTATCATGCAATGGTCCTCATGGTGTTTGATTCGTTGGTACTTTAATAAAGAGAAAGCTGAAGGAGAGTCCAGCAGTTAGAGCTGTTCACAAATTGAAGGAGAAACTTAGTTTATTTGTGTCACAAAAACAAGAGGCTTGGGATGAAGGGACTGTTAGCATTGGGAAGAAGTGTCTAGCTCATGGATTGAAAAAGGTCAAGGAATCGGAGATCAAGAATCTTGCAGATAGTAATTCACTTTTGAGCCAAATTTCCCATTTTCGTAAAGCTGGAATGAGAACAGATCACTGGTACAAAGTCTTGCTAAAGATATGGATGCAAGACGTGTGTGCCAGATCCGCAGGTAGTGAGGAATTTATCTTGTCTCAGCATATTGTAGAACCAGCTCTTCCACAAGAACTAAGAGATTCCTTTTATGAATTTCAGAAGCGTGTTGAAGAATATATTACTTCTGAGACCACTTCAGTTCTTGCCCTTTTGCCAAACTCTAGCTCTCATCAAGAATCTGTTTTTGCCACGGGAATTAGTGCTCCAGTCAATGCCATCAAGAAGCGGCTCAATCGATATGGACTGACAAATGTTGAAGGATATCCCCGCACATGTCATATGCTTATTTTTCAAGATGACAATCACATTATTGATTGGTTTACTGGAATAGCTATTCGATGGCTCAGATGGTATAATGAATGTGACAACTTCAATGAAGTGAAGGACATCATTTCCAATCAACTAAAGATGTCTTGCATAAGGACACTGGCCGCAAAATACAGGATACATGAGACCGAGATAGAGAAAAAATTTAATGTAAAACTGAGTAAAATCCCATCAACCCAAGAGATAGAGCTTGGGATAAGAGATGAATTAGTGAATTCTGAAGCATTAAATTATGATGATGCTTTACTGTATGGTATATCCTATAGTGGCCTATGTTCATTATCTTTGGCAAGAATTGTAAGCAGTTCACGTCCTTGTAGTTGTTTCACTATGGGATGCATGTCTGCGGCCCCATATGTTTATACACTTAATGTGATGGAAAGACAAAAGTTTCCAGGCCGGAAAACTGGATTTGCAAGCTGTATCCATCCCAGCTTGCACAGAAGGCGAATTGGACTGTGTAAAAAGCATGTGCAAGATTTGTTTTTGGGCTACATATCTCTTCAGTCTATTGATTTTGGTGCTTGGCAATCAAAAACTCCTAGAAGCTCTTCTTCAAGTGGTGGTTTGTATGGCTTGCTGACAGCTGAGGGACTAGAGAAGTAGTTAGAAATTGAAATTAACGGTTTTTGGCATTTAAGTAAACTCTTCCAATGCTAAGCTAATACTCTGCAGGAGTGGTTAGATAAATAGGGCAGTTGGCCTCCAGCTGAAAAGTGTGCTTAGAAAGAATACTGTCTTGGATATCTTCAGGTTTGACATATGATTATTTGCATAGTTTATTGTGAGTTATAATACTTTGAAAGCTTAAATTTGATTTTAATCATAGGAGTTTCTGAAATGAGATACCATTGCAATTCATAAAAGATGTCTTAATTATTACCTTGACCTAATGGCAGAAACTACAATTCTCCAAGTTCTGATGATCCAATGTGCCAATACTTCTGCAAGTTTGGATTACGAGATTTTATGGCATGACATGACTAGGTAATATGAACTTTTTCTTTTCAGCAAACATAAGCATTAGATTTTCTAATTCATGAATTATTTTAATCATTTTCGTAATTTACCAGATAAAATAATTTATTGATGCCTGAAATTGTTTGCTTGTTCTCGTGGATATGTTATAAAGGTACAGGGAAAACAAAAACAGTATTGAAGGGAAAAGGGTTGTTTCACACGCCCCAGTAGCGCTTGATAGGGGGAGTAGAGGCAATATTTCCAGCATCTTTATCGTTTGACATGGGTCAAGACTCACTTATTTAGGTTGCACTCATTAATGCTTCTGAATCTTCTTCACATTAGTTATCTTATTTCTACTTGCAAACTTAAAAGTACAATGGTATTTTTCAAGCTCTCCAAATTCATGATTTAATGCATTGAATCGAGATAAATGAATGATTCAAGTCTTCTGGTTTTACTCCTTTGAGGGCAAGTTGGAACAAAATTGCAATCAGATCTATGCTTGGTGCCTTGTGATTGAGTTGACAAGTGAAATAATATTGCATCAACAATTTCTGAGAATGACACTACCTGAAATCCAGGTTCATTTTCCTACTTTATGCCATATGAATTCCGTAGGTACTCTATTTACTTGTATAACTTTAAAGTTTCATTTACTTTTTATCGTGAATATATTTTTGTTAATATTATTCAAAGTACATGAGGAATTATTTGTCAACATTATTCAGAGTGTTGTACCTTTAACTTGATGGTATTCATTGACATGGTAAATAACCAATGTAGTCCATTCGAATGTAGTTCTCCATTATTTTGTTAGTCTATGCCCTCATATTATTAATTAAGCAGAATTTCATGATAGAAGGCTTGTTAAGATTCCAGGCTATAAACCAGGTCCCTATTCAATTAGTGTTCCTATCTTTCTTTTCGGCTATTCAGTCTTTGTCCAATATCATTCTTGATTCTGAGCAGACTCTTGGCCAGGCCTCTCTCCCTTTTGTCTCCCCCACTTTTCTCTTCAGATAGTAAATAAAGGAGCGGAAGAACTTTTTAAGGGTCATTCCCTGCAGAGCTACCTATCCAGTTCAGAGTGGTGTCCCAGTTGCAGGCTCTTGAATGCACATTAGATGTAGAAAGGCCTGTCCTCCACATGCTGCATTGGTTGAATAAAATATCTCTGGTTTGCAGCCTGGGCACAGAAACTATAAAGACAATTAATCTGCTGGCCGTAACAGCTAGTCTTGGCTTGATTGAAGTCTGGCTAGAATAGTCTACCAAGTCATAAAGCTTTGTCTTGGTATGGGTTCTGTACCAAGTGACCTTTCGATCCTTGCTCCTAGAAGCTTCGCAGGTGCACTGGTGGATAAATGTGCCATTAAGGCTAGACTTTAAGATCCTCAATATTTTCTCTATTAGACTGAAGAATCAGTTCAGAAGCCTGTTCAATCACTATTTGTAGGTCTGGGATAACGGAGATGATTTCTCTGTTGAGTCGCTCAGCAACTCTAGCCTGAAGGTCAACTCCAGTCCCTGCTCCCAACTAGTTCTTGAGACTTCCTAATTGCTGCCAAGTGTCACTCCACAGTAAACTTTTCATGCCATTGCTAATTCTGTGGTGGATAAGCTGTTGGCCACTGTCTCTTAATTTTAAGAGTTCCCTCCACCCTCATGTAGCATTAGTAGAGATATCAATCTCCCACACTGCTGTTGAGCAGATTAGCTTCAATCCAACTAAGCCAAACTGATACTTATTTGAGAATAACTGCTTGTACTACCTGAGCATAGAGCTTATTAATATCCTCAAGTTCCCTAAGCCCCAGGCCTCCTTCTCATGCAACTTTTGCTAAAAAATTATAGCTCTGCTAACATGAAGATGTTGTGTGACCCTTGTTCCATATATTATTTTGGGGTGCCTTCGGTTTGGGGACAGGATTACAATATGGAGAAATTTCAGATTTATTAGATTTGGAGGTCATGATTTCAATAATCCTTGATAACGAAAGGGTTTACTTTATGATGACAATAAGAATTGTTGAAATGAGTGGGCAAATATAAATGACACCAATCCAATGAAGATTTGTTTTCCAGTTAAAGTGACTTGTAAACTTATTATTGTTGTTAAGGATCGACATCCATAATAACTCATTGTTCAAACAGCTAGAATGTGTTTGTGCTCTAATTCGTCAAGATTCGAGTCCTTCAATCAAATGCCTCCTTATAGACTTTGGCCAGAGATTATCAATTGGTTGCATTCATACTATAGTAGGTTTTGGAGTAGTATAATTTTCTGGTGTAACGAGGCGACGATATCGATGGGGAGTTTAGTGTAAGAGAAAAGGATGCAGATGTGGATGGCCTTGTTTCTGCATCTATATCTGAGTTGAAAGATAACTAGGTTGAAAGTGTAGATGTGATTTCGGGAGAAGAAAATGAAGAAAGAAAAAAAGAAATCGAAGAGGAGAAACAAGAAAAAATCATGGAGGATCAAGCTATTCAAGTTTCTGCTCGTAAGTTAAATTCTTTAATTGTAAGCAGTACGATGCTAGAGATCTTGAAAACTATTACTATAAAGGTGTAATTGCACAAAAACGCTGCTATCTTTTAACCTTGGATTTCATAGTTATGTATGATATAATACAATATAGATACAAATTTTTGGTACCTGATGTCTCTTAAAGTTCTTGTACTTCAGCAACCTGACTGTTGGGCTGAAGATGAGGATGGCATATGGATACCCCCCAAAACACCTAAACCAGCATATGAAGGACCAGGAAACCTAAGGTTTGCAAATCTTCAAAAATAGTAACTTGACGATAGCTTTATCTATAGAATGCAATCTTGACTTTTCACTGCTCATGTATTTACTGGAGGGTAATGATTTCAAGTAAAGGCTCGCTCTGTTTATGACAACATTCTGATCTGTGATGACCCTGAATATGCGTGAGTTTTATCAAATCTATTAGATTATGGTTTCTTGTTGAACAAAAGACCATTTCTCTTTTTCTGCAATCACATGAAGAAGTTGGTCTTTTGGTTTTCCATGGTTTTCATACATATCTTTCCCTCTTTCTCCTTCTATTCCTTCTCCCTTCACGGATTCTTTTCCTTTTGAACTCAATGCTTTTCATGCTTCTTTCAGGTATAATGTTCCTACAGGTTCATCTTTGTGCAGAAAGAGAGAGGGCCTGCAATCTGATGGTGTGGAATTATGCAATATTATGTCTTTGTTTATAGTTTGTAATAATAATTTTGCAAGAACTATGAACCTGTAGCTTATTCTTGCTATGTTGCATGATTCTAGGCTATATATGTCTCAGTACAATGTTTAATTGTTGACATTTCCTTTAGATAGAACCATTTCTTGCTTGCTTCATGAGAATCCTTTCAACGACTCTCTTGTTCTTTACGTTCTGGGGAAGAGAGTCATTTGTCAAGGTTGTATTTAATTTGATCAGTCCTTTAATATGTATGGGTAAACAAATCCTTGATCCTTGAGCAGTAATTTTGTCCGTACACATTTCAATCCTCTTTTCTCTCATCTAAAGCACCCATAAACTTGCATAAAATGGTGAAAACAACCAAATCAGATTTGAGAATCTTAGCCATATGGCTTTGTAACTATTTTAGGTAGATTTTCACAGGATTTGGTTTGAAGTTTAGTTCTCCATTTACTACTTGTTCATATCCCCCATAATATATACACCCAACGTACTGCGATACACAAGTGTGTGTATATAATGTATGTGTGCGTGTTTGAACTTTGAAGAGAGCGAACAAAGATGTGTATCTTATATTTTAAATTTGCACACGTTATACGTTACTTTACAATTCAGTTTGCTTATGTTTCTTTGTATAGACATCGTTCATTAAAGTAAAAGTTATTTTGGGATATGAGGGAAAGAAAAAAGAAGTCATAATTGTTAATGCTGCAGCAATTCATTAATATGCATTGTTATAATTAAAAAAAAAAAAAAAACCTGAGTTGTAGCGCAATTTTTACTCTGCCCCGTAGGGATGGAGCTTTTACGGAGCATTGTACACAATACTATGTTGTGAACAATATGCGCGCATAATACGTAATAGTACAAATATTCAAAATTTTTATATTGTAGGTTCAGAATTTTTATGTTATATGTTCAAAATTTTAATATTATATATTTAAAACTCTTATATTAAGCTACAAACATGTTCATAATTTTGAACTAAGTAAACATATAATCTAAGAATTTTGAACATGTAATATAAGAGTTTCGAATATAGAGTATGAAATTTATGAGATATATAATTTTTATTTTGTGAGTTTATTTTTAAACTTTTGAACTTGTAATATAAGAGTTTTGGACATATGAATCCTGAATATGTAATAAAAGAGTTTTGAATATAGCGTATAATTTATTAGCATGTAATATAAGAGTTTTGAATATAGAGTATAATTTATGAGGTTATAATTTTTTATTTTGTAAACTTGTTTTTAATTTGTAATATAAGAGTTTTAAACATATAATATAAGAATTTTGAACATGTAATGTAAGAGTTTTAAACATAGAATATAAAATTTATGAAATTATAAATTTTTTTTGGGGAACTTACTTTCAAACTTTTAAACATGTAATAAAAGAGTTCTAAATATGTTTGCAGCTTAATATATGAGTTTTGAACATATAATATAAAAATTTTAAATTTATAATAAAATATTTTACATACATGTACAGTTACGTACTGTGTGCGTGCATACTGTTCATGTATAGTACGGTATACATTGGCACGGAGTACTTTACATATAGTGTATAGTGTAGGTACTAGAGTTGTAGAAAATAATAATAGAAAAATGCTGACACAAATATTTAAAGCAAAGGAGACAAAACAAGACATGTGGCACAATTTAATTGGTCAAGAAATAAGAGGGAAACAAACTTGTGAAGTTGATTTTGTTTTAGTATATAGTAATAGATACATATAAATGAATTAAAAATAAAATTTTACAAAATATATTTATATTTCATTATTATATAAACTATAAAAATTTATAAAAAATTTTCATTTTTCCATGCGTTGCAAGTCTATTACCTTTCATGGAGGCCCCTTTCTACAACAAAATGCTTTACCTACACAAAAAGGGAAAAAAAAAAAGGAAAGAAAGAAAGAACATTAAAAAAAGACTCTATAAAAGGCCTTATGGCCTTGTTTTGGTAAAACCTAATTGAACTGCTAAGGAGGGTGGTGGATACACACACACACACACATATATATATATATATATATATATATATATATATATATAGATTCTGCAGTGATTGTCTTCAGTTTTGAATTTTTTCTTCGGGTATCAAAATCGAAATTGGGAATTAACTGTAGAGAATCAGAAAGAGAGAGAGAGAGATTGCCATGGCTCTCGGGTACATACTTTATTCAAGCTAATATTATTGAAAAATTTCTCTTTAAAGTGGGCTATCGTTAATTATTTTTAGTTTTATAAAATAGACTGAATATCTAGTTCATAAGTTAGCTCTGTGATCATATTAGTTTAAACCCACCTCATAAACCCATACGGTTCTATTGTGCGTAGGCCCATATATTCTGATAAAGTCTTTTATGGATGGGCTTGTCAGAATTTATTATAAATAATGCTAGGTCTCTTCTTCTACTATTAATCTAACAGTTGTTCCCATAAGTATCAGTTAATATGCAGTAGAGTAGAGAAAGGAAGATATAAGTCTAGACTACGTGACAGTTACCTCTTCAATAATTTTTTAACAATAATGGCTCAAATAAGTACGCGCTTCCGCTATCAATTATATCTTTCAATTTTATATTATAAATTCATGTATTGTATACGCTCGATATGTTATGCTTACATGTGGTATTAGGGCCTATTAGACATAGATCTACATGTATTTATCTACAAAAAAAAAAATCAAAATATTTGTTTGAGCATATAAACTACGAAAGTTGTTGATGATTATTTTATGTAATTATTAAATTTTGTTTCGTAAAATTGATTGAGCACTTTCATTTAACTCTACTTGCTCGTTTTTTTATTTATTTTATGATTTGTTTTAATTTTCTAGTTTTTCCTTCGTATTATTCAGAGAAAGCCAATCGCTGCTTATATCAAGAAAAATAGCCATCTAAATTATTAATATATATATATATATATGTATATATATATGTATGTGTGTATGTATGTATGTATGTCTATATTTGTAGATTGTATTTAGCATATAGATATAGGTATTAATTATTCTCTCTCTTTTTTTTTTAAATAATTGAGAATCTATACAATAGTATAAAGTTGAACCTCATTTTTGAGGTTATTTTAGGAAGTGTCACGTTTCATGCTTTAGCATGTTTTAAGCAGTATCAAATCAAAAAGTTTTAATTTTTGTGTGCTCCATAATAATCATTATTTAATACTAAAAAATTACAAAAATTATGTCATAAGTCTCCACTTTTTTTTTCTTTTTCACTCTTTTTTTTTCAAGTTAGTCCTATAGTCTCAGAAGATCAAAATCAATTCCTATATTTTTAAAATAGCCATCAACTTAATCTCTTTGTTAAACGTTTATTGATAACTGAATAAAAAAATGTAACTTGATTATCCTATATAATTTCAAATATTTATTAAATAAAATATAGGAGGATTCTCAAGTTGTCATGAGTGTATGAATGTAAGAATACCACATATATAGAATGTTTAGTGAAAATAAAAAATACACAAAAAGTGCATTTATAGAATTTTTAAAATAAAAAATATACAAAATCTATATATTTGTATATAATAAAGTTATGCCACATTATCAAATTTTAATTTTTGTGAATTTTTTTATTAATTATGCTTCTATATTAACAAGTGAGAAAATTATCCGACAAGTCTCCATTGTTTCTTTTTTTTTTTCTCTTTTTTAAGTTAGTCGTAATTTTTAAGAAAGCTCCAAATAAGTCCCTATTATTTTTAAAAAAATGATCAATTTATTTAGTATCAAGAAATATTTAATAAAAAAAATCTGCATTTATATCTATACTATTATACAAAATTAAACTTAAATGAGTTTGGAGTTCTTTAAATGATATATAAGCTAATGTAAGAGAAGGCAAATCAAAATTTACACTTTTATAAATAGTGATGTACAAAGTAATTTGAATTTTGTTATTGTGACTGATTTTGTTTTACAATATTATAACATAATATATTTATTTTAAATTTAGATCTATATCTATATAATCTATCTATGTATATATTGTTGGAAAATTATAAGGTGAATGACAAATTATCTCTAGAGGTCTCTTGGTTTTCCTACTAACTCAATTAATTCATGGGAGTTATAGATTCTTTAAATTATAATTTCCTACATAAATGTTACATCTTTTGAGTTTCTTCGCTATCTTGAAATGGACTTAATTAAAAGGGTTTTGAGACCTTTGAGTGTCCTTCATTAATACTAGAAATGGTGGCTTGGTGTTCTTCTAAACCAATGTATAGTGATTCTTCGAGGCATTATATAACACAACAGAAATCTCTTCTGCTAACAAATTTTAGAGCACAAGTAGCATATAGACAATAGATGTTTACTGTGTTTACTCCTTGTCTACATCAACGTGGCTGTTTAGAGAAAAATTACATATTTTTATAGCTAATATATTTTATATTTTGCATTTTAAATGGATCCAAAGAAGGATAAGCATTGCACACTCATATGGTCTTGACAACAATGATGATGATAACGGTGGTGATGGTAATGCTTGGATGTTAAGCAAATCTTTTTGTGAAAGTGAATTTATGAAAGTACAGGACAAACAAGTTTAAGACATTGTTGTAATGGTGGAAAAAAGAGCACTTAATTGAAAAAAATAGAGTGGAGAAATACTCAAAGTACTGTGAAATGGAATTCTAGAATTACAATTTAATTTAATTTTTAGAATGTAATTGTTTTCTAAGAATAATATTATTTAGAATTTAAATTAGATAAATATAAATTACATTACAATTTGATTTGAAAATAAAATTACTCTTTTTCTAAATTTAGAGTTTGAATTAGAAAAATACCTAAATTAAAAAAAATTAGAAGAGTACCTAATTAAAAAAATTAACCTATGCTTTGAAATTACTAGTTGATTTAAAAAAAGGAGAAAAATAAAACATGTGGTAGAATGGAGACGTTAGATATCTTTGATTTATGACATAACTTATTTTGTATTAATGTTGCCCTTGTTCTAACACAACGATCATCATTAATTAAATATCTATAAATGCATTTATCTTGTCTTATAGTACTCAGAGTTTGCAAGATTTATAATTAATTGCTTTCTCTACTTCTGCTATTGACCACAATTAGAATCATTGTTCGTTTATGGTTCTTAAAAAAAAACATTATCAAAGAAAAGGAAAAGCTTTGCCTCTGTTTTGTGGAAACGGACCATACTTAAGGTCATCGTCCTTAGTGATGGGAAGTTGATAAAATCTCATTAATAAATCGATACGTGCATTAAAAAATTAAAAAAAAATGTTTCCTTTGGTGGCTAATATATGTGTATATCGTGGGGCCTAGTACACGTTAGCTTGTATATCATTTAGACGATGCTGGTGTTATTTCGTTAACAGCCATATTAGTAACATAATTGGTATTGGACTAATTTATATATCAATTAATTGGGATTATTGATATTTTGGAATGATTTTTGAACTCATTTAGTGTTTATTTGGGAACAGTATGTTTTTGTTAATTCTAATTGTTGAGTATGGATTTTCTGTGAATGAATCCAAAGGTTACATATATTGAATTTAACTCAAATTTTATGGCTATCATATACTTTCTATTATCAAATTATTAATATGTGTCAAATCAATGTTAAATCATTTTAAATTTTGAGGAATGTAATTTTAAGTTGATCACAAAGACGCATTATATAAAAATATTTCATATTGTGTGATCAAGTGCATACATACCTTTTTATGATTGTATTAAGCATTAATTTTTTCCAATGAGTTGACAGCATAGATTTAAGTTGGCAAATTCACCAAAGTGATTTGCTCAATTGAATCTATAGCTTTTCTTGTTTTGTTTGGGAAACTGCCATGGTAAAGTGCATAGCATTCTCCCAAAGGAAATCATTATATGACTTTAGCTCGGTAGCATAAACATAAAGCATAAACCAAGATTCGAATGCTGTTTGGAGCTCAATTGCGCAAAGGTAGTTGACTTTTCTTCAGTGGGGTGATCTTATATGTATTACTTTATGTTAAAAGAGTGCCTATTCACATGTTAAATTATTTGCCGATGGGTGGATATGACAACGATGCGCTTGGACTCTTTTGTTTATAATGCTTACTTTTGTAATATAGCCTGTATGTATAATGTTGATCAATATTGCATTCTTTTCCTGGATTTTTTCCTTTGCTTTGAACAATCATTACTTTGATGTCTTAAATGGATAAAACCATTATGAAGTAAAAGCAGATATTGGGTTTTATCTGAGTATAGTTGACACTGACTTGGCATTACATTTTGATGCACATGCCGCTTTGGTTGATAAAAATAGTGATAAAGAAAGGGGAATATAATCGACAATAGGAGATGTCTAACTGTCTTGCCTTAACAACTATGAAGAGACCGTAATTGAATATTTAGTGAATGGCTTGTCTTAAACTAAGAATATGAAAGGACTCTTAATAGCTATAGGAGAGAAATGCCAAGGAATCTTGGACTATTGATGACCAAAAATTACCCATTGTGTTGCTGAGGAAAACAAAATTAAGGGTCGAAACCCAAGGATTTTATAGTTTGTTCTGATTTTAAGCCCTATTCTTATAACGTTGCTGCCTCGAATCATGTTCGTATGAGAGGTCATGATTTTAAAAAGGGTGGTAAAAGTCAGATCTAGATTGGAATCACATTGTAAGAGGCGTCAAATCGGCTATCACGAAGTTTGGTAAAAACTCTTACTTTTGAAAGAAACGGTCACAAAAGAGCTCACTGTACAAGATTAATTTTGGTTAGAGAAAGAGAAAATAGATGAGGGGCAAGTGGGTTAAAGTCTCAGATTGGGACTGTTAGTCTGTATTTAAAAACTAATTTTGAACTTGTTTTAAAAAATATTTTCTAGATGTCGTGTTTTAAATAGAACTTGATTTCTATTTCTATTTTAGACAAGATTGGTTATGATTTTAACTCAAGAAATGACCAAGTGCAATTGTTTTTCAATTTCAGAATTATTCGTGAACGTGTTTTATCAAATGGTTTATACCAATTGTGTTTATTCCCATGAAGTTCTCATGATTCTTTTCATACAGAAAATTTTGCTTCTAAAAGGAGTTTAATTAAAGAAACTTCTTCTTTGTTATGGCATAAACGGTTAGGTCATATTTCTAGGAAAAGAGTTGAAAGACTCATTAATAGTGATATTTTACCTTCTCTGAATTTTTGATGATCTTGAAACTTATATTGGGTGCATAAGAGGTAAGCGCACTAAAGTTAAAAGAAATATGCTACCCGCAGTTTTGCCTTTTAGAAGTGATAAACATAAATACTACTGGACCTTATTATGTTACATTGTATGGTAATAAATATTTTGTTACATTCATTGATGACTTTTCTCGTTATAGATACCTCTATCCAATTAAAGAGAAATTTGAAGCTATTGACAAATTTAAAATTTTTAAGACAAAGGTAGAAAAATAACTTGGGAAAGTTACCAAAATTGTTAGATCTGATGGAAGAGGTGAGTACTATAGTAGGCATGGGTCTCTGGACAGCATATAGGGTCGTTCACCAAGTGCTTATAGAATTGTGGGATTATTGCCCAGTATACTATGCGTAATATCTCTGAGTAAAATGGTGTGATCGAAATGTGAAAACACACCTTTAAGAATATGATAAGGAGCATAATAAGTGTTACTGACCTACTAGAGTACCTTTAGAATAAAACCATTAAAAAAACTTGTTAAATACTTAATCATGTTCCTAACAAGAAGCTCATTTTTTGAATTTTGGTTAGGAAGAAAACTTAGTTTGATCGATTTTCGAGTTGGGATTGTCCTGCTTAGGTAAGGATCTTCAAATGAGAAAACCATTGACCCTAAGACTATTCATTGTTTTATTGGATATTTAGCTCATTTTAAATGATATAAATTTTACTCTCCTACATGTGTTTCTAGGATTGTCAAATCTCAAGTGCCTAAATTCTTAAAATTGGATGTTGGCAATTTTGTATATCCTCAACCTACTACTGAAGATAATGATAGAGAAATTGTCTCGTTTCTACCACTAATAAGTAGTCAAGCTAGTACTTTGCTCACATTGAGAGACAAGATATTATTGGGTACCCTATAATAGATGACCATGTTATAGCTAATGACAATCTACATGTTGAGAGCTCACAAGCTCATGAGACTAATGACGAACAACATTTTAAAAGGTCCATTAGAAAAAGGAGACCTTTTATCTATAATAATTATCTCATTCACTTGGGTGATATGAGAGATGAGATGCAAACTATGATGGAAATGAATTTAGAAACTTGTTGATCTTCTTAAAGGCCGTAATCTTATTGGTTGCAAATGGGTTATCAAGACCAAGAGAGATCCCCTAATAAAGATTGAGAGGCCAAATGTGAGATTAGTTATAAAAGGCTTTACCTAAAGAGAAGGTGTAGATTATAACAAAATCTTTTCTTTATATGTTTCTATAAAATATTCTTTGAGCTATTAATGCCTCATGTGGCACATTTAACCTAGAGTTATATTAAATGGATGTGAAAATAGTTTTCCTCAATAGTGATATATGTGTATAAGTCTACATGAAAGAGCCTGAGGGTTTACTATTACTTGGAAGGAAAACATGGCTTGTAAACTTAGAAAATTCATTTATAGTTTTGAATCAGACCTCAAGGCAATGAATAATTGAAGTTTGATAAAATGGTAACTTCTTATTATTTTGAGGAAAATAGAGTTGATCCATGTATATACCTCAAGATCAGTGGGAGTAAATTTATCTTCCTATATTGCATTTTGATAATATTCTACTAGTTATATATAACTTGGGTATATTCCATAAGACTAAATAATATTTACTTAAAGTTTTCAATATGAAAGATTTTGAGGAGGCTTCTTTTGTTCTTGATACTAAGTTTTGTTGAAAACAGTTTCTTGGAATTTTTGAATCTTTTATGAAAGGCTTACATTGATTGAGTTTTCAGAACATTTTGATGTGAAGAATTGTAAGTCTTGTGTGCATTTGTTGTAAAAAATGGTCAGCTCAAATTGAAGCAATATCCTCAAAATGATGTATAAAGGATTCTATGAAAGATATACTTTGTGCTAGTGCTGTTGAGAGCTTGTTGTATGATCTAGTATGCACTAACTTGATTTCACTTTTGCGGTAAGACTTTTTGATTGATGATAAACCTTGGAAAGGACTATTGTGTTGTTGCTGAAAAGGTAATGAAATACGTATAAAAGACCACAAATTATATGGTTATTTACTGTAAAGTAGATTATCTAGAGTTGGTTAGATATTCTAACTCTGACTATGTTGGATGCTCAGATGATCAAAAATATACTTTTGGGTATATCTTTGTGTTAGCCAAAAGGGCTATATCTTAGAAGAGTGCTAGATAACAACTTAATGCCTCTTTAACTATGTAAATTTCTGGTCTGTTATGAAGCCTCATCTTATGCCATGTGGTTTAAGAACATAGTATCTAGTTTTGAGAATTATAAATTTTATTACTCGATCTATTAAGACTTGTTGTGATATAGAGTTGTTGTTTTATTTTCAAAGAATAATAAGAATATTGAAACTTGCAAGCATATAGATATCAAGTTCTTGGTAGTCATAGATTTTGTCAAAAGTGGTGGCATTCATATAGGAAGAATTCCTACTGATGACGTGTTAGTTGAATCCTTGTCCAAGGGTCTTTGACTTATAATGTGAAACATGTTCAGAATACAAGTATTTTATAATCTTTTGATGCTATTGTCTAGTGGGAGCTTTATATCATCATATATTGTTAGATGTTATCATTATTTTATGTTTTGTTTTGTGTATTAGTGCGTTCGTACAATAGTGTGTTGTTTTATAATTTACAACATAATTGTATATTGTGATAACTCATATTCATGTTTTGTTGAGGATTTTATGTTTGGTGTTCATTGTGATAAGATCCCATATTGAGTTTAATATCTCTATAAGGACACATTTTAGTTGGAGATATGTATTCTTACCTCTGGCATGTTGATTGCTGTTTTGTGAGGTTAAGAATAATCTTTCCTTTAGCTTGTTGAATGCTATTTTGTGAAGATATGTGTTCTTTCCTCTAGCATGTTGAACGTTATTTTGTGAGGATAAGAATAATAGATTTTTCCTACTTTGAATGCCGATCTTGGAGAAATTATGTGGAGGATTGACAAAGAAATAGCACATTTTGATCATATATTGGTGCTAGTTTCTTGCTACGCTGCCTTATGTTTGGTCCATGATGATAAGGTTGGATGACATTTGTAACAATAGAAAGTCCTATGTCAATATGGAATACTATAACTGCTATGATTCAATATTTTACAATCTTGTTAGTTCAGATATGTGCTCGAGGTGTAATCTTGTGAATCAGAATATTTTCAAATTATGGCCACATTCTGTTTGCTATTCAGTCTAATAAATATTTTTCTTAAAAATTTTTGAAAATACATAAAACAATTAACATTGCCCAAGTGGAAGATTGTTGGAAAATTTTTTCTTTAAAGTGGGTTACCATTAATTATTTTTGGTTTTATAAAATAGGCCGAATATTTTGGTTCACAAGTTAGTTCTGTGATCATATTGGTTTAAGCCCACCTTAGAAATCCATATAGATCTATTGTGCGTAGGTTCATATATTTTGATAAAGTTTTTCTATGCGTGAGCCTGTTAGAATTTATTATAAATAAGGTTAGTCTCCTCTCCTACTCTTAACCTAAGAGTTGTTCCTATAAGCATCTGTTAATATTGAGTAGAGTAGGGAGAAGAAGATCTAAGTCTAGACTAGGTGACAGTTACTTTTTCAGCAATTTCTTAACAATAATGACTCAAACAGGTACGCGCTTCCGCTATCAATTATATCTTTCGATTTTATACTGTAAATTCATGTATTATATACAATCTATATGTTGCGCTTACAGATATTTTCCTTCTGATCATGACAGCGATGGTTTTTTCAACCGGGAAGCCCTCGAGAAAAATGCCAAGCAGAACAGCAGGCACTAGTTGAAGTACTTTGTACAAATTAAGAACAGTGAAGGTTTCGATGATTTTCCTGACGATTATCCTGGCAATGCCTACAAGGCTAAAATTATTCCCCTTAACTTAGAGAGTGTTTGACTTTGCTTATTTGGTACTTAGAAGCACCTAAATATTAAAAAGCATGTTTATAAGTGTTTTTTTTGTTGGTGCTTATATAATCACCTAAATAAGTAAAGCCAAACACACTCTTAGACTGACCATCTAGTAATCATTCTCATTATATTCCTTATTATTATTATTATTGTTGTTGTTGTTGTTATTCTTGTTATTGTTATTTTTCTTATTGTTATTGTTATTATTGTTGTTATTATTGTTATTATTGTTATTGTTGTTATTGTAATTATCATTATTATTATTATTTCTATATATATATATATATATATATATTGTTTTGTGTAGAACACAAAGTATAAATTTGTGAAGGTGGTCAAGGCCAATTAGAGATATTTTGGTGGTTTGGTTTATTACATCACTTTTAAAGTCAAAGAACAAAAGCGCAAAAGAGGGCAAAAACCTACGGATGGGACGTTTCAAGCTAGGGTGTTTACTAAATCTTGTAAGGACTCGTGCGGGAGTGCAGAGGTGCAACTTTGCAGGTCAAAGGTATAAATACTCGACTATTGTTTTGCCCTGTAAATTGTTAACTAATAAAATTTCAAACTCTTGGATTTTTTTTTATTCATTCGTGTGTATTGTTCTTTCATGGATATACCAACTTTTAATTTTTGGGTTTTACTCTCTCCAGTTTTCGCAACAGAATGATGAAGAAGATGATGATGATAAAGATGAAGATGGTGATACGATAACGAGAGAAACTATTAAAACTTTCTCTGCCAAGTGACTTTGTCATGAGTGTTTAAGAAATAACTTAACTGGTAGAAAACTCAGTTCAATCTCACAGGAGTACAGTGAATGTGTGCATAGTTGAATAATCCTTTCTCTGCCAAGCCTATATATATGTGTGTGTATAGGAGACTAATAGAGTAGTAGTAATGAGGCTCGACATCACTGAAGACACAATGTGCTACTGATTGTAAAATTTTTTGTTAATCCTTTTGTGAATGAAATTCTCGTTTTTTATTTGTAGCAAAAAAAAAATTTCTTGGAAAATATTATTTTTAAATTAACTCTAAGATTAGATAGAGATTCTGAATTACTCTATCTAATATCAGTTGGTTTTAAGATAAAATTATGATTCTAAATATGATAGTGGTAACCTCGTACTGACGGGCTATTATTTCAGTGGTACAAAGTACACCCCTGATAACTTTGTGATTGTGCTTGGGTTGTTAAAGCTCTTAACCACATTGATATCTAATTGATAAAGGAGGTGCTATAAAGGTCACTTAGCGAGTAATAATAATAATAATAATAATAATAACAAGAACGAAAACAACAACAATAATAATAACAATAACAAGAATAATAACAAGAACAACAATAACAACAGCAATAACAACAACAATAACAAGAACAAGAACAATAACAACAACAAAAAAATAATAATAATAGCAATAATAATAACTGCATATATATGTCATAATGTGAGATTAAAAGTAGAAATCAACTTCTTATGTAATTTGATGTCCTATCTTCCATCAATTCTTTGAGTGAAATACACAAAAGAACAGGAAGGAAAATCCATGGACCGACCCCATCACTTCCACTTAGTATGAATTACAAGATCTTCCCAAGGATGCCTTCAGTATCTAGGGTCATGAACTGACTATAGAACCATGTTTAACAAGTGGAACGCATACCTAGCTATTTGCTCCCAGGTTAGGCAATAAGGGTTAGAGAAAAACAATTGCTCTTTCTTAAAACTAACCTTCTTAAGACCAATCTCTCTATCCTGGTTTTCCTATAGCTAGATCCTCCATAACCACAAGAATCCCTAGCTAGAATAAAATTCCAACTCTGCATCTTTCGAGTTAGATTTTGAGAAGAGTTGCCCCTTGGAGTATGGAGAGCACAATACGATAAAAGTTGTAAGTTATGTTTAGGGGGAGTTAATTTCTATCAATGATGGCCTTTATGGTAGAATCAATTGGGGGGCCTAATATTAGAAATTTTAACACAAAGATAAGACAATATTATTTCTAATAGACTACAATAGAACAACAACTTATATTAATTGGAACTAACACAATAAACTCAAATTTATCAACAATAAATAGAACAGGAATAAAAATGCAAACCGAATAATTTGATTTGAGGCTCGAGTTTGATTAAATATCCTTGAGGATCTTAACGCCCTTCTTAAGGGCTCTATAGTATAATCCTCTCATGATACAAGGATTATACTCCTTGTGATGGTAGCATTCCACATCAAAAGAATTTACAAACTAACACTCTCATCGACTATAAATACACAAAGAACTATATGAAGCTAGTTTGAAAAAAACTTATTTTTAAGGCCAAGCAAGATAAATAAATTAGCCATAAATTTGACCAAGCATTAGGGCCCTAACTCCCACTAAGTCCACTACTTCCAGTAAACCATAAAATATCATTACTACCATTAACTCCAATTATTCCTATCCACATACCAACATTTGAGAGGCAATGGTTTGCCTTGCAGGGGATGTCGGCTATTCGAGTTTGCTTATCTCCAACTCATGAACTTAGCCGATGTGTTTTCTTTAGGTCCCAAAAAAGACATCATACAAACTGTTCCAGTTCTTGTGGCAAATATTCACTTGTAGCATACCGTATATTTCAATTCCCATAATAATAGAGTTTTCCAAATTCAAACTTTGTAGACACCTCAATACACATATATATAAACACATACGTACATATATCCATATGTATGTGTGTCTGTAGATTGTCGATTAGCAATTAATTAGTCATGCAAAAGACATAAAAGGAAACTTTTCGACTTTCTTTGCTTGTAGTCACCATCTACATACACAATTTTCTCCATCATATCATACACCATTCATTTCCAAAATCAATATCCCCAAAGAAAGGAATCCATAGCATGCCCATAGTTTTCTTCAATATGTAAATCGTCACTAGCTTTTCTTCAATATGTAAATCGTCACTAGCTAGTCGATCTATTTGAAATAGAAACCAAAAAAAAAAAAAAATGGACATAATTATAAGTCACATTTGAAAGATCACTATAAGACATGGTCTCTATTATCACCTGGAGAAGTATGCTTGCCCTTAGAGCTAGGAAATGGTAAAGAAGCTGGCTGGGGGGAGAAAAAACTCTTTTGTTGGGGGCTTGTGGAAGAAGGGCTTATGTTAAAAAAGCTAGAGGCACATTTATTTGCATTTGAAGTTGATGGAAAGCTAGAAAGAACTGAAAACTTATCATTATCTGCTAGAAGTTGATTTCCACTAGTGGTCCCAATGATAGATGATAAAGCTGTTGCTAATGCAGACTGGAAACTTGGGTCTGAAGTGATTGCTTTAGTAGCAGCAGCAATAGTATTTGGTGACAGAGGCTGTTGTGCACTGTTTATGATATTTTTCTGCAAATAAGATTGGTAAAGATTATTATCTTCTTGAGCTTGCCTCCTGAAGCTTAAAGAGTTAACTTGATTTTTGTTGAAAGCTGCAGCTCCATAGTTAAAGATTCCATTACTGCTCCAAGATGTCGGTAGCGAATTCGAGTCGAATGAACTGAAACTGAGATTTGGAGAAGAGTATCTGGGAGGAACAATGCCTGATCTGTTAAGTGTGGATAAGGAAGAGGATGATGAGGTTGAGGTGAGGTCTACTGTGATAGTTGGAAAGGCTGATGAAGATGAGATTGATGAATTTGGAAGGTAAAATGGCTTCGATTTCGAGTTATCTGAGAGACAGAAGTTTAGTCCATTAATGGTGGTAGAAGTAATGGAATTGGAGCCTAAAGAAGAGCTTGAAGATGAACCAGAAAGTAGCATGCTTGCTGCAGCTGAAGTTGTGGAAGCCATTGCAGTGGCTGCAACTGGAAGGGGGTGGTTGTGTGTTCCTTCATATGTTGTGATCAAGATGGAAATGTCCTCTGCACATCTTTGCACCTACAAGGATAGGTGTATGGATACTCATGAGCATTTGCATTTACAGATCATGTGAGAGAACCTAAAGTGATATATATAGTACTTGCATTATCCATGCGGAAATAGCAAAATGACGTTCACAAACTAAAAACATAATAATATTTAAAAATACTTTTTAAAAATGATCTATAGTGTTTACAAAATATGTTAGTTTAGTCTCTATTATTTTAAAAGTAACCTACTTGGTCTTAATATTGTTTAAGAAAAAAGTCAATTTGGTCCTTATTATTTTAAAGTAACATATTTAGTTCTTAATATTTGCAAAAAATATTAATTTCAACCCCATTAATTGATCATGTGATCACAACTTGACTTTTTGGGATTAGAATAAGGATTAATTAGGTCATTTTTTGCAATATTAGAGGTCAAATTGACCGCTTTTAAAATAATAGGGACCAATGGGACACTTTTGAATAGATTAAAAATCAAAATAAGTCCATTTTAAAATAATAAGAACTAAATTAACACTTTGTGTGAATAATGGGTATCATTTATGAAATTTGTCCTTTAACGGAGTCACAACATTGCCAGTCTAAAGAATAGATGGGTCCATGGGCAGGAATAGTTAAGTAAAACAATTTAAGCCCATTTGGATTAATTTTTTTAAAAACGTCTTTTTTAACGGTTTTTAAAAATTAATTTTTTAAAAAAAATTAAAAATTCTAACTTAAAAAAAATGTATTTGAGCTTTTTTTAGAGTAGTAACTTTTTTTTGAAGTCAAATCAAATAGTCATTGTAAATCTAATATAATTTTTTTCAAAAAAAATATTTTTTCTTAAAAAAAAACCAGTCTAGCAGGCCCCTTGTTCAAAATTTTAACTTTTTTCTAGGGAATGTTAAAAATCGACAATGTAATATTTAAATTTATCGAGAATTGATCTCCGATTAAAGCCAGAAACATATTAACAGAAAATTAGGAGGTGCAATATAATATCATACCTGCTTTCTTACAGGGCAATTTGGTGCAACAGTGCAACGATAATATGCCCGCGGGCAAGGGTTTCCTTTCGCAATCTTCTGGCCATATTTTCTCCATTGGCATCCATCAATCATCTGAATTATTATCAAATAAAATTTTTTCTATTACTAACATCCATGGCTTATTAATAATGACACGTATCACACGTCACTAAATCATTTTCACGGGTGTGATTCTTACCGTAGGGGTATCGCATCTGATCCTCACAGAAACCCTAGCTCTCTTCGCAGGGTTTTGCTGTGAAATTTCATCATCGCCATCTCTCTTCAAGATCTTGTCAGCTGACCAAGTTTTTCCAGCTTCTTCCTTCACTTCTTCTATGCTGTTTTCCGGACTCATTTCAGACGATTCAATTGCAGCAGCTTCTTTCTTAGGCATTTCATACTGGCAATCCAAACCAAGAGCAAGATCATCACCACCACTTTCATCATCCTCATGATGATCCACACTCTCTTTCCTTGCCATTTTGCTCCTTTCTTGTTTTTTCGCGTCGCTTCTGGTCCTTCCCAAGCTTAGCGAGACAAGTCCAGACTCTTCAAATTCGTGCTGAGTGTTGATAGAATTCGCGGATTTCGTGGCTTCTTGTGGAAAAATGTCTTGGAATTGCATCTGAAGTGTTTGATAATCCTTCATGATTCGGTCTAGGTGCATCTTCAATCTTGCGTTTTCTTGCATCACTTCTCCCATTTCCGCTTTTGCTGTTGCAACTGGATCTTCCTGCAATTTTCATATGTATACTCAATACTAGACATGGGCATTTTATTGTATCGTATATTTTTCAGAGCGTTACTAGATATTGCCTTGTTTTAACTCGAAGCGTGAAATAAAACGACAAAATAGTCTCCATAAGTAGTTTAATGAGAACGCAATAAGCCTCTGGAGAAGTTAAATAACACACAGAAATCTTTTCCTATCGAATTTTGAATGTCTAATAATTTGCTTACCTAATTTACTTGTTCATGCATGTAGTATCATGCCTTCGTATAAGTCATAAATGAGAATTGAGAGGATTCAAACCTGTTCCTTTGGGGCAGATGAGGAACCTCGAAAGTCAACTTCTGCAGCTGATGCTTCTACCTTAGTCATATTGGTCTCCTAGAAAAAGTATTGCAGTCAGAAAAACTACTAAAAATAACAAAAATCAAAGGTGAGCATTTTTCTGAAATCTCACTAAAACCCTCCATGGTTTAGCTCTAGTACAGATCGACATAATAAAAATGTTGAACTACTTTAAAATGTTGGCAATTTTTGTTTGTTCCTTTTTGACAATTGAAGTAGGTGTAAACTTTTCTTTTTCTAAACAAGTTCATAATCAGATTAATTAGCTGGATATTGTTAACACCTTCTTGTAAGTGGTAAGATTTAGCTGTCAAAGGTTTAATTAACAGAAGCTAGCTACTATGTTTTTACTACTATAATAAGTGCCAAAATAATGATACGACCTTTTGAACCAAAAGTTGACCAGCATATTGTCGTTGATCAGGGGCTAAAGCCATCACCTACAGTAATCAGTTTTGAGTAAAACCTAATGATTTGATTTAAGCATATTGTCCATTAATTTACCTCTCAACGCGTAATTATTAAGGTTCGAAGCATGAAAATCAAGTCAAATAATTTGGTTTGAGGTGCTTATTAATTACTATCTGGCAATTTTGTAAAGTTTTCTCGGTGGAATGAAATATGAAAAAGTTTTATATATATATATATATCTTTTTTTTTTTTTGGGGGTGGGCGGGGGCAAGGGGTTTGATTGTGTTTATTTGGGTGCTTATAAATACCAAAAATAAAAAGATAGTGAGAGAAAATTTTTATTTTAAGCTTCCAAATAAGCTCTAGCAAACATGATATTCATTCCATTGCCAGCCTGATCCACTGCAAGATCAACTTTTAGTGGATGTCATAATGAAGTTTAGAAATAGAAATATTTAAAGCATGTGATGGATCCTTAAAATTAAACTTCATGAACATATACCACGCATAAGCATCCTTTGTAATTGTCAATCAAGAAAAAATTTGTTCGAAGAGTGAAAAACACACAATAATAACACAAGTGTTTATTTTGGTTCAACTAGCAATTGAATATATATAGCATATTAATTATCTCATAATCTTTGGCTAGCCGAAAATTCAATTTGTGCAGTTATTTTCTAAAAGGAGGGGTATCAGTGCCCTAGAAATGTAATTGGCGGCAGAGATTAGATGAAACAAATTCTATTTTGTCTTTAAAAAATTGTCTAGTTTGGGATATGATGCACACCTGGCAAAAGTTTAAGCATTTTTCCCGTCAAATATAGATCAAATGCAAAGTATATCCTTGAAGCTCTAAATAGTACTTGTATATTATGTGAAGTATCAAATTATAAATATGCTTTTTCCATCAAAGAAAGGTTATGAATCAAGAAAGATAATTTCTAGTGCACTTGGTCATGGAAAGAATTTTGCACAAAAAAGCTAAAAAGAGAAAATGAAAAGCGAATACAACACAATTGATGATTTATTTACCTGATATTCTACTAAATCCTCATATTTTTGAACGACGAAGTAATTAAGAATAGGTAAAGAAGGATTAACACGCTCATAAAATAAGTTTAATTACCTTAAAAAGAATCTCATCTCCGCGACCTTCTTCATCACTAGATGCAGCTTTCACCTCCTTCTCGACTGCATCTCCATGAACAGACTTTCTCAAAGCAGCCTCCATAGCCTTTATCTCTTTTCTCGCTTCTTAGTTTTCTTTCTTCCTTTGTCTCAATTCTTTCTTCTCTGAATAAGCACTAGTCTTTCTTATAAGAATAGCCTATGGTGTTTGACTCTTTTAAACTAATCAAATTTCCCAGCACATATATAAGGTTGTCAATGGTCCAATTGCACTCAAGTTGAGAATATTCTATGATATTTAGTAGTCATACAAGTACGTGGTTTATAAAATTAATAGAAAAATTCAAGTTCAACGTTTTAAGTGTTTTAGATATATAAAATAACATGTAAGCGGAGAAAGTGAGAGGTTTGGCCCGCAATAACCGGTCTTGTCAACCGTGTTGGCTAATAATTGGACTATAAATGTAACTACGAATGTTGAAGTTGTCGTACCATGGTTAAAAAAGTCACGTAGCCGCACATGTTATTGGTCAAATTTATTGCACCACCGCCGTTGGCCTGTGGTCTAATATATGGTGTGTTTCTCCACTCTTACATTGAAAGGGTTTCCAATCAATTTTTAATATTGAATTATCATTTTATCTAAAAATTTAATTTATAAAAAGAATTTCGTTATATTTATGTTTATTTTGGCATTATTTTTTTTAGAGTTACACATGGATAATTTTAAATTTTTAAATAAGTGTTACTAAGATTTGAATTAATGACCAGAGTTCTAATACCATATCTTAAGTTGCCATTTTATCTAAAAATTTCTTTCATTTTTTAAACTTCATTTATTTCCTCAAGTTTCTAGTGATCATTGCTCTCATCTTCCTAGTTAAAATGTATAAAAGTCTCACATGGAGAAATTTCAAGAATTAAGATCACTATATAAAGTCTTGGACCACTCCTTATATCAACTAATTAGTTTTTATGATGAAACTTCAACGATTTTTCACATAGAACCAGAGCTGGGCTTATGGTCCAGTCTCCACGCTGTGCATATGTCCATGTGTGACCTATAAAGCACGTCCATTGTGCACATCTATTCACGTGGTGGTCTATTCTAGCAAGTAGCTGAGCTGCATCTGTTCTGGGTTGTTGGCGGTCCATCCAACCATCCCTATTCCTGGTCACACGACCATCCGAATTCCGTTTCTGGCCATGTGATCCGTCCCTCCAAGCCGGAAGCTATCAAGTTTGCAGGCCATCTGATCCGGGCCGCAGTGACATATCCTTGTTTCGGGCCACACGACCATCTAGCTTGGGTCACATGTCCATCTGTCAAGTATTGCAAGCACTATTCCAGGTCACACATGAGGAGGTGCTAAAATATATTGAAATCTCAAGAATTAAAATTACCATACAAAGTCTTAAGTCACTCTTCACATTAACCAATTAGTTTTTATAATAGAACCTCAGTAAGTCTTCACATTCCTCATCCTCTTCCTCAATAGCCTGGAATAGCAAAGTGAAAAGGTTATTAATTTCCAAGCAAAAGAAAATAAAAGATCATAATATATTAATTTCCAAGCAAAAGAAAATAAAAGATCATAATATCAAATAAAGTTGACAAAATATTTGGTCAATATAATAAAATGAAGAGAATGAGAGAAAAAAATTATAGAAAAATTGTGGAGAAAATTCAGCTAGATTTATCTATTATACCTAACATTTATTGTATATATGTTTCCCGACTTGAAAACCTTCTTTGAACTAGAAAAAAGACAAAAAAAAAAAATTTGTGGCGCCACCGTCTATTTACTTCCGTTGAGTGGAAATTAAATGTAGAGAGGAAAACTTAAAGTTGGTTTCTCTTATAAAAGTCAAATCTTGGTTCAAGCACTTGTTTGCTTGGTTGTAGTATGCTAGTCTACTATTGACTTAAGTGTCGTCTTCTCTAAGCGTATTTTTTCACAAAGCCAATCCATGAATCTGCACGAAGTCTAGGTCACAATATCTTGCAAAGAAAATATCTACAATCAATCGTATCGACAAAAATATGGCTCCATTTGGTAAATGTGTTATAAATGTTATGGTGTTATATCGGCAAAAATAATGGCCCCATTGGTAAGGTGCTTATAGATCCAAGATTTCAAATTTAAACCTCGTTCTTAATTTATAAATATGTATTATTGGAACATATATATTGTGACATCACGAAATTGATCATAGTATTAAAATAGATGTCAAGGCTGAGACTTGAGCCTTTTACGTAGGAGAAATTTGAGGGAATACTAGGTTTATGATGTCTTTAAATGTTCTGAGCCATATACCTATTGTATTGACGTTTCAACAAGTCTATGGTCTTGAATGACAGGACCCAGTAATCTTAGAAATTTCATAATGATGGGAACGGCTGAGCAGAATAATTGGTCTTGTACAAAGAATTCCTAGTATTAATTTTTCTATCCAAAGCATAAAACATATTATTGTACTGCAATTTACTTTTACTAGAGAGTGACTTTTACCTATGCCCATAGGGGTATTCTGGCTCTCACCTTCAAAACAGAGTTTCCTGAAAAGGTATTCTAGAAGCAGACTTCTTTTTAAATAGGATTCTAAAGAAAATAAATTTGTGTTTTTAATTATTTTTACATGAAACAAATTTTTACCAAATTTGATGGTATTTGATTTTACGTTTGAAACAGTTGTTTGTTGTTTAAATTACTAGAATGATATTTTAAAATTAATAATAATAAACTATTTGATGGCATTTTTTTTACTTTAATCATATTTCAATTTTTTTTTGAAAATTTTGTAAAGAAATTATAATCGTAATTTTCTAGAAATAAAAATCTTTTAATTTTCATAAATTAATAATAATGAATTGTTAATTAATTTTTAATTTTTAATTAAATCGTATTTTTAAATTATTTTTATTTTAAATTAATCAAACTACAGTCTTAATAGTTATTAAATTTTGTTTATTTTTAATTTTTATTATTTATTTCAAAACTAATTTAAATTATTGATTATTATTTTTATTGATTTAAACTTTTTATTATTTTATTTTAAGTAAATTTAAAATTTTTTAGTTTTATTTTTTATTTTTAATTATTATGTTTCATTTTTATTGTCCAATTAAAACTAATGAGGATAGTTTGTTCAAAAATTTAAAAAACTCCATCCCGCAAATGAGAAAGGGAGAAGTAACTTCTCTCTTTCAACCTCCGTTGTTTCTGGACTGAAATTATGTTCCAAGATTTTAAAGAGAAAAAAAAACAAGCACTTTTTTTTTTTTATGATGGTGTACCTCTAGATTATAGAAATCAGTTTGGTTCTCCAAGATAAGAAACAATTTAGTCTAAGAAAAAGTGCAATTATGATTAAACTAGCTTTTAAAAACACACACACACAAACATTAAAGATGATGGCTATTGAAACCTCCAATGGGTACTTTCAAATTAGGCTGAAAGTTCTGGCTATTACCTACTATGCATATATAATATAATTACAAACGTGTTTCTAAGTAATATGATATTAAAAGTAGGGAAAAGGACATCCAAGTCCCTTAGTTTTAGCCATTAGACCAAATATGTCCTTCAATTTTTTTTCCCTCTTCTCATGTCCCTTTAACATGATACTGTTAGTTAAAAGTTAAATAAAAAATTAGTTATGTTCAAAAATATCATTTATGACCTTACTAAAGCAAATGACATGGCAAAAATCAAATATCTTTTAATTTCTTTTTTGTTTTTGCATCATTCATTCACCACTTAGATTCGCAAAAAAAATAAAATAAAATATTTTTGTAACTTTTAAAATAATTATAGCATATAGCACCCAGATTCAATAAACTATAGGAAAATAGTATACAGCTAACAGATAACAAGTAGATTCATAGACTTGGACTCGGACTATAATTATTAAAATTACCACTTCATCTAAAAATTAAAACTTGTAGAAAAGATATTGAAGCATGTGTATAATTGTTTATTGTACTAATAAAATAGTTTGGGAGTTTTGTGACACATTATTATTAAAAAAATGCTAAATATCATTTTATTTTCATCACCCATTTATTATCTTTTATATGTAATTAACGCATAGTTAGCATAATACCAACTAAACATTGTTTTGTAATCTATATCTTCTTTAATTTGGTAAACCAAACTAATTAAACATACATGTAAGAAATAATAAATGAATAATTTACTTACAGCTATACTCTTAATTATTATCGTGTTCTCGTCTATGATTCATGTAAAGTTACGTTGAAATTTAAACTTTGAACTCTTTTGTTCATTTGAAAAGCAGACAACAATTTGAACTCTTGAAGGTGATGGATGTATGAATAGTTTTGACAAGTTTATTCCGATAATTTTCTTCCAATGATAAAAATATTTGTCACTACTTGTGGAATTTGTGATTATGTAGACGTCGCATAACTGCGACCAAACCATTGGCACTTATCTTCATAGCAAGGTAGACATATTCATGCGTGATATATGTGTGTGTATGAAAGAGAGAGTATGTGTGTAGAGAGAGATAGATAGATAGATATGCGTGTCATTTTTCTCAACTGCGAGTGAAACTTGACCTGGTTAAGATAACTCCAAAATCACTAGTTGGGCTCCGTCAATCTTTCAATGGTAATCTAGCTTTGTTAGTTGATTTCTTTTTGACATATAAAAAAATTTATACATAACAAAAATAGATGAGTATAATATATTTTATTCCTTATATTTTAAAAAAGTAGTATAAAATTCTCTGTAGTTTTAAAACTTGCTCATACTCCATGTGATCTTAAAGACTTGCAAATTGAGCTAATGTGATTTTAAGATTTGTTCATCATCTGATTTCAAATTGATGTATGTTCCTCTCTCTCATTTTATACTCCTCAAAGTCAATTTTTAATGTTTTTTCAAATCATAGGGATGCCAGTAAATTTTGAGGCGATAAGGGGTTATACATGACTTTTGCAAAACACAGTCGTTTTTCAAACTACTAATACATATGTATATTCATTTAAAACATTCCAAGTCAAATACGGTTGCAGAATCCATAGCTGGACTGGGGGGGTGTGACGAGATTTTTAATTTGTTATCCTAAACATGTACGCAACAACACAACTTGATTATTAGCATGGCAATTAGGTCAGCGCTTTCTTCTTTAATTATTTTGTTGTATATGATATGATGAGAGTTGATAGACTACGTCAATATACCTAATTACTCGTCCAATCATCGTTTTGATTCTTAATTTGACACATTTTTATTTTGTATTTCCCTAGATATGATCCAAAAAAAACACTTTAATATAATCAGCGTCTTCCCATAGTCATACAAAGACCATAAAATAATAAAACAATGGAGAAAACAAACTTAACAACGGTACGGTCCACGTCCTCTCGAAGAAATTTACATGTATATCTAAAAGGCCAAATGATATATATTTAGTTTCCTTAGCTAGATTATTGGCGATGTAAGCTGAAAATCTGGTGCTTTCATTTTTGAAGAGGTCAACAATTTTTATAACCAAGCCCCCCAGTAATTACTATTCATCAGCGGACAAATTTCTCTTCCTTGTTTCCCTCCATAAATGTAAGCAAAAAACTGGCATTTCACCAACCCTTTTCTCTTAATTAGATCTTGTTCAGGCTCCGCAATGTGTACCACTGGTCGGACTCCGCCACTAAATTGCTCTTGTCCCAAAAAAATAAAAGGCTTTTAATTTTAACTAACAATCTAACATTTAGTATTTTAACTGAATCAAAGTATTACTTTCATTAATTAATGTTTTAGTAAAATGGTATTTTATAGGGTTTTGCATTTCAATTCGGGGGGAAAGACATCTAGGTCCCTTATTTGTAACCATTGGACTAAATAGGTCGCTCAGTTTTTCTTTTTCTTTTCCTAGGTCCCTCTATACTAAAAAATGTCATTTGTGTCCTTAACGAGCCAAATGACATCGCAAAACTCTAATATCTCTTTTTTTTTTTTTTTTGCATTATTCATTCATCACTTGGATTTCGAAAAAAAATCTATTATTTTTTATTTTTAAATTATTCAACTAAAATTCTAATATTTTTATTTTTACATTATTTTTATTTTTTATTTTTAAATTATTCACCACTTAGATTCCAAAAAAATAATAATATTTTTTATCTTTTTATTTTTAAATTATTCTAATATAGGGACAAGCCTTTTCTCATATCACAGGTCCAATGTTATTTCTTCTCAAAGCCTATTCAACTGTGTTATTTATAGAATGCGTCTGTAGCTAATTGAGAGTAATCATCATTGTCTAGGAGACTCGAGAAATTTAAAAAAAAATTCAAGAAATAAAAGCATTACAAATCATTGTTTTACCTAGTTTAACAGTGTTTATAATTCTTCTTTTTTCTTAAAAAAGAAAAAAGAAAAGACAAGTGTAGCTCTAATTAAATATTCTATAATGTGCTGGGTGAATAATGTAAAAGAATAAATTAAAAAAAATAAAAAATATTAGAATTTTTTGCAAACTCAAGTGGTGAATAAATTATGTAAAATTAAAAAATTAAGAGATATTAGAATTTTTCTATGTCATTGCCTCATTAAGAGAAAAATGATATTTTTTAACATAAAGAGACTTGGGAAGAGAAAAAGAAAAACTGATAGACCTATTTAATTTAATAGTTAAAAATAAGGAATCTAAATACTTTTTCCCTTTCAATTTGTAGATATTTAATTTCATTCTCAAAGTAGTTTCTTTTACCTTTTCTTCTCGTTCCTATCTATAAAATATTCTCTTTCCAGTCTCTCCTCTATCTTCCTAATACTTATGTACGTTTACCTCTTCTTTTACAAGATAAAGCCAAAATAATACAAAAGTCAAGTCTTATTTCTATACACTAGTTGGTTCATGCCAAAATCAATTATTAAAAACAATATGAATTTTGTTAACCCTTTTGTTATTTTTCTTTTAAAAAAGGTTGAATATACTAAAAAATTGTTTTCTATTGTATTAATGAAAATAATTTAACAAGAAATCAATTTTACTATGTTTTTATAATAAAAATTTTGAACATATATATTGTAAATGTATTTTCCTATTTTAGTAATATTAACAATAATTATAGTAATCATAATAGTAATGAATATAATTAACCATATCCATATCTTTTTACATCATTAACTTGTCCAATAGCTCGTTCAATAGAACATTCTTTTTTCTTCAGTTATTAGCTAGAAGTTACCCATTGACTACTAAAATATAAGAGCAACTAACTAAACAACTATTAGTTACTCAAACAGTTAATTACATTGAACATGCCATATAATATTTGGATGTACTTTATGGCAAATCTATCCTCTTAATTACCTTCGTTCTTGTTTTACTAAAACCCTAATCTTATATCATTTTGCAACAATTAATCTAAGGACTTTTTTTTGTGTTAAATTAAGTATTTGTTTTAAAATAGAAAAGTTACAGGATTTAATTTTTAAATAGTCCCCACTTGCTTATTAATGATATAAATATGGTTTAGCAACCATGAAGCATGACCAAGCTAGATTGGTTACATGGAGGCACGCAGAACGTCCGTGTTCATTGTTTTCTGCCAATTGAATCGAAAAATCATAAAGATACACATAAGATATGTATGATCATAATATAGCACGCATGGTGCATGGACATTTGAAAGGACAAGCTTCTCGGTAGGAATGAATACTATTGTCAAATTCATATATGATGACGGATTTCACTAAATTAGATAAAACTTTGTTTGATATAGCAAATCTCAAAATGAAAAAGGGTAAATTACATCAAAACTCTCTAAATTTTATTATCAGTGCATGTTATCCTTCTATAATTTCAAAATAAGGATGGACACCCATTTTAGAGGTCATATATAATACACATTTGAGGACCACATGGAGGTCTTGTATCTATCTTTTAAGACATGTTATATATATTTTAAAACCACAAGGGAATCAGGTGCCTATTTTGAAACTAAAGAGAGTTAATATGTACTTATAATATATCATAAGAGAGTTTGGTGTAATTTACCCAAATGAAAATGGTCTCTTGTACAATGGAATAAAATAATTTGACTTAATACATTGATCCATAAACCAGATGTTCAAAGTAGGAAATGTGCCAAGAAAACAAGAAAATATATATCATAACATGCTTCCCAATTATATGTAGAATATAGAACCATAGTTGAAGACTAAATACGCCACTAGTTCCATTCCTCTCATGGATTTTTTTTTCCTCATGTCCAGAGTAAAGCATGAACCTATTCCAAAGATTTAGTTCTTGCACACGATGACAGCTAAGTAGCCAAATCCCAAAGGCCAGAACATTTTGTAAATGGTCAATTTTAGTATGAAGTTCTCACATTTGACGATAATTACTAGTGAAGAAAATGTATATGTATAATTAGCGAAACATGTCCTTAAATTCAATGGGTCGCCTACATTTAAGTATTACAATTTGGACCATCATTTACTAAGTCTAAAATATTTTACGTCTGCTTAAGAATATAATGATAAATATCCAGAAATTCAAATTAATTCCTAATGCAACTTGAGTCTTGTACTCTAGTTGAATTCATCTTTGAATTGGTGTAGAAGTAACGTATTCGTTTGATATTGTGTGTTTTGACATAATTAATAATACATATTCAACTATAAATGCTTTGCTGACATAATTGAAACATAAAGAAGAAAAAGTAAGAAGTTTATTTAGTTTAGACTACTATATAGTGTTTGGACTCTCAATGTAAAGGAAAGGAACATAACAAAGACCTAGTATTCAATTGGCATATATCTTTCACTTAGATTCAAGGATCAATTCTCACTAATTATATGTTGTAAACCCATTATCAGTCTTTAGCCTCCCTTAAAGTGAAAAAAAAAAAAGGTAAGTTAAAAGAAATAATTATAAAAAAAGGAAAAAAAAGAAGAAGAAAGAATGGGAATTAGAAGTTAAAAAATAACGATTCCATTTCAGACCTTTCCAACATACTCACTCTATTACAGTGTGTTTGGAATAAATGTTAAAATCCATTTTATGGCAAATCTATTTACGTGCTCTTACTTTTTATTGAAATCTTAATCATATATCATTGTTCAAAAATTAATCTAATTAAGACTTTCTTTGGTAAATTAACTGTTAACTATTTGTTTTAAAGTAAGTCACATGGTTGATTTTTAAATACCACCCATTTGCCTATTTATGATAATGAAATATGGCTTAGCAGTCATGAAGCATATGACCAAGGAAATTAATATTAGTTACATCCAGGGACGACGCATGCAGGATGTCCATGCTCGTTGTTCTTCTGCAGCCATTGAACGGAAAAAGCATTAAGAAAACCATATAAGAAATTATCACAATACAGCGCGCAAGGAGTTTTCGTATATTTTATTAAATTTTTTTATTTTGTTTCAGCTTAGACCGGAAAGAAGAATTTTCTAGATCCATTGAGGATACATACAAACAAAACACGGTAGAAAAAAATTTCTCCGACCAATATCTTTCTATGTCCATCCACATAGCTTCTGCCAATCAGCACCAGGGAAGCTACTATTGCGTGTGCTACAGTAAAAACCATCCTCCCCCAGGGAAGCCACTATTGCGTGTGCTATATAGTAAAACCCATCCTCCCTCACCGGCCAAAAGCAATTATGAGTTTTGTAACGGAACAGGCCTAACTATTCGCCTGCCACTATATTGAGCCTAATCAATTAGTCTAAAATATTTAAGCACGTGATGACAATAGTAGTAAACTCAAACCGTTATAAAGTGCAAACAAATATCATATAGAACTGATGTGGGATGGTGGCATTACAAGAGTCATCTTCATCATTGCGACAAATGGTGTGGAGTTGTCTATAAACCTCAAAGGCCTCGTTCTGTACTCCTCAAAGGCCTTGTTGTGTGCTTCCCAGTAGAAGGGACAAAAGAAGAGCGTTTCTTTAAAAGCAAGCGATGGACGAAACTTCCAGAAGATTTCTTGATTAGGTAGTAGGGTGTGCATTCCGAAATCTTCTTCTTTCGATTGGCATCTCAAGTTCAATGGCTCAGAATTTGCAGGGAGGCCATTGATGATGTTGACTGTAAGCACAGGCATCAAATGAAGACCCTCAGCATTGTGGATTTTTGCATGCCAGGTATATTAGTACTAGCTGAATCAGACTTTTTGAGAAGTAACTCATTTTTTAAGCCTTTTTGTTGTTATTGGTGTTTTTGCTTAGAGTTTGGGGGCAGAGGAGGATCTATTTATATTGTAGGAGGAGGAGATGGTGTGTGATTTTTCTGCAAATTGATTATGAGAAAATCTTGACAGTATTCATCTCTGACCTGTATTCTCATGGTAATACGATCGAGGTATCGCATATGCATGGCTGAATTAAGATTTCATTGATATTAATTAGTTTAAGCTCTATGCATGTGGACAATTTTAATATTTTTAAATGAGTAACAGTAAGTTTTGAATTTAAGATCGTTTGGTTTCTAAATTCTATTACTATATTAGAGTTATCATTTCATCTAAAAGATTAAGCTTATAGAGAAGATTTGATTATATTTATTACAATTAGTATCTCATTTAAAAGCTTAATCTGAAAGGATTTGATAAATATTTATTTATTGTACTTAAGACTAGGAATTAGGAGAACAATGTTTTATGTTATCTGTCTACCAGTTACTCATTGTTTTTATGGTAAACATCCATAAGATATAAATCTATCATTTTCTTATCATCAAGTAAGAAAAATGATAGATTTATATTTAACGAATTTTTACCATAAAAAGGATGAGTAAATGGTGGACGACGAATCTATCATTTTATTTTAAAGGAAAGAATAAAAATATAATATATAATTGGAATGAGCATTCTATGAAAGGAAATTAAATTAACATGAGAATGAGGAGATGACTAGTTGTTTTGCAATATTCTTTGGGGATTGAAATCATCGACAACTAAATATAGAAGCTAGATATTAATATGTGTGGATATGATCCTGGTCGTCCATCGCCAATCATGAATATTTAAGTCTGTCAATTCAACGACTACTACAAGCAAAAACCTGAATTTAACTAAATCATGTACTTTTTGCTCATGAAAACAGCTGAGTAACCAAATAATATAATTTCGCAAAGGTCACAATATTTCGTAAATGAATAAACAAGGTTTTTTTTAGGGTAGAAGGAGATCAGGGTCACACATGGATATTACATATACGTGATGAAGAATATTAGATTAAAAGTCTAGTTCTGATTTTAAGTTAAAAATAATAATATTCCATCTTAAAATTAATTGATGCTAATAGAAGTAGTTCACCATCTTATATGATGAACTTGAAACTTGTGATTTTTTTTTTTTAATGTGGGACAAAATTATATTCTAACAAGTTCAAATAAATTGTAAAAGTATTGATTCGCAAACCCAATGTCCCAAGTTTCAAACATAGGTCACTTTTGATTAAACTCGCACATGTATTAGGGCGTGCTATGATGTCGTAGGATTTATAGCATTGGATTAGATCCAATATTATTCTCCTACCTAATAAGGTGATCTCCTTGTATATTATTTATATAAATAAACACATTTCAAAAGATTTTGTTTTATTGCACTTTATTTAAGTTTTCATTTTATCTGAAAATTTAAGTTATTCTTATAGAGGTGTTTATTAAGTTAAAAAAAATGCTGGAAGAGCAAAAAGAAAGAGAAAGTAATGGTGTGAGTTATTAAGAGGGTGTTTGGTTCTAGTCAAACTTGCTTAAAGCTCAATTAAGCTAATGAAAATATTTATTTTAATTAAAATAGTATTTTTTAAGTGACTCTAAGTAAAATATAAAAAGCTCCTCATCACCAACTTCTATTTTACGGCTTTAAATAATTTAAAAGAAGCAAGTTTGATCAAATTCATTTACTATCTTATCATTTCCTTTTTATTTTCATTATTAAAATATTTTTGCTTTTTTATTTTATACTTACCTTTTAAATTCTATTGTCATGTCCTTAATTAGATATTTTAACAACATAAGGCACTTTCAACCAATTTTAACTAAACATATAAATACTTAGTTTATATCTGCAACTCTTTATTTAAATACGCAACTACTTAAATTTGAAAATAAGAAAAAGTTGCTTAAAACTAAAAGTACTTTAAGTAGCTTTTTGGAGAGCCAATCCAAACACCGTCCAAGTACTCTTTGCTGATATATTAAGTTACTTCCATATCAAAAGGTTTAAATTGTAAGGTAGGGCTTATTATTTAATCTATTATCACAAACAACTTTTTCAATAGAGTGAATTTTATAAGGCCCAAACTAGTGTCTTCCCAGTCATACACAAACACCATAAAATAATATTGCTTTTGCTTTTTGCTAGATTCTTGGCTATTTAAGCTAAAAATATGGTTATTTTTTTCTCCTTATAATATTAGAATAGGTCAACGATTTTTATCTGGCTCCCTTATTGAATTTTGATTTGATTATTAATCATTTTGACCTACTTAATTTTCTTCTCTCGTTTCTCTTTTAATATTGACAGTCTCTTTTTACTTTCTTGATTACAATTAATTTGAATATTACGGGTTCAACTCCGTGTGATTTAGTAGCATTAGCAAGCTTTTACATAAATTAAGCATATTATAGGATATATAAATCATATTTCTTCTATTACGTGTAGAGCATCAGTCAGAGCATTTATAAAATTTCCTACATAAAAATGACTTAAACAACAAAGAAAAGGTAACAGGATTGCACTATTTTGCGCAAGGATGCATACTTTTTCTTAATACTTGGGAGTTTCCCCTTAAATATGAACATATTATTAGATCTATCATAAAGTTGAAATTAAATCCCGTGGTGCAATAGCGAGTTACAAATGTTTCTTTCTTAATGATTTTTTTATATATTTTTTGTTTCATAAGACCCACACCACAACTCAACCCCGCTGCCCACGAAATATCAAAGTAGGTCATTATTTTTTATTGAAATAATCTCAACCATTTGAACTACCTCTAATCCCGAGCTACAACATATGTTTCAAATCAATAAGAAAATTAAGTGATAAGAAAAATGAAAGTAAATAACAAAGTAAGGAGAAAATAAACATATGAAAAATTGTATAATCTTCAATATCAAACGCACGAATAATTCACACATAGAAATAGTTTCCTCTTGTTCATGTAGTAGAAAACAATTTTAGAGAGTTCCAACATTAATTTGCACCCATTCACAGTGAAGAAACCTAACAACCTGCTTACCATAAATTATTTCAATTAGATAAAGGGAAAAAGAACAGATATATCATCTTTCAATCGTGCGTTTGATGTTGAAGATCATACAATTTTTCATATATATATATATATATATATATGTATCCTTTCTTTGTTGTTTCCTTTCATTTTCTTTCACTCTATAGATCTATATTCTTACAACAAGTCCCTGACTCAATTTCTCACTCAAGAGTTGCAGCTAGTGGGTCATTTTAATAACTAAAATGATAAAGAGTATATGTTTGCTGATCTTGTGAGAAACAGAAATAGAATTCTTTGAGTAATAAAGTCATTTTAAATTTTTAAACGAAGTCAAATTAAAAAATCACATATGTTCCCCTTCATTATTTTGTAAATTTCAATAGTCACAACTCACATGCATGTATAATTGATTATAACGTCTTGCATGATAATTCCAGGGTATAAATTTCTAATATGGTGCAAACAAATAAACAATTACTAATACCCATATGCTTCGTGTTACTGTGTATGTCAGCAAAGAACCAGTTTATGGTAAAATCTCGTTACTAAATGTTATATTTGTAACTGTCTCTTTGACGAGTGCAACATTATAAATTAAGCTAAGAACTTATCAATGTCTTGAATTAATTTTAACGGTCTCTTTGACGAGTGTAACATTGCATGAAAACTTATTATTTTCATTGATTCATTCTTTCAAGAATTGAGACATTATATTTCTTTTCTACCATTGCAAAGAAAATTTTCATAAAATTATCCATGTACAAAATTTAATTGCGTTTATAAATCTCACTAAATAAAAAATTTAAACCTAAGCGAGCTAAGTATGCAATTGAGGCTAGAAGATGGTGGGGAAATGGTAACGCAGAATATTTCTTCATAAATTTCTACCTCATAGAATATCAATTTTGCCCTTAATGAGACAATTAAATAGCAAAATTGTAATATCTTTTATTTTTCTATATGATTCATAGACCACCTTGATTGGTAAAGAAAATGAAAACTAAGCTTTTCCAATGATCATGTGTTTTAACTATTTAAAAGGTAAAATAGTTTTTCTAAAAATAAAAATGGATATTTTTAAATATTTTAGAAATGCTTTTATTTCCCTTAGTTATCATAAATTAATAACAAATATGTAAATTGCATAATGTACATTAATTTCAGCATTTGTAAAGTAACCACAGGCTAAGTATTCATTGGATTTAACCCAAAAAAGAAGGAAAAAACTGAAACTTTCCAAATGGTCACAACACATGATCAATGTTGGAGAAGTTTCCAATTTCTTCTTCTTCTTCTTTTTCCCCACAATCATAGCAAATGAATCATGCAAACGTGTTCAAAAGAATATTAAGTAATTTCTAAATTTTTTAACTCATCAAAGTGGTAAAAGATTATTTAAAGAGAATGAAAAATTCTTAAAGTTCTGCTATATTAGTTATTTTATATATTAAGAGCAAAAATGATTTTTATGACGTCAAGTAATTTTTTCTGCATTAACTTAACTAACACCTCAGACCAAACAGGAAAGAAACTTAAATAACATCAACATTATACATAGTATTGGCAATGGAACAAGGTAGGAACAGAGACCATACGTACTCTGTACCTGATAAAAAACCCCTGCCCCTACCATAACAAGGATTTTTTGCCAAATTAAAATGGCGAATACCTTGCCTCAACCCTACGGTATTCATATGGAACGGGATGGGGTGGAATGTGATTATCATCTCTAATAATAGAAATACCTAAAAGAGAAAAAAATTAAGAAATCTATTTGACCTTATACTTAAAAAAGAAAAAAAGAAAAAAGAAATCCTTTTTCTCTCAGACAAATTGAAAAATAAGAAAAACCACTGGACCGTGACGGATGCATGCATGTAACCTTTGACAATTTAAATTTTATGCCTATTTGGTACTTTCGTTATTATATATTATATATATATATATATATATATATATACATATACATGTGTGGATTATATTTATATATGACGGGGCAGAAGTGCCGCAAGCGTTGACATTCATACAAGTCCAATAGTCCATGCATGGCATGAGTGCATGCCAATTTTTTATCAGTTCCTAATGAAGTTGATATATTTAAAACTTTATATTAATTTGAACTGAGCTAGATTCTTATACTCATTAATTAAATGAGCAAAATTCAATCATTGATTGTGTTGGTCATAAATCCATTTATTGTTGCCAAGCAATGATGTTGACCCAAAAAAAAAAATTAATATAGTCGTAGATTTTCTTATCCATATGAATTACCTTTGTATTCTATAATAAGAAGTACAATTTTTTATTCCAAATTACTTTTTTAATATATGCGGATCATATCAATTTGTATTTATTCAATTTACACCACCAATTTTTAAAATAATGGTGAACGTCATTTTATTTTTATTGCCTTAGTATCACATCTTAGTTGACATTAATTCCAATTTAAATACTATCTATCTATATATATATATCAATAAAGTTCAATGGGTTAACCTCTAAGTGTTGATTATTAGTTTGTTAATGGATATTCGTTTGTATAACTATTGGTCATATTGGACATTGATTTCATGAGCGTATTATCACAATTAATTTCGATGGAATCTAATTATTCATCAATTTGTAAATGGGGTATTCTTTTTTTCTTTTCCTAAGTACATCAAATTAAAGTGGGTATAACAGCTATGCAAAATAACCAATATAATTGTTAATATGTTAATTATTGCTGAAAATTACGCAACAAACTACTTGACTTGGGTCTAGCATGGCAATATAATTAGGTCAATTAATGATTTTGTTTTATGATGATAATATCTCGACACTAGAATATCTTAGTTGTCGAATCATGTGAATTCTTTAGCACTTTTTTTATTTTGCATAGTATGACCCAACAAAAAAGGTTTAATATATTCTATATAGAGGACCTAAATGAAATTAATTGGTGTCTTACCAGGCATACAAACCCCATAAAATAATAAAATAAGGGTCAAAACCTTCTTTTATTTAATATTTGTTTTAACATTCTAATAAGACATTTTAACCAATTATTTTATTTTTAAATTTCAAATCACAGAAAAGAAAATGAAATCTTAGATTTTTTTTACTGGAATAAAAGATTGAGATGCACATAGTGTTAAAATGTTAGAACAAAACCTTAGTTAGGAGAAGATCTAAATTTATGAAGCAATAGACAAACAACTCAATTAACATGTGACATTAGAGAGTGTTTAGGTTGGTTTTCAAGCTTGTTAAACTTGTTCAAAAGTTCAATTTATGTTGATAGACATACTTAATTTAAGGTTTAAGGAGAAAAAGAAGCTCTCTACCCAAACATATGCTTTTTTGTAGCTTTAAATAATTTTTTTTAGAAAAAAGTTTGACCAAATATTTACTAACATTTACTGGTTTATCCTAATTATGCTTTGATCTTTATTATTAAATTATCTTTACTTTTTTATTTTGTTATTATAGTGTATATAATAATCTATATATTTAGTGGGGGACCAAAGATTTTGAACAAGGGGTGGCAAAAGTATATCTCCGATAAGTTATAGTTCTGTCCAATGTTTTCGATCCAAACTAAAGCTTAATCACTTCCAAAACAAAACCATAACATAACCTTTTATTGGCAAAACTAAATAATTTTTCACAATTACCTAAACACAAAGCACAAAAATTCTCACAACCTATAAGATTTAAGTGTGCTTTAGAGGGAAAAGAACATGTGACTTCTAAGAAATAAACTCACAACTAATAAGAATTTAAAATTTTAATATTAACAGGCCCAAACAATGACCCAAATTCATTACTTGACGAAAGATTCACTTTATGTAAAACTGCATTAGATATATCATATAGCTACAAATCTTTTTTGTGTAACAATTCAGCTTCTTATTCTTCAACCAGTTGCTAACTTGTATCTTTACATTAGCCTAAAATTTCCAAGGCTAGAATATTATTTCCAGTCAAGGTTTTGAATTGGTATATAGAAAAAAAAAAAAAAAGGAAACATATTATTTTATGTAACTTCTGGGGAAAAAAAGAAAAGAAAAGAGTGAGAAGTTCAATTTTCTAATTTTCGGAAAAAAATTCAAATATTTTTTAACCAAGTACTTACTGCAAAACATGTGTATTTTTTATATTAAAGAACCAATCCAAATGGGCCCTAAATGTAACGTCCAATTTCTTGCTATTAGAAATTCTCTCGGATGTGTATGTGTTTTCATTCCGTAATCTACTCATTGTCTAATGAAGTCCTAATCTGACACTTAAATTTGAGATTCTAAAATTATTTAAAAGGCCTCATCTCCAAGTTTTGTTAATTGTTCTTCTTTGGTTAAATTATTTCTTATTTTACTATAATTAATAAATTGTTCTCCATGCTTTACGAATATACAAATTTATTAATCGGAGACAGAACGGCCCATTTGTGTTAAACCAGCCCAGCCCAAAATTTTTGTGCAAACCTACTATTTTTAATAGCCCAGACCAGTCCAATAGCCCGTTGCAACTTGCCAGTAAAAGTCACTGCTTTCAAAGCTGTCGACCGCCAAACTCATATTACCGCTACCGCCGCCGCCGTGGTGTTCTCTCGGCCACCACCGTCGCCTCCGCCGCCTAACTTTCTCAGGGTTCCGAGCACCGCAAATTTAAATTCTTCTCTTTAAAAAAAAAAAATTTCTTGTAAAATTATTTCTCTTTTTTATTTGTTGAATTATTTTTCTCAAATAAATTAGAAAGCTTGAAACTTTAGCAACATTACGTAATGTCTTTCCTTGAAGTAATCAGAAAAGCTTCAAATCGACCCGACCCGGAATGCGGCCGTCCAATATCTCTCAGCCCGGATCCGGTTTTCCTCACCCTGAAGCCCGAATGCAAAACCCTTGTAAAACGAGCCAACGGCTGGGAATTTTCAGAAGCCGATAGCGAAATAATTGAATTAAACCGAAGTTTCTTCAACAAGTTGAAAAGAAAGCTCAAAAACCCTAATGGGTTTCAGAAAGGAGAGTTTTTGGAGATGTTGTATTCATATCTAGAGAACATTAAGGAGAAAAATGGAATTTTGCTGAAATTAGAGAAATCAAATGAAGGTTATGGCAAAGAATTGATTGAAAAGTTGGGGTCGTTAATGGGGAGAGATGTGAAGAGTTTGGTTCTTGGTATCAGAGATTGTGTTTGCATTATTTGCTCGTATCAAAGAACCTTGATGAGGTGATATTGTCGGTATGATGCTTCACAGAAGCTGCAATTTCCTGCTCTCTCTTTAATGCGCGTATGAGCATCAGATTTTCGCAATCATTGTTTATGTAATTCTTTCCGTCTGTTTTCCTTTTGAAAAGACGGATAGGATTAGAGTTGGGAAAAGAGTTACAGGCCGATATTTTTTTTTTGAATATATAGGGTGATGCTGATTTGTTGCATAAATCAGTTCAATCTTGACACGGAGACATTTCTAATGCTGTTTATGCTCCGTTTGTTTTGCGAAAAAATTTTTTTCTTGAAAATGTTTTCATTATATTTTTTATTTGATTGCTAAAATAAAAATAAAAAAAAAGTCAATAAAAAATATTTTTCACGCAATTATCAAGTCTTTCCACCCCTAGGCCCCAAACTACCCCCACCCAAGCAACCAACCCCCACTCCTGCACCTGCCCAGCCCCTTGCCTGCCAGGCTAGCCACCCGGGCTTGAGCCCCTAGCTGCCCGGCCCCAAACCTGGCCCCCCCTAGCTAAGGGGCCAGGATGTCTTGGAGTCAAAGGGCCGCCCCTTGCCAAAGCATTTAAATATATTCTTTCAGCATCATTGAAAATATTTTTTAATTAATTTTATGATGACAACTAAACAATGGAAATTTTTTTCCAAAAAAATAATTTTCAAAAAATAATTTTATATAAAATATTTTCTAAGACAAGTTATTTCTCGCAAAATAAACGGAGTATCAAAATTTAGAGTTCAAAAGCACGTCACAAGCTAAAGTAGAATCTAGATCTGGATGCTGATATTGTTACCCAAGTACGCATTCTTTGGATACCTAGTTCAAGAAGAAAGATTTGTTATTGGATTATAAAAATTTTCATTTTGGAAGGACATGAAGGAAAGGGCTACAAAATGGTCAAATTCCATGAAGTGAGGCAGGTATAATTCAGGCATGCTCCAGGAGGCTTTTTGGATTAAAAAAGTGCTCTTTTTAGAAGTTAAAATTTTTAGTCAATAAGAAAAGTTGAATTTAAACTTTTTTCATAATTTTTGTTTTTTTTTTTGAAAAGTCAAGCAAAAACTACTTATTGTAAATAAAACCAAAAAAAAAAGAGAATAAAAATTTTCAAGAAAAAAAAATTCTCATTAAAAAAATCAATTCAAATGGGCCCTAAAGCTAATTCAAGAGCTGATGTTGAATTGTTTGTGATTTAGTCTTAACAAAGCTAGTAAATTATGAAAGTAAGATGTATACACACCGATCTCTTTCCTTCTTGTTCTTTTTCTCCTTGATGAAGATGATTTTTGAAACTTTTAAAATCAATGATCGTGTTATAGTTTTTATTTTTTCCCTCTTTTTGAATGTTTTTATATGAGTGGTCGATGAAGAAAATTTGTAAACTAATAGCACACAAACAAATAACTTTAATAGTGTGTTTGGAGTGAGGGAAATAAGAGGAGCAGAAAGATAATGGAAAAATTAAAAGAATTCATCACATGTTTGGTTTGGAAATAGATAAAAGAAGGTGGCAAAGACAGGAAATGAGCTTCACCCCCTCACATCATTTATTTTTATGTCCTTCAAATTGGGGTAAAATGAAAAGAAAAGATTTTTCAAATCTGTTATTTTTATTTTTACATATAAAATTTATTCCTTCCATTTTCTTCTAATCTAAATACAAAATACTCATAATCTTTTATATTTCTTTCTCTCAAAAAATATTCCACTCCAAATTATTCATCCCCTCTCTTTTTTTTTATAATCATTTCCTTTTCTTTTTTTTATTAAATTTTTTCCCCCTCAAACCAAACATGGTGTGTAAGATCCAAAAGAATCTGTCAAGTCTTAAGTGGATGGCATGTCCAATCAATACAGTATAAGTTGCTTGAATCATTTTTCTTTCATTTTCCAATTTCATCAGTCACACCTCAGAATTGCAAGAAAGGTACGAGTGACATGAACTTGTGAGAAGTTTCTATAAGTTCTTTTTAGGGTAAATTTTACAATAAGTCCCTATTATTTATTTATTTTTTTAAAATAATTTTTATTATTTTAAGATATTTAAATTAATTTTTAATATTTTACAAATATAGTTAGATTAGTCCTTATTATTTAAAAAAATTTATATTATTCCCAATGTTTCATAAAATTAATCAAATTAGTCCTCATTATTTGAAAAGAATTCATACTAGTCCTCAGTGTTTTACAAACTTATTTAAGTTTGTCCCTGTTTTAAGAAAAAATGAATAAAAAAAATCAAAACTAATTTTATTTTATTTTTTTATTCTTAATTGATTATAATACCTTAAACTTTTGTACTGTGAATTTTATTATGGAATAATTTTTATACAATAAAAGCTCCTAATTTTCATTAAAAAATTTCAATCAGATGTCTAATATATCTTATAAAAGTTCACAATAAATCCAAATATGCAAAGAATGAAATAACTATTATCCAAAATGTTAAATTCCTACTGTTTTTTTTTTCTTTTTGGCTAGAAATTCTTGCTTAAAAAAATAGATAATCGAATTTCGTTTTATAGCGTAAAGGGTAAGATTGTCAATTACTTTTATATTTGAGGTCATTTGGAACATTTTCGTCAAAAATAACGTCCATTCTAATTGTAGAGATTAATCTGACCATAATAATTGAATATTGAGGACTTGTATGAATTATTTGAAACAATAGGAATTAAAATTTTAAAAAATATAAACATTAAGAACTTATTTGAATTTAACTCTAATTGCAAGGACTAATTTGACTATAATAAATAAACATTAAAGACTTGTATAGATTATTTGTAACAATAAAAATTAAAATAAAAAAATATTAACATTAAGAACTTATTTAAATTTAACTCTTCTTTTTAAGAGTCTCTTTTTCAAAGCAAATTTAGCAATCATTACAAAAATACTTTTTTGTGAAAAATGTACTTTTTCATTAAGAAAGTTACCAGTCTGAACAGGCCAACTGTTAAAGACCTCCTCTCCTTCTGTATAAAGGCCGAGAGGCATCGGCTAATTGTTCTTTTTCCTAATGAAATTTCTTGACCTTGAAAAAAAAAAAGGCCACATATACAATAGATATAAGCAAGAACTCTCGCATAAATCGACTCTTAAGATTGCACCAACAAATGTCTAATTAAGGGAATAATAACTTCTACAAAAGACTTCTAAATAAAAGCCATAACCAAATGAACTATTATCTATAAATGAACTATTATCTATAGTTGAACTTTTAACAATGAAATGCCGAGAATGCTCAACCATGACTAGTTTAGAACTTTCTTCAGAAACCTTCGGTGAGCGCAAAAACTCGGCCAGCCAAAGGTGGGGGGAGTGCAGAAACAGCTTCTTCAATGACCTGTAATGACATCACTTGGTAAATTCAATCATGATGTAGATGCTGAATCAATGAGCTTTTGCAACGACCAACTACTTCATGCTATATATTCCTTTATCTGAAATTTAAACCTCGGAATAAAGTTTGTGCGCAAAAATAGTGCCTGCAAGACCTGAGGGCGTGACTAGTAATATGATATGGCAATTCAATATAGAGTCTCATGCCAAACCAGTCAATCTTGAGATACTACAAACAAGAAGAAAAGTACAGGATCCAACAATGGACAACATACATGCTAGGGACCATTATCAGCATACTATAATAGAGTCTTTCTGCTGATGTTTATGATTAGAATATATTCTTTTGGAGTTACAGTTCCTTATCCCTTTCATGGGTTGTGAGTAGGGCAGACAGAAGGCAGAAGAAGCTGACTTACGTCTAACTGATAGCGAGCTGAAAAGTGGATCAGAAGAATTGCTTTGTTCTCAAACCTGTCAGCATAACTTATTACCTGGCACAGTTTTATCAAGTCAAGGATGAGGTAATCAAATGTATCTGACATGAGAGTTTTAAAACTGGAAAGAACCACAAGATCAACCTCAGATAAGTGGGTATGTCCAAACTCTCGTGCATCCTCGATGGTCATTGTTTTTTCCACGAAGGTGCTCTGAGGAAGGAAAAATCACAAATCCTTATTTCCAAATAAGCTTCAAGAATCCAAACTATTATAATTTCAAATCAAGCTATATCTATGAAAAATATGCGACCATCTATTAGCAAAGGAATAGAAAAGTCAAATCACAACAAAGAAACTCAGTATAGAATCATGAACTTCTTAACATCATCCACTGCCATGATATTGAGGGTTCACATCTGATGCACATTGCAGATATCAGTTTGCTAATCTTTGCTCTTTTTATCATGTTTTTCCTCCAATAGAAAAAGTATTTACCTTTTTTATTTTTAGGGGAAAAGAAAAAGAAAATTATTTCCACACAAAACTTGAGCTCCAACTGCAATGAAATTGGTAAGAGCCATGAAATTAGAGAAGTCTGAAGTTATTGACCATCATGCAGCGAAAATAACGTAATCTGCCCCAAGCAAAATCTTTCAGGTTACTGTCAACACCTAAGCGAGTTTCTTTTTCCCACTTGATCATTATCTCGAAATCAACTTTCTGTAGAGGTTTTATTAATGACAAAAACATTTCAGGAGTAAGCAACTCCATGATACTAAATACAGTAAATGACAGACATAAGAGGAAGTTTGAGGAAGAAGAGCACTAATAATACAAGATGTAATAGGTCAAACAGCTGCTAACAATTGCAAGGTCAAAGGAATAAAGGAAGATTCTGTAAATTATATACTTGACATATAATCCTTCCTGTGCAGATTTCTGACAGTCCTGGACATATCCCATATCTGAGTCCAATATGAGCACTTGATGCGTTTGGTACACTACCAAAATCCATTTCAATTAGTTCAGAAATCATTTGAAGTTATAGACGGTGGCCTGCTCTATAGGGGATTCAAGATATGCACTTTAGTTACCACCGAGGAGTCACAGAATAACTGTTGAACTATTTACGGATTACTGATACAAAGATTCACAGCTGAATACTAAATTCAGGTTCATATAATGTACAGCATGAATCCACATCCTTTTCTCCAATTGTAAACATAGTGGAGCTGTGGTGTGCTTTTAAAAAGTCATTTGATAGCATAATGTGTACACTAGCATGAATATATTTCCATGTACTACGTAGACATGCATAAAAGGATAATAGATACAGGAACACCAAAAAAGGACTAGTTTGGTTGAATACATGGGTAATATAAGAACATATATGTACAATATTTGAATCTCAGGGCCCTATACACCCCCTTAATTATCTTGCTATATCTCCTTGATGCAGCAAAGTCATAACCTCTAGCTTAAATCAAAAACTGCTCCAAAGTAATTGGTTCATGAAAGTGTGAAAGTATTTAATATTGGAACTAGATGCATCAAAAATATCAAAAAAAAATGTATAATTAGCAAAAGATAAGGGATTGTCAAAGTGGTGTACCTCCATTATGAGGATCTTTGCTTTTAAAACGTCTGGGTTATCATTATTGACAATGAAGTCTGACATTGTGTCCCCCGTAAATGCAATTTCAGGAGTTGTTATAGTGTAATTAATCTGTAAAAGGAAAACGCTAGTTTATCAACCATCAAATTCTAAAATTTTGATTTTCTACTCAATAGAGAAGTACCTCTGGTAGTCAGGACTCAGGAACTACTTAATATAGCCAAACACTTGATATAGCCCAAACTAACTAATTTTACTCTTTCAGGACATGACTAGCTAGTGGAGAGAACATAACAGGGCAGAACAAAATACTATGGCTACATATCTAAAGGTAGAACTACATAGCGTATGTAGTTTTACAGAATTACCACTACATCATTAGTGACTGCTGGAGGTAAAAAAATGATAATTGACAAAGTAAATGAAAGGAAAATGGACATACATATACTTTTTCAGGTTTCACCATCTTTTGTCACACTTGTTTCTTTCTTTCTTCTCTGTGTTACGTAACTGGTCAACATAAAACTAACGAAGAATTTTAGAGGCACATTAACTAAGGACAGACCTCGACACCTGATGACTTCAACTTCTTTATCTCATCCCCAGGAAGGCCAAGATATTCCTGCTTAAGTTTCGTTCTCACGGAGTATACTATATAACCCTGCATGATGTAATCAAGAACTCTTTATAGGCCGAATATTGCCAAAAATATTCAAGCGAACTTTGTGGGAGGAGACTCATATGATGACCGGGTGGAATATCAAATGTAAAGAGGTCAACCTGGCTCGGAATCACGTGGTAAGTTCTAAAAGCTTTTACTTTGAGATCCTTCCTCAAGCTGAATTCTTCTCCTGCAAATAAAAGGCTCCATTAGCAAGGGCAGACCAAGGTACTCATGTTTAGTTGAAGAAAGAGTTCTTGTAACAAAAACACCACATAGAATTAGAAGTCAAATATTACCCACATCCAAACCAATTAGAGTATGATTAAGCTCTGATTGATCCATTGCTCTATGCGCTTCAAAAATCTTTTCCACGTTTTCTTTTATGACTTTGGGTACAAAAATTGTGGGGGGTTCCATTCTATACAAGCCACGAGTTGCAACGTACATGGGCAATCCTCCCTGTGAAAAAATAACACCCTGTTTAAAAGAAAGTTGATATGCCTATCAACGTGACCAAAGTAAAGAGCAGATATTAACGTACAAACTCATCACAACGAAGCATAATACAAATTAACAATTACTTCAGTAATCTACTTCTAGATCCTTGGACAGATCTCAATAGTCAACACATAGAGACAATAGAATGGTGAGTAATTGAATTTCTAACCCCCAACCCCATGAAAAAGGAGTACAAACAAACCATTATTTTTCCACAACACAACAGACCCTTAAGCCTAAATAACAGATACAATTCAAACTGCCGCTCTACAACAACCCTTCCTTTTTAATTTCTTTGACATGTAGTTTCATCTCCAACATCAATTAAGGACTCCCAATTAATCTAAGCACCTGAAATTATGCCAAACAATCACATAAAGTACCCTTATATGATGCAAACAGGTAACAACACTAGCATAAACCCAAAACTTATCCAATCATCAAAGAGGCTAAAATGATGTCAAAGAATACCAAACATTACTTATTTATGTGATGTAAACACATAAACACAGACACAAACAACATGTATATCTGAAATTAAGGCCAAGAAGCAACTTTCTCAGAGAAAGTAATCTAATTTATCAATCAAAGCATCCCCAGAAATCACCCGTAGTTGGCAGAATATTCCAAATATAGCCATAGACATAGTACCTATATACACACAGAAATTACATGCAAACACACACAAGCGTGTACAAATGCAAACCTGAAATTGAAAACCACATTCTTTCTAATTAAGGTTCGCAAGTTTACCAATAAAAAAATGACCCACATACTAACGTTTCAAGAAACTGAAAATAAATAAATAAAAAGAAAATCTAATTAGAAAATTGTAAACAGGGGTTTGAAGAATGAATTACAATGTGGTCCATGTGGCCATGGGATATGAAGAGGAACTTTTGAGCGATGGCACGTTGAGGGCACTTGCCGATGTCGAAGGCCAACTTGAGAGCGGGGCAGATTATGCAAGTTTCATGCCCAGCTATTGATACCCCTTCGATCAAATAATTCTCAATCACTAACCCTTTTGTTTTCTTCTCCTTCTCCATTGGGCTTGGGCTCATGGCAGTGCTCTTGTTTATGTTCAAATCTTTGAGAGAAGTAAACAATTTGTTGAAACACACTGTAGCAAATATCACAACAAAAAGATATTAACAAGAATACTGAAATAGATGTAACACAGTCTATAACGATATATAGATACAACCAAATTAACTGTATTTATAATGTTACGATATTATGAACAATTGGATAGTCAACTACTGTAAGACTATCCTACTGCACTAGTCTACACTTGAATAGTAGTGTAAAAACATCTTTACTATTCCAATAAAAATAACCATAAAGAATGGAGCTCCACAGCATAATGTAGGCTCCTATCAGTAACAATCCATTCTATATCATCTATACGTGTACCTGCGAGAACAAAGAAAGGAAGGGAGAAACAGATAAAAAGGACAAGAATAATGGCATGTAAGTTTCCTCTTTCTCTTGCCCTATTCGCTTGCAAATCACAGTCTGCTTCTTCCACTCAGGACAGGGCTAATCTAAAAGGCACGCGAAGCAAATGCGGGTAGTAAAGAACACCAAATGCAGAATTCAAAAGCATCACTAAACAAGTCAATAATCCATTATCACTAAATTTAATCTTTAGCAATTAAAGGATGCAAAAAGAAACCAAATGCAGAATTCGGAAGCATCACTAAACAAATCAGCAATCCATTATCACTAAATTTAATCTTTAGTAATTAAAGAATGCAAAAAGAAACTGCAAATGAAATGTCATCCACAACCAATTTGTTAATCTTTGTACACAACAATTTAACAACTTATAAAAAGGTGAATCAATTCTTGTATATACGCCGAGAGAGATGCAGAGCAGGCAAAAAGAACCCTAACCTCATATAGTTCATGATGAAACTACTAACAGTAACTAACAAAGGCAAAAACTTTAGCAATCCAATAAATAGAACCCATTAGGAAAATGGAAACTAATTCAGTAGCATTGATTAAAGCAGCAAAAGAAACCGTAATGGTATTAAAATTGGGGAAAATAGAAAGAAAGACAAAAAAAGATGGAAAAAAAAAATACCTGCGGTTTCAGAAGAGTAGGAGTAACACTGTAGAGGTCGAGTCCTCGAATTGGGGTTTATCAGTGATTTCAAATAATCAATCAATCAATAAACCTATAACCGAACTCATGCAACAATAGGAAAAAAAAGAAAAAAGAAGAAGAAGAAGAAGAAGAAGAAGAAGAAGAAGAGAAAGAAGATGTCAAAACAAATTGAAGAGCGCAAAATTGCAAATTGAAGTTGAAAAAAGAACAGGATCAGAATATATATAAATATATATATATATATATCATATTTGTGACAATTTATTTTTTTAACATATTGTTTGGAAATTCTTGTAGTATGGAATTTATCTCATAAGGAAAATTATACTTGTAAATGAATTCTTTTGTATGGAAATGTAAAATAATTTTAAATTAATTCTATTATTTGTAAATTTAAATTGTGTTTGGAATACACCTGAAATTAGAATTGATATGTATATTTGACTTCAATTGAATTATATAAAAAAACGAAAGTGTTATGTTTTGTTAATAATTATAATGATATTTTTGTCTTTATAAGTTTTTTGTGGATTTGCTTTTTTAGAATTGCAAATTCCACTTCTTGGACTAGAATTTGAGTATAACTAGAATAAATTTAAGATTTGCAAATCTTGAAATTTCAAATGAATTCTCTATTTTAATAAAAAAAACTACCAAACATAAAATAAAAAAAAATTGAAGTTACAAATGAATTCTACAAAATTTTATGGAATTCGTTTGTTCCAAATCATTTGTAATAGTAAAAGTTAAATGTAGTTGAATTTATTTGTTCTTAATAATAGATAACAAATTTAGTCGTGAATATTTCGTCCTCTGCATGGTTATTTTTTTTAATAATAAACATTAAATATACTCTTATTTATTTTCTAAAATTCACAAATAAAAATTACTTTAAGCATTAAATAATTGACAATTAAAATTTTAAACTAAAAGTAATAATATATATGTGTATATGTGTGTGTATATATATTCATAATAGATAAGAAATGAATTTTTGAATTCACAAATGAATATTATTTTAAAAATTAATTAAATTGACAATTAAAAAAATTAAAACTAATAGTATGTATCATACTATATTATATAAAAGAACCTAATTCAATATAATACTGATAAGTATTGTGCAAACATAATTGCACAAATATAACCCTTTATTATGTACTCTTATTTTCAAGTTTCAATCTACGACTATTCAAGTATCGAAACTCTAATTGTACCTCATCCAACTATGAAGATTTATATTCAAATTTATTCAAAATTGTCTTATTTATTGAGATTTATATTGATGTACTAATTTATTTTGATCTATACTCTATACAATATTATATAGAAGAACCCAATTTAATATAATATTGACAAGTGTTGCACAAATATAATGACAAGTGTAACACAAATATAACCCTCTGTTATGTACTCTTATTTTCAAGTCTCGACCTACGGCTATTTGAGTATCGAAACTCTAATTGCACTTCATCCAACTGTCAAGATTTATATTCAAATTTATTCAAAATCGCATTATTTAGTGAGATTTATATTGATTTACAAATTTATTTTAATATTTACATATTACAACAGAAAATCATAACACGCAATCTAGACTGATTGTATATATCTATGGTAACTCATTAATTTAGTTCCTATCAAATTTGACCTATTTTAATTGATTTCTTTTACTATAAAAAAATGAGTATTATATATGACAAAATACAATTGATTGTAATGTTTAGTAATATAAAATACTTTTTTTTAAAAAATAATCATATATTTTGTACCTCGTGCATGACACTGAGTGTTAGACTAGTGTGTCTATAATAGAAATCCATATAATTTCCAGACCCTTCGCGTTTGGTTTGAACCAAAGTAAGTTGGGGTTCTTGTATTTTAGTGGGCTAGGGGAGAAAAAGGCTTAATGTTGCAAAGATCTCCCCTGGTTCTTATAATAAATGTACTTTATTTTAAGTATTAATTAATTAATTATTTATTTAAAATATTTTAATTAAAGTTAATAATATATATCTATAAAAATAAAAAATAAAATAAATAATAAATTGTTATACGAACTAATAACAAAATAATCAATACCATATAAGTGTTAATATTACGTCCTCAACACGCGCGAAAAAAGAAACTTTTATATAGATACATATAGTTTATGTTCTTTAGCTAGAAAGGAAAAAGGAAAAAGAAAATTACATCTAAAATTTTTAACTACCCAATCAAAAAGAGTCTTCACTTGGAGCAATGGGCATCTCAAAGCGGCATAATGGACATACGAAGCTCCTTGAGAGCCATTGCAAGATGCAGTCTCGATGATACAAGTGTGTGCATGGCATGCGAATTCCTTCGAGACCAACCAAAATCTCTTCATAACATATTGTACAGGTGTCCCCTGCATCGAGCCCTTTGTCAATCTCAACCTTCTCGAGTGTTTCAATAGATTCTTTACTTGCAGGCATAGTTTTAATCTCGTAATCATCCATTGCTAAGCTCGAAATTTGTGCAGTCAATTCGTCTTCTTCTAAAATAATGGCTCGATAAATCTCCATTTTGATTTCAATTGCAATTGGCATGTGTTTAGGGCCTTGCAGCTCTTTCCTAATAAAATCTCTCTCTGTAGAAACCAAAAACCTATGAATTTTGCCTATTTCTTGGACCAAATCATCTCGCCAAGGTATATTCACACGCTGAAACATAGAAGCTAAGTTCACACGTGCCAAGTCTTCTTGTAATAGCAACGCAGGTTTGACATGAACTGAAACATAATTTATCTCATCGTGTAAGGTGTCATAAAACTGCCAACCATGTTGAGCCGAATAAACATAGTTTTTAATGCACTTATCAAAGACGAGGCCGATGAAAAAGTAGTCTTCCTGCGGTAGCTCTTCTGCCCGTGGGAGGATGTCATTCTGCAATCTTAACTTAACTTTGTAACGCGGCGGCCGCAGATCAGTTGACATTGTACCCGAACTAAAGAAACCTATTCACCACTAAAAAACTGCTGAATAGTGACAGAGATTATCGACAGAAATTTTTTCCGATTTCCATCACTAAATAGAGACGGCATTGAGACAAAAAAAAAAAAAAAATGTGTGGGTGAGCTTGAATGCGGGAATATGTTAAGTTTCTTTTTGGTAATGGAATAGAATTGAATTCCTTTTCCAATTCGAAATAGAATACATGCTAAACCGTCATATATATATATATATATATATATATATATATATATTTATTTATATATGTTAAGTTCCTTGCTAAGTAAGGAAAACACTTGTTTTGACTTTCGGGTGACCTATCGCAATAAGGAAACACTAGGTCTGATTATTGCCGGCCTATCGCAATAATTAAGGAAACACTTGCTCTGATTTGTTGGCCTAAAAAGTAACAAATTGAAAACTTGAAAATTTAAAAGTTAAACTAGAAAATTGAAAACTTAAAAAAGGTAAAAATCAAAAATCAAAAAAATTGAAAACTAAAAACAAAAAAAAAAAGAAGAAACGTAATTAAGATTAAACAAGTAAAAAATTTAATAATGTAGAAACTTAAAAATTCAAAATTTTACATTAGAATTAAAATTTAGAAAAAAAAAGAAAGAAAGAAAAATAAACTTTAATAATTGAAAAATAAAAAATAAGAATAAAAATTTTAAAAAGAAAATAATTAAAAAATAAAAATTTAAAATAAAGATTTATAGAATTAAAGAGATGGAATTAAAAATTAAATTAAATTATTAAAATTAGAAGTCAAAAATTAAAAATAATTTATAAAATAAAATAAAATTTTAGACAACAATTTCAACTGCATATATCACATACTGTTTTTTGTATGCAACAACAATTTTTTCTAATTACACCCATTGTTTGTTATTAAAAATAAATAAAAACTGTGCAGTGCTAGTTTTATTTGAAGTTAACCAATTTCGTTCCACAGTTAAAAAAAAGAATAAATGATGAACATGTAAAATCTTTAATTACCGGCCTTACACAGTTTAGTTTGTTTACATAAAATTCAAACTAATCCCTAATATTTCGTTTAAGAAATCAAACTAATCTCTAGTAATTTCAAAAAATTCAAACCAATACTCTGATATAAGAAACCTGCATATGTGAACTCGTCTAACATTAAAAAGAAAAAAGTAATATAATCTTTACATGAATTAATTCATACTCAATGAAAATTAATTTAATTTACATGCAATAATGGGGGAACCCACATAAAATCCTTGTGACTATGAATGTAATATCCGCTGTTCTTGACATGGTATCACATTTTTCTCTGTATGATATATCTTAATTGTTGTTCGCTCTGATAAAAGAAAAAAAAAAAAAAGGAAAATTGTTGTTTGGTGATTCTATCTTGAATTGAGTAAGATGTTTTACTCTCTTGCGTTTTACAAAAGTAGAATAATTTTTTTTGTGTTTTTGAACCTTGATGATATTTCCTGTAGCCTTAAAAATGTTGTAAATTGACCATTTTGGTTTTACAATTGGTGCATATTTTTCATTAGATTTCAAAATCGATTCCTCTCTTAATTTTATGCTTGCAAGGCCAGGGTCAATGTGCAATATTTTCAAAACTACATAGGATATTAAGAAATTTTAAAATCATAAAAAATTTTATGTAATTTTTACAAAACACTAGCCGCAAAATGTATTGTACTCTTTTTAATTTCGCCATTGTATATGATCTTGATTCATTTACTTTTACAAATTTTTTAGAAAAAGGAACCTATTTTATCAATCGAAACTTCCCAAAAGTCACTCATAAGGACTAAGGAGTGGGCACAATATCCCAAATATAGCCATAGACATATTGCCTATATCAACACACAAACTATACATGTGCAACACACATATACAAATGAAAACCTGAAATTGAAACCACATGCTTTATGATCAAAGTTCGCAAGTTTACCAATAATTAAAATGAATAAATAAATAACCCACACATTGGTGGTTCATGTGTTAAGGCCTGTTTGCATTGGTTTTTTAGAAAAATAAATAAATTTTTGAAAAAAACACATTCATTTTGTAATATCTAAACTCTAAAGAAAAACTTAAATATAACTTTTTCAAAAGTGAAAAGTTTTAACTTTTAAAAAAATATATTATTTTTAAAAGTTGTCAAAAAAAGTAATTATTGAACTCGTATGAATTATGCAACCCATTTAAATTCAAATATGGGTATCTGAAACATTTTGAAAATGATAACCCATTCACTGTTTTAGTAATTCAAACATGGAAAAGGGTAGATTTAAAAACAAATTCAAAACAAGGTTATTTTTTAAAAGATTTTTCAAAATCAGTGTATAAATAAAAAAATTCAAATTAATCCTGAATTAAATGAGTAAAAAATAATTTAACTAGAAAACTGAAAACAGGGGTTTGAAGAATGAATTACAATGTGGTCCATGCGGCCATGGGACATGACGAGGAACTTTTGAGCGACGGCGCGTTGAGGGTACTTGCCAATGTCGAAGGGGGTGGGTACTTGCCGATGTCGCAGGCCAACTCGAGAGTAGGGCAGACTATGCAAGTTTCGTGCCCAAAATTACTAAACCTTTTAATTTGTTTTCCTCCCTTTTTCCTTTTGATTTGGGTTCATGGCGGTGGTTTGCCTGAATTTTTGTTGTTACTACCCAGCCATGGGTATCCATTGGCCGCTAAGGCATATTCTCAAAATACTTATATCTACAACTATGGCAATAGGGGCGTGGTTTGTTAATACGTCAATTTGATCATTATTAGTAGATAAAATGATTTCTTTCACTTCTGAATCCCAAACAATTCGATTAGGTGATGCTTCATGTTGAGTGTTTCTTGTTTGCTATGTGCAGTTTTCTTTATGTTTAAATTTTTGAGAGAAGTAAATAACGTGTTCAGACAATATTGAAATAAATGTAATATACTACATTAATATAATGATATATATACAACCAAGTTAATATTATTTATAATGTTACCATGTTATGAACAATAGAATAATCTAACACCAAAGATTAGTTCTACTATGTTCGGTTCTTTGTCTTTAAAAAGAAAAAAGAACAAAAAGAAAAGATTACATTTGAATTTTCTTCCGGAGTCTTCAATTAGTAGGAGAACTTGTGTGGTCAAGGGATAGGTTGGTCGTCACTTGGAGCAGCAGGCATCTCAAAGCGACATAATGGACATGCAAAGCTTCTTGCAAGCCATTCTAAGATGCAGTCTCGATGATACAAGTGCGTGCATGGCATGCGAATACCTTCCAGACCAACCAAAAACTCTTCATAACATATTGCACATACCTTCCCCACATCGAGCCCTTCCTCAATCTTAACCTTCTCCAGTGATTCAACGGCTTCTTTACTTGCAGGCGTGATTTTAATCTCGTAATCATCCATTGATACGCCTGAAGTTTGTTCGGTCAATTCATCTTCAGACTCATCTTCTTCTTCTTCGGACTCGTCTTCTTCTTCTTCTAAATTAATGGCTTGATAAATCTCCATTTTGATGTCAACTGCAATTGGCATATGTTTAGGGCCTTTCAGCTTTTTCCTAAAATCTCTTTCTGTAGAAACCACAAACTTATAAATTTGGCTTATTGCTTGGACCAAATCAGCTTGCGAGGAAATATTCGCATACTGACGCAGCATAGAATCTAAAATCACACGTGCAGAGTCTTCTTTTAATAGCAAAACAGGTTCAACACGAACAAAAACATAATGCATGTCATCGTGTATGTAGTTATAAAATTGCCAGCCATGTTCAGCCCAGTAAACGAAATTCTTGATGCACTTAAGAACCCCGAAGCGCATGAAAAAGTAGTCGTCCGGTGGTAACTCTTCTCCACGGGGGAGGATATCATTCTGCGATCGTCTTAATTTGACCTCGTAACACGGCGGTCCCAAATCAACTGACATGATAGACGACCTCAATTACGGGTGTGATCACGTCAACACTAATGCACCGGATCCCATTAAAACTCCGAACCTTATCTTACAAAGAATTATTTTTTTTCTCTAAGTGTGCGTAGTGAGCTTGAATATAACGTGCTATGTATGATTGAGAAATAAACAGATTACAAGTATTTATAATGGTGCCGATGGTATTATGTTAGGTTCCTTTTCCAATTCGAAATAGGAAACATGCTAAACCGCCATATAATTATACATGTTAAGTTCCTTGCTAAATAAGGAAGCACTTGTCTGATCTGTTGGTGGCCGATCGCAATGAGGAAACGCACTTGGTCTGATTTATTGGCCTCACAAATTAAACAATTGAAAAATCTAAAAGTTAAAATTTAGAAAGGTAAAATTTTAAAATGAAAAGATAAAAAAGAAAAAACATTATTAAAAATGAAAAAGTAAAAAATTTAAAATCTGAAATTAAAGTTAAATTTTAAAAAATTTAAAAAAGAAAAAAACTTTAGCAAATAGAAAATTAAAAATAAAAATTTTTAAAACTAAAACTAAAACAAAAGAAATTAAAAATTAAAAATAAATATTCTTCGAATTAAAGAATTAAAGAGATTAGGAATTGAAAAGTTAAATTAAAATATGAAAATATTAGAATATTAAAGTTAGAAGTTAGTGATTAAAAATTAAAAATTAAATTAATAAAAAATAAATAGAACTTTAAACAACAATTTCGACTGCACATATCACTGACTATTGCTCTATGCAACAACAATTTTTTCTAACTATGTTCGTTGTCTGTTATTAAACATAAATGAAAATTGTGCAGATCACTGAATAAGAAAATGCTAGTTTTATTTAAAATTAACCAATTTCGTTCAAGAGTTAAGAAGTCAATTAAAATTAATGATAAACGTGTGAACTATTTAACTACCCCTGCACAATTTAGTTTAATCCATATTGTTTAATTAGTAAGGACTTGTTTGGATTGGTTTTTTTTATAAGTACTTTTTGTGTAAAATACATATATATTTTTTATAATAACTACTGGGCTTGATTTTTAAAAAAGCTAAAACTCTGATAAAAACTCAAATATAACTCTATTTTAGAAGCCATAATTTTCAATTTATTAAAAATATATATATATTTTAAATTTATTAAAAAATACTTTTATAAAAACAATCCAAACAAACCCTAACTTTGGCTAGAGGACTTGGAAATGTATGTGATTCAGCTTTGCACCTCCATCCCATGTCCCTAATCGTATTAGTTGAGTGCCTTGAATGTTTAAAAGAAATATAAACATGTTGCTTAGGCCAAAAAAGAAAAATAAAAGGAAAATAAAATTAAATTGTTATATTGGTTTGAAGACTCAAAACGATTATTTTGTAATTAAAATACAACTTTATTAGAGTCTAGTAATGAAATTAAGTTCCCGCCCCCCACCCCCCCCCTCCCCCTCCCCCTCCTGAGGAGACAAAAGCCGCTTTTAAACACACCACCCTACAGGTTGTCACACTCGTATAATCTTCTCCCAATTAACTCCTAAGACGGATTCTGCAAGTAATGGCACCCCACAGAGAATTGCAAGCCAAATTTCACCAATCAACATGATTGATGGACGGAGAAACTTGATTGTGATGCAATCACACTCCTACACACCTCCACGTACGGCAGCAGTTGGCCGCCAAACCTCTGCTTTATCCTTAATTCAGTGGACTAAGATCCAAGAGTCTGATTCAATCTCCAATTTGGAGTACCCAAGCTGCGTCGCAAACGTAAGGCCTTCGAACAAAATTAAGTTTGACTATCTAAGCATAATATTAAAGACATAGTAAAAATCAATTGACGATAAGTACTCTTATCTTAATGGTATTTTTTTGCGTCTCCATTTTTCACAACTAACTCTATTATACTTCTTAACGGTGACACTTATGGTTTTTTATGTCCCTTTTGATATCTTATATTTTTAAGTCAATGATCTTTATTATAATTGGACCTAGCTAATAGTCCCCTATCTTTTATTTTAATAACTTTATTAATCTTTCAATTGAAATTCATCCAAAATTGAATGAAAACTAAATGTGACATGCACGTGTGTCTCCTTAAGTCCTTGAGATATTTTTATTTATTTATTGACGAATTTTAATTGAAGGAATAATACTAACGTGTCACAAAAATAAAAAATAAGAAATTATTAAATTGAACTTTAAATATCAAACACTTAAATTTCGAAAAGGAAAAATACAAGAAATCATAGGTATCATTCATCAATTTATTTTGGTAACTTTCGCCACTATTTACAGAAGAGAGAGGTTACTTCCAAAAAGAGAAAAGGAATAGAAATGCATTTGGCAGCATGGATAATTAATTTAATTTTTTTTTCCTTGACGAAGAGTATAGCATATAATTTAACAATTATAAATATTTAATTGTTTTTAATTACGACCGTACAGGGTTACATCCACCACAATTTGGTAGTACACAACCTCTCGTGAGTCTCCCCAAAGAACTTCAAACTATACACAGAAAGAAAAATGAAAATATATAAATGTGCGTGTGTATGGATCCGTCTTGCTCACTCTCATTCTCCCTCGTCCCACGAAAACTAGGAGACTGAACAGGAGAAAGGGAGCAGATACGTACATTCGGCTACGTACAGGTAGTTTTTAAAATAGTGTTACCGAACAGGGCCGTCACATTATCTCCATATATATATATATATATATATATATATATCTCTTCATTTACATAAATACTAAATTAACATGGTTGGTTCACAATGCAGTTAAGATGACCGGCATAACGAGTGAGGTGGTTGACATATGATCCAGGCTTAGGGCTGATCATGTCCTCACCCCCTGGAAATTTGTGGTTTGGGTCTCCAGATTCTACAAAAAATGCTCCATTCATCATAACATCACCTTGTGATCTCCACACCCAGTTCTTCCACTCATCCTCAGTTGCATAGTCCCTTTTGGTCACCTATATACCATCATAAATTAAATATATTATTGTTATATCCATTGCACTCATTAATCAACGACTAACTCGTAACGAGGGACACATTTAGAATATTTTATCAGTATCGATTTCAGTAAGTGTGAGTTGCGATTCCTAAATATATTTGTGTAACACCTCCTTTCAAATATGATCGAGAACTATGCTTGCACTATTTGGATGTGGTGTGAGTCGGAACTGAATTGGATGAACTCGACTGAGAATGAAGCTACTGTGTGTTGTCTGTAGAGAGATGGATCACTTTGTTAATAATGAATGCACGATGAACAAGACAGGATCAAGGCCCAGCACGAATCCCACATGGATGAATATGTGCAATGAATAAGATTGTACCAAGGGCTTAAGAAGGTGGTTGACTTTGCTTTTCTTAAACTACTTATTAGCAATTAATGTTTATAACTAAATGATAAATAAGTAGAAAAGTGTTTGGATACAATATGCTTATAAAGAGTTGATATTTTTGACAAATATATATTATAAACTATGGTGTTTGGTGGAATGACCAAAAAGGACTTTTCATTAAAGTAGGAGATAATTGTTTTTCTTTTTTTTCAAAGGGTAGAAATGTCCTTTTATTTGGTCAAGTCACCTTATTTATAAAGGGTAAAAATAAAAATAAAAAAGTAGAAGGGTGATTTTCTTATCTATTTATAAGCAGGGAAAACTTGTTTATAAGTAGAGTTTGCTAAACGTGTAATTTTTCTTTTTCTACTTATAAACAAGTATGACCAATTTATAAGCAAAGCCAAACACCCATTATCTCTAAAACCTTGTTAAGAATTATTGAACTCTATCTTGAAATAAATTGATGCTTCGAGGAGTGTAGCCTGACTTGAAACTTAACATCATTTCATACATGACAAGAATATATTATAACGGTCCGTGATTATATATCACTAACGTGGATGTTGTTAATTATTACCTCTTTGGCGTTGGGGTTGGGAGGAGCAATGAAACGGTTGCCTTGGCTAAGGATAGTAGGGTGGCTGCTGCCACCGATGGCATACATGAGCCAGTGTGTGTAATCGTTGTTGACAACGTGGATAAAACCGTATCTTGCTCTTGGCATTCTTTGTATCAGCCCTTGCCCATAGTGGTTGAATGCCACTGTTATCTGCATAACGGCGTCGTCTGAGAAGCTATCACTTCCACCAAACAACATCACCTGCATTTGTTTCAAACATTAAAATTACTCTTGGTACTGTTGAAAGGCACAATTATACGCTGTATATAACATGGCCTAATTCTATTGAAATTTTTATTTTGCAGCTATAAGAAGTAGCTTTTTGAGTTTGTTGTGGTTGCTTAAACGGAGGAAACACCTGAAATAAGAATAAAAATAAATCTTATAGTTGAATCAATATTTAACTTAATTGGGAGCTATGAGGAGCACCTTGCCCTCTTTAATTTGTCTAATAAGTTGATTATTCATTATTATATTTTAAAATTTGTTGGTGGCACGTAATCTTCTGTCTCAAGGTTTTCCATCCATATTAAGTTATTCTACATTCGTATATTAAATATGGTGCATTTAACCGTATTATGATGATAAATATGGAGTGTCATCCTAAATTAATCTAATTCTACTTTATAACCTAGATTGTTTTCTAAAATACAAACATATCTAAGAATTCAATTCGTGGGTCATAGGTGAAAAGCGTATTTGCACAAGGTTCTAATTACCTCGTATCATAACTCATTAACTGCAATACCAGCCAATATGAGAACGAGACAATGCAACAACTAAAACTAATGTCTCATTCGGATTGGTCTTTTGAATTTTTTTTTTTTTTAAAAAACTTGCTTGAGAAGTTAAAGATTCTGATTTAAAAAATTCAACTTTTTTTTAAAAACTAATATTTTTTAAAAATATACCTTTTTTTTTCTAAAAAGAAAAAAAAAAAATCAATCCAAACAACCCTTACAACGAAATTCCATATCAATTACCTCATTGTGATTCGTCATATGGCAATTGGAGATGGTGATGGCAGTAGAACCCTCAATGGCATCAATGAGCCCATCCATACAATTGGACATAGAAATATGATCAATCCAAACGTTGGTGGAACCAAAGAGTGAAATCCCATCACCATCACTCCTTGTCCGAAAACCATAATGCTCAACCGAGTCCCTAATGAGGCCACCATTGCCAGCCATTATATCACGAATATGCAGGTTGTGTATGATCACATTGTTCACAAACTGCAGCATCAAGCCAGCACCGCCGGTGATGTGGACTTGCGCGCCGCGCCCATCGATAGTCTTGTTGCTCGTGACGAGCAGCTCTTCGTTTAGCCTGATCACCATGGAATGGGCAAATATGATCCACAATGGCCCTGGTTGGATCGCAGCATGCCTTAAGGTGCCTGGCTTAGGGTTGACCATGTCGTTGTCGGAAGGATCGGTTACTGTGTAGTATTCGCCACCTTTGCCGCCGGTCGTGTGGTGGCCGAAGCCAAGGACACAATCGGCAAGCTTCATGCGATCATTGGCCCATTCCTTGTTGCATCTCCAGCATTGATCAATGGGGTTGGTGGCCTCGCATGGACCATCGTTCTTATTCCCCAAGCCCCTTCGCGTGCTGTTGTTTCCATCCGTAGCCCTTTGTGAAACAAAAAGAATTCATGTATTAAATATCAATTATTTTTTATGCATATCGGGAAAAGAATTCTGTCACGTAAGAAAGGAATAACCATAAAAAAATTGATGAGTAAAATTCATTTCACGCACGTGTTTAGCAAAAGTCGCCTATAGTTTCAAACTCGTTGATGGCCTTGTGGTAGGAACATTGCAAATTGACGCTTGTAATTTCAAAATAGATGCATAGAAAAGTTACATAAAAACTTTTATAGGAAGTCGCCGGTTATACATTGCCCCTCCGTGTGCTGTTGTTATCCGTAGCCCTTTTGGAAACAAAAAGAATCATTGTACAAAATATCATTTTTTTTTTTTGCATATTAGGAAAAAAAATTGGTCACGCAAGAAAGGACGAATAGTTTAATCTTGTATTTTGCAAAAGTTACATAAGATTTCTATGGTTTCAACACTCAACGGTAGCACTTGTGGCAGAAATATTACAAATTGATCCTTGTGATTCCAAAATTGGTGCATATTCCTTATGTGATTTCAAAATCAATGCATACTCATCTTGTTTCACACTTTCTGGGGCAATGTACATTGTTGTCTAAACCACAGAGATATACGAGTTTGGAATTTTGTGCGGCTTTTGCAAAATAGGGTAAAATGCACTTTGTTCAAGATAAAATTAGCGCATATTTTCCATTTGATTTCAAAATTGATGCACATTTTTGCTCCCATTTTGCACTCGCAGGGACAATATATAACGATTCTAAACTACAAAAGTATCACTGAGTTTCAAAATCACAACAAATTTTATGCGACGGGATGAAATGCATTTTACTCGAGATAACAATGCTCGGACAATATATGGATCATAAGCAATTTCAAGATCATAAAGGGGTATTAATTGATCTTACTTGTGGACACCTTCGTTGAAACTGTTCAAAACCTTTTGAGGATTAGGTTGATAGGCGGCCTGAGCAGCCATCTTTGCATGTTCAGCTCTCTTCTGCCAGAACACATCAAACTCAGCAATGTGTGCTTCAGCTTCGAAAACTGCAACTAGAAACACAAGTAAATACAACCTAAACTTCGTGGTCTCTGTTGTTGTCTCCATCATTAGTTAATGTTTTTCTTTATGTTTCATTTGCTTTCTTTTGTTTAAGATTTCTGATATAAATATATATACGTAGGGTTGAAGTTCCTGTTTGCTCAACACCCACCAGCCAATTGAGGAAAGAGTGGATTGCCACTTTTTTTTTTCCTTTTTCACTAACCGTCAACACTTTATTTTTTGCCTTTCTTTTTTTTTTTCCCCCTCTAGTCACTTAATTACTAGATAATGCATGAAATAGTGAGTTTCTGTTATTATATAAGAACTGTTTAGTCACTCGTATCGTTCTATTCATCATTATATTTTGAGTTTTTACTGTATAGAAACTATAGATGATCAGAGATTTTTGCATAAATCACTCGGATATATAGGCAACTTAATTAGATTATAATTCTTCTTTAATATAAACTCATATATACATATAAAAATGAAAATTTGTTCTTTATTTACTCAATAATTATCATATCTATGCTTAATTGACTACCAGTTATCTTACTAAATCAACTAAATATACTCTTAAAAAATGATAAATAAGAAATTATATATCTGCATATTAATATATATAACATTTGTCTTGAAAACTCACCTATGCCAATACATATAGTTAAGAGCCTGTTCTAGTTGACTGTTTTACGAGAAAAAGTAATTTAAAAAAAATAAAACTTTTTATAATAGATATTTGGTTAGTTTTAAAAAAATTGAAAATCTATAAAAAAAGCTCAAATTCAAATTTTTAGAAGCTAGAATTTCGACTTCTTAAAAGTTCTTTTTTTAAAAAAATTATTTTTTAAAAAAAGCTCTTAAAAAAGCCAATTCAAACAAATCCTGAGACTTACTGCACAAAACGTGCTACATAAATTACAATTCGCGAGGTAGAATTACAAATTACAAAGCATAATAAGATTTAAGAGAGAGAGAGAGAGAACCAAGAAACCTAGTTAAATAGTTAAGACAAATAGCTCATATTCATTATTTGGCTTAACACATAAAATTCTGATATTTTAGTTATAATTACTAGGTGAAAATCATCTTTAACAAACTTTGTATATCTTCTTCATGTTTTCTTTTTTTCCTTTTGATTTCAAAATATTTTAGCTTCCATGCAGACAGGGATGAGGTTGAAAATTTAAGATTGGAGAGGCGAAACTTAATTAAAAGATTAATGGTGTTGAATATTTTAACCATAACAAAGTATACAAATATTATTTAGCAAAAGAAAGGTAAGATTATGTAAAAAACAAAAAATGTTAACTGATTTAGTTAATAAAGTTGGACTCATTTAAATAAAAAAAATCAATTATCTTAATTCCTAATTACATGAACATGATAAAATTTTCTTGTTATAAAGAAAATCTAAGTCATCTTTTAGAAAGTTAGACTATTAGGCAAATAATATATTTTTTAACCCTTGAAAACTTTTTCAAGGTTCTAAGGACCCATTTGGATTAGCTTATAAAATAGGACATCTTTATAATGGTTGAAAAAAGAGCTTTTCCTAGAGTTTTATCTTTTAAGAGAACTGCTCTAAAAACTTATCAAAAAAGAGTTTATTTCATTAAAGAAATGCATTTTTATGTAAAAAGTCTATAATTAAGTAATAATTCAATAGGCAGAATAAATTATCCTCTATAGAAACCCTAAAATAGAGTTACCAAAAGATAAATACATTAAGCGCTTAGAAGATTTTATCCACTTAAATTATATTACATATATACTACAAAAATTTGACCACTTAAATATCAATTCAGGTAGCCAAAAACCTCAAAACAAGAATTCAAAGTTTAAGATCAAGATATATAAAAAAATGATTAGGATAAATATTTGAGAAAAATTATTGTTAGTTATTATATTGATGGTATGTCTTAAAATTACTTACTAACAAAAAAAAGTTTAGTAAGAAAAAAATTCTAAATAAAATTATATTTCCAAATAAAGAAATAAATTGGACATAATACAATTCTATATACTAGTGTTAATGTGTTAAATTTGGGGAACAAAATCACACGAGCATATAAAAGATTTTTGGGGGGGGGGGGAAGGGGAGGGGGCGAAGTAATATCTTTTTGCTCTTCAAATACACAATATATACATATACAAAACTTTTTAGACCTTGGGGGGCCAGGCCCTTGTTGGTTCTCCTTAGCTCTACATTTGTATGCAAAAGCATGAAAATTGAGAAGTTCAATTTGAGTATTGTCAAAGCTTTCAAATAGAAGTAGTTGAGTGGTAGTAGTGTACCTTATGGAGAAGTGACACTTGCGAATTCCATTAATTAATTGGTAATGGAAAGGAAGAACTTGAAGTGAGAAAATTAACAAGAGAGTGTAGCTCAATGGTAGCACCCCTCACTTGAACCTTATGTAAGTTTGAGTTTGAAATATCATTGTTGGCAAAGTAGAACATGTTGCATATGGGTAAAATGCAAAGTGTAATAAGGGAGAAGAGCTCTGAGATGAATGTGATTTGAGTTAGTGTTTAAGCGTCTACTTGAAGCTAAACTTGAGAATGTAAGATTGTGAATTAAGGCCCCGTTTTTTGTAGTAGATAAGAACTAACATTTTTATAGTAAAATAGAGTTTATATCATAGTAATTTTTTCTCTTACAAATCAGTACAAAATCAGCTATACATATAGATGCATTTCCAACTCTAGAACAATCTAATATGTTGTGTTTAAAGGTGCATTAATAAGGTAGGTGGAGTAGTTGGTTGTTGGATATAAACAAAACTAATCTTGAAAATTACAAATTACATTTCAACACCCCTTTTTAATTTGTTTCAGTTGATTCTTGAACTTCTCAAACTTCTCAATAGTGATTGGCTTTGTGAGCATGTTTGCTGGTTGATCAATATAGTGATAAACCCCAAGCCAGTTTCTTTCTTATTGATGAAATCACAAATGGAACGGTGGTGAAGCTCAATATGCTTTGAGCGAGCATGAAAAATAGGATTTTTTGTCATTGCTATTGTAGACATATTATCACAATGAAGTGTTGTAGGTTTCTTTTGCTCTAGTTGTAAGTCTTTTAAGAATTATTCTTAACCACACAGCTTCATACAGTACATTTGTTGTTGCAATATATTAATCTTCAACTAAGGACAATGTTACTGATTTTGGCTTTCGCGAACACCATAAGATTGCACTAGATCTAAGAAAGAAAAATATAACTGGATGTGTCTTGTTGACATAAAGGGACCAGCTCAATCACTAATTTGCTGTCTCTTTCCTTAACATATTTAAGTTCCAGCTTCTTGGTTCGTTGAAGGTATCGAAGAAATTACTTTTCTACAACAAAATGACTCTTGTTAGGATCATCCACATATCTGAAAAGAACACTTATAGAATATGTAATGTTGTGTCATGCATGTGACGAATAAATTAGGAACCCAAAAGGCTTCTAAAGCTATTAGAATCTAACCATCTACTTTCTGCAACTTTTCACTTGGGCTTATTAGGTGTAGCAAGGGAATTGGCAATTTTGCAAGTGAAATCTCTTCATCAAATCATTTATAAATTTTTTTGTCATGGAAAAGTTTCACATTCTTTGTTTAACTTACATGCCCAGAGAGTACTTCCTGAGTCCGAGGTCTGTCATTTCAAAATCATTCATCATCTTTTTCAAACTCTTCCACCATCTCATTCGGATCAAAACTAAATTAGACCATCAACATACAAACAAACAACAAGAAAATCAGTAGCTTCCTTCTTAATATAAAGAGATGGTTCACTTTGGCTTCGTTTAAATCCATTTTGGCAAAAATATCAATCAATCTTGCTATTCCAAGCTCGTGGTGCTTGCTTTAGACCATATAGCACCTTTCGGAGTTTATAGATTTTATTCTTCTTTGCTTTCACCTCCAGACCTGGGGTTGCTCACATAGATTTCTTCTTTAATTCTCTATTGAGAAAGGCTAATTTTGCATATAGCTAAAAAAACATTGTGCTCCATTTGATGTGGAATTGCACTAATTGTTCTTATTTTTTCGATCCATGGCACAGTTCCGAAGGTTTCAAAAAAAACCCGTGCTACTGTAAATATCCTTTGGCGACTAATCGAAATTTATACAACTGACCTGTCTTCTTTAAATTTGATCTAACAAATCCATTTTTAAACAAGGTACTAATTTCTTTGTTGTTTGTTTGTATGCCAATACCATAGTGGAGTTATTAGCTCATCTAAAAGTTTAAGTTTGTAAAGAAGATATTGGTATATATATTTATTGTGTTAACAGAAATTTCTAGTCACCATTGATGTTTTCTACAAGAAATCTATATATTATATAAAAGAAAGCATATGCATTTTCTATTAATACCACATGTTATTATTTGGTAAATTCATTTTTTCATTTCCAATATAAATATGCTTCTTATTGAAAACTTAATAAGAATATTTATATTTTATCATGTAATAAATTATAACTATATACATGATACTAACTTTGATTCTTGAACATGTATAATTTAGTGACTATAAATTAGAAATATTTATTATCATATTAACTCTGAATCTCATTGAGTTGAACTTCTATTTATCTTTGATATAGTTATTAAGAATCACTGAAGTTTCATCACAAAAACTAATTGATTAACATGAAGAGCGACCTAATACCTTATATGGTGGACTTAATTCTTGAGGTTATCCACATGGACAAAGTATATGTTATAATACCCTCCTCACGTGTGGCTCGAAATACTACTTGCACTTCTTGATAGATAGGATTGAACTTGAATAGTTGTGTGGCCCAGACAATAGATGGATCTTGTGGAACTTAGATGGACATATGACTCGGGCATCAATTGACAGATGGAATTGAACTTGATGGTCGTGTAGCTTGAAACATGGATGCACTGCTATGTGAATGGATGTGCACAATGGATATGTTTGACGAGTCACATGTAGATAGATATGCTTAAAGCAAAGACAGCACTCAAAGCCTAGTTCTCATACTATGTTAATAATCACTGAGGTTCCATCATAAAAATTAATTGGTCAATATTAGGGTAGTTCAAGACCTTACAAGATAAACTTAATTCTTGAGATTTTTTCATGTAAGACAAATATATGTTGTAACAACATTCTTGAACTTTGAGTTAAAAACCTAATATATAAGTACCATTGCATTTCCCATTATGTGATACACCTATGACATGCATCAACAAACAATTCAAAGACACTTTGATAATATCTTTTCGAATCGGGGGTAGTTCAAGTGGTTAAGACTATCTCTGCCAAACGTGAGGTCTTGGGTTTGCATTCTATAAGCGTGGGGTTTTATTTAAAAAAAAAAAAGAATTCAAAGACACAATTTTGCATGGGATTTTTCAATTTCAAGTATCATAAATGGCTAATGAGGGAGGAAAAAAGGACATGATAAGAAAAGCACATATAATTTAGGGTTTATTCTCGTAATATTTTGTGTACTATCAATTTGTTACATTTTAGTCTTTTGACTTTTAAAATGAACATTTTAATCCTTTGATTTGATAATTGGAATGTTGTTACTTCTTCGAACAATTTTTGTTACATTTTTAACATCAATGTGATACTGATAGTGCTACTAGCTAACTAATTCGTACATCTCATGTGCATTTGGCATTCAAAATGTAATGAAAATTGTCAAAGTCTAGGGATTAAAATGTTCATTTTAAAAATCAAGACACTAAATGTGACAAAGTCAATAGTTGAGAGACTATTAAAGAAATAAACTTTATAATTTAATATACGAGGAGCTCATATTCTTACCTTTGGCTATAAAAGCAAATTCAAAATTCTTCTAAGGGGAGACTAAAATATAAAATTTAATAATTATATAAATAATCTTTTAATACAAATTAATTTGCTTTTTATACTAAAATACCTATAAATTGTAAATATATAGTAAAAGAATTGTGAATGTTTCTCATGTTGTATTACAAAGGAGTTTACACCAATATACAAGATGATTATGGAATTATTCCTAAACTATAGCGTACAAATCATATGTATGAACAGATTGATTGCCTCTATTGTACAAAAGGAAAGCATATATCTTAAATTATTTCCTGGACAAAATGAACATCTAGTTCAATATGCTTCATTCGCGCATGAAAAACTGGATTGGCCGTTAGGTAGGTAGCCCTAATATTGTCACACTACGGGATGGGTTTGACAGAGGATAGTATTTGAATTTCACCAAGGAGCGATTGAAGCCTGCATATTTTTGCAATAGTAAAAACAATGGCTCGATATTCAACTTCTGTGTTGGATCGAGACACAGTGGTTTGTTTCTTTACTGACCAAGAAATGAGATTGGGACCTAGGAAAATGCAATACCCATGAATGCTTCGGCGGTCATCAAGACATCCAGCCCAGTCAGCATTCGAGTAAGCATGAAGGGATAAATCATCAGACTTTTTGAAAAGAAGCCCAAGTTCATCAGTGCCTTTGAGGTACGGAGTAGGCGTTTTACGGTAGCCTAGTGGTCAACTGTGGGTGATTGCATGAATTGACAGACTTTGTTTAGGACATAGCAAATGTTTGGGCCGGTGATAGTGAGATATTGAAGGGCCCCGACGACACTGAGATATAATGTTGGATCAGAGAAAGGTTCTCCTTGACGTTGAGAGAGATAATGTGAGGAGAAAATTTGGGGTAGATATAGGCATGGCATCCAATCCGGTGAACACGTCATGAATGTACTTCTTTTGCTGAAGAAGGATCTTATTTGGTTGTGGAGTTACCTGAATACCCAAGAAATATAATAAAGACCCTATGTCTGTTAAAGCAAACTGTAAATTGAGCAGGCTTATCAAGGAGTTAAGAGTAGCATTAGATTGTTCAGTGATTATAATGTCATCAACATAGATTAAAATAATCTTAAGGACCAGTGGAGTCAAACCGCATGAAAAGAGAGACATTAGATTTGGTTGCTGTGAACCCTTAAGAAATCAGAAAACTAGTAAGGCATGCAAACCATGCACGGGAGGCCTGTTTAAGGCTATAGATAGCCTTTCGAAGCTGGCAAACATGTTCAGGATGATTAGAGTCGATGAACCCAAGTGGTTACGCCACATAGACATCCTCCTATAAGAGAATGTAGAAAGGCGTTATTGACATCAACTTGGCGAATAGTCCAACCAAAAGAAAAGACGAGAAAGCACCAATCTAATAGTTGTAGGCTTGATCACAAGGCTAAACATATCGGAGAAATCTGTACCTTTTTTTTGATGAAAGCCTTTGGCAATGAGACGAGCTTTGTACCTGTTAACAGTGCTGTCGAGTTTTCATTTTATGCGAAAAACCCGTTTATAGCCAATGATATTAACATTAGAAGATTTTGGAACAAGAAGCCAAGTGCCATTATTGATCAAGGCTGAGTACTCAGTATCCATTGCCTTTCGCCATTGAGCACATTTAGAGGCTTGGGTGTAAGAGGTAGGTTCAATATCTAAGTAGTTAATGCGAGAAGAAGTGGTAAGGGCTGTGTGATTTACATAGTCAGAGAAGTTCTTGACAAGCCTTGTATTGTCCTAGTTTCGAGTCACCATAATGTATTTAGAAGGTATAGGAGCAGGGGGGAAAGTGGGATGTACTAGACTCATGAGGTGGAGAGGACGGACTATCAATTGTGTTTGAGGGCTCAATAGAGAGTGAAATGCAAGACTAAAAACGAGCAAGAAGGACAGATGTGTCTAGAGGGATTGTGGTCAAAGTGTGTGGTTACTGGATATGAGGATAGTAGCATTCGACTGAGTCAGAAAACTCATTTTTTGTTTGAAGAATAGTAGGATTAGAAGAAACTTCATTGATATGCTGGAGAGAAGGAGACACGGCACCTGGGCATGGCTGACTAGGCACGTTTCTTAGCGGAATACGACTCAGAGAAGGACGAAACATAGATGAGAAGGGTGGCAGCGCATGTGGGCGTGAATGTTGGTGCAACGCAGATTGTTTAGGATTGGTAGTGAAGGGAAAGACGTTTTTATCAAACACGGCATGCCTAGAGATGTAGACGCGGCCAGACTTAAAGATCAAAGCACCTATAACCAGAATGATTAGAGTTGTAGCCAATCAAAACACAAGGCAATATTTTGGGACTTAGTTTATCCTTTCTAGTGGAACCAAGATAAAGAAAACACAAGCACCCAAACACGCTCGTAGTCAAGTAATCTGGGATGCGAGCATGTAAAAGTTCATAAGGGCTTTGGTTTTTTGAAACAAGAGCTGGAAGTCGATTGATTAAGTGCATAGCCGTGTTGAAAGCTTTCAACTAGAAGGACTTAGAGGTGGGTGGATGGAACAATAAGGTCATGCCAACTTTAGTGATATGTCGAATTTTTCTTTCGGCGAGACCGTGAGGGACATGAGATGCGATATTGAATGCCAGATCGATGTAAAATATCACGAAGTGAACCTTGTGTCAATTCTTTTGCCCCATTACAGTGAAAATTTTTTTATTTTGGTGGAAAATAAGTTTTCAGTAAGAGCTTTAAAATCTGTAAAGCAAGTAACACACTCATGTTTTTTTGTTTTAAAGGATAAAGCTGGGTAAACCAAGTAAACTCATCAATAAACAAGATGAAATAATGATACCCAAAATTTGCTAAAATAGAGGCAGGACCCCAAACATCACAATGAACAATTTTTAAGGGAGCAGTAACTTTATTTGTAGAAACCTGAAAAGGTAGACGATAATTTTTGCGCATCATGCCAGAGAGATAGACCGACTTATTGGACCCAACAAACGCGTTATTACATCGTTTAGAAATAGAAGAGAGAACATCTAAAGAAGGATGACCGAGCCGATTATGCCAGAGGAAGGAGGAGACTTGTGATGCAGCAAAGGCAGATGGAGTGAATGCAGCAGGCTAAAGAGGTAGCACATAAAGTCCTGATTCAACTCGTCCCTGAAGGAGTAAAGTACTTGTTTGGAGGTCCTTACCAAAATAACAAGAGGGGGTAAATTCCAAGGACACATGATTGTCATGGGTGAAATGGGGGATAGATTAAAGATTCTTGCAAATGTGAGGACATGTAGGATACGATTCAAGGAAAGAGAACGAGATGGATGAATGTATAGAGAGGAACCTTAGTTTGCAATAGGAATTTCTTTACCATCTCTAACCAAGACCTCGTCAGAGCCTTATGTAAGGAGTGCTTTGTTGAAAAATGGTGCGGTCTGGAGTCGTATGGGTAAAGGCACCACTATCAGGTAGGCATTGTTCAATTGCTTGAGGAACGGTGGAGAATCAACAGAAGGTTGCTGGTACATGTGAAATCCAGAAAAATGGCTAGAAGTAGAACTGGCAAGAGATTGTGTTCCATTTTTTCTCGATGCAAAGTATCGATATTGGTAGCGAGCGGCACTATGACTAAAGCGATAGCAAATGTGACATTTAAATTTGGGCCGCCCATTTTGATTGGTATTCTGATTACGATGATAAGGAAGAGATTTGTTGAAGCGAGACATACCGGTCTGGTCTGTGAGGTTTGAGGAACAAGGCCAGAAGGCTGAATAGCAAGCTTCGACATTTGCGTGTTGAGGGCAGCGATAGTAGTTGTATCCCCGATTGTGCCAAGCAGTAACCTTTGTTCATAGACCAAGAGTTTAGCATGCAATTAAGAGAAAGTAGGAGGCAACACCATGTTTTCAATAGTTGTGATAAAAGAGTGAGATTCTGGTGGTAGTCCGTCTAAAGTTGTAAGCACAAGATCAACATCACTCAATTTATCACCAACTGTGGCTAATGAAGACGAGAGAGAGACAACTATTTGCAAGTAATCAGAGATGGTAAGAGTGCCTTTTTTAAGCATGCGAAGTTGTGGATGCAAAAGCGATTTACATGCTGTAGATTGTTGAATGAATAGCTTCCCAAGGAAAGTCCAAAGATCAAGGGCAGTTGCAAAGCCAGTAGCTTAATGTACTAATGGTTCAGACAGCTTTGCCATGATGCACGCATTAAAATAGCGACCATAGCAAGTCCATTCAGTAAGAGCAACAGCATCGGTAGTGTTCGTAGGGCATTCGTGAGACCCATCTATAAGTGTAATGAGTGTTTATGAAGGTGATGGCATAACAGAGGTTGTGGACTTTATGTCTTTAGACGCGAAATAAGTGGTTTTGGAGGTAGGTGTAGATATACTCATGGTGAAAGGGAAGAAGCGAAATGGGTGGTAAGTTGACAAAGGTCATGAACAGCTGATACCGTGAAAGAATTGTGAATGTTTCTCACGGTTGTATGACAAAGGAGTTTACACCAAATATACACAAGGGGATTCTGGAATTATTCCTAAACTATAGCCTAGAAATCATATGTAGCTTTTATAGAAAAGGGAAGAAATAATTTAAGATATATGCTTTCCTTATGTACAGTAAAGGCAATCGACGTGTTCATCCGACCATGTGTCCTAACATAGAGTGGTGTTGGTAAAAGAATATTCTATCTACACATTAAAGTTATTCTGACTTGAAAGAACAACATTCCTATTAAGTTTCACTTTTTCTTTGCGGTTTTGATGTTAGAAATTGGAAAATGATTATTCTAATGTTACGTTTGGTATGCTGGAATGATCTAAAAAGGAATGATCATTCTAGCTTTTGATTCTTTTCCTATATTTAATAGGATTAATTGAAGTTGAAAAACTCATTCCTATAAAATAGCCTTTTCAGGAAAAAGTATGAAAACTCATTCTTTAACCAAATCTGATGCAGCCCAAATCTAGTTATATTAGGATCTAGGATTTATTATTTTTTTATTGAGTCTTAGTTATATTAGTTATTTGTTATTGGGTCCTAATTATATTATAATTAGTTTCTTAGATATTTTTATATGAAAAGGGCTGGTAGAGTCAAATTCCATTTAGTTTTAGATTCCTAAAATAATTATATATAAGGGTGAAAGTTTTTATTGTTAGAGGAACTTTTCCAAAATTATTCATCAATATATTTATTCCTTCTCTTGGGGTTTATTATCTGTGGGATTTCTTGGTAAATTCCAGCCTTGAAAAGGAGCTCCTTGATTTTTCTTCCTTTCTTGCTATGTCCACCAAATTTCTGCTACGTTAGTTGGCTATCAGAGCAAGGTTTTTCCCCCTGATCAACAACAACGAGATAGAGGCTTTAGTTGATATCTGGAGTTTTTCTGATCAACAACAACGAGATGGAGAAATACAAGAATTGAGAAGACAAGTTGAGGCCTTATCCCAGTGCTTTCCGCAACTGGAAACTCTGACTCATGGTGACGATCATAATGAGTCGGAGGAAGAGATGTCTTTAAGTTAAGTATCTCGCTCCATATCAGGGTGATTTAGCAGACCATGGTGGTGGAAAACTCGAGGACGAGTTCTTTTCGCACCTGGGGAGATTGATGCAACCTAATTCTAGTTATATTAGGATTTAGGATTTGTTATATTTTTTTTATTGAGTCCTAGTTATATTAGTTATTTGTTATTGAGTCATAATTATATTATAATTAGTTTCTTAGCTATTTTTATATGGAAAGGGCTGGTAGAGTCAAATTCTATTTAGTTTTAAATTCTTAAAATAGGTATATATAAGGGTGAGAGTTTTCATTGTTAGAGGAACTTTTCCAAAATTATTCATCAATATATTTATTCTTATTATCTATGGGATTTTCTTGGTAAATTCTAGCCTTGAAAAGGAGCTCATTGATTTTTCTTCCTTTCTTGCTATGTCCACCAAATTTCCGCTATGTTAGTTGACTATTAGAGCAAGGTTTTTCCCCCTGATCAACAACAACGAGATAGAGGCATTAGTTGGTATCTGGAGTTTTTCTCCCTGATCAACAACAACGAGATGGAGAAATACAAGAATTGAGATGACAAGTCGAAGCCTTATCCCAGCACTTTGCGTAACTGGAAACTTTAACTCATGATGACGATAATGATGAGTCAGAGGAAGAGATGTCTTTAAATTAAGCATCTCGTTCTATATCAGGGTGATTTAGTGAACCATGGTGGTGGAAAACTCAAGGACGAGTTCTTTTCACACCTGGGGAGATTGATGCAGCCCAATTCTAGTTATATTAGGATTTGGATTTGTTCTCTGTTATTGAGTCCTAATGTTTTTTGTTATTGAGTCCTAATTATATTAGAATTAGTTTATTAGTTATTTTTATATGGAAAGGACGTGTAGAATCAAATTCTATTTAGTTTTGAATTCCTAAAATAACTATATATAGGGGTGAAAGTTTTCATTATTGGATAACTTTTCAGAATTATTCAATAATATTTATTTCTCTTTTCTAGGGTTTATTATCTTAGGGATTTCTTGGCTAATTTTAGCCTTGAAATTAAGCTCCTTGATTCTTCTTCTTCCTTGTTTATATTCTCCAAATATCCACTGCGTTAGAAAAGAATAACCATTCAAGGCAGAATAGAATTTAAGCCAGAATACTCACAGAATACTTATTCTTTTTCTTGTGCTTGGTTAAAATTATATAAAAAAAACTACAATGTAATGCTCATTTTATTTCATATGTATGGTAAAATTATTTTAATAAGTTAGAAAGGAATGAAATCAATTCTATAAACAAAAATATACTTATTCTTTTATTTGGCATAGATTTGAGTTCATGCATAACAACTAATTTTATACAATACTAATATAAACTAAAGTACTCTTGCCAATCTTTTAATTAGCAATAAAATATAACATTACTTATTCTATCATTTTTTTAACATGACATTTCAATTTATTTAATTTTTTAACATAATTAAAAGAGAAAAGTTAACCATCCAATAACAATACATATGTTTTCCAACTAAATTAGAGTAAAAAATAGAATAGACATGTTCATTTTTTATTTTTCAAAATTTTATTTTTTTATTTTTAAAATTTAAAAGTTTTGACTTTTTTTTTTACTTTTCAAAATTTTGGAATTTTTTATTTTTAAATAATTGTTGCGAACTTGATTAATAATATATGAGAAATAGATTATTTTTGAGATTTGACTTTATTTTCTATTGATTTTCACCTAAGTTGGAGTACTCATTCCTTGGATTTTAACGCAACGGATATTTGGAGAACATAAACAAGAAAGTAGAAGAATCAAGGAGCTTAATTTCAAGGCTGAAATTAGTCAAGAAATCCCTAAGATAATAAACCCTAGAAGAGAGAAATAAATATTATTGAATAATTCTGAAAAGTTATCCAACAATGAAAACTTTCTCCCCTATATATAACTATTTTAGGAATCCAAAACTAAATAGAATTTGATTTTATCAATCATTTCCATATAAAAATAACTAATAAACTAATTCTAATATAATTATGACTCAATAACAAATAACAATAGGACTCAATAACAGATAACAAATCCAAACCCTAATATAACTAGAATTGGGCTGCATCACTTTCCATACAATTCTATCATACCAAACGAACCCTAAATTTGAATGCGAATTATCTAATTAACTTCCAATTTAAACACTTCATTTTCTTTTTTTTGTTCCAATGGAGGCCAATTCTAGTTATGCAATTGCCCTTTTTGGGTGGGTCATCTCTCTCTATATCATCATCAAAAAGACTTTGAAGTTACTTTGAAAATGACCTAATATTTAACAAAATTGTGGTTCGCTAACCAATTAACACATCTATTAGCTTCCATGTACACATCTAGAGTACTTTGAAGTTGCAACACATGATCATTTTACATAGGATTAAGTTGAACCATAAAATTTTTATTTGGTTATTTAAAAGTAATGGCAAATGACTTGTTTGGTTCCATATCTTCTAATGCTTTTAACAATAAAGACAGTTATCTTTAAAATGTGACAATTAATTCAGTCCCTTATTTTTGCAAATTGTGAAGTCATTATTTATGAATAAAAAAAAATCAAGAAATCACGACATTAGGACAATGGTGTCACAAACTGCACAGATAAGGAACTAAAAATGTTTTTTCTGCCTTTTCTTTAAACTTATGGCTAATAGTATCACTAATTGCAAAAATAAGGGACTAAATTTTAAATTTTAAATATAACATACTTAATTGTCAACAGATAAAAAAGAAAGGACCATATGGGTCTTTTGCCCTAGAATGTAATATCTAATTACAAAAGATTAGTAGAATAATGTTTTTCTTGTTTTTGGTCAATATAGAATAATGGTTGAATGTTGTTCATTTTTGTTTAACCCACCTCCCCCCTCCCCAACCCAACCCCCATCCCTCGTGAGGTTTGATCTCAGTACCTCACTCCTGCAAGATAATAATCTCAACTATTTAAACTAACTCTAATTGGTGAATATTGTTTATTTTGTTTCAAAAATTCTAAAAGACTAAAAGGGAATCTTCAAGTTCACAATTATGGTCATGTCATAGCATGGAAAAAGGTGAGTGCACGAAAATAAGTGTCCGCTTTAAGCAGTCCTCTGAAGTCAAAAATGGAGGAAACAAACACGATGTTTGAAGATGAGATTCTCCATGTGATCATCCCGCAAGCGACAGTGAAGAACAATGAACACCAGAATGGAACTGCAAGTAGTCATCATGACAAAAATGATAGTACGGAGTCAACTTTTATCTCATTAGGTGAAATCGGTTAGATGAAATGCTTGCTATTTTAAAATGAGTGATGAAACAAAATTGCATGATGCAGAAACAACAGCCAACGGAATTTAGAAAGTCTATTGGAGACACTAAGTAACACAAGGGAATAACTGTGACAGTCTGCGTTTCATTATTATTAGTTTGGGCATATTAGGAGATAGATTCATTAAAACACCTACTGAAATGTGTGAAGGTAAAGATACTGTAAGAAGATTAGAGAAATATCTAAAATTGTCGGACGAAAATAGACGTAAACGGTAACTCGTGTGCGGTGTACCAGACGACTTCAGTAAGAGATGATTTACATTGTCAAATTTATATTGATGCCGGGCACCTCCTTAAACGAAGTCACTCTAGCCAGGCACGGACATTGATTTGGTCCGCACCTTTTTCGAACCTCATACGACGGGAGTTTCATGCATCAAACTATCTTTTATCTTTTCTTCCGTATGCCAATCAATTCATACTAAATTGCTTCTGAAAGTTGGGGACTCTTGTCAAAACAACACTTGCATTATCTCAACAATGGAGAAAGTATTGGCTGACTCAAACTTGGGGCCGCGGTAGAATCAGATGCTCGCAACCATCAACTAACATCCGAGCCCTCGTCACTGACAGTAATGTAAGAATCAGTTCAAAGTATTACTTTATCCAAAAAGGATCAGATACCATATCCATCCCCATACGAGAGAAAAGAGTCAATAAAGCAAAAATAATTCTCCTTCGAGGCCACCCCAACATAGCAAGAAGCTTCTTCGATATTAGTGCCAAAAGTGCATTTGAAGATACCTCAAAACTTGTACATGTGGATTTAGATCCCTCGTAACGTTGTAATAACGTGAAATGATCCAAGTATATATTCATTAAGTATGTTAAAATCAGCAAATTCGGTGTTCAAATGTCTCATCTGTTGCAAAGTTAATACAAAATGGACCAACTCGTCAATTTCGGGCATATTCAACACTTGGGAAGTTTCGACAGTTGTGTAATCTCCGGTGGAGCTGATGATGCTTTAGAGCAAGATAGAAGGGGTAACACGTAAAACCTTTCGTTTATGATAAGCCATTTGGCACTCAATCAATGTCCATAAGTCAAATAGTATCATAAGAAAGCCAAGTAGGAAGAAGTGCTCCTTATGTCACGGAATTGCTTTGATGCTGCTGCAAATGCAATCTATGCACATGTTCAATAACTTGCTTTAGATGGAGAGGGATATTATTCTCTATAGCTCTTGATGTAAAGGCCCATCAAGATAACGATTGACAAAACCAATATAAATCGAATGGATTAATTTTTGTGGAGGTCCCTCAACTATGACAAGCAGAACATTTTAACCCCAGAACAATCAAAGCAAGTCCTTTGGTCCCTAAACCATGATTGTGCGAATAACTTTAGTTTTTGGAAGGAAATGGATAAGAGGACTAACCATATCTAATAATTAATAGTTTAGCAATCAAAATGCTCACTTTGATAGTTCAGGGACTAAAATATCCCGCATGCCATAGTTCAAGTACATGCGAAGAAATTAACCCAAAACAAAATTACCAGCGTCAGGACATAATGTCGTTGTGCCAAACGGTGTGTTTAATTATAAAAAGGTGAGCACTTGACAATATCATAATAATCAAAAGGGATTACAAGAAATCAACGTCAAAATTTCTGCTTAAAAGCATATTATTTTAATAATCTCATTGTGATTGTCACACGAATTATCTATCACATGCACGCTTACCTGAAATGTATATTAAATAATTTAATTACAACAAAGAAAGCTTTACTCGCTAGTTCTTCGGCTAATTACCCGTTTTGAGCAGTTAACTTTAGTAATCTCAAGGAGGCAGAACGTAATCTGATGCACAGTGAGTTGCTTACAATATATGCAGAAGAAGGGCCCCGAAGTCATAAAGGAGATGCTTTATCCTGAGCTTTTTCTTTCCAAAATCCACTTTTGACAAAAAGGAGGAAGGCAGAATCATCTGCTTTTTGGCATAAGCATCTCACTGTTGTATGCCCAAGTTGTTTGCTATAGTCAAGCTTTCCACACTAACACCTACAAAAGAACTTACACATGGTAAAGTCAGCAGGAAATATAAGCTACTGTTAGAATATATACCTCCTGTCCTCCTCCTTGGCAGAATTGAATTGCTAGAATGGTCTAGTATGGAAAATAGGTTCATTCTCCGAACAAAAGATCAATTTGCAACTTAATTCGAAGAGAAAAAGAAAACCTGAAACAAATGGAAATATAAGGTAATTAAAGTAATATGAAACCAAGAAACACTTGAAACTCTGATTTGAGACATCATTGTCCAAATATGCGCAACACTCAGCAGGAAGAATCGCGTTTTCTTTAGATTGTGCCATTACCATTTGATGGACTGCTGATAGTCATGATTCTTTCTCCGATGATTATAAATTTTTTGTTGCAGAAAGGCCGGATAGGATTGAAAGGCTAAAGCTGTTAATTTGGAAGGAAAAAATAAAGAAATTTTTAAGTACTTCAATCATTTTAAACACTACATCAAATGGTAACGGCACAATCTAATCTGATAGAAAATGCAACTTCATGCCATAATTGTAGGAGCAGCCTAGCTGAAAAGTAAAGAAAAGAACTCCATTAACAGTTTCTCCTTTCTGACCTCTTCTCAATCATTATTTACATTTCTTTCGATAGTTTACACCAGTGTAACTTTCAGCTGGCCAACATCATAAAGCTCAACAATTTGATAATTACTTATATTAACTATTAACCAAACTCGACAAACATTAGTTGCGCAAACAAGCAACATAATCATAATTCCAATTGAAAAAAAAGATCCCTAGAACAAAAAATCCAAATTCTCATTATTCTTACCCGAAGTAGCTTCTTGCCTCCTGAAGACATGCATATCCCCCAAACCGCGATCAAATACATGCTTAGAGACTTCAACCTTTGTTTGAGTAGAGATTGATCCATCTCTTTTCTGCCAACATAATATTGTCATCAAATATATTTCGCGTCTGCCCTAGTATTTGGGTATCTGTAGAAAGTACAGGCTCCATTTTTTAAGTTTGTTACTGCAGGAAGTTAAGATAACTACCATTGTTGCAGTCATCCAAAACAAAGAATAAAGTACTTCAAAAAAAGCATTATAATAGTCCTTCAAGAATTACTATTACATCCTAATTAAACCAAAAGTCTTCTAATTGTTAAAACAACCCAATATTTAAATCATTTATTCCCTTTAAAAAAGAAAAAATAATAATCGTCTATTCTACTTCTGTAGCAGATCTACTTGACCTTCTGTTGCAGGTTCTCTGAAAAAGCATAACTTCAGACAAAATCCAAGTCTGTCTCACAACACAAACATAACTTGCACATCATGAGGATTAAGAATCAGCTAAGTGTTTTAGAGATCAAGCATTGGAAATAAACACATCCCGGCAACAAACTAACTATATGTCATATTTTGCCTCGTCACCTATTTAACGGGCAGACAATAAATCATTTTTTTTTTTATGTGACTGTCAAAATCTAAATAGCGAAAATAAAACGATATTAGCCTAATTACGAAAATACCCATATCTATCAAACAGAGACATTTTCAACATGGTGGTTGAAGCATTGAATCCAAATAAGAAACTTAACAGGCATGAGCAGGAAATTCTAGAGAGAGATGGTTAATATGGAACCCAGAAAGGCGGGAAAACCCAAAAGTAGAAAGGGTAGAAAACTTCACCACAGAGCATGGAATCTGCACACACACACAAACATTCTCTCTCTCTCTCTCTCTCTCTCTCTCTCACACACCACTACTAAGCATCAGCATACAGCAAACAAAATCAATAACCAACCATAACAAATATTCTCCTTCCCCCAAGCAAAGTAGCCAAAACTTCACAATATCAAAAACCAAAAGGCCTAAAAAAATCTCGCTATCTCTATGAGTGCATAGCTCGAATAGTATCATATGAAGCCTCTACAAACATATAGAAAAACACACAAACAATCAAGCAAAAACAAGAACCAAAACCAATCACAAACCAAAAGCCACTCTCTCCTCCATGAGTGGGCAACCCGAAACGATCCGGAAACTTGTCGTGGAAGTAATCGACGCCCGGGATCTGTTACCGAAAGACGGGCAAGGTAGCTCGAGCGCTTACGTGGTGGCCGATTTCGATGGTCAGAAAAAGCGATCCTCTACTATACCCAAAACGCTTAATCCTGTATGGAACGAGGCGTTCGAGTTCATCGTGTCTGACCCGAAAACGATGGATTACGAAGAGCTTGAGATTCAAGTATTCAATGACAAGAAGCTGAGCAATGGGAACGCGAGGAAGAATCATTTTCTGGGGAGAGTCAAGTTGTATGGTAGCCAATTCTCGAGGCGCGGAGAAGAAGGGTTGATTTATTTCCCTCTTGAGAAGAAGAGTGTGTTTAGTTGGATTAGAGGTGAGTTAGGGTTGAAGATTTATTATTATGATGAGATTCCGGAGGCCGCGCCACCTCCTCAGGAGGAGCAGCAGCAGCAGCAGGGGACGGCGGAGCAACAGCCGCCGCCGCCGCCGCCGCATCAGCAGGGGGAGGTTGTGATGATGGAGCCTGGTGGAGGAAGGGGAATGGAGTATGCGGTGCCCACGGAGATTGCGATAGAAGCCGCCGGAAGAGAAGACGAACCTCCGCTGGTGGTGATCGAGGAGTCTCCTCCGCCACCGCTGATGAGGCCGGTAATGATGGTGGAGCAACATCCGCAGCATGTGAGATATGAGGAAGTTAATGGAAGTGGAGGCGCAAATCTGCCGCCGCCTCCCCATGGGAGCGTGAATTTGCCGCCGCCGCCCCATGGTGGCGCGAATTTGCCGCCTCCACCGCATCATGGGAACTCAAATTTGCCACCTCCACCACAAGGGGGTGCGAATATGCCGCCTCCACCGGGACCGCCGGGGCAGCCGGGAACAGTGGAGTATCATCCGCCGCCGATGGAAATGAGGAAGATGCAGGCAGGACCGCCTCCGCATTTTGCGAGAGGTGGAAAGGTTTTGAGACGGCAAGCAAACGGGGAGTACTCTCCCAAAGTGATCTCCGGCAAGATTCCCGGTGAGTCCGAAAGAATTCCGGCGTACGACCTCGTCGAGCCGATGCAGTATTTGTTCGTGAAAATCGTGAAAGCTCGCAATTTATCTCCGAGTGAGAGCCCTCAAGTGAAGATTCGCACATCAAACCACTTAGTCCGGTCTAAACCGGCCGTTCACCGGCCAACCGAACCGCCGATCAACCCGGAGTGGCACGAAGTCTTTGCATTAACCTACAACAAAGCAGAATCAGCTAATTCCACTCTCGAAATCTCCGTGTGGGACGGCGGTGCGTCGGAGCATTTCCTCGGCGGCATATGCCTCGACCTCTCCGATGTTCCCGTCCGTGATCCGCCGGACAGTCCACTTGCTCCGCAGTGGTACCACCTCGAAGGCGGAGGAGCCGATGATCAGAACAGAGTCTACGGCGAGATTCAACTCGCCGTCTGGATCGGCACACAAGCCGACGATGCATTTCCGGAATCAGTCTCCACCGACGCTCCTCACGCGTCCCACACGCGCTCGAAGGTGTATCAATCTCCGAAGCTATGGTATCTGAGAGTCACAATAATTGAAGGCCAAGATTTAAATATTCTTCCAAATTTGCCCCCGTTGACTGCACCGGAGATCAGAGTCAAAGCTCAGCTAGGCTTCCAATCCAACCGTACACGTCGAGGGTCCATGAACCGTCATAGCACCGCGTTCCACTGGAACGAGGACTTAATCCTCGTAGCTTCCGAACCCTTCGAAGATAGCTTAATTCTATTGGTTGAAGATCGCACGGGAAAAGATCCGGTGCTTCTTGGTCATGTTCTCATTCCCGTGGTCTCAATCGAGCAGAGGATAGATGAGCGCCACGTGGGGGCAAAGTGGTTCCCTTTGGAAGGTGGTGGGGCCTACTGTGGGAGGATATTTTTGAGAATGTGTTTAGAAGGTGGATATCACGTGCTTGATGAGGCAGCGCACGTGTGTAGTGATTTTCGACCCACGGCTAAGCAGCTATGGAAGCCGGCGGTCGGCATTTTGGAGCTCGGAATACTTGGGGCCCGCGGGCTTTTACCCATGAAGTCTAAGGGCCCGGGTAAAGGATCCACGGATGCGTATTGTGTTGCTAAATATGGGAAGAAATGGGTGAGGACCCGGACGATCGTGGATAGTTTTGATCCGAGATGGAATGAGCAGTACACTTGGCAAGTTTACGATCCGTGCACCGTACTCACCATTGGAGTATTTGATAATTGGCGTATGTTTGGAGATAGCCAGGAGCCGGAGGACAAGCCGGATTACCGTGTCGGGAAGGTTAGGATTCGGGTTTCGACGTTGGAGAGCAACAAGGTGTATTTGAATTCGTATCCGTTGTTGGTTGTGTTGAGGTCCGGGTTGAAGAAAATGGGCGAGATTGAGTTGGCAATCCGGTTTTGTTGCCCGGCATTGTTACCGGAGACTTGTGCAGCTTATGGGCAGCCATTGTTGCCCCGAATGCACTATCTCCGCCCGCTTGGGATAGTTCAGCAAGAGGCATTGAGGGTGGCAGCTACTAAAATGGTGGCTGCGTGGTTGGTTAGGTCCGAGCCACCTTTGGGTCCAGAGGTGGTCCGATATATGTTGGATGCAGATTCACATACTTGGAGCATGAGGAAGAGTAAGGCTAATTGGTTCCGGATCGTGGCCGTTCTCGCTTGGGCTGTCGGGTTAGCGAAATGGTTGGATGATATCCGGAGATGGAGGAACCCGGTTACCACGGTACTCGTCCATATGTTATACTTAGTTCTTGTTTGGTATCCAGATTTGATTGTCCCAACCGGGTTCTTGTACGTGTTCTTGATCGGTGTATGGTACTATCGGTTCAGGCCGAAGATACCCGCGGGTATGGATATCCGGCTTTCTCAAGCCGAAACGGTTGATCCGGACGAATTGGACGAGGAATTCGATACCATTCCAAGTTCAAGACCACCCGAGGTGATAAGGGTCAGGTACGACAGGTTGAGAATATTGGCTGCAAGGGTCCAAACAGTGTTGGGTGATTTTGCAACACAAGGTGAGAGGGTCCAGGCCTTGGTGAGCTGGAGAGACCCCAGGGCCACGAAATTATTCATCGGAGTTTGCCTTGCAATCACTGTGGTGCTCTATGCTGTGCCACCAAAAATGGTGGCTGTAGCCCTTGGATTCTACTTCCTGCGCCACCCCATGTTCAGAGACCCCATGCCACCCGCTAGCCTTAATTTCTTTCGGCGGCTTCCGAGCTTGTCCGATCGGTTATTGTAGAACGATAATATTACGAGATGACGAATCAATAACACGTAACATTATCGGGATGGTTGCCCATTGCAAATTTTTTCACTTGTAACGTAGTTAGATGATTAATTGATTAGATAACCAATTTTTGGCACCGAAAAAGTCTGAAATTGTGGGGAGAGATTGAAATGTGTAACCAATTGTTCACTTTGTTTAACATTGGAAGAAGAGAAAGGTCAGGCCAAGAGAATAGTGGGGATGGTGTCTTGCTTTTTTGTATCTGAGATGGTTGACTAATTGTTTTGAATAAGGAAAAAGAGGGCCAAGGGAGGAGAAAAATGAGTGCAAGATCAGAGGAGTGATTTGAAATGCCCTTGTTTTTTTCTTCTTGCTGTAATTGTGTCCTGAAAAGTACTAACATTGATTTGCAGTCTAACAATATAAAATTGCAGATTCATTATGACATTTGCTGTGATGCACACCTTTGATTGAGCCAATCTTGCTGCAATTTGTAATATGTCTCTTTCTGCTACAATGTTTTGAATTTTCCCCATTTGTTTCAAACTGAATTTAGCCCCACTTGCAACAGGTTAAGTCGTTCTGAGATACCATTTTCCACAAGTTCATGTCAAAACTCAGAGCTTGTAACATTATGTAGCACTAGTAAGATATACAGATTTCAGGGAGATCGAGTAGAATCTAATCGTGGAGATCATTTTATATTATGAACCCACTACGATGAGATCTCTATCATAATGTTACAACATTAAGAAATATACGTGATTAACATCTTAGTGATTATGTCTACAATGTTCACTTGTCTAGCTAGCCAGATTAGAAGGAAAACTCAACTGAGTTATTTCAATGCAAATCTGAGGCAAACCTGGAAGTTCAATTTGGCTAAATTAGAGGGAACTTTTAGATCAGTTGTCTGTTTAAGGTACTCATGACAGTTGTAATAGATTCTTGTTTCGCATTAGGTTGAGACTAGTATTTTTATATTTGCACAAATTTTGCATAATTGAGAAATTATTTATGTAAGAAGCCATCTGTGGCCAGAATCAAAAGGACGTTGATACTCATGAGAATGACTATTGCAGGAGGAAATTTTTTTCCAACCATTAATTTTGCAATGTATTTGGATCCACTATTTTGTTCTGTTAGAAATTTCAGGATGCAAATTAATGAGACGGTCACCTTCATCAAAACGCAACATGAAATCCATATTGAAGCTGAGCCTAAATTTCTGCTCACATCTCAAATTAACATGTTAGTGTGGGCTTATCCGTTCTATTATTAGTAGTTACTACAAAGAATCAGACTGATTTTATCATATATTAGTCCTGCTTTAAAAAAAAAAATCCAAACTAGCTAATGTTTCATCAATTTTATCTTAATATCTCAGGTCTGTCAAATTTCAGTTATTGTTTTTCTTCTGATTAAGTGAAGAATGTAATTAAGTTTTTTGATTTGGAATATAAAAGCATGCTATCTGAAACTGCACTGTATTGGTAAACAACTTTGTAATCTTATGGCAAAATTTAATCTTTCCAATTTTTTTTTCTCATAAGATCATTTTTCCCTTCCCTTTCCCCTTAAGCAACGCTGCAACATAATTCTTACATGAATTTGTAGTGTTACATAGGCATCTTAGCTTTTCAAACATCTAAATTTGTTTAAATTATTTGATCTTTCTAACAGCAATAGAGAGAAATATAAGCATATAAAGTTGCCTGAAAGTCAGTGTAGATTGTATCTGCTAATCATTTTGATCCATGTTTGCTCATATATGATTGACAGTATAATTTTGAAGTTTAATGACTTTCATGTATTTCTCAGTTGGCCTCGTGTAAATTGCAGTTTATACGAGTATTAGCATTTTCACTTACCGCGATTCAGTATTGCCTCTGGATTTTGAATCATTCCGGGACATTCAAGGAGCGAAAAAGCTCCCGAATCAAGCAGTGGGAGATAGATTCAGATTAGCATGACGCTGCAACCCAAACCGATAAGAAACTCGAGCACAAAAAGAAAGAGAAAGAGAAGCAAAAGGACAAGGTTGGAAATGGAAAAGTTAGTCAAGAGAAGGCAGCAGACAAGAAGAAGAAAGACAATGAGGATGGGAAGGAGGAGGAGAAGAACAAGAACCCTGAAGATAAGAAGACTCCGGAAAAACTGAAGAAAAAGCTTGGGAAATTGTCGCCAAGATACAGGCATTCGCAGTTAAGAGAGAAGAAAGTTTTGAGGCTTATGCAAATAACAAGAAGAAACTTCTCTCTGCGCCCAGTGGTCATGCCCAACACAGCTGCTGTTCTGTAAACAAATAAAGATTGTAGAGTAAATCAAGGTTTTTCCACTTGTGATAGGATGTAAATGTGTATTTCCTAGATGAATCCTGCAACTTCTTGCAGTAGTAGAGATTAGTAGACAGTGTATCAGCTCTCAAATGCATGAAAATGTTATGCAGGAGTGAAAAATATTTTCTGTATCAATGCAAGTCAGCAATGTGTATATGAAACAAAGATATTTAGAATAGTTTCTTCAGTTCAACAAAACAAAATCATAAGAATTGGAGAGTGTCATGACATTACAGAAACGTGTGATATAGAATATGAGCCCCAGAAGCATAAACTGTTCTGGGTTTGGATACTTGTTAATCATCCTGTCATGCTCACTATATAGTTGAATTAGTCTTGTCATCAAGGAAGGTTCCTTCCCAATCTTGTACGAGAAGGGAAACTTCCTCTTTGCGTGCTTCTTTACTCAACATCACGTTTATATATCAAGGAGGCAAATGATTAATATCTCCATGCCAAGGTTGGATCTCCAGTTCAAGTAGCAATGAGCAAGCAGCCCGAAATATACTTTGACATTGGCAAAAAGGCCAGAGGTATGATCAAATTCTATATGTTTTCCTGATATGTTATCACTCAGTGAATGCATTGTGCTAAAACACAAAGAGAACTCGAAATGCAGAAGCTTGAATCTAATTTTCTTGCTAAGCAATGCTTTCATCTTTAGCATCCAGCTACTTAAGTTTTTTAGATAATTGTGGGACCACAAAAAAAAAAAGAGAGAGCGAGAGAGAGAGAGAGATATTTCCTCTGAGTTTTATGCCTTCCCTTACTAATATTTCTTATCATGTACTTGTCAGATCTTCTGTACAGGGGTCACACACAGCAACGTCCAATACACTTTCACTATAAATACCTTAACTGGAATGTTAATCTATTGTTTCAAGGTAATCTCAACTGATACTGCTTTGAGTAAGATCAATTAATTTTGACGCACTCCATTGCTCCAAGGAACCTTTCGAGCTAATTCATAAGAAATAACAAAGAAAGAATTGTCATTCTTGGTGAAATTTTTCCTACAGAATAATCAACTAACGCAAGATCTAACTTCTTGTGATTAGAATAGAGTTACTGACAAAGTAATTATCTTAGCGTGGTTCCTCTTTGAAGTTCTTCTAGTTTAATATCTCTGAATGAAAATGATAAAAGACGACGTTCAATAAAGAAGTTGATAAAACGAGAACAGTAGTACTAGTTGCCAAAAAAATTCTATCCTACTCACACACACACACACAAGAAAAAAAGAAAGAAAAGAAAAAGAAAAGAAAAAATTCTATCCTAAAGAATCATGATTTGCCTTTCAATATCCATTGGAGCATCTTGTCACCACCTCTTGTGATCATAGTAAAGAAGATATTGCTTTATGTTTGCATCACGGAGTCACATCTTTCATAACAGCAGAAGTGCAGCAAGATATCCACAAGATAAGTGCAAATAGATAACAATATATTCTGTTTACTTCCTGATTTGAAGGATTCAAAATCGTTTACCTTCATATGTTTTCTGTATGCCTGTGATTACCTGCAGTTGGTGATATTTGGCCTGGCCTAAGCACATATTTGAAGTTTATGATGCCTTTTCAAAAATTTGACACGGTGAGATTGTGGATCACTTTGTCCCTTAGCTTCCTGATTCTATCTACTAAGTTCACAAGGAAACTTTTTCACCAACTACTTCATCTCATCCCTCCAGAATATGATAATCATTTAAATAAATTTTGTGGATATACGTGAAGCTTATAAATTTGTTTACCTATACCAACAAAGAAGAAAGAACTTCAACGATAATTTTTATGGCATCATGGTAACAGGTTGAACTGCAATACTTCCATGATTATGGTGAGAGCTCAACAGGCATCACTTGGCCAAAAAAGCCCCTACTGAGTTTCTCAGGTGCAATAGGAAACGGTGTTTGTTCTGTTGGGGCTGACGTCTCTTTTGATACTGCTACACGAACATTTGCTAAATGCAATGCTGGTTTGAGCATCAGTAACTCCATCTTTGATGCTGCCTTGACCTTGTAATTATTCTTTTTCTCATATCCAAGGGAGTGAGAGAGACCGAGATAATGAGTCAGAAGGGACAGAATATTGATCAATAGTCTGATATGGTGAATGCAGGAATGACAAGGCTGATACTGTGGTTGCATCTTTGTACTGCCCAGTGAATCCACGTACCAATACTGCAATTGCTGCAGAGCTAACTCGAAAAATATTCAGCAATCAGATGACTCTCAGCTATGGCGCCCAGCATTCTTTCTTTCCCTCCATGCTGGTTAAAGCTGGAATGAATACCAACGGGGGTGTTGGCACCTTGCTTCAGCATGAGCTCTTCCGAGGATTCTATGTATCAGTTGCAGGAGAAACCAATTTTAGGGATTTCACAGGGAGTGCCAAAATAGGAATGTCAGTTGCTCTTAAACATTGAATCTATTAACAGGATTCGGATAAGAATTCTCTGATAAAAACTTCATCATTGCAAGATACCAAAAGAAGATCACTAATAGCAAGCATTGGCTATACCTTAAATCTGTTCTGCAGTTTCCAGTGTGTGCTCCTTTCCTGAGCTGAATTAGTCAAGTCTTACTAGATTTCTTCAAAGTGAGTCACGACATCAGCCTCCTGTAATGTTATAACATTATCAAAGAGATCCAATGAATACAGTTATAATAAACTGATCTGAACAGTTACTATTATTTGAATTTCCCTCGTAAGGGTATATCTACTTGAAACAAGACAATATCAAGTGATTTTTCGCCTAACCTTCCAACCCTGCTGCCACCTCCAATGATTTTCAATGTAGTGCCTCAAGGTTCACAGGCAAGACGATCGTCAGTCAACCAAATTAGAGCTCCTAATTATTCCCAATATTAGTTAGCCATGTTAATTTTAAGGTGAAACAATCAGTTTTTCACTCTTGTAGAAGCATCAAAAGAAAAAAAAAAAAGGAAAAACAAAAGAAAGAAACTACTAAAGACCAGTATTAGTAATGAGAATAGATTCTAGTAACCTTTTCACTTCAGATTCTCATTGAATTCAAGATTCCTTCACAGATCGTAATATAAGTAATGTTCGAATAAAATGAACTAGTGAGTCTGCAGAGTCTACCGCCATCAGTCACCTCCAGTAACGTAATAACATTATGTGGGAATCCAAATTCATTCAAGATACACTGGTTAGGCTATCATACCCGCAAGATAATCGAAAGAACAGGGCATAACCCAAAACTTAATTCTGTACCATGTGACATCTTTTAGGTTCAAATCAACTTTCTTAACGTTGGAAGTTGCACTCTTTAAAAATACTAAACAAATTGGTTGCATTTGATGAATGGCAGCTTGGACCAAGCACTCCTTGAAGTTTGCAGTGTTGCTTATTCACAACTCCACGGAAAGTGGAAACTCACCAATTTTTATATCACCTTTTAATGAATTAGTAAAATCGTCTCCTCGCAAAATATGAGTGCGTGGAAATAAGATGCTCTGTATCCGAAGCCAACGCTATGCAATATGTGAGAACATAAGGTGACAGAATATGACACAATTAGCAGAATTTTCACTGAAAAGCTTCATGCAGAAAACATGATATGGATAAGGACAGATAACGTATTCGGTATAACAACATTCAATTATGTGAAGAACTATTATTTTATTCACTTACATTCATCTCATATTTCACACTTAATTATACCAAAATACTTAGATTGCCGATTACAGGAATATTCATAGGCTCAGACTTAAGAACAATCTCAACACATGGAACTCAAAATGCAGGAGGGATAAAGCTTGCATCAATCTTGATTAATGAGAAGAGGTAGAGAGCGCAACGAGCAATCAATCACTGGCAGAAGCCTGAAGAAGTCCATCACGAATCTGGTTCGCCACATCACGGACAGCAGCAGGTCCATGAGGAATGAAAACAGCAGAAGATTTGGAGGCAGCACCAATTTCTTTCATTGTGTCAAAGTACTGCGTTACAAGGACCATGTCCATAACGTCCCTTGCTGAGGTCCCAGGCACATTCACTGAGAAACCCAGCACGCTGTCTCTCAAGCCCTCCACAATTGCCTGACGTTGGCGAGCAATACCCATCCCTGAAAGAAATTTGGCCTCTGCCTCACCTTCAGCTCTCTTAATTTGTAAAATTTTCTCAGCTTCTGCCTTCTCATTAGCAGCCACCCTCAGCCTAGCAGCTGCAATGTTGTAAGACAGTTCAGAACAAAACAAAGAAGGGGAAAATCAGGAGCAGCAGAACAATCTAGTTTTGCTTGTAAGTTGATCAATAGATGTGCCTGCACACATAGGTATCAGCCGCAGGTTGAACAATCTAATTACTTAATTAGCATCCAAATCAAAAGACATAGCACCCATATCAACATGCTATCTCCACTGGAACATCAAATGCCTTGTCCTTTTTCAGGCTTAAGTCCTATGCCATTTATCTTAATTTTGCAAATTTAGAAATCATACTTGAACTGATGCCAAGGATAAAACCTACAGGATATATACCAAAACTGAATCCAAACACGTATTATTAGACTATTAATCACATGGAAAGCTTACTACCCAAGCCAACTGACGCGTTCGTACAGGGTAAGTCTGAGGCATTCACCCAAAGCAAAAGATAATTGTTATCTAGTCATCTCTAAATACATAAGGACCAAGTATCCTGGCAGTTAATTATCTACGGCAATCAAATGAAACAGCTTCAATGCTATGCCAATAATAGAAAACTTATTGCCAAATTTACCAGCATTGATTTCATTCATAGCTCTCTTCACATGCTCATCAGGTTCTATATCAACAATAAGTGTCTGAACAATTTCAAATCCATAAGCAGACATAGCCTGAGAAAAATTATGTAACAAATATTATTAGAACCAAGTAGACTCTGGAAATAACAAAGACATCAGCAATATCAATAACAATCAATCTAGCAAGATACGTTTACCTTCTCAAGTTCATTTTCAACAGCTTTTGCAATTTCATTTTTCTGCTCAAAAGCATCATCAAGAGAGAGTTTTGGAACACTAGCACGTATCACTAGAAAGAAGGAGAGCATAAATCAGAGTTCAAGAGAAAATATCTGATGCCAAAATGATTGATCTATGAAGACAGAAGTTCCCGAAGAAACAGATGGAAGAATACTACAATTATGATTCTATCAATTTCTTGTCAAGTAGAAATTCAGGATCTATACCATCAAAGACATAGGCCTGAATTTGACTCCTCGTATTGCTGAGTTTGTAGAATGCATCACTTGCCTTCTCTTGCAGGGCCCGATATTGGATTGATGCCACTACATTGACAAAGACATTGTCCTGAAACCGACAATTACAAGTATCTGTCATTTTATCTCCAACTAACACTAAAATAACTATTCCCCAAGCAACTATAAATACTCAGAATTGTAGCATCATAAAGTATAAGAACAGGGAAAAGTTTAACTTTCAGCAAAGCAGATCAAGGAATCATATTAAGACTCGTTATTCAGGGTGAGAATTAAACCTTAGTCTTGGTCTCACAGCGCACGTCCAACTGCTGCACCCTGAGGGAGAGATAACCGGCCACCTGGCTTCCAAGGAACCAAGGCAGGCAATGGAAACCTGGCTCGAGTACTTCTTCAAACCTACCAAACCGCTCCTTAATGGCAACTGTGGACTGATCCACTTGTAGACAACAACACAAATTGCCCATCTCCTCTACAAGAACCACAAGAAATAAAAATATTCAGGAAACCTTATACCCAAACTACAGCAACTAACAAACTGAATCTTAGCAAAACATGATTCGGGCCCAGAGCAGACAAACAACACACTGTAAGCATGAAACAGCACCCTCCTTTTCATGTAACTCAATTCTGCAAATAATCATTTTCTAAACAGAAAAAAAGCAACAAAAAAGATATCAGTAGGAAGTCTCATAACCATATGAGATCACATAGACAACTGAAAAGATTGAAACTTTAGAAAGCTTTTAAGCCCTTAAACATAGCTTGTTACAGATTGTCACTGGTCAAAGACTACCCTTTTTCCACAGTGATTCACTAAACCATAATTTACACTTAAAACCCATATATATTATGTTATACAAGAACTAAATTGCACAATTTTTCAGACAAAAAAGCAGAAAAGACCAACTAAGAAATGGAAAAACCAAGATTAAAAATTTAGCATATCAAATGACATACTAATGTTCCTAAATGAAAAAATCACCATTAATAGGAAGAACAGAAAATAAAAACTTCATCAAGATCATATATAAGCTAACAAACACACACATAAACACATGGACATACACCAACATCATAATTGCAAACATATTCCATAGAACAACTAACTGAAACAGAAAACTTACAGAAATTGGAAATTCTTTTGTTAGATTCAAGTTAGTATGAAAATAAATAAGGAATTAGAAAAACATGATTCTAACAGAAACACATATAGATAGAATGAATGGAGAGGTTGTGCAGAGACTTACAATTTAAGAAAGTATAGCAGAAGATCGTGGAGTCACCAGTGCTGTTATGGGTATATATAGAAACTAGCGTGTCACCTGTGCATTAGATGGTTATCAAATTTCATATAGCTAAAAATATTAAAATTGTATTTTGAATTAATTTATAAAATGTTATTAAAATTAAACATGTAATGATAAATATAAAGTACTAATGATATTAATAAACTATATTTTAAATTAATAATATTAAAAATTTTCTTTAAATTAATAATATTAAGAATCATATTTTAATTTTTTGTAAATCATATTTTAAACCAAAAAAATCTATACTATATAATAAAGCAAAATAAACTATAATTTTCGTAATGCCAAGTGACGCTCTATATGACAAGCTTTTCATAATTACTTGTCAATTAAATATGTCTATTCTTAGGTCATCTTTTATTTTTCATTATTTATTCAGCTCCATTCATATATTAAATATTTTAATTTAATTAATATTATACTATTTCTTTATATATTATCATTATTTTATTAATTTTATAGTATATAATTATTTTAATAATTATTTAATAAGATTCAAAAACTCTATAATTTGATATATCTAATGTTATATGTCGCTTTTCGTGCATCACACATGTGTCCTTCTAGTTGTGTATGCAATGATAAACACAGTTAAAACATTAAATATGCTATGTTGTATAATCAAAATAAGGCCCGTTAGTATAATGTGGTAACCCAAATAGTGACAGGGGACGCAACAACTTTGAAAAGAAAAAAATTAGGGTAATGAGTTATTTAATTTAATATATATATATATATATATATAGAGAGAGAGAGAGAGAGAGAGAGAGAGAGAGAGTAAGGGCCGTTTTTGCATAGGAAAAGTTTTTTTATTATTATTGGTATATCAAAAGTTTTAACTTTTTGTTTTTTGGAAAAAAAATTATAATTTGAATTTTTCTTAGAATTTTAATTTTTTTAAAAGTCAATTAAAATATATATTCAGACGTCTTTTTATTAAAAAAAAAAAAGAAGTTTTTTGTGAAAAGATCAATATAACCGAGCACCAAGTATTCATATGAAATCTTTTGTTAAATCTTTTTCTTTTTGTTTCGGTTTCATTGCACAAATAATAATATCGAAAATAGATCAATAATTCACTATTATTAGATTTTTGTGAATCTATGGGAGAATCCATTTGGAGGGTCAAGCAAAGTTTTATAGAAAATAACATACTTTGTTTTTTTTTTTTCCAAAAAACTAATATTTTAAATGGTTATAAAACTTTTTTGCCACTTGCATATTTTATCTAACTCTTTTATTTGCACCAATTTAGTTTGTGAACTTTCTTTGCGCCCATTGGCCCGGGAGGAATCAAAATGTTTAGTGTTCGATGAATTGATAATTCATGATGAATGATGATTAAAGAGTAAAACAAGCAGAAAATTTTAGGTACTAAAATGTTATAAATTAAATCATTAATATCATAAATAATAACTTTATCTCGAACATGTATTTTTAAGTTTAATTTTCTTGCTCATTTCTTCCTCTTTTTATTCACTTTATTTTTATTAAATTTCCCTCAATCTCAATAATCTAATATAATATGAATAAATAAAATTTCACCACTACTTAAAAGTAGAAGATATGATCACCATTTCTATAGACCAACTGTAACTATAATATTACGTGAGGTTTTGATGTAGAGTAAAATGTATGTTAACCACCTATAATTTGTAAAGTAATATAAAATTTTTTATAGTTTTAAAATTCATTGATACTCCTTTTTATAGTTTTAAAATTCATTGATATTCCTTGCGATTTGGTAAACTCGTATTGGAATAAAACTTGTATTTTTTTACTTTACCTCATGTAGGAAGTGCACCTTGATTAGTTTTGTATTTTCACGTTTGACATATTTTTGTCCGATGTCTCAACTCTAGGTTGTAACTATTCCGAAAAATTCAAAATCACTTCTTTCACAATGTAAATGCATCTTCAGTAATCAACCATGGTTAACAAGTGAATAGAGATTTTAGAGAATTTAATAGTTCTACATGGACAAAATAATAAATCTCATAATGAATATTGGACAATAAAATAATGAACATTAAAAAGTTTTAAATTATTTTTATTTAATATTAATTAATTTTAAAATAAAACCCATATTTTTTTCTATTGACCTTATGGCTTGTTTGGATTGACTTTTTTCAAAATCACTTTTTTTAACAGGTTTTGAAAAACAGTTTTTTTTAGAAGTTGAAAATTCCGACTTTTACAGTTTTTTTTAGTGTTTTAGCTTTTTTAGAAGTCAAATCAAATAATTATTATAAATTTAATATAAGTTTTTCAAAAAAAATATATTTTTTCTTTGAAAAAAATTAATCCAAACAGGCTCTTAGTCCATGATCATGCCGCTCTCTCTTCGAAGCTGTACCATGTAAGAATAATTATTCCTTTGCCTTTATCGAAACTGATAACTGCATGTAACTTCCTCAGGATAAAATGCATTGAAATTTTTATCTGGATTGGCATAAAGGTCCAAAAGAAGAATTGATTGTGACTTGCGATTCACGCAAGCATCGCCAGCAATCCCCAAAAATTTCGTTTACCTCGTCTATTTTGCCAAAAAAAAACTCATTATAATTTTAAAATTTGTTGATATTTAATTATTATAATTTCAGAAAAAAAAAGTAAAATGTACCAAACCCTCATAATTCATCAAAAATATACTAAATCTCCTTGTGATTTAAAAAGTCTCTCAGAATTCCCTATGATTAATAAAAATGCATCAAAACTTAAATTAAAACAACAAACAATCTAACCAACTAGGTTATAAATAATTCATGTTTTAACTTAATTTAGATTAATTTATATTTAGAATATATAATGGTATAATGATGTGTTTTTTATGTCAAACTTTTTTGTCAAAGTTTTTAAATAAAAATCAATCTCAAATTAATTTGAATATTTGAACAAAAATACAAATTAATCTGTACCCCCACACGATTTTCAATTCGCACTCTCCACTTTAAATCATAAGTTTGCCTTCATAAATCAGGCTTCAATAGTGTTGTTGCTTAATATTTACAGGGTATGGCCAGAGTCCACTCGAAAACACCATTTTCTGAACCAAGAAATGCAGAAAATAAGTAGCCAAATGCTTCATGGTTCCACGAAGTCAATACCAACTATAAAAGAAGTGCTCCTGGAATCTGCTTAGATTTAGTTTCAAGACCCTTTTGATCAGATTTCTCTTAATCAAATAAAGTCAGACACATGGATCCTTTTGTGATCAATTATCTAGTAAATTAAGCTAACACGAATTCTTTATGAATATGTCAAACAGGAGGAAATAGATTTCTACTGAACCATAGACAAGGCATCAGCAAGAAGTCGAAGTGTTGAAATCTACTAACGGAGTTTTTCTGCTGAAGTGTTTCGACAATTAACAGGCTCAACTTCTAATTGATGAAGGCAAACCTATGATCTAAAGTGGAGAGTGTAAATTAGAAACAGTGTGGGGTACAAATTTTTTTTTTTTTTGGGCTCAAATGGTCAAATTAATTTGAGGTTGATTTTAATTAGAAATGTTGCAAAAAATTTTGACGTAAAAAAGACATCATTATATCATTATATATTATAAATATAAATCAATCTAAAATTAAATTAAAACATGGATTATTTATAATGTAGTTGGTTAGATTGTTTGTTATTTTAATTTGAGGTTAATGGTTCAAATCTTTTTAACAATATTTCTTTTGTAAAATAAAGAATGCTAGTTTGGATAATTGTAGTGTGGATAATTTCGGATAATTATGGTTAAAGATAATGAATTTTTTAACAGCAGGGGGTTTGACGCACTTTTATGGACCACAAGGGGGTTCTGAGAGGCTTTTTAAACTATAAGGGGATTCAGTGCACTTTTGATGAATCACAGAAGACCTAGGCACTGTTCGGCAATAGTGTTTCAACTAGTGTTTAGTGTTTTGACTTGTTCAAACTATTATCTACTCCTATTTTTGTTGTTCGGTAAAGTAGTGTTTTAGATAGTGTTTTTAGTTAAAATAGTGTTTAAAGTAGTATTTCTGAAATGTTAATAACTTTAGCGTTTCAGGTAGTAGATAGTGTTTCATTTTTTATTTTGGCAATTTTACCCTCTCTTCTTTATTTTTTGGCAATTCTACCTACTATACAATCTCTTTCTACGTTTTTTATATTTTCTTTCACAAGTATAAATCTAAAATAACATTAAAAAATAATTTTAAATCCTATCTATATCAAAATATACTAAAAAAGTGTAAGTCTTATTCATCCATTTATTATTTTTCTTGACAAAATAATCTTTGATCAATTAAAAAATATTTCTACATTAATAACATTTATTGTAATATTAATAAAATTTATTTATCAAAAGTAATTTTATTATACTTTAATAATCAATATGTTATTACAAGAAACATATATCTAATTATGAAATAAATTATCTCATTTCAATAATAGTAATAATAATTATATTTATCATAAAATATTAACATAATAACATAATACCAATGTCTTTTTATGTCATTTTACATTCATCAACTAATCAAACAACTAATTTTATCGAACACATGTTATTCAATCAGCTAATTAAACAGCTATTCGCTAACAATTAAAATACAACAGCTATCAGCTACTCAAACTACTATCTGTTATTTAAACAGCTATCAGCTACTCTAACAGCTAATTTTGTCGAACAGGCCCCTAGTGCATTTTACCCTTTTAAAAAATTACACATTGACTCTACTATTAGTTTATCTGTTAGACTTAGAGCCTGTTTGGCTAAGCTTACAAGGTAGTCAAACTAGCTTACAAGCCAAAAAATAAAAATGACATGTTTAGTAACAAGGCTTACAAGCAGCTTTTAAGAGCTTATAAGCTGGTAAAAAATAAGCTAGGTATACCCAACTTTTCTTTTTTTTTTTTTAATACCCAACTTTTCTTTTCTTTTTTCTTTTTTCTTTTTTTTGCAACTTATAAGCTCCTAAGTTTGATCATGTTTAAAGACATTTTTCCTTCAAAAACTTAAACATTAATTAATGACATGTCCTTTTTAGTTATTTTAACTATCATTACTACTTATAAGCATCTATTTACCAAATATGTCAATAGCTTATAATCACGTTTTATCCAAACACATCTTTACTTATTTATTACTTGCTTATAAGCTGCTTTTTGCTTATAAGCACTTAAAAGTTAGCTTAGCCAAACAAGCTCTTAATATTTTTTAAGGCCTTCGTGACCATAGCAATTTGCAGCTATGGGGATAGGGTTTGGGGATGAAAAAAACTCATCCTACATATGGGTGTTTTGGTTTGGGGTTGGAAGAACACCCAAAATTTAAGGGATTAAATAGGGAAATTATTGGAACACATTAGCACCAACAACTTCTCTAAATATAAGAGTCTTTGTTATTTTAGGGTTTTATTGGAGTTAGCCTAAGATAGGAGTTAATGAGTGTTGAGAGAAAGATAGCCCCATCTACTTCATATCAAATATATATGCATGTGTGTCTATTGATGGGTTTTGGGCTACCTAAGGATTTTTTTATTTTGTGATTTTTAAGAATTTGTTACAGTTTTTAATGCATTTGAATAATATTAGCCTTGACAAAAAAGCAAAAATTCAATTCGTGTAGGTGCACGTGATTTTTCTTTTTGTGATTTTTTTAATGAAAAATCAAGTCGGGACTAACAGCGATACAAAACTATTAGTTACGGGATCAATATGTCACAAATGAAAGATAAGGGATGATTGGTGTAATTAAGGGATGATTGGGGTAATTTACACTTTGAAAAATAAATTTTAATGTGTTTGAACGATATTAACCTTGACACATAATAGGTAGGTGATATTTAACCTGTTGTTCTAACGAAAAATCAACTTGGAACTAACGGCGACACAAAAATATTAGTTGTGGAACTAACTTGTCACACATGAAAGACAAGGGCTTGGAATGTTATAAGAGGCAAAGATAAGGAATGATCGGTGTAATTTACCCTTTTTCTAAAATGCGTCGAACACTTTATGTTATCAAAGCATCCTTAATCCCCCGCTACTTTTTGAAATATATGTTTCACCTTTCCAAGGAAGTGTGATGCTTTATTTTAGAATGTAAAAAAGAAAACTATAAGGGGGTTTATCGAAACACAATAGGTTTGGTACACTTTTATTAGGTTACGCAAAATCTTACGTATTTTATTTGAAATTGAACTTATATAAATTAAAATAGGTATATCCAAGTTATAAATGAATTTCATTCTCTATTTGGGTGCAATTGGACCATTGTACTTTTTGTGAAAGATGTTAAAAGTCAATTATCATCTAGTAAATCCTCCAACTGATGCTCTAAAAGGGTTCAGTGGGTTGATAGTAATGTGATTAAAGTGTTGTCCATCTTAGTGCACCAGTCACTTTCCAAGAACTTTCGCTTTTCTCATCAATATACTAGAGAGTAGTGAACAAAAATAATCACTTTCCAGGAACTGCGCTTCCCAATCGTTGTTTAGTGTGGAAATGTGTTCATATGAAAGTTCCATTAATCATTGTGGGACACGTGCTTGTAGTACGTATCTTTATTTTATTTTAGGAAAGAGACAACGCTAATTAAGATTTAATTAGTTTTATAAAAATTATCCGACCACTTTCAAATCATCACTCATCAATTCCACAAAGGGATATGGCAGAGATCTTTATTCACCATCTGCAATAACTTATTTCAGCCGAGAACATAAAAAGAAATTGAAGGGAATATGGGAATACTAAATGAGATCTTATATATGAAGGTAAGAGAAAATATTATAACTTTTAACATCAATAAACAACATCATAAAATTTGAATAGTTAGTTTTACCTACTGAAATACTTATTTGATTTGATTCAATTAAAATGATGGTAACTTAATTACAAGGACATCATCACACATGAATTTGTTTTTTTGCTTTTTTGGTTCATAGGGAAATATTCTATGCAAGGCTAGCAATGCTTGACGGATCAAAATCCACGAGAAAGAATTTTAAAAAAGACAGGATGGAACATTAGAGAACCAATAATGCATGAAAAGACAAACTTCCACTAATTTGTAAACAAATGCCAAGAATGCAAATTAAAAATAGAAAAAAAAATATTCTGTGGAAGTTATTCAGCGAATGTGGTTGTAACCTTTAAGGCAATTTTTTTTTCCAAGTCTCCTAAATATTTCTATTTATTTTTATTACTTCTCTTCTCGTAGTCTATCTGCAGATTATTTTTATTTCTTTTCTTCTCATAGTCTATCTGCAAAATCACTTTATACGGTTCTCTCTTTTTCTTTTCTCTTTTTTTTTTTAATTTAAAAATTATCTATAGAGTTGAATAAGAAAGAGTTCAGATAGTGACACTCAAAAATAGTGATAAAAGCATATTAAAATTTTTATTACTTACGTTATTATTCATCACTTCTATGTACTTTTTTGATACATAAAAATCCACAAAACGCATCTATATATATCTACACATTTTTTAGAGCTAGTCGATTTCGAAAAGTTTTCAATCTTTAAAATACTAATTACCAAAATTTTTATTATTTAAACAACAAGTTCAATATAATAGAGTGAAGATTTCGTTATAATAATACGATAAAACGAATTATAATCCAAATCCAACATTTCACGATAATCGCGTGCCAAGTAAACGCAAAATATTCTAACTTTTAATCCCAAAAGGACATCTTACACGATGCTTTCTCTTTTCCCCGCAGGGGACGACATTTTCTTTTAATCTTTGAATCGCCAAAACTTATGCGAAATATCATTCAGATCTCCCAACTTATAAGAATATTATAAATAGTTCAAAAACCATTTATTAAGTAAAACATAAAAATGTAAAACATTAGCATAATTTTGAAATAAAAATTGTCGAAGTCCAATAACTCTCAGACTAATTAATATACATTCCCTATCCACAAAGTCTACCTTTTTAAGATATAACAATAATTCCCTAAGGATGTCCAATAGTAAGAGCGGAGGATGGGTATGGTTTATGATCTGGGCTTGAATTCAGTTCCTACCTTAGTTTGAGTACCCTCAATTTAATTAGTGCCTAATATAGAAGATATACGGTACATTCGAGGCTTGCTAAATTAGGCTCCACTTGCTGAATTTTCTCTTGTTGCAAAAAAAAAAAAAAAGATATAATAATAATAATAAATAATCAATTTTTAGCACCAGCATGATCTAAGCAAGGGACTCTTGGAACATTTCTTCCTCGTACTATCCCATGTGCACTGTTGCAAAAAGAAGTAACATCGTCCTTGTCGTCCCTGGACAAAATGTATATGTTGTCCATGGTGATATCCTTACATGGAACACTCTCGCTGCAATCTATCTTTACTGCTATCTTCTTCCTCGATGTTCCAATGAACTGTCTGAATGTAACATCGCTAACTTGCACCGCCGATTTCTACACCGACAAATCAATTCATAAAGAGTTTGAATCGGATGGCTCGAATTCAAATCCCATGAGAGATAGGGGTTGAGTTACTAGGGGTCAAGGGCTCCCAAAGAAATATTTAAAAAAAAAAAATTAATTAAACATCAAAGTTTCATGCCTATGTATATGAGGTAGGAGATGATAACTCACATGGTTGGTACAAAGTTCATGGTCACAATAGAATTGGTTGATGATGATTGGATTGTCTGCTTCAATGGACAAGACTCTCTCAAAGCTTATGTGTCTAGCATAGCCTTTGCCTCCCTGTACCAAAGAAAACAAAACGATGTTATTACATAAAATAAGGTTGCGTATAATAGATTCTAAAGTGTTTTTTGACCTTTGTTTTTGAATTTGTGCCTAACGAGGTTTACATCTTTATAATAATCATACTTGCATGTGCATGTAACTTACCTTTAAAATAGATTAATGAAAGATAATTTGATAACCAAATCGTCAATTCACGATAAACAAAATCTTGAGTTACCTGCCATGTCTTGATCCTAGCTCCATTTGTGCTTCTGTTGAACACAACGTCAGACACTTGAATCTGTTCAACCTTGTCAATGGCTCCATGCTTGCCTAAGCTTCCAATGCTGAATTGGGATGAAAGAAAACAATAAACATTAGCAAGTGAAAGAACAATAATTAATATTATTTATGAACAATATAATAGTTGTGCTAAATATCACTAGGTCAACTAATTTTTATTGCAATTAATAAGAATAAATTAATGAATAGAGAAAAATAAAAAGAGGAGTAATTAAGATGAGTTTGACCTTATGCCATGCCCAGGTCCACATATAACATTGTCAACCTTGATATTAGAAGCTCCGTTCACTATGGAGATGCAATCATCACCTGCATTTTGAATCTAATTAACATATATATAAACTTGTCAAAATTTTGCCCGATATGAACAAGAAAATACTCATATGTGTCACCTCTGTCATGCTTTATCTCTCATTTTCAGAATAAAAAACCGTTTACGTATTAAATATCAATTTAAACCACATTTTTGGTAATAAAAAAGAAATAAATATCTTTCTATATATAGTGATGATGTAAAGAGTACGTACCAGTTCCTATTTGGCAGTGGTGGATGCGAACTTGTTTACAATCCGTAACATGAATGCCATCGGTGTTTGGACTATCTTCCGGTGAATCGATTGTTATGTGCGAGACATAAACTGTTTGAAGACCATCGAGGACAACGTGCATGCGAGGATTATTCTTGAAATGTAGACCACTCAAAAGAACATTGCTAGCATCTGAAATCTTCAAAGCCTGAGGAGAAATGAAATCAATTTTAGAAGGGAAGGGGTTGGGGGAGGGGGGGGGGGAGATCAAGAAATTAAAAAGAAGACTCGCTTAATTTAATTTTTTTAGAAACGTTTCTTCTATAACTTTTTAAAAGAGTATTTTTTTCAAAAGTTAAAATTTTATGCCTTCTAAAAAAAGGTGAAATTAAGAAGTTAAATTTGAGTTTTTTTTTAAATGTAAAAAAGTTTTTTTAAAAAAAAAATCAGCCAAATACTTATCGTAAAGAAGATGTGATTGTTTTTTGAAAAGAATACTTTAAATTAGAAAAATCAATCCAATCAAGCCTTTTAATTTATATAAAACGTGAAGAAATTTGTATCAAAGTTTGCATAAGATTTTTGACTTACCGTTGGCCTCTTGTGTCCCTGATAAAGAGAGAAAACAAATAGAAAAAAGAAAAAAATTAGTATATATATTAGAAGAGTTCTTACTATATATAAAAAATAATATTTAATTCGTAAATTCTTGTTATATAAATTAAACGACAAATGAAGTATTATTCAGGTTGATGTAAAAGGATGAGCGTCCCAGAGCTTGAACAGCGATCTGTTCCGATGAGATCTGTGGCTTCTTGTGATGTTTGGGTGGCTTCTTGTGATGGTTTGGTGGCACTAGAAACTGGTTTGGTGATGGATCCATCCAAGAATCCAAGTAAGCCAGTGAAAGTAAAAAAGTTTAATTTTTGTTCTTTCCATGACAAATAATTGCTGAAGAGGGTATTTGGCTAAACTTATAAGCTGGAGGTCAAATCTAAAAAATGATGAAATATGTGTGGATTTTTTTTTTTATAGAAAAATGGCAGCATTCTACAAATTTGTTTAAAAAATGACACTGTTTTTAGAGTGTTTTAAAAAAATGATATCATCGTGTTTTAAAAACCCAAAATTGAGTTTCGAAAACCCAAAATGGGTTATAGTTCACCGACGCCAAGAGCAATTGAAATGACGTGAGTAACACGCGATGGCTTTGCCCAACATCGGGTTTTGGAAACCCGAAATAGGTTTTGTTTCTCCAAATTGGATTTTGAAAACCCGAAAACACGAGTCCTTATAAAAAATCAAATTTGAAATTTGAATTCAATTTCATATTTTAGGTTTTCATTACCCAAAATTTTCATTTTCATGTCCCGTTTCAAGTTTCCAAAACCCGTTTTCAGATTTTCAAAACACAATGATGTATTTAAGAACAAAGTTGTCAATAGCGCCATTTAAAAAAAAATCCAATATGTTATTTGGTAAATAAGTTTATAAGCTAGCCAAAAAAAAAAAAAGCCTTGACCAGCTTTTGTTTGCAAAGACTTATAAGTACTTGGTCAAATATGTCAAATCACATTAATTGATGACATGTTTTTTTAGCCTTGCAAATTAACATTGCCACTTAAAAGCATTTATTTACTAAATATGTTAAAAATTTATAAATATATATTTTTACACATCAGCTGCTTATAAGTACATAAAAATAAGCTTACCAAACGGGCTCGAAGTCAAGGGTGAATGTAATGTGTTGCTTGACGTGATAAGCTGATAGGGTGAGTGAAGTAATTGTAGCCATGGAGGGTGGTGGGTAAACCCAAAGTCGTTTACGGGCTGATACCATGAAAGGATGTGAAATCTTTTTGTGTATGCTTCTTGTGAAGTGTACAAGAGAATACTTATAAAATCGTAATCAAGCAGAGTCCTAAACAAGATAACTATTGTGTACAAATCCAAGATCACAACAAATAATTACAAATAATTATCTGTGACTATTATGATCTTAATGATGCACATTATCAAGATGATATAAATCATTATTTAAAATATAATATGAAAAAAAAAGCTTACATTTGACTTCCACCATTTATGTCCTCGACCGTCGATTGTGCCATTTCCATAAATCGAAAGGCCATTCACACGTTTTATAAATATCCAATTATCACAATCATCATAGCAATTCCAATTCGAGGGCTTCTCAGGTGCAAATATATTCCCATTTATCTGCAAACAATTATTGTCCACCAGAAGAGAGAAAAAAGAAAAAGAAAAAAAGGGCTACACATTAATAATTAACATAGAAAAGATTATATATGTGTGGATAATTTAAAAATTAATTAATTAATTAAGATATAAAATTGTAGTCTCAAAATATTAGACCTCAATGTTGAGAAAAGTTGACTTGCAAGGTCCATCCAACTGCATGGGTTGGACTAAGAACGTCTTCCCCGAAGGAATATGCATGGTTGAGTTTGAAGAAGAGGATTTGCATGTTGCTTCCCATGCTTTCACAAACGCCTACAAAAAATACCGAGGAAAAATTATATGATCAAGTTAGCAACTTTCGATTTCTCGTCGAATTTGCGACTATAAATCAAATCAATTCTTAACCTACTAGATGACCTTCATGTTAAATATACAAAGTCAAAAAGAAAAGATAAATACATACATCAGTGTCATCTTTTTTGCTATCTCCTGCTGCACCATAGTGAATAACATTGTACACTTCTCCGGCTGCACTGTAATGAATAACATTATACACTGAAAAATGAGATCGTGCGAACACGAGAGGAGTCAAGATCAAAATAATGAGTACAACTCGAAGAAACATCTCCATCTGACCAATTATAAGTAATTTATAACTAAGCCAACTTTATCAGATTAGTCTATGACTAGCAAAAGATATCGTAGAGTTGGAAAAAAAAAGCAAATAGATGTTCGATAAATTAGAATCCTATATAAAAGCATGAATAGGTGTTTCAGTCTGAATCAATCTCAAATTGTAGTTAATCACGTAATAATCCTTGACTAAACTCAATTTGGCTTCTACGAGATTAATTTATATGCAAGATTAGTCAAAAATAATAATAAAATTAAAAAATTACTGTTTACGTATAAAACGTGTGAATAAGTAGGAGTTTAGTTCTAGTGAAAATCAAACTCTACTCAGCGTAATTTATGTGGAGGAAAAAATAGATTACTCCTAACCTAAGAAAAATTTTCCAATTAGGGACTGATTAATAATTTATGATTACAAAACTTCATTTTCTGATTCCACTTCCGTGCATGTTCTGATATTGACATCTTGATATTTTCATTTTAAAAAAAATATTTTTTTAATGAAAAAAAGTATAATTTTGCCATAGGTATTTGGACTGATTTTTCTAAAAAAAAGTTAAAACTCCTATAAAAGATGCTTTTTTCTTCCCATAATAAGCCAAAAGTTGAAGCTTTAAAAAGATCTTCTTAATATTCAATCTATACAGGCTTTTAATCTCGTTGAAATGATATAACTCTTGAACTAAACATGACAGGTCTATTTGGATTGGATTTTTTTATTAGGAAAAAAAAGAAAAATAATTTCTTAAAAAATATATCTTTTTTCAACAAATATTTGAATTACTTTTTAGAAAAAGTTAAAATTTTAAACAGAGCACAAATTCTTTTCGTTTTCAGAAGTAAGAAGTTTTTTCAAAAAAGCACTTATTTTATTAACTTTCTGAACCGACTTCTAATCCCCTTCGAATTACGTAAGGTCATTATTACAAGTTCTGCATGCAAACACCCATTTTTTGCAATACCCATACACGCACACGCACACACACACACACTGTGAAACAATGAAAATCCTTGCACGGCATGTGCAAAAACAACTTCAATCGGAGACGTGTTGAAATTTATAAATCCAAATCCAAACGCTTTTAGATTATTATTATTATTATTATTATTTTGCAAAGGGTTATTGTTTATTGTTACTAAAACGGGAAGGGGTTAAAAATTTACTTGTGTCGTGCCCGAACTCAAAAAACATTTAAAATTTTTGGCATAGTTTAAAGTTGTGCATGAAATATTAATTTGTTTGCTTTTGTGCAACCTTAAGAATTGGAAAATCAATAGTGTTTGAGCGGAAAATAACAACTTAAATGTAATTGTCTTGACTATGGATTTTAGAAAAAATTATCATGAAAGTTCTTGCCTAACCATTCATATACTATGTAATAGAAAAGTAAAACTTGCTCGAAGAATATTTGAAATAAGATATATACATATCATGACAACCGATATCATAATAACAAACTAAAAAAATAAAAGAAAAGCGAATCTATGCCGCTGAATTTTTTTCAAAAATTTATAAAATATATTATAATTAATATTATCATTGTAAATAGAACTACACTTTGAGTTCAGATATTCCAAGTTAAATTGGACATGAGATTGATCCCTATTAGTCCGAGAGTAATTTACTTTTGAAGTTAATTACTAAAAATATTTTTTTTATATGAGTGATCATTCAACATATTGTTGTGCTATTTATTTTATTTTACTGTCTTTTCTCTTTTTTTTTCCCTCTTTCTATTATTGTTTGTCTTTTACTTTCTTAATTTTCATTAGACAACAGATTACAAATAGTTTTTTTTTTGTTCTAAATTCTTTTATTTTCTTTTAGTTAAAAACCAAAAACAATAATAATAATTACAAGAGGGTGCATTCTAGCCACTTATGAGCGAGTGCATTTTATAGGAGTCTCTTATTTATAAGATAAAAAATGAAAAATTAAAAACAATATATTTTTCCAACAAATCCAGAGGGTGCTTGGAACCCCTCTGAGTGTGACCTGACTCCGCCATTGTCTACCATGATTATTGATTTTCATGCTATTCCAACACATGAAATAATAAAATTGACATGGTTTTCATTAAAATAATTTTCTCATCAATAAAACCAACAAAAAAGAGAGAGTAGTCTAAGTTGGGCTACAATTTACTCTGCACAAGAAAAATGAGAAAAAAAAAAATTCTAAAATTGGCCTGCAATTTATAAGGCCTTTTTGGGCTACAATTCACAAGATCACAAGACGTGAAAAGAAAAGAAAATGTCCATTTACGATTTACACGACGTGAAAAATGTAACTAAAATAAAATAAAGAAAAGTGGAGATGCGGGGTATCGATCCCCGTACCTCTCGCATGCTAAGCGAGCGCTCTACCATCTGAGCTACATCCCCAACTGTTGATTTATTGGTTACATAATTTATTCATTATTAATAGTTATTAGATATTATTCTTAATAAGCAGCTTCATTTCCCGTTACGGATGCTGATATCTTTCATCCCCATGGTATTTAACTTGTTAATTTTGTGTATTATGTAATGCAACTTAATCTGTGTATGTTTATTTTTATTTTTTATTTTTTTTTTGGTAATGCAACCGAAAATGGTCAAAAGTAAAGATGTCTAAGAAAACCTGCATGCCACAAATCGTTAATTTGTTCAATGTTAAATCTGTCCTGTGATGACCCTTTATTTCCTTCTTATGCTTGATCATCCCTTGGAGGCTTATTTTTATTTTTATTTTTGAATTTTTTTTAAATCTGTTTTTATTTTCAGTTTTATAAAATTTAGGAACTTTGTTGGGCGGACAAAAGTGAAAATTGGTTCTCGGAGCTAATGAAAATTAGGGAAATTGTTTGCTCGCATTTGGGATTTATGTGCATTGTGATGTGTGTGTTTTGTGTGTGTTTTGTGTGCGTTTTTGTGTGTGTCTGTGTGAAATTTGTGCTTGTGTATGCTTGAATATTGTATGTATGCGTGTATATGTGAAAATGGGGTGCGTGTGTGTGAAAATTGTGTTTGTGTATCAAAAGAGCGCCATTTGGAAGATAGTTAAAATAACAAAACAAAAATAAAGGCGAGTTAATCAAATATGTTTTCTATCATAAGTTTTAATTTCTGTGGAAACGGAAACAGAAAACAGGTAAACCAAATACAACTGTTGTTTACTTTAACATATTTGGAGTCATTCTCGTGCATTGTTGCTATATTGATGTTTGAATGGCTTATAATGGCCCGAAAGGGTTGGTCGTTTGCCACCAGCACGGGTTTTAGATCATTGAGGCTTAATATGTCGCTAGATAGTAACCAGGCCCTAATTGTTGTGGTACTTCTGGTCGAGTCATTTATTGTCTAAGTCCATTTTATAGTTGTTATCCTTATTTACCATCTACATAAGCAACTACTTATGACTTTTTGAGAAGGGGTTACAGGCTTAATTCTTTGTCATGTATTCTGCAACTGATATGTGAAGTTTGATTTAGGAGATGTAAATAGATCTTGGATTTTGGTGTTAATTAATTAATGGTCTCCTTTTTGGTTAATTTGAAATCAAAGGCTGCTATAGACAGATGATTTAGTACTATTTAATTTTTCTGTGCATGTTTTATTCAAAATTTTTAGTAATAAATCGCTTATTGGTCTGTAATTTTCTATTAAATAACTCAATTGGTTAGCCGATTATATTGCAATATGAGTTCTATGAAATCTTTTTTCTTGCTTTCCCTTCAGTTGAAATTGTCGGACTAAACAAGTTGTTAGATTAATACGATGGACTAAATGGATATCAAAAGCTTATCTTATACTACTAACCTTTGAATTCATCTGTTGATCATTTGATTTGTAATCATACAACTAGAGTACAAAATGAGGAAAAAATTACTAGTGCTTCTAACAGTAGAGTGGAGAGTGTACAAGATTTGTGTTCATGGTTGAAATTTCATCTATAGTTCAAGCAGCCAGCTGACTTGCTTAGTTGCTCTTTGTTGCATGTGGAGGATTCATCTGTGGAATGAGTTCCATGACAAGAAATGATTAGACCTTCAGTGACTTATTAATGATCTCATTTTAGTTATGATTATCCAGTCCTGTTGATCTGTACTTGTAGCGTTTCGCCCAATAAAGATAGTGTAGGAAGTTTAATCCACTTAATATGCACATCAACCAGTAAAATTGCTCCAGGTGGTAATGATTTAAGTTGTTGCCGGAAAGCCATGGTGTCTGCCGGAAAATGCCAGTGACATGATTGACTATTGACACAAGCACCGAGCTGAGATAATATCCCATTGCTAGTGATGCCCATGACAGAGCTGTTGCCAAAGATCTCATGCTGAATGGGGCCTCTGTAAAGAAGAAATCCAACATGCCAGCCAAGGTGAAAAGATCAGCCGAACCTAGGAAGAGATATTGGAGAGCCACCCAGAGGAATGTGATTGGCAAAGGTGCAGTTGAGTTAATGAGGCCAGATTGTGTTGCCACTCGCTTTCGCTTCATCTCCACTAAAGCTGCAACAGTCATTGCTGTGATCGAAAGAACTAGGCCAGTTCCTATTCTCTGCAAGTGAGTGATGCCTATTTCAGTCTTCGTCATTTTCCTGGCTAATGGGAGGATCACATGGTTGTAGACTGGTGCAAGTATCACTATAAAGAGCACAGGAAATACTGGAAGAGAAGCTGGTGGAACTTTCAAAGACCCAATTTTGGTGTTCATTGTAGCCGCTTGTTGGATTGAAAAGGTTGAGAGCTGAGCAAGGCAACAGTTGAGCATAATAGTAGACATGAAAATGGGAAGGATTTTAAGGACATGTTTCACTTCTTCTACTTGTTCTATGGTGCATTCAATCCATGGACAGGCTGGATTTTTATCTGCTGCTCTGTTAAGGAAATTGAAGTTTTCTCTTGCAGTTTGAATTTCTATATTTTCTTTATTGTGTCCCCCTTCTTCCTCATTGGCCTCACTTGTACTAGTTGATACTGTGCTCAAGGTCACACGCCCGCTGCTAGGAGTTTTACCAACACAGGTGTTATAAATTGCTGCAGCCAAAACCTGTGGAATGAAAAGCACTTAAAGAGATGTATTCCACATGTGGAATCAGCTAAGGATCTAGTCTAAAATTTAGTGGAGGATTGTACCTTGAATATCGTTGTAATGGGACTCCCTACCGGAATTTTGATCCTGTAACTAGGAGAGCCAAGGAGGAAGATGGGGATGGAGATTAGTATAGTTAGAGTTGAGATAGCAAAACCCCACTGCCACCCTTTGTTGTCTTCAATCCAGACCACTAATGTCACTGCAATTAGTGCTCCACAGGAGAGGCAGAAGATATAATAATTGAAGAATGATGATCGTTGCTTCCTTCCATGTGGGGTATGCTCATCAAATTGCTTGGCTCCATGTGGGGGAAGCGAACCTTTTATTCCACCAACACCTAGGGCCACCAGATAGAGGCCTGCAAACAGTACTGCTGCTTTCTCGCCATTAATTTTCTGACATGGAGTGCTCCTGTTAGCTGATCCACACGATGGTCGTCTCAGCGAAGATGACCAAGCTTGCAGCGTGAGCATTAAAAGACCCTGTTCCAACATTTACAATCTCTCAATACCATGTCAGAAAGACCACATATGATTGTAGGAATCCAGTAAGAACATATACATGATTGTAGGAATCCAGTCTCTAGAGAACCTCTGTTGTCCATAGTTCAGTGACTCTATTCCTGGCATGACCATGTTATCCATGTATTTAACTAGAAAAATACCTTCACTGCTGTACTCCAATGCTGAGCAGTCTTATATTGCTGCTGAAAATATATATATATATATATATATATATATATATATATTTATATAAATCAACATTATCTAGTGATTATCTATGATCTGTTTCTTTGTGCTGTAAATTTTTGCATTTTTACTAATTTCCCTAAGAGAGAAAGGTTTCACCAAATTTCCATGAGGAAAGCATATGTTGTTTTCATAAATATGTCACTTGAAAGTGAGATTTACTTACCCTGAACTAATTAATAGTAGCTCCCCTCTTGGGACCCAGCTTTTGCAATCTATGAATTCTTATTGGATAGAATTAGCATAAGAATGCATGAATAAATATCTCCTGCTCCTTTTTTGTCGGATCATTTATGATGGAATTGTTTATGGCCCCACAACTTATCAAGTTACTGCAAAGGTAAACGTATTTTTAAATATCTACCCTTGAGGTACGTACTACGTGTATTATCATGGATGAATGTGTTTCGGATTTACTGTCAGTAGTTCATATGTTAAATGCAGAGACGGAACTATTCAATTGCTGGGAGGGGCGCTGCCCCCCCCCCCCCAAGTTTTCTTTTTTACCTTTTGTGTTATCAAATAAATATTGATTACAAATTAATGACTTGTATTGCCCCCTTCCCCCAAAATTTTGAGGGAAAAAATATGTAAATGGTAACTAACTTTGTTTAGATAGGAAATTTAATTTAACAAAAGGTAATTTATTTTTTTTAAATTAATATCTTTATAAATTACAATTAATTCTTTGTATTCTATTTTTTCCCTGTTTATTTCACAAAAATCAAAATGGAGGAAATGTGAGTTATGATGGAAGAGCACTGATCATTGATGGGGAGCCGAAGCTCTTGTTCTCTGGTTCCATTCATTACCCTTGAAGCACCCCTGACGTCTGCTTTCTCTCTCCCTCTCCCTTTTATTTTTTCTTTTGCTTTTTTTTTTTTTTTAACTAGATAAAATCCAACACTTTACACAATCATTCGGAAAGATGTTTCACTTCGTGCCTCCTACCTCTTTCTCTTTTTTTTTTTGGCACTTTTTTAAATTTCACAATTATTTATATTTGGCCCCCCTAAATATTTCATTCTGGATCTGTCCCTTATATGCCTCTACTCGGACTTCTCATTTTCCTACAAAAATAGAAAATACCCGACCTGGACTTCGTAGAACTAAGATGTGCTGCTTGTTGCTTGTATAGCTTTAACACTGGTTTTCCAAATTAGATGATATTTTGGTCTAACATGCAATGATATTCAGCTGAAATACATCTTACCACTTGATAGTGTTTTGCTGGTCCCTTGTACGGGTGATAACTAGACTTGGAGATTTCACTGATTAATTGACCATATATGCCAAGTAATGTGATTTTAAATTAGGCAGAGGACTTACCAGGAACTCAATTGTGGCACTTATCAGGAAGATGCAGTATGTAGAGAAGAAAGCATCAGATAGAAAGCCACCAAGCAGAGCAAGGAGGAAAGCTGTGCCCATAAAGTTGGTGACAGTGTTTGCAGAACTTGATGGAGAAAAATGCATGTGGTTTGTCAAGTAGAGCACTAAGTTGCTCGCGTTTGCCAGGTATGCCAGGTTCTCCAGTATCTCCACAGCTGGAAATTTTGTAAGATAACAAGTCCAAGAACAGTGTATGTTATTATCTCTGCATCTTTCCACAATTAAGTTTCGTTGTTTCGAGAAGAAAAAAAGGAAGAAAATATCTTTTCAAACTTTCACTTGAAGTGTTATAAATGCGCCTTTTCAGAAGAGAGTTCATTAACTAACCTAAGACAAAGGATGCAGCTCGGAAGCCACCATGGCGGCCTTTCAGGGCTGGCCCACTTCGCCAATCCACATAGGCTTCCCATTTGTTTAACTGGTTCCCTGTGTCCTACAGTTGTATGTTACAAAAACATGAATACTTTTTAAAATATATGTGGAAGATTAGGGGCAAAGGAGTTAGTTGAAAGAGAAGAAAAGGAAGAAAAGAAATGGAAAAATCAGGAACATCGTGCACCATGGCTATGTCTAACTTTTCCAGGATAGCCAATCTCCAAGGCCTGGTTGAAATTTTTTCTGACCTGAACAGGGTTATGCTGGAGTCGCATTTAAATACTACGAGGATGGACTGTCTGAAGTGAACAGAAATATCTAGATCCTTTGATGGTGACACAAATTCATGGGATCTTTTCGTCAACAACAGAAAGGTTACTTCTCTTATATGAGTTACATGCAACGACTTCTGGAATATGTGGACGGCTGGATGTGCAGAAAAAGAGAGAAAGAGGAAGCCCCTTATTCCATATTAAATTGAAATTAATCTGGATCCTTTGCTGTTGCTGTTAGTAACGATTGTTATGAGTGGTAGTTTAAGGTATTAAAAAGAAAGTGTTTCACAATATTATGAATGGAAAAAAGGAGCGAGGTGGTTATTTACTTAAACGTGGATTTGTTGGACAAGATTAAGCAATTGTTTGTCCAATTATATTTCTGAGTAACTAGTTTGTTGATAGGAAAACTGACAATGATATGTTTCAGTGCTTGAGATGAACTGGAAATGAGCTTTTTCACTTGAGGCCCACACCATGGTATATATATATGAGCATCACCTTTAATGTCAAAAGAGAACAATTTTGTCCTCATCTATGCTTGATGTGATGCTAGTTTGACCTTTCCGATAATGGACAATTGCATTATTTTTTCAGTTAAATCTTAACGGAATGTCCAAGCTCTTTGTGATCCAGGTGTTTTCACTTTTCAGTTCTATATATTCATTTTTTTTCTTTTCTAGTAGAATAAGACCTGCTGATCATTAGTCATTCTCCACTTCACATGGACCCTGTCCTTTACCATGACCTTTAATAACTATCAGGACCTTGTGTGCTTGTTGTTTAATGTTTTTGGAACATTTCAAAGTATGAAATAGATCATCATGTGATAGTAACTCAATTTATCAGTTTCCTATGTGGGCCAGTTTAATCTTGTTTATTATCTTTGATCTATCAAATAAACGGTTATTACTTGCCAATGTTTGTGGGTTACCTGATGTAGAAGGTCCCCAAATCGATTGGTTAGCATTCTTTAAACGTGGCCTGTAGCTCTTGGCATTGCAATCTCCTGTTTTGATTTCTTAATGACCTAGTGTGTAACGAGAGATTGAGAGTGCTGTATTTGCATTTATGGTTTTGGCATGGACAAAAGAAGATCTAGAAAGTGGGCAGTTAACTATTTGTCTGATTAATGTTGAAAGCGTTAGCCCTGGGGGAAGCTACCCGTCCTTTTCAGTTGCAAGTGGCAAGGATTATTGGTTTCCTGTACTTCTATGGTTAAGAATATTGGTTTCCTGTCCTTCTATGGTTAAGCAGCATATGTCTTATGGATTAACGGTGGAAATTAGATTAGTGTATCTCGAAATTAGATTTTGGTGCCACCAAAGATCTAAAGAATCGCTAAATACTCTACATCCTGAGTTGACTAAGCTTTTTAATGATTATTGACCATATGATCTTAGTTTTCTTAATCGCGACAAAATGAGATGGGTAAGTTCAATTAATATTCGACATTGTTTTTGTAGTTATTTTCTGATATATTTCTTCAGTGGCCTAGAACAAGGAAGACTGCAAGATTATGTGAGTACTGCTTCCAATGAATGAAATTGTTTACAATAAAGCAAGTTTCACCATGAATTAACACTAGTTGTTATCTACACTGAGGAGTGTTAGATGAATTTGTAGACTCTGATATTGTTATGTCTGACTTGTATCGTGTTTTATTGCTCTCTTCTTCATGCATCTGTCCTTTTCCTTGTTCTCTCTTTCTTTTTATTAAAAAAAAAAAAAAAAAAAAAGCCAATCTCTATATTTCCTTCTATTTCTTCCTCTATTTTGGAGTGACAACTGGTCGCTGCTGGGCTTCTTGGTAGGATTCATGGAAAGTAAAAGAAGAGAGTTTTTATGATTGAGAAATCATATAGATTATCCCGTATCATGTTTCACCTGTCATAATTTCTTCCAGCCTTTGGTACACATTCAGAATGTCCACTTTTGCTGAGTCAATGCATGCACATGTTTATGCCATTGATTATTATCAAATTGGATGATCTTGGATGATTTTCTTTATTGTTGCACCACTAGTCCAGTCAATTTGAAGGAATTACATCCTGTCAATGCTTTCTTGGCTGAACTAAAAGGGATTAAATACTGGCTGTGCCAAGTTTAGCTTGCATCGTTCAAGAATTTTGAGTCTTAAAGTTCATTTTCATCCAAGCATATGATGTCCAACTGCAGAAGATTCGGGTTCTTCCTATTAATTTGAGGTCAGAACATTGGTAAAGGCTTTTAAGCAAACAGCATTTTCCATCACAAATATTCGACATATGAAGGTTAGACAGCTTCTACCTTATGCATTTTCTCCTCACCTCTGTTTTTCTCATTCTCTCTCTGATGAAAATGAAAAATGAAAATGCTAACCAATGTCACGTACTTCTGAAAGAACCTCATCGAGTGAAAGATATTTAGATGTATATTTGTACATTAAGACCTGTCTAGCTCAAGCTTGTTTGTGATCCATAATGCGCAGGGATGGACGCAGAAGGTAGTTAGCCTGTATGGAAAATGATGTTTCATGAAACTATGAACAATGCCATGGCCCACATGCACCGTTTTACTTGAGGAAAGGGGAACTCTAGCAGCAGGCCAATCGAGGGGCCTCATTTTGAGGATGCCTCAGATGGCCACAGCTTCGCTTATTAGAAAACTGATGTTTCTATCATGCATGGTACTTACAAGATGAGAACTTGAGATGAATCTATGGTAATTTTTCTTTTCTTAAATTCAATCTCGCATATTAAAGTTAGCTCTTTGAGTTTATTGATGTTATTGCTTTCCGGAAGCCAAGTTACATGATGGAAATCATGGTTTTTGATTGAATTTGAGCTGTTCACGTGATAAATGGGGGACGAGAGTAGCGGAATATGAATCAAAGACTTTAAGTAACACAGGCGGGGTTCTATCTTAATTAATTGGTATTATTTGGAGTAGCCCAAAAATTTACTTGCAGAATTCAACAGTAACGTTGTTGCTTTGTAGAAGTCAAAACTACATGATGAAGATGTTGGTTTTTTGTGATTGAATTTCACAGTGTGGCTTTTGTATTGTATGCAGGGTGATGGTGTCCCACGCATTAACTCTTTATGGCCGTTGAAGTTCAAGTTTTTGCTAACTAGCCGGCAAAGGAAGCTAATTGGTTGGTTGTTCTATAATGGGACCATGTGTGCCTGCCAAGTTGGAGGGTCAACACTTAGATTTCCTCGATATGATATAATTTCATAAAGAGCTATCATAACATTATAAGAAAGACGCAATATTATGAAATAATTTACACATTTTATTGTTATTAGATATCGAATCTGCCCATTTATGTTATGAGAAAGACGCAACGTTGCATGGAGCATTTTACCTGTACTTTTACCAGCACAAAGCAAGTAGTACCCCACAAATTATCTTGGCAATATGTTTTTTGTGATAAACAGAAGCATGATGCCATTTGTCATGTGAGGAAGCCAGATTTGGTATGCTAATGCTATTACTTCCTAGAACATTTAGGTGATCATAATCAATCTGAAAAGAGAACTAATGAGAGGGTGCAACCTAATTAACATGCAAAAGCTTGTCAGTTGCCTTAATCTTATATTTACAATGTTACAAGGAAAGTTTAATAGTTGGTAATGATAATGTAATTATCATAATACTTTAAGTTAATATTAATGATTCTCTTTTATAATACCATAACAATTCGATCACGTTAAAGTTAGTTGATCGAGCTAATCCAGAAAATACAACTATCGGGGAGATGATTTCATCTCCGGATTTGGTAATGATATGATAGAGATCTAATAATAATAACATAGTATTAGTTTATTTCAGAATAATTGCGTAATCAATTAACTTTGTTAACTTTAAGTAACATTTTTAACATTATAAAAGGAACCATTATCCACTCGTCTCCTACCATAAAGCTAACTCCAACAACATCTCTATTTTTTCTCTATATATATCAAGTTAAACTCATCCTTCTTGTGTTTAGGGGTTCCTTGTATTAATTTTATTTGAACATCCTTCCTACTTTTTCTTTTTCAGAGACTCCTTATCTCAGTTTATCTCGACACTCCTTACTTTTTCAATTCCTATTTAATTTCACTTTTAACATTTCCTTAATTATCTTCATATATATATATATATATATATATATATATATATATATTATTCTTGTATGCATAATGATTTTTTGGATTCTAGAAAAGGAGTGACAAATTTGAATTTAGTCATCTCAGGTGGTATGATTTTAAATGTTGATAATCAACATCCTAAGATTTGCAATTGATTAAAACATTACTTTTTATGGTGAAAGGTATCATGGAGCTAGTAGTTAAATTAACTTTTTTTTTTTTTTTGGGGGGGAGGGGGGTTATTTCTTTCACGTCTAACTTAACTTTTTGGCAAATTTAAATCCAAACTATTCATGGGAGAAGTAGTTTCAATCATACCCACTTTTTGAGTCCTAAACTTTGCATTGAATTTATAACAGACAATAAACCAATAGGAGGGACTTTTTATTTTTTTTAATTTTCTTTGGTCAAGCGAAATTCATTAGCATAAAGGAGAGATACAACATTGAACCAGTCATACACGGTTCAACCAATGCAACAATAGTACTTAAGGAATCCAAGTACATGATAAACAACAACAAGAGACTAACAACTACCACCAACTATGCTCATTCCTTGCATATTTTCTAAAATTCAAGCCAAAACAAAAGATCTACATACCATCATCACAATACATGACATACGCCCATGAAAAATCTTCCAAATTAGTCATAAAAATGACAAATCACGAACCAATACCAATAAAGGTGAGAGAAAGGTTCACCAACCCGAGCACTGAAAACTCTCAACCACCCAAGCAATAAATAGAATTTTGTTTGAAAAGCAAAGTTAACTTTTTGAAGCTTCCCTAACATTGATCCATCATTTTGACCAAGAAGGAAAATCAAATTGATTGCCAATTATTTACTTTGGGCTCAGAGTTTCAATTCCATTGCTAACAAGCCCTGGGAAATCTTGGATTTCAATACAATGGGCCAACAAGTTAGTATACCAGCGACACGATGTGCAATCGGCCCACAAATAGTCCAATTCTTGATATCTTTTCTTTTGGGCTTGGACTATAACACAATGGGCCTGCACCTTATGTAAATGGGTCGAGTCGTATTAAAAACTCCGATCCGAAGGTGTTTGGCAGTGCTAATTTGGCAAAGCTCCGTTAACAAACTTTTTATGTTAGATGCTTATAAATACCCAAATAAATAATACCAAACTCTCATTTAGTTTGGATTTTTAACGCATTTAGGAATTTTGTTCAAACATACTTTCTTAATTTAACATTTTAAATGAGTTTTAGTTAGTCTGATCATAAAGTTGAATTCGTGTAAATCATTAATGTTTTATACATTTAAAAGATAGTAAATTGGTGCATGAACAAGTTGTTTTAAATCAACTTTCTGTGTCTAAAAAGCATTATCATCCCAACTCATTATAGGAGGACAAAAACTATCTGCATGCATCAAGCTTACATTAGTTCAAAACTGCCCAACTACCTAAGAGGGCGTTGATTCAATGCAATTAATATAGACAAGAAAAGTCGTGGACTTTTAAAGATACCATATTTAATTAAATATATGATTATGATAATAATAATAATAATAATTTATTTTTAAGTAAAATAATAGAATTAATTTTTTTTAATGAATATTTTTATTAATATTATACAAGAATACTTTTTTTAGTAAAGAAAACATAATGGTAGGATAGGGGGAAAAAAGGATAAAATATAAGGATATAATGGAGAAAGAAAAGTTAAAAATGCTTAACATTGTTCTAAAACTTTAATATTATTAAGAGTCTACAAATGCTTCTGGAAACGCTAAAAAATAGTTCGAGAGACTATTTCGGAAAAGTAGTGTTTTGATGAAGTCCAAATACTAAAAGCAATGCGAAAAACTATTGCGGAACCGGATTTATGTAAATTATATTTTTTTTTACTTTACTACTATTGATCTCTCTCGTAACGTTATAAAATGATAACATTACAAAAGCACATGAAATTGAGCAATCTCTATCACAAAATTGGGGAATATCTAGTAGGAAGAAGATTACTCAGTTTTAATTATGATTATAGAAATGTCAAGTACCGCTTTTGTTTACTCATTTACCAACTCTTTATCCGTAAGTGTTATTTCAACATGTCAAATATATATAAACATAAAAAGTGATAAATGAACCATAAAAAAGAGAAGATATCACTACATATTCAAGATAACAACTGACACAGTAAATGTGCATTTCTGATAACAATAACTTCTTATCTTAAACCCTTTTGGTTGACATTTTTCTTAGTATTTGCCATGAGAATAATTAAATGTCCCTTTCTGAAACATACCAGCAAGCAGAAACACAAAGACTTCTTGCACCCCCCATCAAAATTAATCTTGTCACAGCCCCCACGTGGGGATCCATGAAGACATAGATAAACACACTCAATATATATTCTCTAGCTTGTGATTCTAAAATTCATTGATGGTACCCAAAAATGTTAAGGGTGTTATCGATTGATTATTTGGGTGCTTACAAACTCTCAAAATAAAATTTTAATGAGAGAGAGACTTGTTTGGGAGTGTTTTTGTTTTTTTTTTATGTTATAAAATAATTTTTAAAAATAGTTTTTAAACCATTTTTAGAAACAAAAGAATACAAAAACAAAAACCACTGCATCCTTCTTCTTCTTCTTCCTTTTTTTTTTTGGTGTGTGTGTACGTATGGCTGAGGTGGGAAAAGAAAGATAAAAAAAAAAAACAAAATAGTGACACTTGTATTTTGGGAACAAAAAGTTAAAAATAACTGAAATTAGAAAACAATTATAAGAAACAACTCATATCAAAAAAAGTTTTTTATATATTTTCTTGTTTCTAAAAACAAAAAAAAAATTTCAAAAAGGTTCTAAATAAGCTTTTCAAGTAATTATAAGCATCTATCTCCACATTCTAGTGTAGACCTCAACGCAATTCCACTAGATGGAGGACAAAATTAGACAAATACATATATATTGAATTTAATGAGAAGAAACTTGAGATTATTAGTGTTAATCTACTTTCATATTTTCTTTTGAAGTTATTATGATATACCTTCACCTTCAAAAGTGGTGCCCTATTCTTTTAATAAGGAAGCTTTGGAATGGAATCTCATTTTTCTTACAAAGAAAACGGGTCCTTTTCTTTCTTTTTTTTTAAATGACGCCCTTTGTGTGATGAATTTAAATATTTCTTTAATTACTATAGGTTATATAAAAAAAGTGATTTTAGAGACAAGAATTGATGGAGTTTTAAATAGTAAACAAATCCAAGATTTTCATTTCGCGAAAACTAAACATATACGATTTTATATTTCTCAACAGGGGCAAAATTGATTTGTTAACTTAAAAATAACTTAAAATTATGCTCCGATTCAAAAATGGTATAAGTTGAGTATGGTTACAATCTCCATTTATTTAAGAACGGCTTGCCCCTTGCTTTTACTGATTTTATAAATGAAAATACACACATACGAAATTAAGTTAATGAACTTTGGGGGTCGTCGGTAGAGATTGCAAGTGACAATATTAGAATTTTTTTAAAATACTAAAATTACGTAATTTAAAACTCACATATAGATAATTTTTTCAATAAAACTAAATTAAAAATCTATAAGCTATTTCTGAGAAAATATCCTTTGTATTCTAAATGCATTGAAATTTGCATAGCACTATGTTTCTACTCCTATACGTCATTTCGAAAGTTTTCTGCCCCATTAAGTCTTAGCTCTATTTTAATCCCAAAAGCCAAGCAAAAAAGGAGACATAAATAATAGAAAAACATAGAAGTGGTCTGGGGAGATGCTAAAATCACCCTGGTTGCCCCCATGAAGCCAAATGAAGGAACCAACTGTAAGTCTAGGGTGAGTCACAGTCTTTAATCTTTTAAATAGCCCCTAATAAAATATTAAAAAAACTTCTGGAGCAATCCACATCTCTCAATCTTCAACCCTTTAGACAATGATTGATTGGACTTGGTACTTTGTCTTGTTTGCTTTTTGCTTCCACCCTTTGCCCAATTGACATCTATGCATGTTCCCAACCTCAATCTCCAAATATCAAACTTTAAAAAAATAATAATTTTACCTATTAAAAATAAACAAAGTATTAAAAAAATTAAAGAAATAATTTGAGGGTGCCATGTACCACTTTTTCCAAGTATTAAATAAAAAAGTTAATAAATAATTATCTTAACATTAATTAAAAGAAAAAATAATATTTTTAGTTTTTTTTCATAAAAAGACTAAAATAGTCAAGAGAGTGACACGTGACATCTGTTCAACAATTTTACCATATGGCATAGATTGTCTTTGGTTGAGCCATTATAATTTCCAAGCATCTTGCACAATGATTTCTTTCTTTCTCCTTCTTCTTCTTCTTCCTTTTCTTTTTATGGTTTTATTTTGTGATATTGATGACTTCTCCACCAATTTAATGCAATGGTTCACGAATTTTCCTAATGTTCTCAAAATTCTACTAATAAAATATTGTCTTATTCTTAAATTTTTTGACTTATTTTGACCCTGCCTTTATACCTGCTCCAAAATGAAAAGTGAAGAGGGAAAATTAACCTCAACCAATTTAAAGACATTAATTGTAAAATTATCATAAAAAGGGCACTATTTTGTGAAATATATGTCCAATCTTTCCGGAAAAAGGGGAAGATTCTCCAATACATCTAGATTGCTGTCAATCTAGATAAATTAAAGACATCAATTGTAGATGTGACATATAAATTTTGTAAAATTAATATCATTATTTTAGACAAAAATGATATCATTATTCTACCTATTTAGATTTTTTTAGTACTTTAGTGTTCATTTCTCATTAGCTCTTAAATGATAAAAGACTAGCCGATCATACGAGATAGAGATTATCATTACTTTGGCAAAGTTTTTATTGCCACCCAGAAAAATTTCAGGTGCTACCTGGTGATCTTTTCGTGCAAGAGACAACAACTAGGTTAAGGCTAAAGGCTTGGCCATGCAAGTAGAGTGTTTGACTCTACTTAAAAGATAGTAAAATTTATTTATAAGTAAAAAATAAAAGTTACGTGGTTGATAAATTTTAATTATAAGTTAATAAAAATGACTTTAGGAATTTTTGAAGTGGTTAAAATTATTTTTACGTAAAAAAAGAGGATTTGGGTTGGGGGTGAGGGTTTATTTATTACAAAAAGAACAAAAAACAAAAAAGACTGGCTTATAAGTACATAAGTTTAGCCAAGTAAACGACTTCTCTAATCCTCAAAAACATTAATAAAATATAACATTTACTAATGAAATGCCCCTTTTAGTAATTGTAATAAGCATTATTATTTATAAGTGCCTACTTACCAAAGGGCAAATTCCACAAATAATCTTTATTGTTGATAGAAAGTGACAATTTGGTCTCCATTATTTCAAAAGTAATCTATTTGGTCCTAATATATTAAAAAATGTTAGTTTAGTTCATATTATTTTAAAGTTAACCAATTTGGTCGCATTGTTTGTAAAATGTGACCTAATTGATTTCCATTTTAGCAACCACCTGTGTTATTTTTAAAGCAATAGAGACTACACTAACATTTTTTTATAAATAATACGAACCTTTTGTAGAATTCTCCCTTTACTAAATAAATTAATAGTTTATAAGTATATTTTATCCAAATTAAATACCTATTTACATAGTGTTTGTAGCCCTCCTTAAGAGTATTTATAAGCACTAAAAATAAAAAATTAATGAAAGAGCTTTATAAGTATCAATTACTTATAATCAATTTAAAATAAACAAATTCAACATGCTTTAAGAGCAAAATTTGCATCATTTTTCAGGAAACACGAAATATTTACCAAAAAGAAAGAGAGAGAGAGAGAATAAAGCAATCCGTGTATCCATCTTAATTTTGCCATCTATAGCAACCTAAGATCAAAGGCTGATATAAACATAAACTCTGACAAAAAGAGAAAAAAATAGAGCGACACAAACTCTGACAAAAAGCAAAAAAAAGAGATCAAACATAAAGAACGTCATAATTACGTTCTCAGACAAGGTCATGTGTATGATGATACGATGATGTTTTCTTTTTCTTTTTCTTTTTTTTTTCATTTGCCAAATCATAAGGATATTATTACCTGGACCACGTTTACTTATTTCCATCCTACACCTTTACCCTAATTTCTGTCTTGTTTCATTATTTACATATTCATGGGACAATTAATTAAGCTACTTAAGGTCAAAGATAATTAAACAGTTCACGTCTCAAACTTTTCAACTAGTTGAAATTTTGGCTGATTAGTTTTGATGAACTACTCCAAATCTATGAAGTTATCAACAAAAAGAGTTGACATACATTAACTTGCGTGTTATATATTTTTTTTGGATATTTTTATAAAATAATTTGGTAAATTTGAATTGATTGCGTGTGCATGCGAGTGAAGTGGGGCGTGGTAAACCCTAATAAACTTGATGATCTAGTAATGATCCACAAGAAAACCTTTCTCTAATTACCTATTTGAGTAGTTTAATTATATATTCACCCTGAAATATTATATTAAAAAAAGAATTTATTCACCGTGAAACGTTTAAAAAAAGGAATTTAAACTTGTGTTTAATCTTAATTTCTTGTGAATTTCTAAGAGAAAATATTAATACTCGTGAATTTTGAAAAGATCCAAGAAAAATATATTCTAGAAGGAACATTGCATAAGTTTCAAAGAATATCCCCAGTACAATTGCATAAGTATTGTTTTGTTGAGAAAGATAGCAAATTTCATTAACTTCAACTAATTATTTAGAAATTAACAAACTTGTCAAACTAAAATATCTCCTAATCTCCACATACTCACAAAGAAGATAATGTTTTGTTTAGCACAATTCCTATCACTAATAGCCTTCATCCTAATAGTGTAAAGAATTTATCAAAAAGTTGTTCCTCAGTTAAAAATTCACCGCATTGAAGCCTCTTATTCCGCTCATACCATATAATTCAACGATCATGACCCCTAACACTAGTTTAAATAAGGCAGCCTACAAAAAGTTTATCGCTCCCAAACTTGTTTCTCCCGTCACTTACCTTGTCCCAACTCAAGGTCTTTTTTATTTTTTCCATCGCAATTCAAGGTCAAATCCTCCAAACACAGCAAATGCAAGAACCTTTTTCATAACCCCTTGGCCACCCAGCAATCGAAAAAAGGTCTTCAGCTCCCCAATGGCAAGGTTCACATTTAAAAGTCCCCAAAATTCCCCAAGAAGTAAGCCTAGTTTTGGTTGGCAATCTCATTGTTATTCCTCAAAACTATGAAAATCTTTTTCAGTACAATTACGGTTGATAGTTAACTTATAATTAAACCAAACACAACCTAATTTTTAATTTTGAAAAGATAACTAATCAAAACCAAACTAAACTGCATTAATAGTCGAGTTTTGTTCATAACAATTGTTTAGTTCAATTTTAATCAGTATACAAAATAACTAAAATTACAAAAATAAGAATCAAAAGCGCATGACAAATTTGGATAACCGAATTCTTGAAACAAAAAGGCATGATCGAATTGCTAAAAAAATTGGAAAATTGAATTTACTGAAACACAAAATTAACATGCGTAAATGAAATAAAATAAAGCCGAATAAAATTGATGAAAATTTTGGTTATTAACTGAAATTCACAAATATTATCTGTAGTGAAAATTGAAAATTGAATAAGCTACACTGAATTGAAACACTTTTTGGATTCGATTTTGTTTCAGTTATCAATTAATAATTCAAATTTGCTCATCCCTTAAGCGCAAATGCAAAAAGTTGAACCCTAACTTAACCTTCTTCAAAACAATTCAATAATAATCAATAATTGTTCAGAAAAAAAAAAAAAGGAGAAAGAGAGAAAACCAATTGAAGAAGATCTCGAGCATTCATAATATTAACAATCATATGATAAGATAATATAAGTAATGGTGAAATGTGGATGTTGTTACAACGAGTTCATTTAAACAACCAAATATTAATATCAAACAATTGTATTATTACTTGTTTACCCATAAAGTTCATCTTTAATTGGTATGGAAACTGCTAATCATTTAGGAGGTATCACATAGCAATTGGTTGATGGTGCCATGTGAGATGGTCCGGGGAAGATGTCAAACATTCTTCGTGATTCCAACACGCGGTCATATTCTAGACCCCAAAGTCTCAGGTAAAGGAGTGTGTACTACTAATACAGCCGATCATCATAGCTTCGACTCAGCCTCAAACTTGACGTAGCGTCTGATGGAGTTTGACTACCAACCATAGGAAATAAGTCCATCACCATTAAGGGTTCCACAAGGGGTCCTTCGTAAGATGCACTTTGTTAAATCAATTCAAATGGCAACCTACACCTCGAATAATGACCAAATGTATATATGGAAAGCCCTTCTGCTTGGTCCGTTCACAAAGAATTCTTTGGTATAAATGAATCTATTGTCATGGAACCAACGAATAAACATTCCAAAACCTGTAATTTTTTGAAAAACACAATTTGCAATCAATGAAACTAACTATACTAATTACGTATCCTTTTTCTTTTTTGCTATTATTCCATTAGAAAAGAAAGAAAAGGAAAATCAATAAGCAGAAAGGCTCGTCCCCAATTTTGTTTATTTCCTTATCAGCTATCTGCTCTTTCTTTTTCGTTTTAACTCCAGTTAGTGAAAGCAAGTAGAAAAAGAGATTGCTAATTAGAAGAGATAATTACTAGTGCCTTTTTAGTTGCTAGACTCTTTCTGCTTTTGTGCTTTCTTAGATAAATCAAAATTTAAAAAGATCTACGTACTAATTTGGGCCATGAACTTTAGAAAAGCTCACAATCAACTCTTTTCTTTTGGATTTACTAAAAAGTTCATAATCAACCTTGCCTAATCACTTCTTCATTATTAATGTCCCTTAAAACATTTTACCATTTATTACACAAGACAAAAAGCTCAAAAAAAAAAAAAAGAAGAGGAAGAAGAACACTTGAAAAGTGAAAAAAACACAAAGGGGCATAATGGTGACTATATTCATTTGTTCTCCACTAAAAATGGATCCCAAAGAATCTCTCCTCTTTAGCAGGACAGCTATATTTGTTCCCCCTTTATTTCCCCATTGCACAAATAAAATCCCCTCTCTCATCTTCTCTTGCAAAGAGAAATCAAATCTCTCTCTCTCTCTCTCACACACACGGAAAACCACAAACACACACACTCTCTCTCTCCATCCAAAATCCAAAGTCCAACCCACCCACCCCTTCTTGCTGCCTGTCTCCTCTACACTTTGTCCCAGTCCATCATACAAGAAAACACACACTGCCAACCCACATAGCTATAAATCTTTGCCTCTAATCTATCTTTTTTTTCTCTCTTCTCATACTGAAAGGAAAGAAATTGTTTTGGACTCTGGGCAGAACCAAGTGTGCTGTGATGGTTCTGATGGGCATGATCAGCAGCAGCAGAGGCTCACACACATCTCACATCACTGAGATCATCATCACCAGCTTCTTTCGCCACAAGTTATAAACTCAATCCACTTTTTTTTTTCAAATCAAAAAACCCAAGAGTTATAAAGGGTTTGTTTTAGATTTTCATTATGTATAAGTTCCAAGAGCCATGATAGACTCTTGAAGTAGTTTGAAAAGTCTCAGTCTTTTGTGTTTTTCCCTTTAAATAACAAAGAAAATTGCAGCTATGGCGGGTCGGTCACTGCTCTTTGGTGGTGCTTCTAATGGTTCTTCAAACATGGTTACTTCAACTTATCCTACTTCTTCTCAGCAGCCTCTTGGTTCTCTCCTCATGCCTGCATCTTCTTCTTTTCTGGGTACTCATCCATCTGATCAATTCTTGTTATACATGCGTTGACTTTGTACAAGTCAAAGTTGGTCTGACAAATTCTCTACAAAGTTATCACTAATGTGTTTGTGTGTATAGTATTTTTTTTGTTTTAATGTTATGTGGACATGGTTGTTAGAATTCAGGAGCAAAGATCTTTTCTTTTAATATGTTTCGAAGTAATATTTTGCAGATCTCTTTGTTCTTAGTAAATTTATACTTGGAAATGTTATTATATCATTGAATCAGTATGATCACTGTATGTATATCCAGTTTTTGTGGCACTTTTCGAATCTTGTGAGTGAATTATGATGGTTTTGTTGATTGGCTCTTGATCTTGTTCATTTTGTAATTTACTAAGATCTGGTCAGTTCTTGAGAGATGTGATATCAGATTATATGTTTCGAATTCTCTTCTTATGCTTTTGGTTATTTATCCTAGATTGGTTTCTGTGATTTGGCTAATCCGCAATCTAGATTGGCCGGATGAAACATTTTGATATTGTTAACAAAAAGATTATTGAACCTATGACCTAAGTTAGTATGCTTACGCAGTGATCAATGTGGGTGGAGAGAAGTTGTAAGAGTGTTGTATAGGGGTAAAAGCACAATTTTGCATCGGAGTTTTAAGAAAAATCCTTCATCTATATGCAGTCCAATCAAAATAAAAACTTTCGGGTGCTTCAGAGATAGGTTATTGAATTCTGATTTTTGCATGTTATGTTGATGGCTCGATGACTTTTGGTCTAAGAATTTCAACTTTTTTGGCTTCCAGGCTCAAGGTCCATGGTTAGCTTTAAGGATGTCAATGGAGCAAACAGATCAGAGAAGTCATTCTTTCGCTCTTTTGATCAAGATGAGATTGGAGATGAGGACTTGGAGGAGTATCTCCATCAACCAGAAAAGAAGAGGCGGCTCACAACAGAGCAAGTCCAGTTTCTTGAGAGGAGTTTCGAGGCAGAGAACAAACTTGAACCAGAGAGGAAACTTCAGCTTGCTAAGGACCTTGGTTTACAGCCTCGGCAGATTGCAATATGGTTTCAAAATCGACGAGCAAGATGGAAGACAAAAAACCTAGAGAAGGAGTACGAGACCCTCAAAGCTAGCTACGACAGCCTCAAAGCTGACTATGATAACCTTCTTAATGAGAAGGAGAAGCTCAAAGCAGAGGTAGCACATCTTTCTATTCAACAATTATTGCCTCTCTCAATCTTACTAGTTTTGCAATATCTTATGATCCCATATTTGTTTCAGGTCCTTCGCCTTAGTGGCAAGCTGCATCTCAGAGATAAAGAGAAGGACTCTAGCTTCTGTGAGAGCAACAACTTTTTGGAAGCATCGCCAAACGAACCGGTTGCTGATTCTGTTCCATCAAATGACATATCCAAAGCATCGGCTATGGCCCTTAAGCAGGAGGATATAAGCTCGGCCAAAAGTGATGTGTTGGATTCAGATAGCCCACATTACAGCCCACATTACACTGATGGGGTTCACTCCTCTTTCTTAGAACCAGGGGATTCTTCATATTTTTTCGAACCTGACCAGTCAGATTTATCCCAAGACGAAGATGATAACTTGAGCAAGAATCTGTTCCCTCCTGCTTATGTGTTTCCCAAGATCGAAGATGCAGATTTTCCCGGCCCGCCAGCAAGTGCAAGTTACATTGGTTTTCAACTTGAAGATCATGCTTTCAATTTTTGGCAGTGCTGAGTGATATTGTCCATTCGTAGTATTGTCCATCTCTGTTGTTCAGAAGCTCAGTGTAGTTATGTATAAGCAATAAATGTAACTAAATAAGACCCCATGGAAGAAATGGTGGCATGTTGTGGTAAAGAGTCTGAAGTTGTGTCTTTCTCCCCTTTGTAATTTATGGATTTTTGTAATACTGCACTTTCTTGTATTTGTAATATAAGTAAAATCTGCGAGAGCATAATCTATTTTGTGATTAAATAGATTGCGATATGTTTTTTCATACTTTTTGCATTTAGTTCTATTCTTTCCTGTGCTTTTTGACTTCATTGCAGAAACTATGCTTTTGTGTAGATTCTGTTTCTCGTATTCTGGAGATAGAGAAGGATATTGTGTGCTGTAATTATTCTAAAACTAGATAAACTGAGACCATTCGAAGTTGGTGGATGTTACTATAAATCTTTTTCTTGCTTTCGAATTGCTTGAGAATCAATTTGCTTTTTGCCATGTGATTTTTCAGTACATTCTGTTGGAATTTTACAATAGAATCTTGTGAAATCTTTATTCAATCTTTGGCCAGTTTAGGATTCCTCTTTCTTTTCTTTTTCTTTTTTTGTCCTTTAACCCTCTTTTTTTTGTTCCCTTAAAAAGTTTCAAGAAGCTTTTAGATTTTAAATATCATCCATCTCCGTGCATTGCTTTGCAGGAACCTTTAGAGTTTGCTTAGATTGGCTTTTTGTAAAAGTATTTTCTTTAACAATGTTTGAAAAAAATATTTTTCTTAAAAAAATTTTGGTTTTGTATTCTTTTTAGATTTTTTTTTAAGAGCTCAAGTCAAATAATTATTAAAAAAATATACTTTTTTAAGAGAAAATGTATTTTTTTCTTAAAAGAATCCATCCAGGCCTTTGTTACCGAGTGGAAAAGCAACAATTGATGTGATGCCACGGTCCGTGAGAGATATGAATTGAGCATTGTATATTTAAATAATAATTCAGGTTAATTATTTAAGAATATTTTATTTGAGATGTAAAATAATTATTAGTAAATTAACTTATGATACTAGTCTCATTTAGGGGAGAATTTAAGAACTTATTTATTTTTTTCGGTAGAAGCTACAAGATATAATTTAGTGATAATCTATTCTTTCCTAATGCGTCCTAATTGATCTCTCAAACTAAAGATACAAATAAAATACACGTTTTGTTTTAAAAATATTTCGGAGTTAAAGTGAGTTGTAACCTCAATTGACTCTATATTATATTTGTTCATAATCTCGCTTATAAAATTATGAAGGACTAGAGGCTTGATAGAAAATTATTTTTCATAGATTAGGATTATCTCATATCAAATGTATTTTTTTTATATTGGTATGAGAGAAATTTTAATCATTTATATGTAGGTTAAATCATCTCAGCCATAATAAAATTCAAATTCTGAAAAATGATGAATGTCAGGAATGTAATAAAATAATAGTTTGAGTTGTTTTAAGAGTTTAGAATGTTATAAATTGATATTTTAAGATAAATGATACTTTTCCAAAACTTCGCTTTAAGCTAACTGTAACGTCCTAGATTAGTTTGTGGAGTGAACTATGACTTGTTTATAAGTGGGTAATATCGATATGACTAATAATTTGAGTTAATCATTTTGGACCATATGATTAGAGGTCTAAGTAGTTATTAATTATGTTTATAACACTAGTCTCGCTTATTGGACTTGTGGGGCGAATTGTGACCTTTTTATACATGATGATGTGGGGTATAAATAATATCTTGGATTAATTATTTTGAGCTAATTAATTAAAAGGCCCAATAATTATTAATTATGTTTACAATACCGGTCTCCTTCGCAAACGTGAGGATCTAGACTTGAGAACAAGACACAGACTTAATGTTCCTGTTTTTTCCCAAATCTTTCTTTGTTTTCCCTTCTACTGAATCTTTATCCGAGACAAGCTCTTAGTTCTTCATAGCTCTTTAGCTTGCAGTGATTTATGGCTACTTTTTACAGTCTTCCCCACAACAAAAGGTGATGTTTGAAAATGATTCGAATTGCCATTTTGCCTACGCCATATGCCTTAAAATCGAGTTGCGTAACAAACAACAATACAACTTCTTTTTAGTTGTCCCTAAAGTTATTCTTTGGAAAAGACAGCTTTTTGATTATATAAAAAAAATGGTGATTAAATTCGCACGTAAAACAGATGGACCATGGGCACATTTAAAGACATAAAATAAAGTTCAATATTTCCATTGTGAGTTTGTCACGCTCATAAAGCGGCTTAAAAGGAAAGTTGAGGGTTTTACTTTTTTGTAAGGCGATGTAGCCCGACTTGTAAAAGTAATTAGAAAGAATAGTAGGCACTTAAAGTACTTTGATCTCCTCATAATGCTTTTCAGGCTTGCATCCTGTTAGAATATACATTTTTTTCACATGAGAAAATTTCAAATTTTAAGTTCGTTATATAAAATATTAGGCCACTTTTTTTTTTGACCAATTGATTCTTTAAATAGAACTTCAATAATTTTTAATATGCTACCGAAATTGGATTTTGGCCCAATTTTTTATGCCATCGATGAGGGACCCATCTCTATTTGTTTCGCTTATTTGAGCTTGGTTGCATTCTTGTATTTCTTTTATTTGAACTAGGATTGATTCTTAGAAGTTTTCAATTCTCATAGAGGGTATTGGAATATGAATTCCTCTTACATTAAAAAATCTTAACTTTCAAGTTCGCCATATAATGTCCTGGGTCACTCGTATATTGATGGATTAATTTTGAGATGGAATCTTAGGTCCACTCATAACATTATGTGGCTGTGAGACCAATCCGATAATGGTGAACTGAAGATACAATCATGAAGAATGATTAAGATTACTATTAAATATAATTTCCTTGAAAACGTTATATATCCGACGTGGTTCACTCCCATGAAGAATAGATGATATATTCTTTGGTAACTGAGATAATGTTCTTGTAGCCAAGTGTATTTTTCAAAAACGAAAAAGCAAAAACTCAAAAAGGTCAATTTTTTTTCCGTTCATCATTTCATCGCAAATTTGGAAAAGGTTCAATGGATTAGACTTGTTGTACCAAAATATAGCAATAAATTGAATAGATACATATTGTACAAAAATTAATGGGGCAACCATATTTATCTAAAGTAATGTTTTGTAATTGATAATGGTGTGTACCAAAATGCGATTGATAACGACATCTTCTGCCATTACTTGCTTTGGTTCTCATAACTATTTTTGGATAACTTTTTAATTTTTTCTTGAAAACTATAATACTAGTTATTTATTATTTGTAATCTTAGTAGAAAAGTTTCCATTTAAAGTGTAACATGTACAAAATCCAAGAGATCAACAAAATATTTGTTTGGAGAAAGAGGTTGAAATGTTAAATATGAAATGAAAGTTAATAGTTTTTCAAAAGATTTAAGATTCCATTCCATTGAATTGAGACTGATGCCCTTTATTCGATTTCGATTCCTCTTTCTAACGAGTGCTCCATTTTGCACATTTGAAAAATCTTGTTCATAATAATTACATCTTTTGAAAAGTGGACTATCTAACTTTTTAAAAACATATCATTCTCTTTTTTGTGAGATCAAAAGATATGACTTGAACTAAAGGAAAGTATTATAAAATTTCTATTTGACTAGCCTTGTTGCATGATTTGAAGTATTAAGTGATAAAATATTAACATGTTCAAAAAATGTTAGCAATTGTGATGAGAATATTGAGATAATGTGTGACAAAATTAGAAAGGACAATACTAGATACAAGTTGATACTTGACAGGAGATAAAATGTGGTGGTCACAATTAAGTATAGGAGAGAGAACTGCTTAAAATAGTTAATACATTTTAGGAGATGACAACCTAAGATGACTTGAATAAAGACATTTAAACATTTAAATAAGATCTCAAATGCATGAAGCTGATGGAGAAAAAGTACATCACTTTACAAAAATAAGCGATTTTATATAATTCATATAACTTTCCTTGCTTAAAGTGGCATCTAGTATGTATTATTTAATTTATAGCTCAAAACAAAAAAGAGATTTCAAAACACTCTCTTAAACCAAGATATATACACTCAATTTAAGAGGCTTTGTATATCATGATCTCCCATGTTGAAGATTCTAACGGTGTGTTTAGATTGCCTGTTTTCTTGTTTCATTTTCATACAAAATGAAAATTAGGATAGAAAACTTATTTGGTTCGTCATTTTTATTTGCATTTTTAGAAACAGGAAACAGCTTTTTAAGAAATCAAAAAACATTAAAAAAATATTTTCTCTAAAAATAATATGGCAATTTTGTAAATAATTCTAAAAAATTTAGAAAATAAGGTGGCAATTTTGTAAATAACTCTAAAGATTTTGAAAATAAGGTGGAAATTTTATAAATAACTCTAAAAAGTTTAGAAAATAAGGTTACAATTTTATAAATAACTCTAAAGATTTTGAAAATAAGGTGAAAATTTTGTAAATATATCCAAAAAATTTAGAAAACAAGTTGGCAATTTTATAAATGTCCCTAAAAAATTTAAAAAAACAAGATGGCAAGTTTATAAACAAACATCAAAAAGGAAAATACTTTGTTTACCAAACACATTCTCTTAATTTTAGAAAATAAAAAATGACAACTATTTTTAGAAAATAAAAATAAAAAAACTAGAAAATGAAAGCCAAATGCTGCCTAATTCTTTGTGAGTAGTTCTTGAATGCAAAGGGATTTTGTACCAAAGAGACTAATCTTCCTTGTTCGGTTCTCTTTTTGAACTTAAGGTGTTACATCAATACTTTTATCAAGAATGAACTATATAGAAGGAGACTATAATTAAATTAACGTATAGTTTAGTGTTACACTAAATACTAGTAAATAAGTGCAAAAGGCCAAGAAGGAAAAGACTATTGCTGGATTATTGTGGATAGCTAATTGGCGGAACATAGGCTCTTTAAGGGGGGTTAAATATAATGATCTCCTACATCAGAAATTTCATTCGCCATGGGAGCAACTACACACCTGTGTTCATGGGATTATAAAGTATCATTGACTTTGCTTTTGTTCAACCACGTAAGAACTCCTCTGACCAAAAAAAAAAAAAAGAAAAACTATTTTGACGTATGCTTAAACTCAGTTTTCAAAATTTAAAACCTAAAACGAAAGACAACCATATACCCCTGATTACTTATGTTACTACAATTTGTTTAGACACGCAATTTGATAATTGATGGTTAACAATTCTCGCTCTTTAAATAAGTAGATGATTTTTAAGATGGTAGTCTCATTATTAAAAATAACTCTTTCTTTTTTATAGCAACTTCTCTTTTCTTTATATACGACACCTTCGCATCTAATACTAACGAGATAGAGTTTTCGTCTTTTTTGTACTTTCTACTGAAATTGTCTATTCTAAACCATTCTCTTGAACTTGTTGAGATTAAATTGCTTATATGACGACTCTCGCAAATTAGTCCCGTAATTGTATAGAGCAGTTTTCAAGTTGTAGTTTTTATTTAGGTTTTAGGAATTAATCCAACTATTTAATCTATAATTAATGGGAAAATTAAACTTTTGTTGCCCACAAATGAAGATAAAAATTGGTAAAAACAACCACGTGGGCTACGTGAGAGGATTCAATTGTCTTATCGCACCATTCTCCATTAAAGCAATGCTAAAATGTCTGTGTCAAAAGTGGTGTCTCCAAATTATATTTATATAAAAAAACGAAGTCCACTTTGTAAATATTCAACTTTAAAGGACCCATTGATATGGACTTGAAAATTGTTACTTACCACCTAATTCTGGGTGACTTTGTTACTTAAGGTGTTTATTGTTTGTGGTCCAAATTGATGCAGGACCACGATACAAATAAACTATCTTATTGTTTTTTTAATTTGAGTTGTCGCTATGGCATTGGGCCAAGGATTCGATTATAATGTTATTATATAGTAAAATAATACTCGCACGATACGGCTTGTATTATATGTTTTTCTTTTTGTTTTAGTCTTTTGCGCATTTAGAAACAATAAAATTAATTAATTTTATAAATAAAAGAATTTATTATGGTGTTGAGCTGTAATTCTTTTGAATTAAACATTCATGAGGTATAAAATTATGATAAAAAATTAAAATTAATTGTTAAAAAATAAAAAATTAGAAAAGGAGCGATGAGTGCAACATGATATCTCGCTCAAGGATTAAACAAAAAGAAATACGAGGCAACACGCACCCCAATCATCGGAAAAGAAAAACACCAAATTTATCACTAAACAAACTTTAAAAAATAAAAGAAGAATCATGAGATTCACATGATACTCCAACTTAAAATTACACCGCAAACAATAACAAGAAAAATAAATAAATAAATTTATCTTTTGAATTTTTAAAAAAATCAGTTTGACAATAGCAAAAGAAGATGCTAACTGTTAAATGAATAGATAAAGTAGGAGAAAAAAAAGTTGAAGAAGTCACGCTGAGTGCTGATACGTGACACCTCGCCCAAGTGTCAAGAGAATGGAAAAATATATATATTTTATTTCGAGAAGAGGAAATCATAGTTGTTGAAGGGATGCCATATGGCACTGCACTCAACCATTTTATTATGCATAATAAAGATATAATACTAGCCTAACAACTTGTGCAATGCTTAGGTATATTATTATTAATTTTTTGAGATTGTTTTATGATATATCTAAATTATATAATTAAATGCCAATTAATTTTATTGATAAATTTCTTTTATCAATTTATTAAATGTAAAACTTCTTTCAATTTAAACATTTACGGTTTGTTACTTTTTAGTTCCACTTTTCTATCTAATGCAATAATATTTTTTTTTTGGGAAACCCCCTCCCCTCCACCTCTATGAGATTGAAACTAGGACTTCGCGTTTGAGAGGAAATAGTCTTAACCACTTGAGTTATCCCTTGATCCCTAATAATATATTAATCCACAAAAAGTTTTAAAAAAATTATGTAGCTGTTAGAAAACTAAATTAAAAAATTGAGTTAGAAAACTAACTTAAAAAAATTGAGGGCCATCCCCCTAAAAATATAATACATGTAGTTAATATGAATTTTTGTAGTATTAATATCCATATCGACTACCGTGTACCTTTAATTTTTCATTATGGTAAATGTAACACTATATATATATATATATATAATGAAATGGTTTAAGAGGGTGTCACATGATACCCCCACTCAACCATTTTATTAGTATACATATATTTATATTATAAGTAGATTTTATTTCATTTCGTATGGTTTTTCACTTTGTATACAAAGGTCTTGAGATCAATTCTACAGTTGTCAAGAAAAATTCCTATAGAGCAAGTTATGTATTCTTATAAATTAGGACCTTATACATTGTAAATGTATACATCAACATAAATAGAAATCAGTGTTATTTGTGACCATATCTCGTTCTTCTTATCTATAGCGTGGACTTTATGATGACTTTTCCCAATAATTATCTAAAGTTAAACGAATTAAATTATTTATTTATTTATTTTTGAAAAGCCAATCAAGTTAGACAATTATCTAAACCATGCATAAGTCCCACTAATCTTGTGCTAGACCTCTAAGTTGGAAGATGAAACTTGAGATCACAATGTTTTTAGAGATCTATTAGATATCACCTCTAACATATATAGTGGAATCTATTTCATCATTAATTCAATCCGGTTCATGTTTTTTCTTTTTCTCATCAATGAATAGATCCCTTAAACAACTAGCCGAGTAGAATATATACACCAGAAGCTAGAGAATGAAACAATAGGTTGCTCAGTTCATCTGGAGAAAAAGTTTACCGATTCAATCAAGGAAGGTCGATTCCTTTCATTTAAGATTTACATTGGCCATAATATTTGAACTTGTTAATAAAATTCCAATTATTCATTAGAATTCAGCAATGATTTCAACCCAAAAAATGGTTGATGGCATAACAAGAAGTTCAATTGAACCAACATACATGATATTCTGGAAAAGAATGAATGTGTATGCCCCTTCATTTACTTTCGGAGATTAAATCAATCTCCAAACAATGTGGAGCTTATACACAAAGATCCAATAAGCATATCCCCTCAGACAAGACCATTTAGTTTTACATTGTAGATACATACATGGTCGTGCCTTTTCGCTCTTCAATTTTGGTTGTAGGAGAGCCTGGGAAAAGAATTTCTGAAACTGGGGAATGACACATCCCCTTCACATCAAAACTTGAGATTTTCCTTCAAGTAACACACTATCTCTTGCTGCAATAGATAGAAAATAGTTAACAATCATATTTGTTTTCTCTCTGAACGAAAACTGCGAAAAACAGCATGTATCACGGTGACTTTTGCAGAATATATTGGTTCTCACTAGACATGGTTGACTAGTTTTCGATTATAAACCTCGAAGTACTAGTTTAAACCTAAGATAATAATTCTATCTCCCCTTTAATTCCCATGTTCACTGGTAATCATCAGCAAATTTACCTAAACTTTAAAATTATGTCCGCTCTCCGGGACATTGCTTTAAATAGTGAAACATATTTTGACTATCCAATTTATCAGATGGTTTGTTTAAGCCTTAGAAGTTTGATGCTTTCTTTTTCATTCTTGATGTTGAAGATATTTTGTGAAAATTACTCTTCTATATCTTTTCTTTTTGTATGATTAATTCTTGTAATTCAATTAGTGGTAGAGATTCAAGTAATCAGCCTAATTGTAAGTAGCGCTGTCTATAGTAACTAGGCTCCTCTACAAAGAGATTACCTACGTATAATTTGCTCAGAAATATACAAGTCCGTTCTGTAATCCTCGTTTCTTAATCCCATTTCGATACGAGTCCTGACACTAGGTCCAACTTTCTTTCCTTTACAAAAAAGAGGAGAAAGAAGCAATATAAGTCTCTGAAAAGGCAGAAGGATAAACTTACAATTAAGCTAAGAAGAATGCATCCAGCAGCTCCAGGGAAGAAAGCGTACCAAAAGTTCAGGTGATGCAATTTAGCTCCATCAATAAACAGTAATGGCAAACTTGCGGCTGCCATTGATTTGTAGAGTTTCCATTTTAGTTAATGAACCTAAAGAGATGAACTAACAAGAAGTCCAGCATTGTCTAAATGAAACCAATCCAAGACATATCGCCAGTATTTACCTGGCGGATGCACTGAATGAGTGTATATCATGAAAGCCATGGCTGCAGCCAGGGCAGAGCTCCTGGCCAACCAACCAGGGCCAAGTATTATAAATGCTAGAACACCGATAGCTGCACAACCAATTTGGGCCATGAACATATTGTACTTCTGTCAAATTGGACAAAGAAACGGTGGTTACAAAGCTAGTTGGTTCCATAAAACATTTTATCTGATGAACAATACTAGTTTAAACTGAATCGTCTCAATGGGCAATCGTTGATAGCATCTAAACTTCCTTCAGGCTGATTATAAGTTCTAATATGAAAGAAGTAAAGACACAAGGCCTTAAAATAGACGGTTTCCCCATTAAAACCTCTGTTCTGGGCTGAGACTATGCTACATTCTAGTTCACATATAAGGAGGAAAGAGAGAGTCGAACAAGGGCGGCTGCTCCGAGGCTGGCATAATCCAAAGCTTGTCTTTCTGCTCATTCATGGCTAAGAACATCAGCATCATGGTAGACTTGGACGTCCCTTTTCAATTTGAAATGCTGAATGTGTCTAGGCACCCTTATAAAGGACTAATGAAGCGAAGGAAGAAGATCAAGAATATATCACGTAAGCAGAGAATTGACACAGATTCCTGATTAGGATACTAACCCAGACAATCTCAGAGTTGATATCAACTGTTCTTTTCAAGAAATGTGCTTTCAGATATGCTCAGTTATCGAGAAGTATGATTAATTCCTAGAAGTGATTCAGCCAGAAAAATTGATGAATTATATTATAATCTTGAAAGATGGAGGTCTTAAACTGAAATCACACTAGCCGATATGGAGAAAGACAGAGCAGAAGTGAAATTGGAAGTAGCTAGAGGAGTCAGTGTTTCCTCTCCAATGCAGCAGACAATCTTACAGAGGAATTCTCACTCAAGCCATCAAGTCGCATCTTCTTGTTGGAATTACTTAAAAGAAATCTAGTTTTCTAACCCCATCTGATAGAATTTGGTTAAGATATTTGGGACATTGAAGGAAGTCTAATAAATTAATTGGTGTAGAGGGTGATTCTACAATTAGAGTTTAGGTTTGAGGTCTAAACCTTTCTCGAATGAAGTCGCTGGACCATGTCTAGCTAAGAGAGGGGAGAAAGATAGACTATGGAGTAGGTAGGTATTTAGGTGCATTCATGTCTGCCCTCATGGTCCATTCTCTTCTCCTCTTATAGCTCCTTTCATGTCTTAATTATGGCAAGGTAATTATTGTGTTTCCTTCGAGGATCCCCTATCTAGAGATTTAACTTTTCAAATTACCCGATCATATGCTTTGTGCCCGAGTAATGCCTAGGTGCCCACAATTAGTCTTAACCTATTTTCATTGCGCCCATAATTCATTGGGATTAACTCTACAGCTTGGGCATTATAAGGTTTTGTAGACCCAGATGGATTGATACCCATACAATTGGAGAATGAAAATATAAGACAAGAGGTAACTTTTTGTATTGGCTAACACATATAAAACATGGCAATATATGATACATTGCTAATACATGACCACAAAGCTATATTTATAGATTTACTATGTTGGCTAATCATGTCTTAGAATCACCAAGATTATGCAAGTTGTAAGCTTCGACACAAGTTACTTAACCAAAATGATTTCGCAAAACTAATCTAGATAATATTAGCCAACTAAGCTATAGCTAATAATTCAAAGATATCTTTAGACTTGGTCAAATTGTTAATTACTTAAACAACTTAAATAAGTAATCTAATCTAATCTAGATATTCTTCGTGTGCCAAAGCATCAATTTTTAACATGTTAGGATTGATGCTCAATTAGCTTAATGAAGAAGATAAAGAGAAGTCAAAATTTGCAAGAAGATTCGTGAAGATTTTGGCACATGAAGAATTATCTAGAAAAGATTAAATTATTTATTCAAATTGTATAAGTAATTGACTGGACATGATAAGATTTGACTAACATTATCTAGATAATTGTGTGCAATCTAAAACTTAGTTGGATGATCATGTACTTCCAAAAGTAAGTTGCATGTCTTCATGATTTTAAGACATGATTAACCAACATAGTAAATCCATATATATAGCCTTAGGGTCATGTATCATAAGCATGAGCTTCAAAGCCATGTATTATGAGAGCTAAACATTAGCTCCAAGAGCTATGAGCTCATTATTTATCAAGATGGGGCTATGCGTTAAGTATAAATAAATAAGTAAACCAATATCATTTCTACAAGCTTAAACTTTTAAATGAGATAGTAACTCTAATATGGTATTAGAACTTGAAAGGCAAACGGCATAGATTTGATCCTCACCGCCACCTATTTAAAATATTAAATTGTCCACGTAGCTCTAAACAAATTACGTTGCACGTGAAGGGACGTGTTAAGTATAATAAATAAATAAACCAATATCTTCTCTACAAGCTTAAGCTTTTATATGAGGTGGTAAATATTAAATTGTCCATATGCAAGCTCTAAACAAATCACGCTACATGTGAGGAGGCGTTTTAAGTTTAATATAAATAAACCAATATCTTCTTTACAAGCTCAAGCTTTTATATGAGGTGGTAACTCTAATATGGTATTAGAGCCTATAAGCCAAACGACGCAGGTTCGACCCTTATCACTACCCATTTAAAAATATTAAATTTGTCCACGTGCAAGCTCTAAATCACCCTGCATGTGAGGGGGCGTGTTAAGGATAATAAATAAATAAACCAAGATCTTCTCTACAAGCTTAAGTTTTTAGATGACATGGTAATTCGACTATGAGCTCCCATTATTAAGTTAGAGCTATGAGTTCCACACTATATCGAAAGTCATGAGCCATCACACATAAAGCCATTAGCTCCAACTATCAACTTTTATGCTGTACTATTTTCTATTATCAATGAATGAAAGATATTATGATTATATTTTTCCTTAATTTTCCAACAATCTCTTCTCATAGTTCTTGTCTAGCATAGTCGAACACTTGAAAAATTAACTTAAGCTTAAACGATTGGGCTAAATTTATTTATTTACTATCGTGTTTAACATGCCCTCTCATTGTGGGCACGATGGAAAGTTTTAATATTTTTATTTGAATCCATAACATGAGCTCTTATATCATGATAGAGTTATTACATCATCTAAAAGCTTAAACTTATAGAGAATATTTGGTTATAATTATTTATTATGCTTAAAATCCTCTCATATCAATTACTCTCTCATATTGATACAAGGAAAATCTTAACCATTTATATGTATGTCATATTGTCTCAACCATTCTTGAAATCAAATCCCAAGAAAAGGTAAGACTCGCAAGATGCTTTTTCTCTCTCCCTATACTCAGTTCTTTTTTGGGATTTGAATCTTTATTGGCGGTTGATATGACATTACATGTAAATGAATGGTTAAAATTTTTCTTTAATATCAATGTGAGAGTGCTGATAATACGAGAGGATGTTAATTCCTATGCAATTGTCTAGCTTTGTCCCCACATCGGCATCTTCACACATTGTAACAGAACTCATGCTTAGGCCTAGTCTACTACAGATCAAACAATCACAACACTAATGTGATATCATGCTCTTGTGAAATGTTTAACATGATTCCATGTGATTATTAGTTTGTCTGCAGTAGATTGAGTCTAACCAATAATTACCCTTCAATCTTCATGATCAATTATCTCGTGTTAGACCATGACTTGTATTTGTGTTCAGAGTGTATGGGCTTTGAGCCCCATACTCCAGAAGCCCTTTCTTGTATTTGTGAATGCAACTCCTATAAGATTATGTAAACACTTGATGGTACTCTTAGCACACACTTTATACCTTACATTTTTTCAGGATCCTACTTTATTAAAAGAAACACAATTTTGACATACATCATAAGAGTAATGCTAGACGTCACCCTACTTTTATCACCCAAATATCACCTCCTATGTGTATGCCTAGTTGGCATATAAAAAAAGAACAAGAAACTAAGAAGTTTCTCCAATTATTACACCAACCAGGTATACACATAAGAGGTGATATTTAAGTGATAAAAATAGGGGTGACATCTAAAATGACTCTACACGAATAACATCTAGCACCATAATATATATTACAGTATATAGTAGTACTACGAATGTAAGTGAATAGTAAGTTTCATAAACAATGTGGTCAACTTCTCGTACATTTTACTAAAGAACTAGAATGATTTAAAGCATCTACAAATAAGCCCTGTCCTTATATTTTTCAGATGAATCCCAATTGACCAACAAATCCTCATATATTTTTCTTTAATTTATTCGTTCTGAAACTCTTTCTTCTAAATGTAGATGACTCTTATGTATAAAATATATCTCCTCATCTTGGACATCTTAAATTTGTCATTTTATCTCTTTTGAAAAGTCCTAAAGTTATGTGTCACTGCATGAATTATTTTAGAAAAACTAATAAGTTATGTGTCGAATGAAGTATAAAAACCATGCTAATACTCAAAAAGGCAATTCAACTTCTTAATTGACCATTAGAAAATTGACAAAATTTATGCTATGTAGCATCACCCAGGCATGAATGATGTGCAAATCCAAATTCGCATTTTTAAATAGAAAAGAGTATTTTTCATAGTTGCTGGAGATAATACTAAAACAAAGAGAAAATTATTTAATGTATCATCTGCATAATGACGTGGTGCAACAAACTATTTCTTTTTCGAAAAGTTAATGGATAAGAGTGTGTTACTAAGAATATTAATTATAACTAATTTGGCTGATGATGCTTATAATAATTTGTTGCACCACGTCATCATGCATTTAGTACATAATATAATTTTCCCCGAGTTATGTCAAAGTAGACCAACTAATTCATCATGTATGCATATCTTCCCTATTTGTAGTACACTCTCCCCTTTACTCTTTATTATGAAAAGTGTACTACAAATAGAAAAACTATGCATGTATGACAAATTAATTAGAAGATTTGAGACGGTAATTTGAAAAAGGTACCCAAAGTTGTAACCTAGTTTCACATTAGTTTTCACTATTTAAAAAATTACAAATTAGTCTTCAATGTTTTAGAAACATAGTTTGAATATTAGTTCTTATTGTCTCAAAAATACATATTAGTTCTCAATGTTTTACAAATTTATTCAAATTAATTCCCATTGTTTTACTTATTTTGGGAGTTAATTTGAATTAATTTCTAAAGCATTGAGAACTACTTCGAATTTTTTCAAACAATGAAGACTAATTTAAAAAAATATTATAACATTGAGGACTTTTCACCTAATTTGATATTTTGTGTCATCACATCGTTACAAATCAAATGCCTGGAGTGCTTCTTGTAAAAACGACACACACATATATATGTACATAGACACACACAATAATATGCGTAGCCTATTACCTAGAATTCTCATGACCCAAAATAAAAATAAAAAATTAAAAACTTAGATTTAATTTATCCAATTATGATCAGCTACACAAGAACATCTGATTAAAAAATCTTCCATTTGACACCACATCTCCATTATAACTCGTGTATTGAGCTATTAAATGCTCGTGTAGGCATGTGTATACACCTGTCATAAAAAACATGGCTACGACGTGCACATTATATAAAACAATTTAGCTGACATGAGCACGGATAGAAATCCCAAAAGGACTTGTGAACGTGTGGATTATATATCAAGCAAGTACTGATCGTACAGCTTATAAACTTAAATTGTGCAAAAACTCAATCTCACAATTCAGTAATTAATTCTCATTATATCTCATTAAAGAAGTAAAACAATACTGACTTAGTGGTCTAATGATATATTACTCGTTCTAAGGCTCCGTTTGTCTCACGGAAAATAAACGGAGCTTATTTTCTTTTGACTTTTTCATTTTTAATAGCGAAACACAGAAAAAAGCAGAAAGTATTTTTCAAGAAAATGTTTTCCGCAAAACAAACGGAGCCTAAGGTTAATATGTCTCGAGATTGAAAAAAAAAATTTGTTGTAAACTTCTCATAGTTTTCACACAGTAGACATCTAAGAACGATATTTGACGAGAGTGGAACAGTAATCTTCATGTGATATTATAACATGTTATGCATATATTTACGGTGACGTGGAAAGACCAAATCAATATTTTAATATATAGAGGCGTCTAAATTGTTTATACAATTCTATATTGAAGGAATTACTATAATAAATAAATATTTGCTACAAACATAAATTTTTAAATAAAATAATAACTTGAATACGTGGAATCACTACCACATATTTAGAAATTTTGAAATTATGTACATACAAGAATAAATCATGTCCGCATGTGAAAATTAGTCAATACATTTGTCCTCTCTACAAAACTGAATTTTAAGTGAGCCCACTTAAAAATGTTAAAATTATATATACATGGAAGACTCAAAAATAGATCACGTTTACACGTGAAAGGACATGTCAATATATAAATTCACTAATATCATACTTACTAAATTAAGCTTTTAGATGACGTGTATGCGTGCAAAGAAACGAATCACAACTTGAACATGTAGGGTCGTGTTAATACAAGGTTAAGTTTTTAGATGAAATAATAACTTAGAGACTAACGTAGATGTGCATAAAAACAAATCAAGCCTATCGGATGTATAAATAAATAAATAAATACACTAATATTTTCTCCGCAAAGTTAATTTTTTAGACGAGTAACATATGTGCACAAAAACAAATCATGCCTGCACGTAAAAATCCATATTAATAAATAAATACAGATATTCTCCCTAAAAAATTAAACTAAGTTTTTAGTTAAGAAAATAACTTAAGGTTAGAGTGTGGGTATATATTTACCCTAGCACCAGGTGAAGAAGGCGTGGCGAAGAGGACAGCACAAACAGCTCCCAAAGGCGCAATCGTCATTGAAATCCCTTTTGGTGCCAGCATTTGATCGATCTTTCCCAATATGGCCATGGCAGCAAATGCTCCTGATCAACCCCCGCATTTAGTATTTAAATCCATTATTAAAAGTTTCATAACTTTAGCACAAATATCTATGGCACAGCTTTAGATGCAAGTTTTATTTTCTCACCTTATTTATTAATAATAATAAATAAATACGACAATATTCTCTCCCTAAATCTAAACTTTTAGGTGCAGTATTGACTTTAACGTGGTACCGGAGTAAAAACCAATCTGTATTAGGATCAGAATTCCCGTTACTTATTTAAAAATAAACCTGCTTGAATGTAAGTATATACCAATATTTTTTCTATAAATTTAAGCTTTTAGATGAGACAATATCTATTAACACTATTTTATCTCTCTCACCATGCCTAACCTGCTGAAGGCCAAATGATATCGCTCAGAGATGGCGCTTTTGAGCCCTTGTCAGGCGTCCAACTCTCCCACAATGGTGCAGGAGATGATGACGAAGCTGCTGATCCCATAACCAACCCTCTTCTTCTTCTAACGGCTCTCGCTTTCGCATCCTTCGATGGCAATGCCACAAGCGAGCTTCCATAGCCAAAGATCTTGTTTGGCTTGCATGTGCTGCTGCTGAAGAGTTGCAGTGAGTTTACTGCAGAAGAAGACTTGTCAGATGATAATATCAGGAGATGTCCATGGTCATGAGTTGAGAGAAGCTGCATCACCATGGCTAAGATCCTTGATGCAGCTACCCAATCTATGCTAGTGGTTTTTCTTGTTTATAGCTAAAAATATGTGTGTGTGTCGTGTACAAGACAAAGACAAGAAACAACAAAAGATGCCAAGAAGGAAAGAGAAAAAGGAGGGGTGGTGTAAAAGGGTGGACAAGAATTTTGTTAAGAAAATGTATGTGATGTGTGGGGTCGGGTGGGGTGCCGTGGCGTGGGGGGTTAACCTTTGGGTAGTTCGAAAGGGCAATGGATAAGGGTGGAATCGAGGTCAGCACATAGTGACCATTGACATAAAATTTAGACGTGAAGAGTTGCAAAAGCGAAGCACTAAATAGTATTAGGATGACAATATTAACAATTTTGTTTTTCTATGTTTTGGCTCTACGTATGCATGTCCATTCTTGCTTTTTTTAACAGTAGTTATAGTCGATGAAATCTAGATTTGGTGGATAGGGTTAGGCTAATACTATCAGATCTTAGGACACACCATTGTATACATGATTGGTGGCATACATTAATCGAGAAAGTTCGAATATTGACTCGAAATTTTGGGTAACCAAAAAATCGGATTTGGAGGAAAACTTCGAGAAAATGAGCGGGAAATGTGATTAATTTTAAATTATAGAAAAACTTGATTACCAAGATATATGTATAATTTACTTGTAAGTTATAATATACTTTGTATTATGTAGTTTATTTATATTTTAGAGTTTCAACTATGATGTTGTTTGGGATGTATCTTATTAATATTTTGAAGTTTAGACTGTATATTTTTGTTTACGTTTTATTTTATTTTTGCCTTTTTGCTGTGAGTTAAGGTATTTCTAAGTCACATTGAACTTGATACTAATTCTTATCGAGCCGGAAATGGTTATAAAAAAGTCCTCCCAACAAGCGATATATGTCATGAAATTAATTTTGAATTTTTTTTAAAAAAATTGGAGATTCCCAATTTCCAATGACTTTTTCCCATTTCCTGTTTCCTAAAATTATGTTCTCTAGTAGTGAATTGGAGTGGGGAATGTCCTAAAATATCTTTTCTAAAATTATTTCGGTAAAAAAATTGTTAATTGGGGTGAGAATTTCCTAGTGAACACCCCTAACTGATGGAAGGTATGGATTCAAACTGATAAGCAAGTCGGGTTGGGTCAAGCCCCGACATTAATGGTAAGTGGGTCAGGTTGGGCTGAGCCCAGGTAAATAATATCCTCTAGGCTAGGCTCGATCACTGAGCCTGACTCGTGAATTTGTAGGCTGGGTCAGGGCCGGTTTGATTTTTTTTTTTTTTACTCTTTTTTCTTTCTTCTCGCGATTGACTGCCTCTTAGAATTTCCTCATACCCACTTTCACCGAAGAACAATGAATGTGGATGCACAGATGACGTGCGATTAATATGAGAACAAAATTAGGACTACAATAGAGGATAAGGTCGGGTCCTTTCTCTCGTGTAATTTATTTTTTCTGTGATAATAAAATCTTCAATGAGTTCCATCTTCTTTTAATATATATATATATATATATATATATATATATATGAAATTAATTAATTAATGTTCAAATCTCATATCATGTCAAGTATATAAACAACAACAATTTCAGCCTAAAATCAATTTCTAATACCATATTAAGTGACTATATCATATTTTATCTTCAAACTAACTAATGTTAGGTGAAGTAACTCAAAATCTTATTATATTTGTTGGTTATGAGTGTCCTAATTTACCCATGTGGAATAGTTAGATTGTTTAATTAACATCCCCATCATGTGACCCATTAAACAAATTGTTGTGATAGAAGGCGCGGTAAATTTGAACGAATTGCATACCAAAATCATTTGTTCAAAATACAAATGAATACTT